>JALIGW010000003.1:83442944-84040444 GCA_023053685.1 Diadophis punctatus similis | reverse complement strand
GAGTGACCAATGAAGAAAAAGCTCAAAGTAGGCTATTCTTTGGAACAGTCAGAAGAAGTAAAGAGTAAGAGAGGATTTGAGAGAAACCTAGGAAGTCTTGTAACAGGGCAAAAGTGCCCTGTGCCCGGCTCTGGAATGACTTTCCATTTTCTGGGTTACACTGTTCTAGTCCTGTTATTGGCATGCTTTACTGCTGTGGCTGGTAAGTAAAAAGTTTAAGTAGATATAGCATTTGATAATAACAGTATTGTGTGTGTGTGGAAAAAGCAACATTTAAATAGACAATATTTAAGCATATTTTTTGCTTAAATAGCATAGATTTTTTTTAAAAAAATGGAACCCTAAGTACCCCAACGTAAATACACACCAGTTTTAGGAGCTCTAGATGAATTCTTTTCTAGTTTTAGGTATGGAATTATTGGAGAATCTGCTTTGATTTCAATAGATTTGTGTCTTGTAATCTTCACTTAGTAGTCACATATAAAGTTTGCATTATCTTGTTAGGTTTGCAGAATCTAAGCTATAGATAAACATAACAAAAGCAAAAAGTTCAGGTATTTGGACATTAATGTCTACATTATTTTTATCATTTTCTGCCCTGGATTAATCCAAAACAAATTTTTGAAGTAATGTTCATTGCCTGTAAGGAAATTAATAATACAGTCAGAAATAAGAAAAATAACACAAATTTGTTCATGACTATTTGGAAGTAAATCCCATTGGTTCTAATGGACCGTATTTATTAAGTATGCATAAAATTGCAACATGTACTGAGCTATAATTAAATTCCAAAGGCATGCTGGTAAGACTGATTTATACTAAATGAGACAGAGTGTAGTCTTAAATTTAGCACTAGCTACAAATTGCAGTCATTGCTATTAAAAGAGGTGGAGGATTTTTTCATGCAATTTTAGAACATCAATGAAATATTAAATTTAACCAGATTGTTTCATTGTATGCCTAGATACTTACCTGAGAGTAAGTCTCACCAAAGTCTATATGATTAATTTTGACTTGATGCATATAGAATTTTCTTGCTGAAAATAGCACACAGTAGAATTCTAAATCCACAAGAGAGTTGTCCTTATTGTTTTGTTTTGTTTTGTTTTGTTTTAATTAAGTTGAAATCAATATTAATGTATTACATTATATAAAGACCTGTGGTAGATATTTCCTTGTTTGTGATTTATTTAATCTTCTATCATATTATCACTGAGAGCAATAATGAGGACATACTTTATGTTAATTGCCTCACTGATGACTGGGTGCTACTGGGAGACCATCTAAACTTCTAGTGAGAAAATGACTATAGCATCACATATAATTTTATTTTGTATAATACAGCTGCAGTTCTGTATTCATTCTAGTAAACTTTTAAAGGACATTGCATTGATATTTTTTCTATTTTTGTGATTTGTTTATACAGGTGCAGTTACATCACAATAAAAAGTATAATATATGTATTATTTTATTTCTCTGCCTGCCCAGTATCAAATATTTATTATATGACAAGCAGAATATTATTAGGCAACTGACAATATGTACTGATTTTTAAATATAACATGATTTTTTTAAAAGTATGTTCCTCCTACTGGATAGTAAATAGCTATTTCAAGAATTGCCACCTTTCACATCCTCTTGAAATATTTATTCTCAAGTTTACATGTTTGTTTCATTAGATCCAACATAGTTCTAAACTGTATCAGTTATTGTAATAATAGCAGAGGAAAAAAACTGATTTCAAGAATGTATTATACAATGCTTCTGGAAATGGGCATCTGTAATTATTCCAAAGTGAATGTATGAATTCCACTCCTTTGGGTGGTTGTTGGGGAAGTAATCAATGACAATCATAGTCACAGCTATAATGTCTGAGCGGCTTCTGAGTTTGAGAGCTGCCAAGTAGAATCTCTACCAATGCTTATCAATTTTAGACTTATTATACCTGTTGTCAAAAATTTCTAAGAGGGGGCTCAAAGGGATGTTTCATCTCAAATCCATATATTGTTCTCTTCATTATCTCTTCTTATTGAAATAATACAACATTATTTCCCTTTCAGAACCAAAGGTTAAATTCAGCTATATTACTTGCATGAAATCAATAACTGTATAGATTAATAGAAATACATAAACACAAGAATGATTTGAAACAAATTACTCTCTCTTTCAGTTCTCATAGGCTTATTTAGAAAATGCAATCTCTTGTTCTATAACCCAACAACCAAAGGATTTTTTTTTAAAAAAAACCAATATATATTCAACTTGAAACAATTCAACAACCAATGGTACAGTCTTTTTGCTTCTGGGCTGTGTTTGATTTTATTTTATTTTATTTTTTGCACATTCCCCTTGCTGGCCCAGATCCAAATCCTGTTTGCTTCTTTCAATCACAATCCATTCTCCAGCTATCACACACTGGGCAATCCTTGTCTTGACTTCAATCTTGTTTCAGGTTGACATGCTAAGATGGTATCCTTCATAGATGGAAATTGCCTGCCAATCTATCACTCTTAAATTCCAAGCTGCAGGTTGGTGTGCAATCAGGGCACATGATACTACCATACTGTGTTCTTTTCCTTTTGCTCTTAAGCAATCTTTCTGTCACTCTCTTAACTGGAATGTTTTGTCTTCTGCATCTCTTTTCTCTTAAACTGCCTGGTTTATGAGTAATCTTTCATTTTAAAGCTTTCCCCCCTTAATCTTGAATAATCCATCAGTCTCACTTAAATTGCTGACTGCGTTTTGTTAATGCAGCCTGTAAGCAGGGATAATGGCTGAACTGATCATAATGCCACTTATAGACATCGTTTCCCACAACAGAGCTGGAATAATCAGGTTACATACAACTCTCAATTAAGATGACACATGTGAAAAGAATCATGAGGCCCCAGAAGCTGATAACCTCTGATTACTAAAATATTCAGTGTATATCCTATCAATACAGATGTTGAAACTGTTGGGCAGTGTTGGGGTTTAGGGTTTTGTGACTGGTCTAGCCAATAGATTTCCTGATGTTTCACCAGCAATCCTGACTGCCATCTTCAGAGGCAAGGCAAGACCAGAGGCAGCTGAGATGGGACTGACTGGGCTCTTGTCTTGATAGCTAGCTGTAATGACTTCTGACTGGTCTTTAGTTGAGCTGAGTTCTGATTAGTGCAGGTTGAGGAGGCATTGAGATTCTTTAAAATGCTCTTTGCAAACATGCTGGTGGTAGATGGAATATGGCTGCTTTAACTGTTGGGGACAGGACTAATCCATGCGTGGTGAACAACATTTTAATAGGAAGGAATCCATTTATGTTCTATGAATGGATACAATGTTATAAGTAAGGTTTTAACAATTATTAGTTGCTCATCAAATGTTCTTAAGGATAGTACAGGACCACTGGTGGTCCGCGAGAAAAGTTTGGTGCTCCACAAAAAAAATTATTAGCATTTTTTAATATTGCACTAAATACTATTTATCTATTTAAAAAAAATCATATTAGTGTTCTGCAGGATTTAAAATTATGAATTCAGTGGTCCCTTAGGTCCAAAAGGTTGGCAACCCCTTACTTAGTGGCCATTCAAAGTTATAACAATCCCTCTTAAAAGATAGTTACAACCAGGTTCTTGAGTTTAGATGGTACAGAGAGAGAGAGGGCGGGAGGGAGGGAGGGAGGGAGAGAGAGAGAGAGAGGGAGAGGGAGGGAGGGAGGGAGGGAGGGAGAGAGAGGGGGAGAGAGAGAGGGAGAGAGAGAGAGAGAGAGAGAGAGAGAGAGAGAGAGAGAGAGAGAGAGAGAGAGAGAGAGAGAGAGAGAGAGAGAGAGAGAGAGAGAGAGAGAGAGAGACTGCATCTCGGCACTTGGCAACTACTTGCAGGAAACCCTACACTACTTCAGACAAATGGTTATCCAACATCTTCTTAAAAACTTCCAGTGTTGGAGCATTCACAACTTCTGGAGGCAAGCAATTCTAGCCTTTTCTAGCCTTTGTGCTAGAAGTGGTGCAGTGGTTAAATGCTGTGACTGCAGGCTGACTGCTAGTTCAGCAGTTCAGCTGTTCAAATCTCACCGGCTCAAGGTTGACTCAGCCTTCCATCCTTCTGAGGTCGGTAAAATGAGGACCCAGATTGTTGGGGGCAATATGCTGAACTCTGTAAACCGCTTAGAGAGGGCTGTAAAGCACTATGAAGCGGTATATAAGTAAAGTGCTATTGCTATTGCTTTTCATTTTTCATTTCTAGCCTTTTCATCTGGTTTCCAGCAAAATCCACCCATAGCAATAAATGGACTTGCTTTATGACCATAGTGTTCACTTTATGACCATTGTGTTAGCTTAATGACCACCTTAAAAATATTGTAACATCAGTTCGGTCATGTTGGTGTCTTGACTTTCAACTGTGATGACTTACAAGAGAATTTCCGGGCATTATTACAGTCATAAATTGAGGACAACCTACACTAAAGGAGGAATGTATGATACTTTCAAGGAGATGTGGGTTTTTTCATCTGTACATAGTTAAGGATTTCAAGTTGAATTAAAGTAATCTTTATGAACATTGGCAGTATTTTAAATAATACACATCTACTGGTAGGTTTTCTGAAAAAGAGCATTATTTCTTCATTCAAAATGTCTTTTAAAATGTTCTCATTGTGTGTGCAAAAAAAAAAGAGACAGAGTAGAAAAGAACATTTTGTGAAGTCGAAATGCCATTTAGCATAACCCAAGTTCAACATCATGGCTATTCAGTGAAACAAATGTAATAAAATTTTATGGATTTAACATTAAAAGACAATTCATTGAATATAGGGAGGGGGTTGGTATTCCTTTCTTCAAGAAACAAGATTCTATCATCATTACTGTGAAAATATGCTTAAAAGTATCTGATAAAAATCTTGAGGGCTCATTAAAATTCCTCTGGGATGGGTTGGGGCTGTAGCATATGCATAGGTATGGGTATATATATATATAACTGAAGACAGCAACTATAACTAATACTCTTGCCATCCTATGTTCTCCACAACTGCCCTGTGAGATGGGTCAGACGTAGAGACAATGACTGGTCCAAACTTACTTCGCTGGCTTTCACGCCTAATGAAGCCTAGAACTCACAGTCTCCTGGTTTCTAGGCCAGCACCTTCACCACTATGCCAAACGGACTCGCTTGATCTCTCATCTTGATAAATTATTGAAATTGTTAAGGTTGATAAATGAAAATTAGCTCTCTCTTTTTTATAGTAGTTTCAGAACAGACCTCTTAGTTCTCTTAGTATCATTTAATGTAGGGGTGTCAAACTCACGGCCTGTGGGCTGCATGCATCACGCGCTGGCCACCCCCACTCCCATTTTAGCGAAGGGTGGAAAAGTTGTGATACGTCACGTGATAACAACGTGACCCCGCAACGTGACCCCTGATTTAATATATCTCTTCGAATAAGCAATTTGGCTATTTGATACAGAACTATCATTTTTAGCAGCCAAAAACTCACTCTCATTGAAACTGGTGCCATTTTTCTCCTTTCTTAGAACTACGTTTTGTGAGTTCCTATTTGGATTTGACTATTTGAACAACCATGAGAGTAAAGTCAGTTTGGTGTAGCTAGAAATTAGGAGCATGTGCATTCTAGTCCTGCCTTAGATATGAAACCAACTTGGCCAGTCACTCTTGCTCAGCCATAGAAAGAAGGTGTTGTGTCCCAGCACAGAAACCCCCAGAAAAGACATGCACACAACTGTTTGCCAAAAGAAATCAAGAAGTTTTACTAATAAATATTCTAGTAAAAAGTCAGTGTTTTTTCAAAGTCCAGAAACAAACAGCACGGGAGTCTTGGTGAATATTATCTCCGTGAGCTTTTCAGCCAGAGTTCAAATGTTCAAAGCAAAGCTGGCAAATTACTTAGTTCTTATCTTGGTACTCACTGGAGTTGGCAGGGGTCCGGAATCCAAAGCAATGAGTTGTTATTTCAAAAATACAAAAATCAGAGCTGGAACAAAGACGTCTTGAATGCTCGCAGAACACAGGTGTTGCTTCCAGCAACAATTCAGGCGTGCTCCAGGACTTAAATAGTCTGAGGGCGTGGCTCATTAGCCCTCAGCTTTACCTGCGAGGAGACCTCCAGCTGTAAAGCCGATCCCTTCTGCTGGCTGCTCTGCGAGCCCTAGCATCCAGCAGAGGCTCCTCTTCCTCTGAGGACTCACTCTGCACCAGCTGAGAAGGTGCAGAAGGCCCTGGCTGGTCTTCCTCCTCTGGCACGGAGTCCTCATCGCTGTCAGACTCAGGTGCCAGGTACACAGGGTGATAGTGCCGTGCCACGGGCGGCTCTAGGGCCTCCGGATCCTCGACCAGCTGCATGGGACGCGGGCAAGTCACAACAGAATGCAATGGCAAACCACTTTCGAAATCTTGCCAACAAAATTCCAGGGACTAGTCCAGGCAGTCTTTAGAAGTCAACAATAACACAAATATACTTTAAAAAACAGACAACAAAAAGGATCAGAAAATAGATTATTTCTGGATTTGAAGTATTATTTATTGCAGAAAGGACTGATAAAAAATAATAGCAAAAGATTAGCCAAGTCATCATTTCTCATATCAACAGAAGAAGAAGAAAAGATAACATTTATAAAGTTGATTATGATGAGCAATCATTTGTATGTTAGTCCATAAGAAGAAGATCGAAGGACCACAGCTAGGTAATACTTTTTAGTTGGATCAAACCACCTTTTGGAACATCAAGTATCCCAAGGTTAGATTGGCTACAACTCTATTGGCCTTTAGGACTTCCCTAGAGACATGGTTGTGCCATTAGGCTTGGGAATCCCATAGAGCAGTGATGGCTAACCTTTTCCGGACCGAGTGCCCAAAGTGCGTGTGCACGTGTGCAAATGTGTGCATGTGCGCCTGAATCCCCAAAATGCAATGCGTGCATAGCCCTCACACATATGCCCTGCCACTGCATATGCATGCATGCCACCTACATGCGCCCCGCCCTCCGCATATGTGCATGCAGCCCCCCACATGCGCTCTGCCCCTGCGCATGTACACATGCCCCCTGCACATTTTCCCCATGCATGCATGTGTCCCCCGCACACACCCTGCTCCCTGCACATGCACAACAGAGACCCAACCAGCTGGCAAGCAGGAGGCGTGCGCGCATGCGTGGCAGAGCTAAACTGGGCCGATGGCTCGCATGGCCACAGAGAGGGCGCTGCATGCCATCTGTGGCACGCGTGCCATAGATTCGCCATCACGGCCATAGAGGTTTGGAGTCTGCAAAAGGGCTGTATTGTTCACACAGGCTGCTGGCTGCCCTTCTCTCACATTTTATGTTTCTGGTTAATTTGTTTTAATTGTTTTTTTTTATGGTTTTAACTTGTGAGCTGCCCAAACTCGTGTATCTGAGATGGCTGGCTATATAAATTGAAGAAAATAAATAAATAAACCAAAATGATCCAATATAATAGATGAAATATGAATTCTCTGGAACTTTTAATAAGGAAAGAAATAAGGTAGGCAGAACTTAGTTGATAATAGCCATCGTCAACGGTTCAAGTTCTTCAGACTGAATCATTTGTTAATAATTATAATCACTGACACAATTAATTTTGTAGGACTGAAGGAAATGGTTGTTCCTCCAGTTATGAAAAGACAATGACCATTAGTTCCTTTTACTCATTTTTCCTTTGGAAAGGCACACAAGATGCTCGTTCAAAATTTGAAGGGTTTCTAAAGAAATTAGCACACTAATCCATGCTATAGGTGGACTCTTTTATGATGGTTTAGGTATTTGTGGATTACAGTCCAATCCACTTTGATTTATACTCCATAAACATTTTTACTGCAATGAAACTTGTAGTCATTCGCTTTGAATGACCTGTTGGCATTTGGTCTCTCTCTGGTCAATCACGGCATGTTTTGACTATGTAACAGCACCCTCTGGTGACCGAATCATTGCTTAATCTTATACCGGTAGGTTACTTAAAAACATGTCTCTACATAAGAATTTTTTCTCAGGGAAGGTCTTCAGATTATTGCTGTAGTTTGGATAGATAAGTCACATGTAACAGTTGTAAAGGGCAACATTTTATGTGTCTAATTTGCCTAAATTACTCTCATTAAAACTGTAACATTTTGTTTGCAATGTTCTACAAGATCTGAGAAGTTCCTTTGAAGTATTTTTTTTCTTTATATTTCAGATGAAGCATTGTTTGTTAAATGTTTTAATCAATTAAATTGTTGCAATATGTAACTATTTTTTGTTCATTGAATGTTTTAATTGTTTGTTAAATGTTTTAATTGTTCGTTAAATGTTTTAATTGTTCGTTAAATGTTTTAATCAATTAAATTGTTACAATATGTAACTGTGGTGAAAAAGTTGGGCATCAGAATGAAAATAGTAGTCAAAATTTGAAATGAAGCAATAATTGAGAATAGAAATATTTCATAGCGACACATGACTTACCTGAAATACTGACTGCTACATGACATATTCTAGAGGTGTGATGTGATGTGGTGATGGAGGAATGCGATCAAACATTATTGCAGTTGCCAATAAAAAAATAGATAACAGTAGGAGGCATCAGGTTAGAAACCAGAAAACTTTTGAGTTTGGCAAAAAGCTTTGGGCCAGTCATGCTTTCTCAACTCTGGGAAGGAGTCAAATTACTCCTGAAATCTTGCCAAGAAAACTGCAGGCCTTAGTTCAGGAAGTTGCCAGGAGTCAGCAGTGATGAAGGTGGTATGGAGATGAATTTCCTATTACAGAAGCTGCATATTTATAAGAAATGGGTCATTTAAAAATCTATGCATGTCAAATTAAATCTATTTATAGTAAATAGCATCAACAAATATTATTATTATTATTATTATTATTATTATTATTATTATTATTATTATTATTATTATTATTATTATTATTATTATTATTATTATTATTATTACAACAACAAAAAAAACAAAGTTGGGAGGGACCTTGGAGGTCTTCTAGTCCAACCCCCTACTTAGGCAGGAAACCCTACAAATGGTTGTCCAACATCTTCTTAAAAACTTCCGGTGCTGGAGCATTCACAACTTCTGGAGGCAAGCTGTTCCTCTGATTAATTGCTCTAACTGTCAGGAAATTTCTCCTTAGTTCTAAGTTACTTCTCTCCTTGTTTAGTTTCCACCCATTGCTTCTTGTTCTACCCTCAGGTGCTTTGGAGAATAGGTTGACTCCCTCTTCTTTGTGTCAACCCCTGAGATATTGGAACACTGCTATCATGTCTCCCCTGGTCCTTCTTTTCATTAAACTAGACATACCCAGTTCCTGCAACCGTTCTTCATATGTTTTAGCCTCCAGTCCCCTAATCATCTTTGTTTCTCTTTTCTGCACTCTTTCTAGAGTCTCAACATCCTTTTTACATCGTGGTGACCAAAACTGAATGCAGTATTCCAAGTGTGGCCTTACCAAGGCATTATAAAGTGGTATTAACACTTCACGTGACCTTGATTCTATCCCTCTGTTAATGCAGCCTAGAACTGTGTTGGCTTTTTTGGCAGCTGCTGCACACTGCTGGCTCATATTTAAATGGTTGTCCACTAGGACTCCAAGATCCCTCTCATAGTTACTACTGTTGAGCAAGGTACCACATATACTGTACCTGTGCATATGGACCGCCTTAAATCTGCCTTCTAATCATGTATGAGCTACAGAAGCCAGATGGGTAATTTTAAGCTAGTTGTTCTGTCTAGCCATTCTCTGTCAACCTAGGAAGAAAGCAATGGCAAACCATCTCTGAAAATGTCATCACGAAAATTGCACGTTTTCTCCATGTAATTGCCAGGCATACCCAAAACTGTTCTTTCAATTTTAATTTGTTTCCTGTCAACTGTGGACCTATTTCAAGACATTGAAAGCTTCATGCATACTAGTGGTCACATGTTCAAGTCACTTGCAATATGACTTCACAGTGGAGAATATTGTTATCAATCTTTTACCTTGCACAGAACACTCTTCGATTGCCTTTGAGGTAGTCCAGGTCAGGAAACTAACACCACCAATTTGACTGGATCTTTATGGACATATATAGGCTATAGTGAATAATCTTTAAAGTCTAGCTTCAATGTTTTTTATTACAGCTAGGTGCTCCCACACCCATCAACTATACACAACTACTGTAATGGCCAAAACCTTTTATACTGCCTTCTTTCACACTGATGCAGCCATGGCTTCTCTCACAACATGGCCAAGGCCTCCATTCATGTCCTTCCTGGGCCTCCATTTACATTCCACCCGAGACTTCTTTCATACTGGCATAGCATCTGAGGGGAAAAAATCACAATCATTAATTGTTAAGACAACCAGGAGATTGGTCGCTACACAATTGTAAAGGCCTAGGCACAGAACAACATGCCATTAATCTGCATCGTCTCGGCGAGGTGGGAGTGGGAGGCACCGTTTTACGGTGGTTCTCCTCTTACCTCGCCAATAGGATGCAGTCAGCGTTAACAGGAGGACAGAAGTCGTCTCCTAGGCCCCTGACTTGTGAGGTGCTGCAGGGTTTGGTCCTCTCACACATTATGTTTATCGTTTACATGAAACCGCTGGGGGAGATCATCCGTCGACATGGGGTGAGTTTTCAACAGTACGCTGACGACACCCAGCTGTACATTTCCACCCTGTATCAATTCAGGAAAGCAGTGGATGCAGTGTGCCGATGCCTGGACAATGTCAGGATCTGGATGGGGAGGAACAGGCTCAAGCTTAACCCCAACAAGACTGAGTGGCTCTGGATAGTGCCTCATAAGGACTATTCCGACTGTCCCTCCTTGGTTCTTGGGGGAGAAAAATTAACTCCCTCAGAACGGGTTCGCAATTTGGGGTTCTCCTAGATCCACAGCTAAAATTAGACCAACATCTCACAGCTGTGGCTAGTGGAGCCTTTGCACAGGTTCGCCTGGTGCACCAATTGCGACCATACTTGGAGAAGGAGGCCCTACTCACGGTCACTCATGCCCTTGTCACCTCTAGATTGGACTACTGTAATGCGCTCTACATGGGGCTACCCTTGAAAAGTATCCGGAGACTTCAACTGGTGCAAAATGCGGCTGTGCGTGCTGTGGTGGGTGTCTCAAGATACACCCACGTAACACCCATACTCTGCCAGCTGCATTGGTTGCCCATTGGTCTCCGGGTGCAATTCAAGGTGTTGATCATCATCTTTAAAGCCTTACATGGCTTAGGTTCAGGTTACCTCCGGGACCGCATCCTACCTCATATTTCCCTTTGACCGGTTAGGTCCCACAGAGTGGGTCTCCTCTGGGTCCCATCAGCCAAACAATGCCGGCTGGTGGGGCCTAAGGGGAGGGCCTTCTCTGTAGGGGCCCCTGCACCAACTACCCCCAGAGATCTGAATTATCCCCACCTTGCTGGCCTTCTGAAAAGCCATTAAGACATGGCTCTTCCTGCAGGCGGGGTGATTTTGAGACAACTTTCCCCCCATGTATGCATGGTTTTGTATGTCTTTTTAAAACTCTTTTTAAATTGTTTTTAATAATTTTATTGTTTAGTTGTTCCTTAAAATGTTATACGCCGCCCTGAGTCCTCAGGGAGTAGGGCGGCATAGAAGAACACTAACTAACTAAATAAATAAATAAATTAGGGCCTCATGAGAATGTTGCAAAGGGTAGCTACTATGGCAGAAAAAGCTTGCCTTTTGGGCCCAACTAGAAATTCTTAGCTGATGGCTCCTAGCCTATCCCACCAGGAAGAGATGTTCATCCAAGTAACCCAGTTCCAAGCCATAAAGGACTTTAAAGGTGATAACCAGCACATTGAATTGCACCTCGAAGCACACCAGCCACCATTGCAGTTCACAAAGTAGTGGTGTCACATGCACTGAGTAATCAACCAGGGGTGGGTTCTAACTTACCTCGCTGCCAGTTCACTTCCTCCTACGCTGCATGGCATGCGCAGTGCCTAAAAAATAAAAAAATTCCAAAAAGAAAAAATCCAAAAACAAGATGGTGATGCATGCACAGTGCTGGAAACTCAGCTTTTGCATATGCGCAGAAGAAGAAAAAACAGGAAAAAATTCCAAAAGAAAATCCCACACCCCCCCCCCCCCAAAAAATCCAAAATAAAGATGGCAGCATCCACAGATCGGCACCGACCAAACCGGTCCCGTGACATCATCATGATGTCACCAGTGGGTTGCTACCAGTTCGGGCAAACCAGTCCGAACCAGGAGGAACCCACCTCTGTAACCAACCCCATTTACCACCCAGGCTGCCTTATTCTGCACCAGCTGAAGTGCTTTTCAAGAGCAGCCCCATGTGGAACACACTGCAGTAGTCCAGATAGTAAAGTACAATAGCATGACTGACAGTGAGCAGGTCCTCCTGGTCCAATAATATCCTCCAGAAACGTATTTGGTTCCCACATTGATTTCAGAAGCATTTAAAAACCTTTGAGACTAAACACATTTCTTTTGGTTTAGTTTTCTGCTTTTTAGGATAAACTATCCAGAGTTGTTCTGGAGTTAGGTAGCCTCTAGATCTTATATCTAAATACAATATAAATAAAATATCTACAAAACTGTGAGGAAAATAAAGCTGAAATTAAAAGTAAATTATTTTTTACAAACTATGGAACAAGATTTGGCAGCTAGGTTTTGCTAAATGCTGTTTCTTTTTCATTGGTGCCTAGCTGAAAATGCATGTGGACCACCTGCTAGAAGAGAACGTGAACAACCTATAGAAGAATTGAATGCAGAGACATATGCACATGGAAACATAATATCATATAAATGCCGCCCTGGATATGCTAAAGCTTGGCCTATTAAACTTCAATGTATTAATGGAGTCTGGAAACGATTGGACTCTACTAAGAACTGCACAGGTAAGAAATAAAATAATGTTTTGCAAAAGTCAGTGAAAAAGGATACTGAAATGTTTAAGAAGTATTTTTAACCATTTCTGATTAGTATTTTTGATTATAAGCCATCAAGTTGATGTTGGCTCTTAGTGATCATGTAGATAGATTTTTCTCCTGGACAAGCTGTCCGCAACTTGTCTCAGGTTTCCAAAAGGGAAGTCATCCTTGCTGTAACTGTGTCCAT
This sequence comes from Diadophis punctatus similis, assembly GCA_023053685.1. NCBI lineage: Eukaryota > Metazoa > Chordata > Lepidosauria > Squamata > Dipsadidae > Diadophis > Diadophis punctatus. The sequence goes on along the minus strand of JALIGW010000003.1, from coordinate 84,027,365 downwards.
CCACTTTGCTGCCAGGGTTTGAAATGGACTCCTAACATTAGAACCACCATTAAAAAGGCACAATAAAAAATGTTCTTCCTGTGTCAACTCAAAAGGTTCAGACTGCCCCAGAAGTTGTTGATACAGTAATACAGAGGAATTACTGAATCTATCATTTGTACTTCTATAACTGTCTGGTTTGATACAACAACCAAACAGGACAGGTACAGACTCCAATGAATAGTTGGAACTGCAGAAAAAAACAATTGCAACCAGCCCTCCTTTCATAGAATACCTGTATATTGAGCAGATTAGAAGAAGGAAAGAGAAAAATATCTACAGACCCCTCACATCTGGATATAAATTGTTTCAACATCTCCCCTCAGGGTGTCGCTATAGGGCGTTGCATGCCAAAACAACTAGACACAGGGACAGTTTTTTCCCTCATGGCATCACTCTGCTGAACTCTTTATTCTTACAGGACTGTCTTATATCTAAGTATATTTACCCATATTGTATGGCTGTAGTATTATTATTATTATCCTTCTCATCTTCTTTAATATTCCCTCTTATTGGTAGTATTATTATGATTATGATCTGTTGCTTTGGACATACACAGAGCTTTTGCACCAGAGACAAATTCCTTGTGTGTCCAATCACACTTGGCCAATAAAGAATTCTATTCTATTCTATTCTATTCTATTCTATTCTATTCTATTCTATTCTATTCTATTCTATTCTATTCTATTCTATTCTATTCTATTCTATTCTTACTCTACTCTACTCTACTCTACTCTACTCTACTCTACTCTACTCTACTCTACTCTACTCTACTCTACTCTACTCTACTCTACTCTACTCTACTCTACTCTACTCTACTCTACTCTACTCTATTCTACTCTACTCTATTCTTCCACTTTTCCCAGTATTACAGCATCAGAAATCTAGGTCTTTGCATAATATGTTCAAAGTAGGATCCATTCAACTCACTAGAGCAGGGAGGCAAGGAATATTACGGGTCCCGTCCCCTAAGGAGGTATATACCTGGTGGGATTCAGAAGAAAGGCTTTTTCCATGATGACTCCCTCCCTTTGGAGAAGAAATTAGACTAGCCCCCACTTTGATACTCTTTTCCTGAACACTTGGTTTTGCCAGACGGCCTGGGAAAACCAGAGTGGAATGACCCATCAAATGGCTAATTTGACTTTGTGTTGTCACTGGAGTGGATGGGACTGTTATTGTTTTTTTATTTAATTTTCTATGCTGTGCTTTTATTGCTTGTAAGCCACCTAAAGTCACTGTGAGCAAGTAGGTGGCTGTATAAATTTTCTAAATAAATAAATTTTCTGTTTCCCGTTGCACTCTGTTTTTACTTGATACTGAGTGCTATGAATTACATTATTATCACTAAAAATAGAAGTTGCTTTTCAGACTGAATGCCAGGAAGAATGTATAGCTCTTTCCATGAATAAGAACTTTGAATTTGCCATGTAATGGCTTAATGAAAGGCATTTCATATGATTACATATCATTCAGAGTATCAGAATGTACACACCAATGAGGTGAAGCAGGAGTGCAGAAATTCTGAAAATAGTAAGACCAGGTTTAGTTCATAATAACAGTGAGATAGGAAAGGTGAAATAGGCAAGGGGAGATTCAAACTCTGGGCAGTCTAAGGGCTTCCCAAATGCTAATTTTCCTGTTAAATTGCATTGTATTACATTTTATTTTAATTTTCAGGAATATCTTGTGGCAGCCCTGGAGTTTCTGATTATGCCAATTTTGAACTTGTCCATGGAGATGATTTTACTTTTGGTGCCCGTGTTGTTTATGCGTGTATTGACGGGTAATATTTTTATAATTGTTTTTCCCCTTTCTAATTATTCATTATATACAACCTGTGTATTAAGGAAAACAAAAGCTCTGTCTCCCAAAATGATAATGCATTTATATTGTACTAGCTGGATACTCGCTACGAAACTATGTGATCGGGTGGTGATTTGTAACAACCTGTTGTCTCTGCTGTGGAGAATGATATCTCTCTTCTCAAAATCCTGACAATGAGAACAACCACTTCTGTAGTCGTGGGGGCATTGAAATGACCTCGGTGCTCTCCAGAAGGCTTCCTATCGGCATTAATCACCACTTGGAAGTCCTTGGGGCCCTTAGGAACAGAATCAACAGCAGCCTTAAGTTTCAGAATATACTTGTTGTGTTCACGCAGCAATTTCTGCAGTTGGCTAACCAGTTCTGGATTAACGCCCGTGTAGATTCCACAACGGATGTCCCTCTCATTGTCATCATCACCAACAAAGTATATCTGGAGAAATGAAGGCTGCTGCTGAGGCCCCACCATGATACTCCCTATCCTGTGGTAGACCTGCCCCTGCACTTTGAATGTTGGCATAAAATTTCCCTCCTTCACCTCTCTGGCTCCAAAAGACATCATTTGGAAGCATCCATTGTATTTCTGGACAGCAGAAAGGAAGTGCTTTGCCATTGGATGCTGGTGGGTGAGAAGGCTGTGTAAGGGTTCAAGGTAGGGCTCAAGGGGAGGGAGCTGGACTTTACCACCACTGCAGCACATCCCAGGAGTCTCATTCTGCCACTTCAGGGCACGACACCAGGCACAGGGTAACCGAGGTCCGAGCTCAACAACCTTTTCCCTGGAGTAATCAACCTGAGGTTCATATTTAAAACCAGAGAAATACTTACTAGTCCAAGGCATTGATCTGATTTGTGATATATTTTCATTGTATTTAGCTGTAGCTGCCTGATTAATGTAGGGGTTATTAGATGCATACTTTTTTACAGCCTCTCTATTGACTTCAGGATGACTTTGATGATACTTTTTTGCAGATTCCCTTACTTGTGTTTTTCTAATCGCATCTGTAAATCTTTTCCTGTGTTTCTTCCTTCTTTTCTCTTTAACTGGTGTTACAGTAGAAGGAACAGATTCCTCTGAACTGAGGTGGTCAGTGTAAGAAGTGATTTGGGGCTGGGACACTATGCAGGAGAAATTCAGTTCACAATCTGTTGGCTCAGTGGTGGTCAGTAATTGAAACTCATAAGGGAATATCTCTCCCACTGCCTTGAGTTTGGAAGCAGTTCCATAGGTGGGAGTGTAGACATTTTGGTGAGGTAGTGTCATTTAGTACTGTAAGGAGCCCCAGACCGCTCCTGAATGAAGGAGTGGAATGTCTGCCAGTTTGAACTGAGGTAACGGAATGTGAGGCAACTGGCAGTTGGAACTTTTCAGGTGGGGAGGGGGAATAGAACGTCTAACTCCTTAGCATCAGAGCGTGTTAATATAATACTGGATAAGAAATACTAATGATCGGATGGTCATTTTGAAAAATCCTTTCTTAGCGAGCACCTAGAAGCCAAGAGGAACATATGTGCCAAATTTCAAGTTTGTAGGCTTTACCGTTCTGGAGATTTTGTGATGAGTGAGTAGATTTTGCTTTTATATACCATATATAGATTCTAGTGTGGGAGTTTGTATATGCATACATATACAGACACTTTAAGATTGGGACAAGAAGAGAGTCTGATGTAATGTAATCTATAGCTCTTGTCTGGCCATCAAGAGGGTAGACACTGATTTAAGAACCATCTCAACATTAGCAGAAGTCCATCCTTTCCATCTTTAGGCATTCAATGGGATTCTAGATCTATTCAAGTAGAGATTATGGACTTGTTCTTGTTAGGGAGTAGAAAGCTAACACCTAAATAAATACCATACTGCTTTAAAAAAAATGCTTGTACTTATATTCTCTATTAGAGAATATAAGTACAAGCGACTGAAGTATGGGAGTGCTGTCCTCAACCCTGATAAAAAAGTTATCTAATTCCACACATTCCTTTATTTTATATATGAAATCCTTATTTATTCAGATGCAATTATTCTCAGGAAATATAATACTGAGCGTTTGATCCTCAAGTGTCATGGATTTTTTTAGGTCTAGTCCTCCTGAAGTGTATTGCAACACTTCACTCTTGGAATCATAAAAGTGGAAGAGGCTCAGTGAAAAAATACCAGTTAAAACATTCATCTACATCCGTGATGGCGAACCTATGGTACGCGTGCCACTTGTGGCACGCGGAGCCATATTGGTGGGTACATGAGCTCATGTCCAGCGCATATGCGCGCACCAGCCAGCTAATTTTGGGGCCTTCTGGGCCAACTGGAAGTCAGAAAACAGCCTGTTTTCAGCCTCTGGAGGGTGTGGGGAAGGCCCGTTTTTTGCTCTTCCCAAGCTCCAGAGTCTTTCTAGGAGCCTGGGGAGGGTGAAAACGGCCTTCCCCACCACCCGGAGGCCCTCCAGAGGCCAGAAATGGCCCATTTCCCAACTTGAAATGGAGGGTCTCCGGGAGGGTGGGGAAGGCCGTTTTTGCCCTCCCCAGGCTCCTAGAAAGGCTCTGAAGCCTGGGGAGAGCAAAAAAAGGGAACTTCCAATTCAACCGGAAGTCAGCAAACGGAAGCCTGGGGAGAGCAAAAACGGGCGTGCCATCGCGTGTGTCAGGGGCCGCATGGAATTATGGGTGTGGGCACACATGCGTGTGACCCACACACTCCCCGCTTTTGGCACGCGAACCAAAAAAGGTTCGCCATCACTGATCTATATAGTTGCCTAAACTTCACTTAAATAACTACTATGAAGAAGAGTGCACCAGTTCTCTGAATAAATGGTCAAACCAATTTGATGAAGTGTTTCTTTTCTCTTAAGATTGAGTTGCAATCTTTTCCATATTGTACCTTAAAAGCATTATTCTGTGTTTATTTATTTTATTTATTTGTCAAACATGTATAGGATAGTAGTAGTTTGTATAAACATAACAAGTAAAAAATAACGATAAAAGAGGACAATAGGACAGTAGGACAGGGACGGTAGGCACAGTGGTGTGCTTATGCATGCCTCTTACAGACCTCTTAGAAATGGGGAGAGGTCGACTGTAGACAGTCTAAGGTTAAAGTTTTTGGGGTTTGGGGAAGAAACCACAGTCAGGTAGTGCATTCCAGGCATTGATCACTCTATTGCTGAAGTTGTATTTTCTGCAGTCGAATTTGGAGCGGTTTACATTTAGTTTGAATCTATTACGTGCTCGTGTATTGCTGCGGTTGAAGCTGAAGTAGTCATTAACAGGAAGGACATTTTGGTATATGATCTTATGAACTACATTAAGATCAGATCAGAGGCGACGTAGTTGTAAATTATCTAATCCCAGTATTTCAAGTCTGGTGGAATAAGGTATTTTGTTGTGAGCGGAGGAGTGAAGGACTCTTCTTGTGAAATATTTATTTATTTATTTATTTATTTATTTATTTATTTATTTATTTATTTATTTATTTATTTATCAAACATGTATAGGATAGTAGTAATTTGTATAAACATAAATAAAAAGTAATGATAAAAGAGGACAATAGGACAGTAGGACAGGGACGGTAGGCACAGTGGTGCGCTTATGCATGCCCTTACAGACCTCTTAGAAACGGGGAGAGGTTGACCCTAGATTGTATTTATGTCTGATATGCAGTGCGGGATCCAGACAGGTGAGCTGTATTCCAGAATTAGTCTGAACATAATTGTTCTGTTGATTGCTTCTGATGTATGGCAGTGTTATCCTTTTTTATAGCCATGTTGGTTTTGCTGTAGTGGATTGAGTGATCAGGCACTTTTTCATAAAGTTATGCAGATATCCATTTTATTAGAAGATGGATAGATGGTCTGCTTTCTTTTTCTTGTGTTTTGTATTGCTGCAGAATATTTATGCTCATCTGAATAATGTACATACAGTATACAGCTCTTATGGGAGGTTGGGATATTATTTTAGTAGTGGAGCACTTGTGGGTGGTTTTTGATAGAGTTGTGTTTCTAATTTGCTGCAGTTTCTTCTGCTAATGAGGATGTCAAGGAAATGAAGTTTGTTTCTTAAATTGTGGGATTTAATTCCATTGAAGATGTTGATTATGTCATGTGTCTTCACTAGTTGTCTCTTTTATGTTATGAGGAAAGTGGCATCTACATACAAGATCCTTATATTTGGTTGTATCTGTTGTAGCTATAGTTTCTAGACTCTGCATTACAGTCTCTGCTATGAAGATCCCATGGCTGTACCTCTGATTTGTTGGTATATTTGTCCATCAAAATGAAATAAGGTATTGGCAGAGATTGATGAGGTTCATGATTCTGGATATTTCATTCTTAGTGTATTTAGTTAGGTCAAGTGTGTTGTGAAGTATTGCTGTCACAGATTATTTCTATGGGTCTATGAATATAAAGAGTGCCGTGACATCTAATGAAACCATAATCTCATCTCTTATTATGTCTTTGATTTTTCTGATGGCACTGTAGTTAATAGAATATTTGCTTCTCTCTCAGATGTCCAAGCTTTTTGTAAGTTCTTTGGCTATGTTGTATGTTAGGATCCCTGATAATGGGATGAAGAACTATGTCGTGTTTGAGTGTTTTGGGGCATCCATGGAAGTTTGGCTTGGTGGAACTTAGAAAACAGAGAGTTAGAAACAGCAAGGGCTGAAAAATACAGTTACACAAAGGAGGCCATTCATTTTATTGTCAAAAATCCAATGCAGAAAGTAGGGGAGCAGCAGCTTGAATTTGAGGACATCTGATGGATTATAAATCTTTAAGGAGATTTACACCCTTTGCCACAAGCTAACCATGATAACATCAGATTGACATGATCCAGCCAAACTGCAACTTTCAGTTTTCACTGTATTTTATATCAAAGTTTTATTGCTTTGTTAGTAATATCTTGACTTTCTTTTATACCACATGCCTTTTTTTAACAATATTGGGATTTCTGCATTTGAAATTTATAACTCAAAGCAGCTCAATTTGTTTTTCAAATTGAGACCTAATGTTTCTTTATTGACTAATTACTTTCTACTAAAATGTTTAGACATAAGCTGTATTTGTGCAATGAAATACTGAAAAGAAATTCTGTATTTTTTTTACTTTTGAATTTGTGTGAGAAATCCGAATATCATAGCCATATAAGTGAAAACAGACAACAGTATTATTGTTGTCTATTTTTTATTTTGCTTTCTTCTCCCATATTTTAGTGATATAAACATCTGACTGTGCTGGTTTGTTGGTGACTGAAGGTAGAATTACCCCAGTTGTTTCATCTGAACTTATTTTATTGCATATTGGTTTTCTCTGGAATATAATATGTATTATATTCCAGAATGTAAGAGATCTCATTCTGAAGTGTTGCTACATAATGTTATTATGCTCTTAAATTTTATATCTTCTCTATCAATTCATTAAATATTTGGACCACATGAGGGCACTCCTATACAAGGGATAATTACTTGAAAGTTTCATTTATACTTTTCGAGCATTTATACTTTTCACCGTACTACATACATACATGTTTGTATTTGTCTGAGAAATCCAAACAAGACATTTAGTCTGGTTAAAACAGACTGCAATTCTAATACATTTTAGATTTATATAAAGTATGCAATATCTTGTATTTCATAAAATATTGTAATTGTGATATCAATAACATATATCTTTTAGCTGCTGATTTTCATTTAATATACCTCTTACTACAAGAGTGAGTTCTAATATAGAGAATGATTCCTGAGATTTTCATTACAAATCTTTGAAATACGTCATTACAGTGAAGTCATAGTACTGAGCTGTTTTTTTAAAAAAATCTAACATTTTGTTCCCAGTGCTTCTTGAAATATTGAACTTTGTCCCATGGGATACAATATTTCCTTTATATCAGGGGTCACCAAACTTTCGGACCTCAGGGACCACTAAATTCATAATTTTAAATCCCACGGACCATTAATATGAATCAACACGCGCACAGTCTCCCTCTCCCTTCCTCCCCCTCTCTCCCCCTCTGACACTACCTCCCTCCCTCCCTCCCTCCCTCCCTCCCTCCCTCTCTCTCTCTCTCTCTCTCTCTCTCACACACACACACACACACACACACACACACACACACACACACACAAACACACACACACATCTCTCTTTTTCTCTCTCTTTCTCTCTCTTTCTCTCACATACATCTCTCTCTTTCTCTCTCTGTCCCTCTCTCTCTCTCTCATCTCTCTGTTTCTCTCTCTCCCCCTCTGACTCTACCTTTCTCTCCCCCTCTCTCTCCTCTCTTTTTCTCTCTCTTTCTCTCTCTCTCTCTCACACATCTCTCTCTTTCTCTCTCTGTCCCTTTCTCTCTCTCTCATCTCTCTGTCTCTCTCTGTGTCTCCTCTCTCTCTCTCTCTCTCTCTCTCTCTCTTTCATCTTTCTCTTTTTCTCTTTCTCTTTCACACACATCTCTCTCTTTCTCTCTCTGTCCCTTTCTCTCTCTCTCTCTCTTTTTTTTTTCTCTCTCTCTCTCTGTCTCTCTCTCATTCTGATTCTCCGGTGCTCTCTGGGTCTCGCAGGTGCTTCTTTGGCTTTTGTTGGTGCTGGATGCACCTCAGTCACTTGGGGAGATGCACGGCCCTGAGATACTCACCCCCCTCGGCTGCAGCCAATGCTCCGCATTGTAATGGGCTCCAGGAGGAGGAGGGGATGCCATCTCTCCCATTGTGAAGCACACTAAATTTAACTGTGCTGCACAAGGCAGTGGAGAGGCCATGGAGGCGCCAACATCAGGAACAGAGAGAAATGGCCGGGCCAGTGTCTCGGGGCAGAGAGGAAGTTGTGCATTTCCCTGAGTGACCAAGGTGCATGCAGCACCAACAAGGGCCGGAAGAAGTGCCCACAAGACCCAGCAAGAAATGAAGCAAGTACAGGGGTACTTCGCTCCCACTCTGAAGTCTCCATCCCCCACCCTTACATTCTCAGGCCAGGCAAGTGACTGGGAGGGGAGGGCGAGGGGTGGGTTCAGGGGGATGAAAGAGCTGTGGTTGCTGACACCTGTTGTTTTGGCTCACCTGTACCACTGCTGCCCTTGTCACAACAGCACCATTACCTCGTTCCAGCTGGCAAGGGCTACGCTACTCCTTGCACATTACACCACCTGCAAAGTTGCATGTTGCACGTACCACTCTCTATGGCAGAGATTTCCAGCTCCACCACAAGCTGCCTGGCCAGTCCCATATTCTCCAGAGCTCTAGTCACAGGACTGACCCATTGGTCATCCCAGAGCAGTTCCTCCACCTGGGTGCACTGCGGACCATCAAACATTTCTTGTGGAGCACCAATGGTCCGCAGACCACCAATGGTCCGCAGACCACTGGTTGGTAACCACTGCTTTATATGACCCTGTAGTCCCTATTCAGGGTAGAGTCTGAGGCAATGGATGAGGTTGCGTGTTTATTAGCCAAATTCCCTTCCTGATGCCTATCCAGAATTCGTAGCAGTTATTTTTTCTTTGCACCCTAGGAGAAAATATCTGCCTATACCTAGGATTGAACAAATAACCTACTGAGTTGGAGGCGAGCATGTTTACCACTAGGCCACCATGCTGCTCAGTTCAGGGATACAATCATAGGATTGTATTCTTGCTATAAGGACAAATATAAACTTGTATTAAAAAGTATAAACTTGTATAAAAAAGTATAAGGACAAGTATAAAAAGTGGAAAGAGGGGCAAATCACTAAGGCAGAATATCAACAAATAGCCCGAGCCTGTAAAGGTGACATGAGGAAAGCTAAGGCTCACAATAAACAAAGACTTGCGACAAAAGTAAAAAAAATAACAAAAAAAGCTTCTTCCAACATATTAAAAACAAGAAAAGAATCGATTTTTTGCATCTGACTTTACACAAAGGGAAAAAACAGTCCAACCTATCAAAAACAGCACCACAAAAAACAGATTAGGAACACAAGTTAAAATAGGGAAGAAAATGGTAAGTGAACACCTGTCTACTCTAGACAAGTTCAAATCACCAGGACCAGATGGACTACACCACAAGGTTCTGAAGGAACTGGCAGATGAGATTTCAGAACCACTGAACTATATCTTTCAAAGATCCTGGAGCACCGGGAAACTGCCATAGGATTGGAAAAGAGCTGACGTAGTGCCCATCTTCAAAAAAGGAAAAAATAGATCTAGGAAACTACAGCCCTATCAGTCTGACCTCAATACCAGGGATGATTCTGGAAAAGATAATCAAGTAATGAATCAGTGAACACGTAGAAGTAAACAAAGTAATAACCAAAAGCCAACATGGGTTTGTCAAAAACAGATCATGCCAGACAAATTTTATTGCATTCTTTGACAAAGTGACAAAATTAGTGGACCAGAGGAATACTGTTGATATAATTTACTTGGACTTCAGTAAGGCATTTGATAAAGTAGACCATAACCTACTACTAGATAAAGTAGAAAAATGTGGGTTAAACAGCATCCCCATCAGATGGATTCGTAACTGGCTGACCAACCACACTCAACGTGTAGTGCTCAATGGAACTTCATCTACATGGAGGGAAGTATGCAGGCTCTGTTTTAGGCCCAGTACTCTTCAACATCTTCATCAATGACTTGGACAAGGGGATAGACAGGGAACTTATCAAATTTGCAGATGACACCAAGCTTGCAGGAATAGCCAACACTCCAGAAGATAGGCTTAAGATACAAAAGATACTTGACAGACTTGAACATTGGGCGCTATCTAACAAAATGAAATTCAATGGTGAAAAAAGTAAGGTTCTACATTTAGGCAAGAAAAACAAAATGCACAGGTACAGTATATGTGGTACCCTGCTCAATAGTAGAAACTGTGAGAGGGATCTTGGAGTCCTAGTGGACAACCATTTAAATATGAGCCAGCAGTGTGCAGCAGCTGCCAAAAAAGCCAACACAGTTCTAGGCTGCATTAATAGAGGGATAGAATCAAGATCACATGAAGTGTTAATACTACTTTATAATGCCTTGGTAAGGCCACACTTGGAATATTGCATTCAGTTTTGGTCGCCACGATGTAAAAAAGATATTGAGACTCTAGAAAGAGTGCAGAGAAGACCAACAAAGATGATTAGAGGACTGGAGGCTAAAACATATGAAGAACGGCTGCAGGAACTGGGTATGTCTAGTTTAATGAAAAGAAGGACCAGGGGAGACATGATAGCAGTGTTCCAATATCTCAGGGGTTGCCACAAAGAAGAGGGAGTCAAGCTATTCTCCAAAGCTCCTGAGGGTAGGACAAGAAGCAATGGGTGGAAACTAATCAAGGAGAGAAGCAACTTAGAACTAAGGAGAAATTTCCTAAAGGTTAGAACAATTAATGAGTGGAACAACTTGCCTCCAGAAGTTGTGAATGCTCCAGTACTGGATGTTTTTAAGATGATGTTATATAACCATTTGTCTGAAGTGGTGTAGGGTTTCCTGCCTAAGCAGGGGGTTGGACTAGAAGACTTCCAAGGTCCCTTCCAACTCTGTTATTTCTATTTCTATATTTAATATGTACAATGTTGCTTTTATATTATTTTGTGCTGTGTGAGTCTCTCTCTCTCTCTCTCTCTCTCTCTCTCTCTCTCTCTCTCTCTCTCTCTCTCTCTCTCTCTCTCTCTCTCTCACACACACACACACACACACACACACATTTTTTTTTAACTTGAATATCAAACTCTGTTTTGGAAATACAATATTGTATATCCAGAAGTGGTTTTGAATTTGGTGATAGTTTCAAAAGTTTTGGAATGGAAAATTAATTTAGAAGTTGGGGAGAATGAGTTTGTCAACTTTTCTAACTTGTTTGAGGTAAATAAATACCAAACTTGTTTCAGGTAAACTCTTCTACATTTACAAGAATGATCAGTAATAATTAAAAAAAATGCATCTTCTCAGTATGTTCTAAATTAGTATAAAATATGCTTTGATATATAATTGTTTTGCAGTATTAGTGTGTTTAGTTCACTATTTTTTTAATTATTAGGTATAAGATGCTCAGCCAATTTAATCACCGTGATTGTCGAGCAAATGGATGGACCAATGAGGTTCCTCATTGTGAAAGTAAGTAGGCTCTCAACATTATTAAGGATCAGAGTAGTAAAAATTGACTTCAACTCCCGCTAACTGCCATGATTATCAAGCAATATCATTTCTGGCTTTAGTTGTGAGTTTCAAAACTATTCAATTTTTCTTATTGATTCCCACTGAAATAAACTCTTCACCTAAATTTTTGTAAATCAAATATTTTTAATAATTTCTACTACTATCTGTTTCTTCTAAACAAGTTACATATTGTTTCATTTTTTTCAAATAATGAAATAAATTTGTTTTTTGAAATGGGAGAGTTTGCTTCATTATATTTCATGTTATGCATTTAAAGTCTATATGCCAAAACTTAGAAAAAGTCAATACTTGTAGTCTTAACGTGGTGCCTTTTCCTTAGTTTCTTGTTGTGTCTGTTGCATAGTTTCTTCTGTCATCTCCTTGCCTGTTGTCCATGTCTTCTTTAAATGTTTCAAGGAAATCTCATGATATTAAAACTGAGTTAGTCAAAACCTCTTGTAGCAGATGACTGGGCTGAGCCCAAGGGAGGGGTAAAACACATCATAAGTCATGAGACCCTGCACACCCATAAAAGATCTAAGTCCAACCCACCTTGAATGCCTCTCTTATCTCCCACACATTTCTCTTAACAGTCAGTTGGCCAGATTCTTGAAGAGAGCTTAAGCTTGCAATAAATCTTTATATTCATTTGAGCTGCCTCATCTCCTGATTTCTCGGGCACTTGATACCTCTATCAGAAGTGGGTTCCTCTGGTTCAGATCGGATTGCCTGAACCAGTAGCGACCTGCTGGTGATGTAACAATGACATCACGGATCTGGTTCAGTTGGTGCCGGTCTGTGGGCACCACCATCTTTTTTTTAATTTATTTCAATTTTATTTTTTTTCTGCGCATGTGCAAAAGCCGAGTTTCCGGCACTGCACATGCATCACCATTTTGTTTTTGGCTTTTTAAAAAACAATTGATATTTTTTTTGCACTGCGCATGCGCTCGTGCCATGTGGCGCGGGAGGAAGCGAACCGGCAGTGAGGTAAGTTAGAATCCACCCCGACCTCTACTATTTAAAATTAAAAATCTCTCCTTCCAATTTGTCTCAACAAAATGATATCTTTTTATGTTTGAGCTTTTTAGTCAAAAATATCCCCCCCCCCTTAGGTAATATTCTGATTGGAACTTCTTTATGTACATCTGTGTTGATCTTCAACCTGGTATTAAAATGTTTCTGGAGAGCTTAATCTCTTGTCTTCCTCCTAACAAAGTATACAAGAATATCCCCTAATGCATTTCTTAACTTTGCATAATGTATACTGATCCCGTATACATTATCTGTCTCTGCCTGCATATCATCTCCATCCCATTACAGAAATTTTGTAAAGATTGAACAATCTACTCTTTATCTTCACTGGGGTCTTTTGAAACCACTCTGAATCTCAGGCATAATTCTTCTTTCATTCCAATAGTGCCAAGATTGTGTAAATCTTTTTTTCCATCTTTCTATTTATTATTTCTATTTATTATTTATTATTTGTTTATTTCTTTCACCTCTCCAATCAACTATCCTAGAGATTCTTCAAGGCTTTTTAAAAAATCTGTTCTTTCACTTCCTCCTTCATATTTACAAATATTTCTACCAATCTCCCTTAAAATGTAGTCATGTCTCTTTTAACAGATTCAGATACATTCTTCCCCAACTCTTCAAATGTTTTTTTTTTTATCTTTGGAGTGATCAGCTTTTTCTTGGGTGCTCTAACAATCCTCTCCTCCCTTTTCCAAGTTTGCTGATTTTTTCAGTAGTATCCATGTCATTTATTTGTAATCCAGAAAGAGAAAATGAGCCAAGTACAAAAGTAAAAGGGAGGTTTCTCCCCCCCCATCCCATTTGCATTTTCTGTATTACCTTAAGATACAGGTAATACAGAACCTGTATTTGGTCCCTTCTGACACTTACACTTTGAAGTTCTAAAGTCACATGTTCTGTTTTAAGATTCCTTCAGCTCATTATTTTGAAAAGTCTACCAATTGTCTCTTCACTAAAACTCTAAGCAATCTGTATTCCCACTAATAAATAATATGTATTTATTAAATAATTTAAAAAGCTCTGTGTAAAAGTAATATTTCAAACTTCACTGTCCTTTTTATCCATTTAAAACTTATTTAGACCAAACTCCCATCAAGTTTTTTGCTGTTGGTTTTAATTTTTTAAATTGTTATTTTATTTGTATCTTTAATCCAGAAGATCTTTAATCCCCCACACTCACCAAGTAGTTAACTGTTCTGCTATTCAAAAAAACATTTCCCCCTTTAATTAAAAATAATTTTAATACAAATGTGCTTAAGAAAATGAAGTTTTAAGCAAAGCCAATGTCCTTAAAGACTCCACTGTGGATCTGAGCTCTTTGTCTTTCCCGAGTCTTCCGGCTACTCAGATTTACAAATCAGCTGCAAGGACCTTAAAGTCCAGCTGTTACCTCACATGGAAGAACATTCCAGAGCACAGTGAGCAGTCTCTTTGGTCTTGCCTTATTCAAGGAGGCTCTGGTGGCTCAGGCTTGTCATCCAATTATCAGTCTTCATCACAATATTATCTCCACTCCTCCAGAGACATCCTAGTCTACCATTGTCATTACTTGGAACTCACATGCATTCTTAAATTGTAAATTGTACAGAGATAGGTCTGCTTATATTCTGTCCTTAAAACATAAATTTATATAAGAACTTTCATCTAGAAGATTCAGAATCCTTTATCACTTGTGCAACAGCCACTTTCTGGGTTACCGCAATTAAAATAAGCATAAATGGTTATAGATATAACCTCTTAGATTTAATACATGTTACCCATCTTGTTTTAGACGATGTATATTTTAACTTCCTAGATTGTAATATTTTAGATTTATACTTCCACAGATAATTAAAACACATAGACAGATATTTAAAAATTAAAATGTAGTATGTTACATTTTATTTGTCATTTATTTTTGTTTTGCTAATATTTGTCTTGTCTATTTGATTTTTTTACTTTTGCATTGTATTTTTTTTTCAAATTTTACTGGTTATTGACCAAACAAACAGTATTACTATTTGGTTAGTTTCATTTCATTTACCATGATTTGGAAATTAAAGTTTTTTTTTTAAACTGAAATCTCATTTTTGGCTCCTTTTCAATTTGCAATTCAAGATCTTCTAAAAGTACCATTACCAGCTAGGTATTGTAAAGCCCTGCATAGTATGGGTCAAGTCTACTTGAGAACTCATCTCACATGTCAGCAGAGAGGAATACTGAGGATTCCATCAGTTAAAGAATTTTGGCTGGTGGGATCCAGGAGCCTTCTCTGCCATGGCTCCTGCCTCTGGAACATCTTACCCCCTGAGGTGAAATTGATTCCCACCCTCATCATGTTTTGTAAGAACCTTAAGACTTGACTCTGCCACATGGCTTGGGGACCCAATGGAGGAGCATCATACTGGAAGTGTGTCTGCCCCCTCCCCCGCTGTGTCTGGCTCTCTTCTTTGCCATTTTGCCATCTTGTCTCCTTGATTTTTTTCTATTAATGATTTTATTTGTTGTGTTTTATAGTGGTTGATTTTAATGATTATCAATGTTTTTATGTTGTGAAAAGCCACCCAAAGTCATTGGATATGAGATGGGAGTCAAATAAATTTTATAAATAAATACATTCTTCATCCTGTACTTGTCATTTAATTTTTATATCCTAAGTGAAGAAATTTGTGTTTGTGTTCTGTGAAAGTTCATTATGTTAGTTTCATACCATCCCATCTAAATAATTTTAATGTTATTTTTGTACTAATTATTTCATCTAATTGTTGTTTCATATTTACACTTGTTAAGAATTACCTCATCTCATCCAAACCATTAAACTACTGAATAGTAAAAGACAGTTATGGCATCTCACCCTTTTATCTCCAATTTTTAATGCTCTATTTATTCATTTATTATGTTATTCAGCCCACATTTAATTAGCTTACATAGATACCCGCTTTGTGAAAATATACAGAGTATATAAAAACGTATCTACAAAATATACAGAGAATATTTTCAAAATTTGAAACCACAAAAAGCTTGATAATTTTTGCTTTAAGTAATCTTTTTGTGCATTTTTCTTTAAGATGCCTCAGTAATAGCGTTGGGTGTATGAGTGACATACATTACTTCTTTGCTGATGTCTTTATTGGTTAAATATATTCTACATAAACATTGTTATTTAGAGCTGAAGTGGTGCAGTGGTTAAATGCTGCGACTGCAGGCTGACTGCTAGTTCAGCAGTTCAGCTGTTCAAATCTCACTAGGCTCAAGGTTGACTCAGCCTTCCATCCTTCTGAGGTCGGTAAAATGAGGACCCAGATTGTTGGGGGCAATATGCTGAACTCTGTAAACCGCTTAGAGAGGGCTGTAAAGCACTATGAAGCGGTATATAAGTAAAGTGCTAAGTGTTATTGTTACTATTTCTGCAATAATAATGCACTTCATGGTAATCTATCTCCCATTATTTGCTCAATTACCCAATGTGATAGAGTAAACGATTTCTATGCTGATTGAAAATATGTCCACTTATCTATTTTTAATAGATTTGTATTTTCTAATGATCACAGTAAAATCATTGGTAAAATGACTTTGGTTTTGTTTCATTAAAAAACATTAAGTTTGCCTTTTTGCTGGAAACTATACTGTGCAGATCACCAGATTTTTAAATATTTATGGTTTGTGATATGTTTCATTTCCCTCCTTGCTTCCTATTTTCTAAGTCTGAAACATTTCTTAATTAGCTTTATATCACAATATTACTTTATTTGCAGTCAACAAATGTCCTCCACTAGCACTATCAACAAACGTGAGGATTATTCAGGGTGCAAAATATCAAATGAATGAAGATTTTTTATATGGTGATCTAGTGATATTTGGATGTACTGGAAAGCTCAAAATAAAAGGATCTAATAAAATTACTTGTACAGCTAATGGCACTTGGAATGCACCTGTTCCAGAATGTGTAGGTAAGTGAGGGAAAGTTAAGTGAACTCAGAGTTGGAGTAATTATTACACTCCTTTGTCATGGTTGGATCACTCTTTGATTGGCTTGGAGTTCTATGGGCTGCTCCCCACTACAGAAAGACTGGACCTATTTGGTCTGCCTCAGACATCTGATGAACCCCAATTGGTTCTAAATGGAACTTTCTAAGTGAAATGGGAGAAATGGGAGAAGAGAGATTTAGAGTACCATTGGAAGACAACAAGAAGTGAAGCCAAGTGAGTGTGAGTTAGAGCTATTACTAAGACCTATCTCATGGTGGTAAGAGCAGTGAAGTGTCCATAGTATTCTGTCCTTATTGTACCTAGTTGGTGGTTTCATTCAAGGCAACCCAGGTTTTCCTAAGGAGGATTGTGAGGAATATGCTAGGCATATGTTGGATAAATTATTTGGATTCACTCTATACTGCATTCTAACCTTGAGGGATGCCCCATGGAACTAATTGTGACTTAGTCTAGTTTCATTATCTGGTAGGAGATTAAAACCTATTAATCCTGACCATTAGTTTGGCCATCAGAATAATGGTAGACCAGTGATGGCGAACCTATGGCACGGGTGCCACAGGTGGCACGCAGAGCCATATCTGCCGGCACGCGAGCCGTTGCCCTAGCTCAGCTCCAGTGCGCATGTGCGTGCCCGCCAGCTGATTTTTGGCTCGTGCAGAGGCTCTGGGAGGGTGATTTCGGCCTCTGGAGGGCCTCCAGGGTGGCGGGGTGGAGCGTTTTTGCCCTCCCCAAGCTCCAAGAAAGCCTCTGGAGCCTGGGGAGGGTGAAAAACGGGCCTACTGGGCCCACTGGAAGTCGGGAAATGGGGGAGTGGGATGGGTCATGCATGCATGCACAGGGGGTGGGGCGAGTGAGGAGCTTTGAATTATGGGTATGGGCACGCATACGCGTGTGATAGTGCATGCGTGCACTATTTCGGCACCCGAGGAAAAAAAGGTTCGCCATCACTGTGGTAGACTAATGGTAGACTAAGACCTCCTGTCAGGTGAGACCTGGTTGAGTTCTGGTAGTAGTAAATTCCTACTTGGGAAAGAAGATGGTCCTTCACTTAAGGAGCCAGCAGTGTACTCTTTTCTCAAGAAGCCACTATTAGCTGGACAAATATTGTCTCATATTGTCCCAACCTACCCATCCTGGGGAAGGTTATTAAGAACAAGCAATTGCTTCAGAGAACTGTGGAGGAAGTTCTGAACTTTTTCAGTCAGATTTCAGACCTGAGTACAGAATTAAAATGGAATTGATCATACCTGTGGTGAGAATAGGATGCATCCATCCTTTCTCTCCTTGGTATTTTAGTGGCTTTTAATCACAGTAACTTTCTGGGATGGCTTCGAGGATTGTATTGGGTAGCACTGTGTTGTACTAGTACTCCTTCCTCTGGGACAGTTTTAGTCAGCATTCATGGAAGGAGAGGTCTAGCCCATAGATACTGCTTTGCAGGTTGCCTCAGTGCTCATCCCCCTCCCCACTTCTGTTTAATATTAACATGAAGACACTGGTTGAGGCTGAAGGCATTTCATTTGATTATGAAATAGCAGATTTATTATTGTTCATCCCAATGAGTATGAAAAAGGTCACTTGTTCAACCTGATTCTACCTGAATCTTATTAGGATGAAAAATGAGACTAACATTTCAAAGATGTCTTTTTCTTCTTTAATCTTTTTAGTAATACAGCATTTTTTAATTCAAGTGAATAAAGAGGATATTAATGGAAAAACCTTTTGTTTGTATTTTATGGTAGAAATAACATGCCTGGCAGACCCTATTGAAAATGGAAATCTATTAACTCCAAAGTTAATTTATAAGGAAGGTGAGAGAATACAATTCTCTTGTAATGAAGGATACCAATATATTGACAGACCAGATGCCTTATGTACTGAGACTGGATGGAGTTCAAAGCTTCAATGTGAAGGTCTGTATATGTTTCTAATGGTCATGGTTGTTTTGAAATCTTATACACATTTTAGTCTTCTTGCTATGCATGCCTAGAATTGCAGCTCCAATCAATCTGACCTGGTTAAAAACCTTGTGGTAAAATAAGTCTTTGTATGTCTTCATTTGATTTCATTTTTATCAGACACACAGAGAACAAGAATAACAAGCATTGTCTTAGAAGACTCATCATTCCTTTTTTTAACAAGTAAAAGAAAATACTGCCTCAATATTCCTTTAGATCTATGGATTATTTACATCATACTGAACTGATTTCCTAAACTAGCTATAATTAGTTTTAAAGAGATGATTCACAAAGAGCCACTAAGTCTATAATTTCAACTTTTTAATAATCCTTGATTAATGAAAAACTCAGGGTTCATGGCTTCCTGGAACTTGTGGCATATTATACTTCTTTTAATCTTAATTGATCAGACTTAGAAATGTCTTTCTTCAAAGAAGGACCTTATTCTTCTGAAGATCATTTGAGGCAAACATTTACTTCTGTCTGCAATCTATCATAAGTAATATGGCTCAGCATTAAATGTGGGGCCAAATAGGAATGAATGTTTCATATAGCATTTCTCGGACAGAGGAACATAATTCATCAAGACTGTTTGTGTCTAGCGCACAAAGTGTAGAAAAAGTAATTGTTTCTTTTAGGGAAAATTTGGGGGATAGTCCCACAAGGTTGCAATTCAATCTATTTTGAAGATATGTGCAAAGGGCAGAATTGATCCACAAATCAGTTGGTTATCTTTGTTTCAGACTGAAACCACCTTATGACTTCAGTATTGGTGGTTCTTACATTTGGGCACTAAGTTCATTATTTTTCCCCTGAGTATTGTAAAATCACATTAATGTTAATTTTAACATTTTTTTTACAATACATTACTTTTACATTAATGGTAGATTTTAGGAGAAACCCTCCTATACTGCCACCTCTTACAATACTAGACAACACAGTATCAACAGTAGAGTCCTTCAAGTTTCTAGGTTCTATTATATCTCAAGACTTAAAATGGACACCTAACATCAAAAACATCATCAAAAAAGCACAACAAAGCACAACAAAGAATGTTCTTTCTCTGCCAACTCAGAAAGCTCAAACTGCCCAAGAGCTGCTGATTCAGTTCTACAGAGGAATTATTGAGTCTGTCATCTGCACCTCTATAACTCTCTGGTTTGGCTCTGCAACCAAACAAGACAGACACAGACTTTAACAGATAATTAGAACTGCAGAAAAAAACAATTGCTACCAACCTGACTTCCATTGAGGACCTGTATACTTCATGAGTCAAAAAGAGGGCTGTGAAAATATCTACAAACCCCTCACATCCTTGACATAAATTGTTTCAACTTCTACCCTCAAAACGATAGTATAGGGCACTGCACACCAGAACAACTAGACACAAGGATAGTTTTTTCCCATATGCCATCACTCTGCTAAACAACTAATTCCCACAACACTATCAAATTATTTACTAAGACTGTATTACTATTATTCTTCTCTTCCTTCCTAGTACCTATCTCTTCCCACTTATGGCTTTAACAATGTTGCTTGTATCTTTATGATTTATATTGTTTTATTGTTTCCTATTATGATTTGATTGCTTATTAGTATCCTATGTCTATCGCTAAGTGTTGTACCTTATGTTTCTTGATGAATATATTTTATTTTTGTCTTCATGTACACTGAGAGCATATGCACCAAAGACAAATTCCTTGTGTGTCCAATCACACTTGGCAAATAAAAGAATTCTATTCTATTCTATTCTATTCTATTCTATTCTATTCTATTCTATTCTATTCTATTCTATTCTATTCTATTCAGCAGCAAATTGAGAACAGAGCAAAGCAGCTTTAGGGCAAGGATTCCCAATGTGGTCAGTATTAATTTATCAATGATCGATAAATGGCTGGGTAAATAACTGGTTGATAAATGATGAAAAGTCATTTGCAATCAACTAATCTTTCTTCATCTATTGAGAACTTCCCAAGGACCTGGAGCAGATAAATGTTCTTGTTGGTTAAAGATTGACCACCTATTTTTATTCATATTCCTCCATAGCAATTAAGTGTTTCCCTCCAGAAGTGAGGGATGGCCGCTTTCGACCTGGTCGAGCTCAATATATGTACAATGATGAAATTGAGACAATATGCAATGAAGGGTTTGTCTTTGGAGGCCCAGGAAAGTTTTCCAAATGCACTGCAAATGGTTGGAATCCTCGTCCTGAGTGTAAACGTAAGTAACTTTTTCTATGAAGTTCCTTTCTAGAGCAGAAAGTGCTTCATTGTTTATGAATAATATTCTTATAGTTATGGTAGATGAAGTGAGATAATTACGGTGGTAGGAGAATAGTTTATTATAGCTATCAATAGTTACTGCATGATTTCTGTAATCTTTTCATTAGAAAACAATCCCAAAGTCTTTTATAATAATCATAAAATTGTTCCACAATAAAATAAGGAAAAACAATACAAAATGGAATAATAGCACTATATAGTATAGAAAATTTGCTCCATGCTATCACTAACCAGTAATTCATAAGCCATCTGAAGACTGTAGGGACTAAACTGAATTTTCAATGATCTGTGAGATGAATTAATATCCATCCAAAAGTAACCTA
The DNA here is from genome assembly GCA_023053685.1 of Diadophis punctatus similis. NCBI lineage: Eukaryota > Metazoa > Chordata > Lepidosauria > Squamata > Dipsadidae > Diadophis > Diadophis punctatus. The sequence goes on along the minus strand of JALIGW010000003.1, from coordinate 84,005,825 downwards.
TTTGACAAACTCTGGAAGGAAGAAGGGGTGATTGCTGAAGATCCTGGCCATTTTCCTGCCTAGCAATCTACCAATGGTGCTACTTTGGAACAAAGATTTATTAGTCTTAGTCTAGAGGAAATTCTCAAGTCTCTTTCATTCCAGCTTGCAAGGGAATGCTGTCACAAAGTGGCAAGTGTACTTTGAGTGTGGAGTACTGTGGAGTGTGCAAAACAACAATGCAGTAGAAAAACGAGGGTATTTCCATGGGATATTCCTCTATAAGTTGATAAGGAGGGCCAGAGAGGTCAAAGTAACTGCCACATTACCTGCTCACACCAGGTGAAATTCTTACACCTTTCAGTGATAGGATGACCCTGGGCCACACAGGAGTCAGTGGATCAGGTATTCATGAAACTGCCCTGTTCAGGTACATAAGCAGCCTGATGCCAGGTCTGTTGTATGCTTGACAAAACAAAATGCAGTCTGGCTGTACAGAAAAAAAATTCTTTCTATAGTTGGTTAGGCGGCCCAAATTGAAAAGGCTGTGGAAGATAGCTAATAGTATCCAGGGAAAAGAGAAGATTCCTTGTCTAGTGAAGCATCCCAGATAAACTGCATAGCACTTGAGGTACTAGAAGAAATCAGAAAATACCATTTTGATACAGATTGAGAAATGACAGGCAGAGCTAATTCTTGCAATGGGACAGGGACAGGTTGGGGACAATGCTGTGTATTCATACTCTCAATGAACTCTTAGGGGAGGCCTCTTTGCTTCAAGAGAAACAGAAAATGTGGACGAGTCTATAGGAACACATGCAGTGAAATTTGCTAGCACCTGAGCAGACCTACTTTTTTTCATGGCACATGAATAGAATGATTGCAACAAGTGAAATAAAATCATAAGTTCAGGAACTTAACTTTTATTAAATGAGGAATGGAAGGAATAGTACTGAAATGGCAGAACAGAAGGCCTGAACACCCAAAAAAGTTTGAACAGAAGTGGCTGCAGGAATGAAATGAATAGTTTTAAGGAAGGAAAGGAAAAGACAGTAAAAGTTAAAACTGTCTCAATCTAGAAAAATGGAAACACAGGGAAGGATCTCATGTCCTGGCTTGTTTACAAATACTTGAGAAACACAGTGAGTACACTCCAGTCTCTATAAAGGTTGTCAAAAGCCACAAACTATCTAAACACTCTTAAAATCTGTGTTGTCCAAACACAGTCAATGCTGACTTATCCAAAAGTGAAATTAAACAGGGATCTGGATATTTTTTGCAATTCTGATGCCAAAATAGGTTTGTATCAAATTGAACATCTAAAAAAAATCCTTAAAGAGGCAAGGCGAAACAATGAAAGAAAAAATAAGTTAGCCAGAAGGTGGCCTAGTAATTAAGCTCCGGTAGCACCTTCCTAAAATGCCCCAAGTTTCCTGCATAACTACCACTGAACACAAAATCTATAACTCAAAGGAATTTGCAAGTCTTCTCAAAACAAAGAATTCTAAATCACAATGAGATATGACATCTAGTATTATGGCAATATCATTATTTGAATAGAGTCTTCAGAAAAAGATACTCTGAAGTTTTTTTGGTGGGGTATTTTTTGGTTCTGTTTAAATTTCTATCCTGCTTTAATATCCAGTTATTGAATCAAGGTTACCAAATTATTTCATGGGGGGGAAAAGGGAGTGTAAACCTCTCTAGTCCTAGCCTGTAGATGTAGCCACTACAGTGTACTATGAGAGGTCCCCTGAATGACTGGAAAATTTTGGTGGAGGAAAAAACAAACAAACTCCAGAGGAAAGATCAATCTCTGGACAAACCAGAAATTCTGAAATTCTGTTGAAAAATCTCCTCAAAGATACTAGTGAGGTTTTTCATTCTCATCAGAGATCATAAGATACTTATTAAAATTATATCTTGTGAAGCTGTCTGAGGTATTCATAAAGTTGAATTTAAACATTGTGTCCCTCTAACTCAGCGGTTCCCGACCTGGGAGTTGGGACCCCTTTGGGGGTTGAATGACCATTTCCCAGGGGTTGCCACGGCATCCTCAGCTCCCCCCCCACTGCCACAAGCCTGGCCATATCACGCCCCACAACCCGCACCCCCACCGTGACCCACCCTGCTGCCACCATTTGGGTTCTTTTACCCTCTGCGCATGCGCAAAGCGTTCTGCATGCGCAGAGGGCAAAAGAACTCAAATGGTGGCATCCAGGTAGGCGGGGGAAGTGGGTGGGGGAAGCCCCGCACCGCAACCGGCTCCATTGGCTCTGCGACGACCCACAGCTAAGAACGAACCGGGAGCATTTCACACCTGCGAAAGGCGTGCGTGACTTTGGCGGGGCCGGGACAGGCGGCTGCCCGGAGAGAGCCAAACCCTTCGCCCTGAATGCTACAGGTAGACAGGAGAGACTCTGCAAAGGGGGTGGCTCTCTCCGGGCAACCGCCTGTCCCGGCCATGCCGAAGTCGCACACGCCTTTCGTGACGGGGTTCAAAAAGCTCCCAGAGGCAACAATCGAAGTGAGCGGAGACCTTGCCAGGATCTGGAGACTTCACCCGGATGCCGCCATTTGGGTTCTTTTACCCTCTGCGCATGTGCAGAATGCTTTGCGCATGCGCAGAGGGTAAAAGAACTCAAATGGCGGCGGCGGGGTGGGTCACAGCGGGGGCGGGGCGCGGGTCACGGCATTAGGAAGGTTGGGAACCGCTGCTCTAACTTCTACAGTGATTTTGAAACAATTCAGCATTATCCAAAAAATGGACCTCTAAATTCAAATACATTCCTGGCTAGAGGTTCTACCTCTTTCAATATAAATCTGAATCAAATCATCTTCTGTTTCAAGGTTCCTGGAGTTTTCTTGCGAGGCTGCTGGGAAGATGGAAGTTCTTCACAGACTAAAGCAAAGCAAATGAACTGATAGAATATTTTGAATTTTGGGGGTGCCTTACTTTTTTTTCTATCCCTTTTCTTCAGGAAAGGGCTGTGACAATATCCTTATAGAAAATGGAAGAATGAATTATAATTTTGAATTTCCAATATGGGAGGGACAATCAATTCAGTTTTATTGTTATTCTGGTTTTCTGCCTGCAGCCAAGTGCCACTTTTTGTCTTAAAACACCTAACTCTTTCCCCTGCCCAGCAGGAAGTGAGGGGTGGGCAGGGAAATTCAATATGCGACCAAAGTCATATCTAATGGATTGTGAATTATATTTCAGAGACTGCAATCTGCTATTCAATCTTTAGTAACAATGTGACATAGCACTACTTTACCTATCTAATGATATCTTTGTACTTGAAGGGCACATGTTTCAGGATCTTAAGCTTAGAACTGGAAAGAGAAGAAAGGAGTAAAGGCTTAGGGAAAAAGCTGTACAAATTTTCTTGATGTCAAAGTATTTTTTTTTTTTACTGCAAAGAGTCATTTCTTAAAATATTAGTTGAGGAAAGCATTTTCTTTTAGGACCAAAGCAATATAAGTTAGTCCTCAGCTTGTTATTGATGCACACCTTGTTATCCTTGGTGATGAATATTATCAGAACTTGATCTTGATCATTTAGTATTGTGGGATTCAGCAGACCAATCAAAAGGTTGCTGTATGAATGAAGTGTTTGACCTAATCCCTCTGGAAGAGATGAAAATCACACTCCTGGAAGTTTCATCAAAAGCAATACCTGTATGCATCAGCTGAACGTGTTCCTAGGAAGGGATTTGCTGCCTATATACCATTCTACTGTAATTATTCACCACTACTAATCACTAGTTAGTAGTGGCAAAACATTTCAAAAACAAAGAGGTACAATTTTAAACTAGAGTGCAGGAGAACATAAGAAAACAGCTAATCATGAGAGACAGATCGAGTGGGAAGAACCTTAGAGGTTTAATTTTAGAAATCTTAGTGATGCTAGGCCCAAGATTACTGAGGAGAAGCCATTTATGCAGGAAAGCACAGAAAATCCTGCACGTTGTGACGAAGCTCTTTTGGAAGTATTGCAGATCTCCTGCAAGGAAAGAAATGTTACTTTACTTGTGTTTCCAGGAAGGTTAAAAGCTTACTTCTTTCTTACTTCTCACTTAATACTTTTCATTAAATATATACTCTAGAGCCACTTTGTTATAATCATGAAGGTGCCAATCTTGAAACCAGGAGACTGTGAGTTGTAATCCTACCTTAGGTATGAAAGCCACTGGGTAATATGGGGCCAGTCACTCTCTTAGCCCAATTCATCTCACAGGTGGTTGTGGTAGAGAAAATAGAAGCTAGAAGTATAGCTATGTTTGGTGGCTTGACTCATTTATGAAAAGGCAGGATGAAAATATAATAATAACAATAACAGAAAGAATCATAATACTTGAATAAGTCACTGTGCAGTGATAAAAAGAAGGTAGAAAGAAGTTCAGTCCCATTTTACAGTATAAGATCGAAGATGTCAAATCAACATCATTCCATTCTCCCCACAGCCCTCACAGATTGTAAGCAGAAGAAATAAGAGCCTTTATTCCCCATTTGGTCATTGTCACTCTGTTATTTCTTAGATGCAGGGCAGAAATCCAGATCAGATTCTGGTATTGCACTAGAACAGTGGTTCCCAAAGTGGGCAGTACCGCCCCCTGGGGGGCGGTGGGATGACTTAGGGGGGCACTAAGAAGCAAGGGTGGTGGCAGGGGGGCGCTAAGAGGGGCCAGGGGCTGGCAGGTGGTTTGCCATACCGGTAGCGACAGCTGGCTGGCCACGCCCCCAAACCGGTCCTGTCCCCGCGCCCCCGCCGCCCATGTACACCCAATCACTCGATCGCCAATCTACCCTCTACTATTAACACTGGAAGGGGGGGGGAAATGACCTGGACTGGCTTAAAAGACTGTTATCTGGGGTGTCCCCGAGAAGTGGGAAGGTGAGGGTGAAGTGAGGTCTCTTGTAGTCTGAATCGGAATAGGTTGAGAGCCCGGCACGCCCTCTGCTTAGTCGTGGAGCTGGCCGTAGTCTCCTGGAGCTGCCGGTCGTCTGTGGTCCCTCCCTCAATTTTGGCTCTGGCTCTTCGCGGTCTCTGTAGTGACACAATGGACCCCGGTGGCAGAATTGGCCCCTTGGCTTCCTCGAAAGGGAGGCAGCTTTAGGTGTGAAATAGGACCCTGCGCCTTCCCACTGGAAAGTATCTGAGTGAAAGTATCCTCTGCTGTTTCTCCTGTGCCCCAGATAAAGCCCCGAAACGCTTCTTTCTCCGCAGTTCTTTGTATGGTTTAGTTCAAATAGGGTTTATCTTTAGAAATGCGAGTTCAACGTGACTCGGTATGGATTAGGAGTCTGGCTATGGCTTCCTTTCTTATACAGGGGGGTTTCCATAGAAGAATTGGATGATTTGATTCACTTGATGGGTAGGCAGGCAGTTACAATGAAAGGCTTCCACCGATTTTTGGAAAGCTCAGGAAGCAACAAAGGTCTTTTGTACCTTTTTTTTTACATGGAGTTCAAATATATGCTCTGTGTGGCAAATGTAAACAATATATGGAATTTAAAACATTTTTTCTTAATTTGTGGTGAACATAATTTGACAACATTTTATACAGCCTATTTAATGAGTCATAGAGAGAGAAAAGTATAACATTCCTTATTTTTCTCTGCGATCTTTGGAATGTTCCCATGCAGAATGTACAAGTCTATTAATTCTCTATGAAACTGATAATTCATTAACATACATCAGCTGAAACCACATTCCCTCTCTGTGCTAGCTCCTAAGTGTGTACCTCCATTGTTTGCCAGATCCTGAAACAGTTGTGCACAGAGATCATTATGTTTACATGAATTGTGAAACTAATATTCTGATTTTTTTTTCCACATTCTGCAAATGTGAAGTTACTGTACTGATTGACTATAATAGCATTTGTGCAGTCAGAAGCAGGCCACTTCTGGACTTCATTCTCTGGAAACCTGCCTGCCAAGTAGATATGACATATTTATGAAAATAATTATGGAATTACTATCCACTTGATTGTTTTCTTCAGAGCTTGCATCTAGAAGAGAATTAACTTTATTACATAAAACTGAAATCACTGAGGCATTGTCCTCATTCAATTTTTGACATGCAAGATGAAATGCCTCAACCCTTGTTGGGCTACATTTTTGTACCTACGTGGATTATAAAGTAAATTCTGACAAAAACATAATTTAAAGCTGCTTGTGGGCTGGGGAACAGATGGAGGTAATGACATGCGGACCAGGGCCAAACCCAGAGCATTTATTGGTGCCATGGTTAAAAGGCAAGTAGGGAAAGGGCCCTTTGCTTATGGGCCCATGAGATTTAGGATCCGTTCTCTTACAACTCTTCAAATCCCATCTGTTAGATCAGAGTTCCCCAACCTTTCCGGATTGGGGGCCTGAAAAGTTGGGGAGAGGGGAAGATAGATAGATGATAGACAGACAGACAGACAGACAAAGAGACAGACAGATAGATAGATAGATAGATAGATAGATGGTTGGTTGGTTGGAAGGAAGGAAGATAAACAGAAAGAAAGAAAGAAAGATGGTAAGAAGGGAGGAAGGAAGGAAAGAAAGAAAGAAAGAAAGAAAGAAAGAAAGAAAGAAAGAAAGAAGAAAGATGGTAGAAAGAAGAAAGACAGACAGACAGACAGAAAGAAAGAAAGATGGTAGGAAGTAAGGAAGGAAGGCAGAAAGAGAGACAGAGAGAGAGAGAGAGAGAGAGAGAGAGAGAGAGAGAGAGAGAGAGAGAGAGAGATGGTAGGAAGGAAGGAAGACCAACAGAAAGAAAGATGGAAAGAAAGAAGGAAGGAAGATGGTAGGTAGGAAGGAAGGAAGACAGACAGAAAGAATAAAGGGAAAGAAAGAAAGGGTAGGTAGGTAGGAAGGAAGGAAGGAAGGAAGGAAGACAGATAGAAAAAGAAAGGGAGGAAAGGGAAGGGAGGAAAGAAAGAAAGAAAGAAAGAAAGAAAGAAAGAAAGAAAGAAAGAAAGAAAGAAAGAAAGAAAGAAAGAAAGAAAAAGACTTATGACCACAATTGAGCCCAGAATTTTGGTTGCTAAGCAAGAGCATTGTTAAGTGAGTTTTACCCATTTTACAAGTTGGCCACGCCCACCCAGTCACCTGACCACCAAATCACACCCATCTGAAGGGGTGGGGTGGGGGCAATGAGGATGAGTTTGTAGCACCAAGGGGGCGGTGGACTGAAAAAGTTTGGGAACCACTGCACTAGAACAACATCATTTAATAAGAAGTTCATCTCTGATGCTAGCACAGACTAAAGCAGTGGTTCCCAACCTGGGGGTCGGGACCCCTTTGGGAGTCGAACGACCATTTCCCAGGGGTCGCCCTGGCATCCTCAGCTCCCCCCCACTGCCACAAGCCTGGCCATATCGGCTCAACTCGCCCGAGCCCTCCGATTGGTCAGGAGAGGTGCCATTCAGTGAGAGGCGTTTGTGATGCCTGGCGGCCGAGCTAAGGGGCGGGGCGTCGCAAGATTGCATGCTGGAGAGTACAAGGCAGTGCTTAAGACATCTGTGGCCACCCCTGTCTCCTGCTCACAGCGGCAGTTTCTTCCCGTTGGTATCGAAGGGAAAGGGACTCATGGGAGGGAACGGCCAGCCAACGACCACTTAAGTTTCACAGCGCACGACGGTGGGAAGGAGGACAGCTGGGTCAGAATCATCTGTCTGCCCTCTCGCCCGCGGCTGGCGTGGAGACCCAGCGAACAAAGAGGCAAACGGAGGGAGGGAAGAGAGAGACTAAGAGATATTAGCGCAGGGCTAGCCTGATCATACAGCCTCGGTGCTGAGAGCGCCACCGCCGGAGGCAGGAGGAGCTAAGCCGGAGGGAACTGGAGAAGGAGGTGGTGCCGGAGCATGGTCCATCGCCACTGCCCTGCTCCGTATGATCAGGCTAGCCCTGTGCTAATATCTCTCAGTCTCTCTCTTCCCTCCCTCCCTGTTTGCCTCTTTGTTCGCTGGGTCTCCGTGCCAGCCAAGGGCGAGAGGGCAGACAGTCAAGCCCGACCCGGCTGTCCTCCTTCCCACTGTCATGCGCTGTTAAACTTAAGTGGTTGTTGGCTGGCCGTTCCCCTGTGACTCGCTTTCCCTTTGACACCAGCGGGAAGAAATCGCCGCTGTGAGCCCCGGCCGGCCTGGTTTGCGAGTCGTGGCTGTAGTCAGAGATGTGAGACGTGGCAAGCGAGAAGACGGGGATGCCAGAGTGGGTAGCAGGGAGTGTCTGGGCGGGAGGGTTTAATAAAATATAAAATATAGTTCTTAAAGCAGAAGACATATAAACCCAAGAGGACAAATGGGTGTAAGGAAGGAGAGAGTTTCACGCTTCTCATGAATCAAATTTGCAAAGAATGAAGGAGGAACAGAAGAGTTTGAAGGAATTGTCCTCCAGCCACAAAGGGGAATCTTTAAAAAGGCGGCTGGGTGAGGGGATCATAAGCGCCTTGCGGGACGTCTCACTGCAGGACCCGCGGCTGCGCTACGAGCTCATCCAGCGCATCGGCTCTGGCATTTACGGCGACGTTTACAAGATGCACAATGGTGCGCCCGGGGTGCATGGCCGGCTTTGGAGAGGGTCCCCCGGGCGTGCTTGGGGAGGGAAAGGCACCACCACCAGTGCGGAGAGGAGCCGCAGAGGCAGCTGAGTGAGCAGGAAGGAAGGCAGGAGGAAGAAGACAAGGTCGGCTCTGTGGGGCAGGCTGGCTTTGCTACAAGTGTAGGCAGGGCGGGCAGGATCCCCTCTCTGCTTGCTCCGCTTTCCTGGAGTGACTGAATAACCACAATGTGCTTATTTGTCTGGGTTGCCAGAGAGTTTGGCATGCACGGATATTGCGGTGCTGAGGGCTAGGAGAGGGAAGAAGAGAAAAGAGAAGGAAGGAAGGAAAGAATGAAGACCAGAGATGGAAGGAAGGAAGGAAGGGAAGGAGAGGAAGGAAGGGAAGGAGAGGAAGAAGAGGAAGAAGAAGAATGTTAGGTGGGAGGTGGGAGGAAGGAAGGAAGCAAGGAGGAGAAAAAAGTGAGAGAGGGAAAGAAAAAGAAAGGAAAGAAAGAAAGAAAGAAAGAAAGAAAGAAAGAAAGAAAGAAAGAAAGAAAGAAAGAAAGAAGAGGAAGGTTGGGAGGGAGGAAGGAAGAGAAAAAAGCGAGAGAGGGAAAGAAAGAAAAAGAAAGAAAGAAGAGGAAGGTTGGGAGGAAGGAAGGAAGAGAAAAAAGTGAGAGAGGGAAAGAAAGAAAGTAAGAAAGAAACTGTTGAAAAAAGAGCCTTGCAAATTAAAATCGCTGTCTTTGCAGGGGTTTTGGGAAGGGTGGGTGAGCAGCCCCATGGGGGAGGAAGGAATATGGGGCTGTTTTAAGAAGAAAGAGCTTAAAAGAGGAAATTGACTTTGGGGACCTTGGCAATGTTTTTGGACCAATCATGGTTTTTTTTGCCCCCTGTTTGCCTCCTGAAACTTTGGAGTCCTGGGGGAAAGCTACTAAACAGGGATTACTTTGCTGGAAGCTTATCTGATTTCTAGTTTTTCGACACTGCAGGCCACAATTTCTCAACCTCAACAACTTGAATATACCTGGACTTCAATTCCCAAAATTCCCTAGCCAGCTTTGCTTTGAATTCTGGGAGTTGAAGTCCAGGCACCTTAAAAGCTGAGATTGAGAAATATTGCTGTACACTTGTTGGTTATCAAGTCTAAATACAGAAGTAGACTTGTTGTGGAAGATGATATTCCTTGTGCTCTTGCAAAGACTGGCCCGAGAATTTCTGATCTGGCATAATTACATATTGTTTTTGTGAATAATTGCTATGCTTTAATTATGTTCAATTTGTAACAATGAAAATACATCCTGCATATTATTTACCTTACGATTCATAAAAGTAGCAAAATTACAGTTATGAAGTAGCAACGAAAATAATTTTATGGTTGGGGGTCACCACAACATGAGGAACTATATTAAGGGGTCGCGGCATTAGAAAGGTTGGGAACCACTGGACTAAAGCAAAGCAAATGAACTGATAGAATATTTTGAATTTTGGGGGTGCCTTACTTTTTTTTCTATCCCTTTTCTTCAGGAAAGGGCTGTGACAATATCCTTATAGAAAATGGAGGAATGCGTTATAATTATGAATTTCCAATATGGGAGGGACAATCAATTCAGTTTTCTTGTTATCGTGGCTTTCTGCCTGCAAGCAAGCAATCAGAGCAAGCAGCGACATGCATCAATTCCCGCTTTGACCCAGAACCAAAGTGTTTCAGTAAGTAATTCTTTCCCCTTTGCAGTAGATATTGCCAAGTACAAACAAAACAGATCAGATGCTGTCCTGACCTTCCTTTAACTTGGAAGAAGTAGGATCCTATAGAGCCATGATGGCGAACCTATGGCACGAGTGCCCGAGGTGGCACGCAAAGCCATCTTTCTGGGCACGCTAGCTGTCACCTGCAGCTGTGCATGCACATGCGCACCAGCTGGTGCGTGGGCCTCTGGTGCACATGTGTGCAATTCAGAGGACCCACCTGGTCTTTTGAGCTCTCCTGTGCATACGAGTATTTGCGTGCAGTGTATGCATGCACAGGCGATGTTCGCACACATGAATTATGCACACAGAAACCGCTCGCATGCACAGATGTTGTGATTGTGCATGCAGTGCGTGGGTGGGAGCACAGCTGTACGCATGTGCAGACGGTGTGGTTGCGCACACAGTGCATGAGGGCACGCACAGAAGCCATGCACATGCACAGATGGTGCTGTTGCATGCGCAGATCACGGGGGAGGACCTGTGCATTAGGGCGAATAGCATACATACGCATGAAGTGCGCGAAATGTACAAAGCACATACTTGTTCAGCACTCAATGAGTAAAAGCTTCGCTACCACTGCTATAGAGATTTCAGCCTGTTTGTTTCTTCTGCCTGCTAGGGTGATGCTTCCACTGGTGTCTGTTCTCAAGGGACCCTAAAAATTGTTTTGGAGCCTACAGTTTGTGTACTAAAACCTTAAATGAGGCAGGGAAAAGCTGAGTCTTTTATAAAATATAAACAGAAAAATAGGGAACTTCTTCATCAGCTTCGTCCTCTTTTCACATCTTGTCATCTCTGTGAATTAGATATCATGTGTAGTATGAATAGCCTTCCAAGAATCATAAATATGAAACCAAGTTGCTCTTTTTTGCTTTTAGAACAGTGTGATCCTTCTCAACGTATTGATCATGGTCGCTTCATTTATAACCACTGGAACAAGTACATAGAAGGTAACCACATTACATTTCATTGTGATCCGGGATATTCTCCTGCAAACCAGCAATCAACAACTACTTGCACAAAAAAGGGGTGGTCACCTGCTCCAAGATGTATCCTGCCAGGTAAGCTTTAGAAATGTCAGCTAAAATTGCCTGACCTGAAATTGCTTATCATGCTCTCTCTCTCTCTCTCTCTCTCTCTCTCTCTCTCTCTCTCTCTCTCTCTCTCTCTCTCTCTCTCTCTCTCTCTCTCTCTCTCTCTCTCTCTCTAACTCTCTCTCTCTCTCTCTCTCTCTCTATCTCTATCTCTGTCTGTCTCTCTGTCTGTCTCTCTCTCTGTCTCTCTGTCTCTCTCTCTCTCTCTCTCTCTCTGTGTGTGTGTGTGTGAGTGTGTGTGTGTGTGTATGTAGTATGTAGTATGTATTATGTATGTATATTTCATATAAGATTCATATTTCCACAGGGAATTGTGCTGTGACTGGGGTAAAGATATGTGTAGGTGTTTATGTATATGCACACAGTTGTGCCTATCATTTATTTATTAAACTTAATGCCTTCTACTACTTAGATCTATTGAATATTTGCAATAAAAAGCTAACTTTTGATTTGAAGAAAAATATTTCAGTTGAAGTTTGTTAACAATCAAAAATTGTTTTCATTATATTTATTATTTTTAAAGAGAGTGTGATGTGTTTTGATGTGCAAAGGGGATTTAGGTTTGTTTCCAATGAAGATCTGAGGCCCAGCATCAATTGTATTGGGCAGTATACAAATATAAAAATAAATGAATAGATAAATGGCAGTTATTAAGGAACAGTAAAATAAAGAAAAGGGTAGTAAACTTCAAAATTAATGATAATACCTTTTAATATATATTTTGCTACTAAAACAATTCACTGCATCTAACACATTTTAAAAACTTCAGTGTGTGTGTGTGTGTGTGTGTGTGTGTGTGTGTGTGTGTGTGTGTGTGTGTGTGAATGATAGCATTTGCATAAAAAGAATTAGGTCTGTGCTCCAAATACTTTCACAATTGCATTATGCTACAGAAGTCTTAAAATATGACAATCCTCTAATTGTTGTCAGTGAAGTTGTATCGTGTCTAAAGGTTGAATCGTGGCAACTGGACAAAACTTGTTAATCTGAGACATTTAGTTGCTCATCCAAGCAACTTCATTAGTCAAAGCAAAATTAGTTAGGCAGAGAGAGGCATTGCAATGTAACAACCTCAGGGGTTTCTCCCTAAAATGCATTGCAATATGTCAGTGAAGGCTCAATCTTCCAGGCCAAAGGTGTCTAAAGTTTTGCCTTCCTTTTTCCATTAGTAGTTTAAACTTTTAGATACTTTTGGCCTGGATAATTGAGTCTTCATTGACAGTGAAGCTGTAACATAGTAGCCCGCTTACTTACATAACTTGTTCTGCTCACACAAATGTTGCAATGTATCATTTTATTTCTATAAGGAGCTGAGGTGGCGCAGTGGTTAAAAGCAGCACTGCAACCTATTTCAGCGACTGCTAGTTCAGCAGTTCAGCTGTTCAAATCTCACCGCTCAAGGTTGACTCAGCCTTCCATCCTTCCGAGGTGGGTAAAATGAGGACCCAGATTGTTGGGGGCAATATGCTGAACTCTGTAAACCGCTTAGAGAGGGCTGTAAAGCACTATGAAGCGGTATATAAGTCTAAGTACTATTGCTATTGCTATTACTGTGTGTCACTACACATAGCTGAAATATATCCTTACAGTTTTAGGGATCAAAAACCCCAGTGATTTCCTTTGAGATGGGGCACTGTAACCCCATCTAGAATACAATGTAGTGCTGGCATTTTCAAAACTCTTCTTGAACATTCCCATCTTTCCTGGATTCACCTATAATTTATTATTCTTCATTTATCCTTTCATAGCAATTTCAAGAGATCTTGCTGATTAATAAGCTTGGGTGCCAACAGCATCTTAAAAGGATTAAACTCCAAATCTCCTGATGTTGTCACCCATTAAACTCCAAAGGATTTGGACCAGAATACAGGACATTCAAAACACAAGTGAGAATCTTCAGCTCATGATCCACATGTAGGAATTCCAATACAGATTCAGATCAGGCCACTAAAATATGGAATACATATAGCTTATATGGCAGAACGATTTATTTTATATAATTAAAGGGCAGATTAGATGCCTTAAGTTTCTATAAGAAAGACAGCCATGAAACTGCCTAATCAGATACATTAATTTCCTCACTCAATCTGCCTATGGATTTTCCAACGTATTGTATACAGCTTTTCTTAGCAGCCTCTTAGCCCATTTATTCATTTTGAAATAATTTTGAAAAGAGGCAATCTTCCTCTGGCTCCACTGGTTTCCCAAGTATTTTATAAAGAGTTCACATTTTATAAACAGAAGAATTCACATTTTATACTTCCTTTTTCCATTTGCAGTTGAACACACCTGTAAGAAGGTTTCTCTATCCCATGGGAATTTTGGATCGCAGAAACAGAGTTTTCAGATCAATGCTAAAGTAAAATATAATTGTAATGATGGCTATACAACATCAAAGGGGGAGACTGAGGCAGAGACTCAGTGCCTTATAGAGGGCTGGAACCCAAAGCCTGAATGTATCAGTAAGTAAATACAATTCCATTGGAAGATAGATTGAAACTGACTGGCAAAGACAAAGACATGGAATCTTATTCAGTGAAGAATAGCCTGATATCATAACAATTTGTAAATATATCTCTTCAAGAAGTCTAACTATAGGCTCATAGTATAAAATTATTGTTTTTGTTCATGATTTGAAAAAAAATAACTTGCAACCTAAATATGTGTACACTTTTATTGTAAACATACAATTTGCATATTATTTCCTGTCCTCCCAAGAGCTTATGCCACAAATATCCTATAGATGCAAACAGAAAACATATATTATGGATTTTCCATTTACAGAGGGAGTTATATATCCTTAAACTTGCAAAAGGCCAAGAAAACCTGTTGAGCATCTACCATGTTCTCTACACAACATATAATCAAGCACAAAATTCACTTCAGATTCAAAAGCAAAAACTACTGAAAGACACAAAGTGCTCACATAGTGACTGTCTGCAGTGTAGGTAGCCACAACTACAGCACAATTCTGAAAAACTATATATATATGTGTTCAAACGCTAGAATCATGAAAGGGTCAGTGAAGCAGTCTGCAAGACCAAATTGTCTAATGTGACTGACTAACCTGGTTAAAAAGCAACTAACCATGTTTGCCAACATCACTAGCGTGAAGCAGTGAGAGCTTATTTATAGCAACTCATCATTTGCTTTGTGCGTGTGCTAATACCTGAGAGGTCATTGTTTGGTGAGAATTGTTAACCTTACAACTTAGACTCATGAGAAAAGAACAGTGAGACACTAATAATATCCTCTCTTTGATTCCACAGAGACATGCTTAAAGTCACCTGAAGATGATTTTATCTTCAACACATCTAAGTCTGTTTTCTTTCCTGGAGATGAACTTCACTATGAATGTAAAGAGGGGCTTGGAATTCCTAAAAATGCCATCGGTGACACCGTAGCGTGCACTGAGAAAGGATGGGAACCTACTCCTAGCTGTGTGGGTAAGTTAATGAAACATCAGTCTAATAATCCAGTTGTCTAAATCAGTTCATCAAGAATATTTTCCTGATGATTTCCATAATGTTGCATTTATATTTAGGTATACTTAAAAGTATTGTAATCCTAAATTATTTTCCAGAAATTGGCTTTTTAAATAGAAACTAAACAAGGTAGAATAATTAAATCATTTATTTAATTTTCTCCCATTTGTTGTTCTAGTAATTTCTAAATATTAGCTATAGCCTTCTCAATAATAATCTGTTTATCATATATTCACAGATGTTAAATAAATAACATAAAATAATATAAACAATAAAAAGGATAACCATATCTCATTATAATCATCCATCCATACTTTATGTCTGGGAGAGTCAGCAAGGTGTAGTGGTACTGGACTAAATGCAGGGAAATCCAGTTTTAAGTCTTCCCCTCAATTCAGAAAGCAGCTGGGTGACCTTGGACCAATAAGCATCAGGCTGTGAGACAAGCTGACTGAAAAATAAAATTCCTCATCACATTGTGCATTGACAGCATTACTGTGTGACTAGGCAAGCACAGTGCAAAAACAAGCAACACTAGGAAAAATCCTAAGAAGGAAGATACCACCGATAACATGGGCTAATTTTATGATTTTAAGCATTGTCAAAATATGTTCGATTGAAACATAGTCTGATTTAATCTCTGATAATAGGTTAATTTACCCATTTCTTTTCTATACAAATGCAATTGAGTCCAATGTCCAAGATATCATTTTTATTAAATAATGCAAAGTTTAATATATATTGAAATATTGTTAAAGCAACTTTTTATTGTTTAGATAAAATAGGGATCTCAAATTCCTCATTTGACCTAATCTACTCAGTATTGATATTTATTTTGATGGATATACACTGTATTTTTTGGAGTATAGGACGCACCTTTTTCCTTCCTAAAAGTGGCTGAAAATTTGGGTGCGTCTTATACTCTGAATGTAGCTTTTTCGGAGCTTTTTTCCCAGCCCTAACTAGGTACTAACGATCTTCCCAGCTCTTACCTTGCAGGCTTTTTCATTGTTACTCTCTCCAAAGAATGTTTTTCCAGCCCTAAATCTTTGCAAGGTTTTTTTCATTGCTCTACTTGCTCCGAGTAAGGTTTTTTTCTAGCCCCAACCAGGTGCTAACGATCTTCC
Organism: Diadophis punctatus similis; assembly: GCA_023053685.1. Classification (NCBI taxonomy): domain Eukaryota; kingdom Metazoa; phylum Chordata; class Lepidosauria; order Squamata; family Dipsadidae; genus Diadophis; species Diadophis punctatus. The sequence goes on along the minus strand of JALIGW010000003.1, from coordinate 83,989,856 downwards.
CAGCTCTTACTGGCTTGCAGGCTTTTTCATTGTTACTCTCTCTGAAGAATGTTTTTCCAGCCCTAAGTCTTTGCAGGGTTTTTTTCATTGCTCTACTTGCTCCGAGTAAGTTTTTTTCCAGTCCTAACTAGGTGCTAACGATCTTCCCGGCTCTTACTGGCTTGCAGGCTCTTTCATTGTTACTCTCTCCGAAGAAGGTTTTTTAAAGTCCTAACCAGGGGATAAAATAATGTGCTGAAGCTGACCAGACTAAGGATACTAGCCAGATGAATACCTGGTAGGCAGATTCCCCCCCCCTATTTTCCTCCCCCAAAACTAAGGTGCATCTTATACTCTGGTGCTTCTTATACTCTGAAAAATACGGTATGTACAAATCAAATTTATTTATTGAGAAATATTTTTAAAGATCAATCATAAGATTGTTAGTTTCATAAGACTTGATAATCATAATAATTAGGTGCTGCTAAAGCTGAAAATGCTGAATTGTGGCAGTTTTGAAACTTCTGGAATGGCATCACACAGTCCCCCAGTGCATAGGGAGGCCAAAGGGCCGAGCAGCTGGCTCTATTTCCCAAACACAAGGTCATCTGAAGCTGTGTACAACAACTTTCTCAACCACCTTTCCAAAACAAGGTTAAATACTGGACTAAAATTGTCCAGTATTAAGCAGTGGCTAAGGTTTCATACAGGCTTCTTTAATGAGCCAGAAGGGACATGGATCTATAGAGAAGATGGCTGAACTCCCATTCTTAAGTACCGGGTCCACTTTGTCAGGTCCAGCAGTTCAAACTGCTCCCAAATAAGACTCCTTCCCAGGCATTTGCTCTGGACCCGCAACAAGGCTTGCATCTAACTGTGAACTTATCTGAGCATTTTTCCTAACAGATTCTGAGCAAATTTATTTATTTATTTATTTATTTTATTTTGCTCATTCTTATAAGCTACCCAACTCCCGAGGGACTCAGGGCAGCGTACAGCATGTAAGAAGAACAATTCATACAAAAAGCACATAATAATACAAATTAAAAACAGTTATAAAATTAAAAAAATAGTATCAGCATTCATACATGGGAAGACCACAGATATTCCCCTTGGTCTTAACCCACCTGCTTGAAAAGCCATGTTTTCACGGCTTTCCGGAAGGCCAGCAGGGTGGGGATAGTTCGGATCTCTGGTGGTAATTGGTTCCAAAGTGAGGGAGCTCCCACAGAGAAAGCTCTCCCCCGCGGTCATGCCAAGCGGCATTGCTTGTTTGACGGGACCCGGAGGAGACCAACTCTGTGGGACCTAACCGGTCGTAGGGAGGTATGTGGCAGGATGCGATCCTGCAGGTAGCCTGGTCCTGACCCATATAGGGCTTTAAAGGTCATAACCAACACCTTAAATTGTGACCGGAGACTAATGGGCAACCAATGGAGCTGGCAGAAAAGAGGTGTCACGTGGGTGTACCTTGGTGCACCCACCACGGCTCGCACAGCTGCATTTTGATCAATTGCAGTCTTCGGATACTCTTTAAGGGTAGCCCCATGTAGAGCGCATTACAGTAATCCAGCTGGGAGGTGATGAGGGCGTGAGTGACTGTGAGCAGAGCCTCTCTCTCCAAGTATGGCTGCAATTGGTGCACCAGGCGAACCTGTGCAAAGGTCCCCCTAACCACAGCTGTGAGATGTTGATCCAATTTAAGCTGTGGGTCTAGGAGGACACCCAAATTGCGGACCCGTTCTGAGGGAGTTAATTTCTCTCCCCTGAGAACCAAAGAGGGACGATCGACATAGTCCTTAGGGGGCAATATTTACAGCCACTCGGTCTTGTCAGGGTTGAGTTTGAGCCTGTTCCTACCCATCCAGACCCTAACATCGTCCAGGCACCGGCACATCACATCCACTCACTATGCTCCTACAAAATATTTTTCAAAGCCTATTTATTCAAAAGGACTTGTGTGTCCCTAGACAGGGCCATGGAGCAACTATCAGTGCAAGCAATAGGGGTATAGATGCATTGAAGCTTCATCATCTTTAATGTCACATGATAGACCTTAATAGAGGCTCTAACCCATATTTGGTCAAGTTTATCCTTTGTTGAGTGCCAGCAATACTTGAGACATCTCTTTTGTCCATTCATCTCTCTCAGCTTTTTCATAAGTCATGGGAAATGGCAGGATTCCTGAGAGGAGAGGTTGCATGGTTGCTATCTGAAACAATGCCTCAGCCCCCCTCTTATTCCAAACAGTGACCAAGTCTTTGGATGGACTATAAAGCAGATGAGCAGGAAAAACCACCCAGCTCCCCTGAAACCTATATATCCATCATTTAAGACAGACCAATCTAATGGGACCATAGAGGCACTAGAGAATTCCTTGGTAATGACGGTGTGATCTAAGACACTGGAAGCTCTCCCAATTCCAGATCACACAGCCACTACTCCAAAGGGAACCAGATCTGGAGTGTGATCATTATCCCATATTGGACTCTGGATTATCTGAGATGAGTCCATGACCATCACAATGGGCAAAAACTCCTGAGCCATCTTATCCCACTCCCAGAGAAGGCAAATTGAAGTCCTCTGTAATCTGCAGAACCACACTTTCATCCTAGAAATGGAACGAAGGAGCTCAGGTAGGGAGGTTATTATACAGCAGGAACTACAGCAACCATCCCCGTTAATCCCTAGAATGCAATTTAATGAACAGGGTCTCACATCTGGTGACCTGTAGAATAGTTCCCTCAGAAGCCATAAGGGATTCCTGGATGACAATCACCACCACCACCACTTCACTCCAGTATAATACTGGGAAACTCTGAGGAATATATAGTAGAACTCATATTGCATTTAAGGAATATAAAATCTTGTTATTATATATATACAGTATATATAAACATAAGTGTCTCAAACTTTCTGGCAAGCAGTTTCATTCTGAAATAACCTTATTCTATTTTATTCAACGTTTGTATAGTCATAGTATGTAAAAATCCATTTGTGGAAAATGGCACAATTGAACCAAGAGAGGACAATTTTCAGCAAAAAATGGTGGTACATTTTAAATGCAACGAAGGATTCACAAGAGTTGGCTCTGAATCTGCACAATGTTATCACTTTGGATGGTCTCCACAGCTTCCAATATGTAAAGGTAAAAATGGGCAATTTAAGAATTATTACTGTATTTGAGGCGGGAGGAAGGAAATTAAGGAATAGGTTTTTCTTAAAAAATACGTTCTGTTTTCTAGATTGTGTGAGGAAAGCTAATCAGTGGCCAGTAAACAGATTTCTCTTAGCAGGATGCATTGAATGGGTCTCTCACATCATTATTTATACATATACAACATACAACAGAACTGTATTCTTAAATTGTGAAAAGAAAATGTTCATATGAGCAGTAATATTAATTGTTTTTCAGGTTTTTTTTTATATTTTAGAGGCAATGGGATTATTTCTTTTTCATTATATTAATAGGACTTTTGAATGTACTTTTAACATAGCCAAGCACAAAAAGAAGCAGAATTACAAATCTATTGTAATATTAAACTGATCACCTACACAAAACCAGAAATGTATATTGCAGAAGGAAAGAAATGGCAATTTTCCTGTATTGACAAGTAACAGCTTTATTTGAAGTCCATTTCTTTATTGTAATCATTAAACAACATACAATTTTTTTATCGAACTTTATAGAAGATGACAATTACAACAGTAAAAATGCAAACTAAAAAAGAAAAATAGAAAGTGCAGAAAAGAATGAAAAAATAAAGAGATATAGAAAAGAAAAAAATATTAAGAATATCATAAAGAAAATATATATATAAAGAAATAACAGAATAACAGAGTTGGAAGGAAACTTGGAGGTTTTCTAGTATAACCTCCTGCTCAAAAAGAAGCATGCAAAAAGAAAAAAAATCAATCAATCATAATAAAAACATTCCATTAACACCTTCTAAGAAAATAAAATGGTGGTAAGAAACTCATCATTTGAGAAATCTGGTTTTCTTGACCCAAAGGCCCAAGGAAAGATCTTAGTTGCTTTTCTAAAGGTGTTTAAGGTGGGGACCAATTTTACATTGGGAGAAAATGTTTCAAAAAGGCTGATGCATCCATCAGAAAAGCACACAACCTGGGTGCCATAAGAGGACATTTTTCATTGAGGAAATCAGGTCAATATGTACACTTGGGAGGAGTTGGCTCTGCAAGTAGCCAATCCTATCCCATGTAGGGCTTTATAGATGGTAACCAGCACCTTCAATTCCACCTTGAAGCCTATTGGGAGGCACGACAGAGACGTACATAAGTACCCTCATCATTGCATTCGGGACCAAATGAATTTTCCAGAATTTTCATAGTCCCATTGTGCAGCACATAGCAATAATTCAATCAGGAGGTGACTAAGGCATTAATGACTGTGAGAAGTTCCCCTATAAAAACTAAAGAGAGAGAAAAACTTGATAGAGAGAGAGAAGAGCTGTTATTAAGTCGGTGAGTTAATAAAAATTGCAGAAGCCCAAATGATGGGGTAGATGTACAAAAACCAGTTTAATTTGCAAGACACATAAAAGGAGGAGGGGAAAGACATTTAAATATGAAAGTTTGCTATATGCAATATTAATAAAATGCATTTTAGCATTCTATGATGTCTATTTCTTGGTCTGAGTCAGGATTAAGCACAATTGGTATGCAAGATGAAGTTTTGCAAAGCTTCTCAGCCACAGTTGCCACTTGCTCTTCAAACAGGAGCCATGTGTGCAAGAAGTATGATCTGAACCCAAGCAAAGAGGTGCAATTCCACTCAGAGTCAAGGTTGACATATTTCCAGTCTAAGGCTGATAAGGCCAATAACTCATAGCCACTTGATCTTGTTTAGGCTGGATCTAAAGTCTGTTCTTCCCCATTCAGACCCTCACAGCCGTCTGGATATGGTGACAGAACTGTGACAGTTTCACTTGAACAACTAGGGACAGAAATGTACAACTAGGTACTGTATAATTGAACTAGAATAATACTGCACAGAAATTTGTGAATGACCTCCCCCAACATTCACAGGGGAGTGAATGACCTCCCCCAATGTTTAGAAAGGTATGGGACTAATCCTTTATCACCTCACAAAGCAAGAGGTTCAGGCTACATTGCTCCACCCTACATTGAGTGGAAGCAGCCCTGGAATAAGAAGAAACTCTGCCCCACTTCCCAAGCTCCTAAACTAGTCAGAATATTACTGTAATTGAAGGTATCAAAGATTCCTTTTCTTTTCTTCAATACGATTTGCCAAAACCTCAATATTTGTTGCTAAACCTTTACATACCTCTAACACGTCGTTCCTAAGTTGTTGATCAGTATTCTTTAAAGCAGCCTGCATTTTGTTATCTATTTCGCTGATTTTTAGGTTAAACTCTGCAATCAATTCCTTTTTCATAGCCTTTAAGGTACTTATTAAATTTTCAGGTGTCAAAGACTGTGGGGGGGTTAACTCAGTGATAAGTTGCATTTTGGAATTATGACCAGAGGAATGGTCAGTTCTTTTATTCAGAACAGTCAGAACAGATTTTGAAGCCATTTTAGTATTTCCCGAGGAGAGCAAAGAAAAAGCCAAGTCTCTAATTAAAGTTCTTTCCACTTCCAAAGTCAGATAGTTTTTTATTTTCAAAAGAAAAAATATCAGTTGTTATTTTATTCCAAAATCGGGAGACAGAGAGAGAAAAGCCAGTTTTTAAAATCAAAAGTTTCCATAAGAAGAAAAGCTGCTAGCAAAATGAAAGTCACTTTCACTTCTCCTCCCACTTTCTCCGATCGCCATATTGTTGCTTATTAGCTGTTACTTTATATCTTTCTGAAGTGAAAGTCAGCAGAGGAGTTGAAGAAAAAAAATTCAGTACTTGCCCATCTGAAATCCTGTTTCTCTCTGTCTGCTTCTTTAATCCTTAAATTGTAATCCCATTCAGAAAGCAGCGGTGGTCACGGCATCTTGCTCCGCAAAAGCGGAGGTTTCCAAGTCCCCGGAGCAGGAGACAGGCTGGCTGGGGAGCCCTCCCCCTTCGCGCCCCTGGCTGGCTCCTGGGGCACTAGGGGGGCTCTACCCCACCTGTCCAGCTCTCATCTCTCCCCTTTGCCCGGGGAAGAGATTTCCAAGCCGCCAGACAGCTCAAATAAAAATAAACAAGTCTTGACAACTTCAAAATAAACAAGCAAAAATAAACAAGTCTTGACAACTTCGGTGGAATATATAGACAAAATACAAAATGACATTGCAAATTTTGAAAAAGAGGTGTTAATGACGCAATTCCGGTCTATGGAAGTTGCTATAAGGGTGAGGGGGTTGAAAGAGGGATTATATGAAGATTTGAAAGGAAGGATGGTGGATGCTCTGGAGCAGGTGTCTGGAATGTCTAAAGAGGAATTGGCCACGCAAATTGACAAGGTATATAGAGTCAATTCCTGGTATGCAAAACAAAAACACCTACCAAGGGACATCGTAATATATTTTACTACAAGAGCCTTACAGAATAGAATTACGCAAGCGACGTTTAAGAATAACCTTCAGGTGAATGGCCAGGAATTAATGATATGGAAAGAAATTCCTTTGAAAATGCTTAAAGCCAGAAAAGATTATACCTTTCTGATTGATGAATTCAAAAGACTAAATTTACAATATAAATGGGAAGCACCAACAGGAGTTGCGGTGAAATTTCAGGGAAAAAGTTACTGGCTTAATACAACAAAGAAAGCTACTGAATTTTATGTCAACGTTTTAAAGGCTGATATATCTAAAATTCCAGAGCAGTGGTTCCCAAACTTTTTCAGTCCACCGCCCCCTTGGTGATACAAACTCATCCTCACCGCCCCCCACCCCCACCCCCTCAGGTGGGCATGGCTTAGTGGTCAGGTGACCGGGTGGGCATGGCCAACTTGTAAAATGTGGTGAAACTCACTTAACAACGCTCTTGCTTTGCAACCAAAATGTTAGGCTCAATTATGGTCATAAGTCTTTCTTTCTTTCATTCTTTCGTTCTTCTCTCCCTTCCCTCTTTCTTTCTGTCTTCCTCCCTCCCTCTTTCTTTCTTTCCTTTCTTTCCTTCTTCCCTCCCTTCCCTTCCCTTCTCTCCCTCCTTTCTATTTCTGTCTGTCTTCCTTCCTACCTACCATCTTTCTTTCTCTTTCTTTCTTTCTGTCTTTCTCCCTCCCTCCCTTTCTTTTTTCTTTCATTCTTTCCTTCTTCCCTCCTTTCTTTTTCTGTCTATCTTCCTTCCTTCCTACCATCTTTCTTTCTTTTTCTTTTTCTTTTTCTTTCCTTTTTCTTTCCTTCTTTTCTCCCTCCTTTCTTTTTCTGTCTATCTTCCTCCCTCCCTCCCTTTCTTTCTTTCTTCCCTCCCTTCCCTTCCTACTTTCTTTTTCTGTCTATCTTCCTTCCTTCCTACCATCTTTTTTTCTCTTTCTTTCTTTCTTTCTCTTTCTTTCCTTCTTCCCTCCCTTCTTTCTTTTTCTGTCTCCCTCCCTCCCTCCCTCCCTCCCTCCCTCCCTCTTTCTTTCCTTCTTCCCTCCCTACTTTCTTTTTCTGTCTATCTTCCTTCCTTCCTATCATCTTTTTCTTTCTTTCCTTTTTCTTTCCTTCTTCCCTCCCCTCCTTTCTTTTTCTGTCTATCTTCCTCCCTCCCTCCCTCTTTCTTTCTTACTTTCTTTCCTTTCCTTCTTCCCTCCCTTCCCTTCCTACTTTCTTTTTCTGTCTATCTTCCTTCCTTCCTACCATCTTTCTTTCTCTTTCTTTCTTTCTTTTTTTTATTTTGTTGTTCAGAAAAAAGGAATCATTGTTTTTCTTCAGGACTGACTTGAGATTATGGGGCCAGCCATTGCAGGCTGTCAGTTCTAGAAACACAGCTGGATGCCCCTGGTACCGAGGAACAGGCTTGTCTGCCTCGGGGGAACTATATCTCCGGCATATCTTGACTATGTTGGCCTACCATTTCTCTTCCAGGCAGAAGTGTCCAACCAGGGCAGTTTCATTGAGGAATTAAAACTGCAAGCAGAGGCAGCCACCGCGGGGAAGAGCTCCGTGCCTCCGGAGCCATATCCTCCTCCTCCTCCTGGAGCCGGTGGTGGTGGGGAAGCACAGGGCCAGGAATTCCTGCGCTTTCCTCCAGCACCGAGAAGGGCCGAGTGGCGCTGGGGCAGAGCCAGGCTGCCCGGAGATTAGCCAGAGAGGGTGTGGGCTGCTCGCGAAGATGAGGCATGCCTGAATATTCAGTCATGCAGTCATTTGCTGCCGGGGCTGCAAGTTCGCTCCCTTGAGCCAGCCCTGGCTGCAGCCCGCCTAGGGTTCAGGGGTTGCTCGCGCGCTGCCTGCAAGCACGCGTGGATCGCTGCGCACACATGCACATGCGCGTGTGTGCGCGCACGCACACACACACACACACTGAGAGGCACAACCAGGCTTCGAAGCGAAGCCTGAGTGGAAGAGGTGGAGGGGCAGAGGAGGGAAGAGGAACAAATCCTGCTTCTTCTGGCTGTTTCCTCGGCTCTGCGCTTTAATGCCAGCCTGGCAGCCTCGTCTTCGTTTTTGCAAAAAATGCCTCTCCGGCCCTTCCTTCATTCCTTTGCAAAGGTGAAGCCTCTTCCTCCCCCAAAAAGATCTGGCCCCGGCTCCAGAATGGGCCAGCTGGCCTTTTCTTTCTTTCTTTCTTTCTTTCTTTCTTTCTTTCTTTCTTTCTTTCTTTCTTTCTTTCTTTCTTTCTTTCTTTCTTTCTCTCTCTCTCTCTCTCTCTCTCTCTCTCTCTCTCTCTCTCCCTCCCTCCCTCCCTCCCTTCCTTCCTCCCTCTCTCTTTCTTTCTTTCCTTCCTTCTTCCCTCCCTTCCCTTCCCTCCCGCCAGCCGTGGCCAGGTAACTGCTGCCGCTCACCCAGGCCGATGGCTTGGTAAGCATTCTCTGGGTCGTGCACCAGGTCGCAGAGCACTATCAGGCCTGCTGCCGCGTCAGCAGCTCGGGGTGCTGCAGCTCTTCGTTGAGCTTGGGGAGGCCTCAGCAGCCGAAGGCCATGGGCGCCTTGGTGGGGTCGATGTTGGGGGGGGAGCTGGGCCGAGATCCGTGGGTGTGCCATGCCGGAGGGGAGCCCGCCAAATTGCATGCGCCAAGTTGCTAAGCAACAGGAATGCCGGGCGGGAAAGTCCACGCACGCGCAGGTTCCAGGACAGGACGGGGCCTTCCCGCGGGTCTGCGAGTGCTCACCCGAGCAGCTTCGGGACTGTTCGGCTTCCCTTGTCGCTATGCCATGCTCAGAGCACTCTCCTCCTGCCGATTTGCACCGCGTCCTGTGCCTTTGCCCACCGCCGCTCTGCGGAGCCTCCCCGCCTTTTCCGATCCTGCCTCTCCCGGGCGATTGTGTGGACATGGGTGGTGGCGCAGGGACAGGACCTGCAAACCACCTACCACCCCCCTGGCCCCTCTCACCACCCCCCTGCCACCACCCTTGCTTCCTACCGCCCCCCTAAGGGTTCCCACCACCCCCCAGGGGGCGGTACCGCCCCCTTTGGGAACCACTGTTCCAGAGGATGGATGTATGAAAATAAAAGAGGAGGAGGAGGGAAAGCCATCTCTTCCTGTTCAAACTGAAACAGCTTTAAAGAATCAAAGCGATTGGCAGAGCCAGATAAATGTCTACAATGTGGGAAAGGAGATGGAAGATCGGGGTCAGATGGGAGGCAAGCTGATAAATTTAAAATCATCGAGCTACAAAAAGATGCAACCATCAAGATACAATAAGATGCAGTGTTGAAATTTATTGGACGGATGGTGGCTAATATGACTGTACTTTTCCTTTTTCCTTCTTTCCTTCTTTTTCTTTCTTTACTTCTTGTTTTTCTTCCCTTTTTTTCTGAAGTTAACAATTTGATATATAGTAATATGTTATTAATATAGGGGTTGATTTTATGATGAAGTTTAAGATCTTTGTATTAATATTTAATTATTATTTGTGTAATACTCATTTAAGTTTTATTTAATTTTGAGGAAGATTTGGAATTTTTATTTAAAATTATTAAGTTATAAAATATCATAATTAGATTTAAAATTTGATTGAGAGGAAGGCTATTCAAAGTTTGGAATCAGTGCTGAATTTATAGGATAGACTGTATTTTTCTCTTTTTCTTTTTTTCTTCTTCTTTGCTCTCTCTCTCTCTCTCTCTCTCTCTCTCTCTCTCTCTCTCTCTCTCTCTCTCTCTCTCTATATATATATATATATATATATATATATATATACTATTATTATTAATATTCTTTAGAGATTTAGAACTTTTTTGAAGTTAATAACCTGTTATATAGTAATATTATGCTATCTATATAGTGGTTGACTTTATGATGAAGTTTAAGGTTTTTGTATTTAATATTTAGTCATTATTTATGTAATAATTACTTAAGTTTTATTTAACAGTGAAGAAATGCTGTGAAGGGTAGATGATTGAAAGGAGGAGGAGGAAATTTTTATTAGTGTACAATTTGGAGTTGAAATTTTAAAAAATAGGGTGGAAGTCAAAAATTTTAATTTAATTTAAATTTATTTTATTGATATTATGCCCTGTATTCTCTCTGGGAAGTCTGGGGGGAGGGGGTGGGTTAGGGTTAGGGGGGTAGGGGGGGAGAAAAATAATAAAATGTATGTACTTTGTACTAATAAAACTTTTTGAATTAAAAAAAAAGATTCCTTTTCTTTCAGCCATGGATGACTCACCAATAAAAGCTATTTATTTCTGAGTTTTCTTCAGTATTTAATCTGAAGGAGAAAGTTGTTTTTGTTCTGATATTTAGCCAACTGGCCCTCTTGAGATTCCTTCTAGGCATTTAAGATATATATTTTTTCATGTTCAGCATTGCTTTTCTTAAAATGGAGCACTTGGTTCTAAATATAACTTTCCTCAACTTTCTAATACTTTCATTCATTGTTCATTCCCATGTTTATTCATTCATTTTCCCCCTGTTGGTTAGTACCAAGTCAGGAGAGTTGATCCTCTTCTAACTTTCCACATGCTTTGAAGAAGACAATTATTGAAAACTCACATGTAGACTTTGCTGAAGAGCATTTCTAGCTTTTACTACAACTTCACATGTCTTTGTAAGATTTGCAAATTTAATCCACACCTTTTTACATCTTTCTGAGGGTAAGGGAGGAAATGAGTAACAGATAACAATAGCAGACACAAAAATCTACTTATTTATGTTTTTAAAGTTATTTCTAATATATACTCTTGGACACCAGATCTCTATTGACATTTTTAACAAACATTATCCACTGCCGTTCTTCTACTGCTTTTGTTCCTGTGGTTGTTGTAATAGTTGCAATAGATATAACAATAATAATATTCAAGCATATCTCTGTGGGACTTGAGTAAACACTCAAAATAAAAGTGATATTCTCTTTTTTCTAGAAAATGTTAAATCTTGTCAGGCATCACCCATCATTTCACATGGCATAGTTACTGGTGAACCTAAAGCAGTATTTCAGCATGGTGATCTATTGGAAGTTCAGTGTGATATCTCATTTGCACTATATGGATCAAAAATCATAGAGTGTGTGGATGGTGAATGGGCACCCTTACCATCATGCATAGGTAAGCAGCAGCTGCCTGAAAGATGTGTTCACAAGAAGAAATATGAGCAGACAGACTTGTAAATGTAACATGGTAGTTTCTTGCACTTATCTGAGAGTAGGAGTGGCGGGGGGAGTGTTCCATGGTGTGCAAACTGGAATCTTCCTTCAAAACAGATTCCAATACATTATTAGAAGAGAATGGAAGGGATTACTTTCCAGTGTTTAAGCAACAAAATTATACAGGAATGAAAGTATTCTGATTTATTCTAATAATCTCATGAGTCATGAATATATTCCTGTACTCAGTTCTAATACTTGAGTCTTTGTTCCTCGCAACAGGAAGTAGAAATTGAGAGCTCTCCTTCTCTTTGTAGCATTTCCATGGCTCCATCAGAACAAATGGTAAAATCAGACATTGCTAGAGGTAGCATGATATTTGGAAAATTTGGGACAATGTATTGGAAATGTGAGCTTAATGTAGCTAGCTGGTTCACCAATTCATATTAGAAATACCATCACAGGTTTGAGACTTCAATGTTGCAAATTAAATAATAACTTGACAAAAAATTGCAGCAAATGATTCAAATAATTACCTATAAAATATTTAAGTTATGGTAATGCACTTGTAGCCCAGGCTACCGGAGCCAGCAGGAGGGGTGTGGGTTTTACAGCCAGCCAACGTGTTCCATTAGAGAATGTGATTTATGACACACCTAGGGGGGAGGGGGGAGACAGGGTTATGGGGGTCTGTAAATTATGTGGGGTCAGAGCTGACTCTCTGTGAAGTTTCCGAAAGATGCCCTAATTAATTCATGAGTCTCGAGCCAAGTTTCAAAAGAAATCCAGTCATTTATTAGGAGCAACATTCCAGCAATTACATAAGTGGAGTCAGCTCTGACCCCATGTAATTTACGGGCCCTCATGACCCTGTCTTACCCCTCCCACCTAGGTGTGTCATAAATCACATTCTCCAATGGAACACGTTGGCTGGCTGTAAAACCCACACTCGTCCTGCTGGTTCCGGTAGCCTGGGATACAATCTGTAGAAAGGCATGTGTGGAATGTATTCTCGGTTGAGGCAGCCGAGCAGCTCCGTTAGTTCTCCCTCCACTCCTGCTTATGGCAACTTGAAAACTGGTCTGGAAAGCTTTGCAAGTTGACATCAGTACAAATTGAGCGTTAGCTGGAATGTGGATGTTCACATATATTTGCCTCCTTCATTTGACCAGAACTTTCTGTCACAGATATTAAAGGCATCTAACAAAACTGAAAAAATAAAAACTGTCCGTAATTTTTTATATTGATTGATTGATTGATTGATAATGGGGTTATAGTGGGTATATGAAACAAAGGGGCAAATTGTTAGAAGAAGCTAAATTATTAATACCTTTATGTAGTAATTCTTTTTTCTGCTGCTTTCAACAGAGGAAGTAAAAACTTGTGGACCACCTCCAACGATTAGAAATGGATTTGTTGACAATGTTGAGTCCATATACAGGCATGGTGACACCATGGAATACAGATGCAAACAACGATTTGCCATTATTGGGACCAACCCAGCTAAGTGTCTTCATGGGCAGTGGGAAGTACCATCGTGTCTCGGTAAGCTAGAATTTTACGACTAAAACCTACAGAAATTAATTTTAAGCCTGTCTTGGCATACATCAGTATTTATTATTGACATGATTGCTCAGAAGTGTGATTCAGTGGGATAACAATGAGAACTGCTGCTAGGAGGTATAGGTTATATTGAATTGGTTTATGCCAGTGTGGTTCACAGGCACCTTATTTTTCCTGTCTGATCCCTGTTTAAATGGGATTTTCACAGGATCTATGAAAAAGAAAGATTTTAGTGCTTTTGAAAATGATTCAATTCAAACATAATCCTGGTGGGATTATGTCGATTCATAGAAATGGCCTCTGATGATAAAAGTGTTATGTGGCTCTTCTAGTACATGGTAGAACCAAATGATCCAGGTTATAACTACTGGTTCAAGTTCACCGGTACCTGAACCAGCAACCAAATAATTGACTAGGCTCATATGCAGGGCATTATGCACCAATCTCATCAATTCATATAGTTATTGCTCTCAAACTTCTAACTAATGTAACAACTGATATTAAAAAAAGGTAAGGGAAAAATAAGAAAGATTCAGAATACAACAAACATCAGCATTCTGGACACAAATTAAAGAGTAAAGTGAAGTCTTATGTAACCCAGTTAATAAACTGTTCTAGTAGTCCAGTGAATAAATCAACGATTTGATCATCTTTGTAGTGAAAAACTGGCAGATTCTAAAATGCAAATTCAGTGCAGTGCAAATTCAGTGGTGAGAAAAGTAAGGTTTTGCCTTTGGACAAGAAAAATCAAATGGATAGGTATAGAATAGGTGGCATATAGCTCAACAACAATAACTTTGAGAGGGATCTAGGAGTCTCAGTGGACAACCACTTAAATATGAGCCAGCAGTGTGCTGCAGCTGCCAAAAAAGCCAATGAAGTCCTAAGCTATATCAACAGAGGAATATTATCAAGGTCACATGAAATGTTAATACTGCTTTATACTGCTTTGGTTTATGCCAGTGTGGTTCACAGGCACCTTATTTTTCCTGTCCGATCCCTGTTTAAATGGGATTTTCACAGGATCTATGAAAAAGAAAGATTTTAGTGCTTTTGAAAATGATTCAATTCAAACATAATCCTGGTGGGATTATATTGATTCATAGAAATGGCCTCTGATGATAAAAGTGTTATGTGGCTCTTCTAGTACATGGTACAACCAAATGATCCAGATTATAACTACTGGTTCAAGTTCACCGGTACCTGAACCAGCAACCAAATAATTGACTAGGCTCATATGCAGGGCATTATGCACCAATCTCATCAATTCATATAGTTATTGCTCTCAAACTTCTAACTAATGTAACAACTAATATTAAAAAGAGGTAAGGGAAAAATAAGAAAGATTCAGAATACAACAAACATCAGCATTCTGGACACAAATTAAAGAGTAAAGTGAAGTCTTATGTAACCCAGTTAATAAACTGTTCTAGTAGTCCAGTGAATAAATCAACGATTTGATCATCTTTGTAGTGAAAAACTGGCAGATTCTAAAATGCAAATTCAGTGCAGTGCAAATTCAGTGGTGAGAAAAGTAAGGTTTTGCCTTTGGACAAGAAAAATCAAATGGATAGGTATAGAATAGGTGGCATGTAGCTCAACAACAATAACTTTGAGAGGGATCTAGGAGTCTCAGTGGACAACCACTTAAATATGAGCCAGCAGTGTGCTGCAGCTGCCAAAAAAGCCAATGAAGTCCTAGGCTATATCAACAGAGGAATATTATCAAGGTCACATGAAATGTTAATACTGCTTTATACTGCTTTGGTAAGAGGAATATTATCAAGGTCACATGAAATGTTAATACTGCTTTATACTGCTTTGGTAAGACATATTTGGAATACTGCATCCAGTTTTTTTTACCACAATAAAAAAAGATGTTGAGACTCTAAAAAGGATGTAGAGAAGAGTAGCAAAAATGTTCCTGTGGCTCAGGAGAGTTGGAGCCTATAGGTCACATACTCCTTTGATGTTCCTTTTGCACACAGATGCGAAAAAACCATCCTTCCAATAGTTGCTAGGTATCCTGGCTGTTCTGACACTGCTTATTTCCAATGGCTGCTTAAGGATGAACAGTCCATAACTAGTTTAGTTTAGTTTAGTTTAGTTTATTGGAATTTCTATGCCACCCAACTCCCAGAGGGACTCTGGGCGGCTCACAGTAAGGCACAGAAACAACAATCAAAAAAGCAATTTAAAAGCATATTAAAAAGTACAATACATTATTTAAAAAGGACTTTAACTCCAACATGCATACCTGGGCCGATCTAACAAGACCATATCTTCGGGTCATTGGCCCCATGTCTGCCGGAAAAGCCAGGTCTTAAACTCTTTCCGGAAGGCCTGGAAGGTGGGGGTAGTATGGATCTCGGGAGTTAGTTGGTTCCAAAGGGTCGGAGCCGCTACAGAGAAGGCCCTCCCCCATGGACCCGCCAGCCGACATTGTCTAGCTGACGGGACCTGGAGGAGGCCGACCCTGTGCAATCTCACAGGGAGCTGGGAGGAATGCAGTAGCAGATGGTCACACAGATAAACTGGTCCTGAGCCATATCGGGCTTTAAAAGTAAGAACCAACACCTTAAATTGTGTCCAGAGACCAACCGGAAGCCAATGCAGCTGGCAAAGGATGGGCTTAGTGTGGGTATACCTTGAGGCACCCACAACAGCTCGTGCAGCTGCATTCTGGACTAACTGCAGTCTCCAAACACTCTTCAAGGGTAGCCCCATGTAAGCGCATTGCAGTAATCAAGCCGTGAGGTGATAAGGGCATGAGTGACCGTGAGTAGAGCCTCTTGCTCCAAATAGGGCCACAATTGGTGCATTAGGCGAACCTGTGCAAAGGTCCCCCTAGCCACAGCTGTCAGGTGGTGGTCTAATCTCAGCTATGGGTCTAGGAGGACACCCAGATTGCGAACTCATTCTGTGGGGATTAAATTTTCTCCACCCAGGATTATGGAGGGATGATCTACCTGGTCCTTTGGAGGCAATATCCACATCCACTTGGTCTTGTCTGGGTTTAGTTTGAGCCAGGGGTGAAATCCTTCCAGTTTGGCCTGGTTCAAGAGGACCAGTAGGAAACATGTGGCCTGGTTTGCCAAACCGCCAGCAATAGCTGGCTGGCACACCCCTGAACTGGTCCCCCGTTGCCTCTTGCTCGTCCTGCCCAGCCCAGTTTCTGCTCTGCAGCTTGCTTGCCTTCCCAGTGTCCCCGTGGCCAGCTTGCAAAGGCTGCTTCACGCAGGCAAGAGACTGGGTGGGGCAGGGCGAGTGAATGGCTGCCCTTCCTCACTGTGGCTGCAACCCTTCCCTGCACGAGTGATGGAAGTCCGGTACTCTGGTGCACTCATCTGTTTCCCTCTATGTCTGTAAAAGGCTGCCCTCAAAATTGCCTGCCTGCAGTCAGAGTTTGGAGCTTGTTAAGCCTTCTTAACAAGCCTTCTTAATGCTCCCAGCAGCATTTTTCAGTCCGGGCTGCTCGGAGTGAAAAACATGCAATATGCTGCTTGGGATCCTTCCTCTCCAAAAGGCACCACCTTTTATATTCTCTCTGCTGCTTCGTTTAATCAGAACAGCCTTTCTTTACTCATGTTCTCCACCCGTGGCTTGCTTTACCTTTTTAAAAGCAAAACAAAAACAAAAAAAACCACCCCCACTCATTTATTCAATTGAAGGAAGAAGGCAGGCAGAAGCAGTTGCACACCAATGAAATCCATCCATCCATCGCATTGCAGCCTGCAAGTGCAAACCATCTCTTTTTTTTTCTTTTTTTATTGAAAAAGTTTTATTAGTACAAAGTACAAATTTTTTTTATATTTCCCCCCCCCATCCCCCCAACCCCCTCCCTCCCCTACCCCGACTTCCCAGAAAGAACACAGGATATAATCTTAAACTAACATATACTGACAAAACATAAGTTCTATTATAAAAACCGTTTTAAAATTCTAACCATATATCATTATTAAACTATATATATCTTCTTAATCTGATACTTTTTTTGAATATAATCAATCCATCTACTCCATTCCAATATATATCTTTCATTTGAATGATCTTTTAAGTATGATGAAATTCTTGCCATTTCTGCCAGGTGTGTAACTTTTATTGTCCATTCCTCTGTAGTAGGTATATCTTCTTTCTTCCAATATTGTGCTACCAACAATCTGGCAGCCGTTATCAAGTTCAAGATCAATTTAGTCTCTATTACAGTACAGTCCATAATTATTCCCAGCAAGAAAAACTGTGGTGTAAACTTAATTTTTTTCTTCAAAATATTCTGTATAATCCACCATATTTTAATCCAGAAAGCCTTAATTTTCCTACAAGACCACCAAACATGAAAATAAGTTGCATCTTCACATTCACATCTCCAACATTTAGGTTGTAAATTTGGATACATACAAGCTAGTTTCTTTGGGTCAAAATGCCATCTATAAAACATTTTATAAAAGTTTTCTCTTAAATTTTGAGCTTGCGTGAATTTCACATTTCTAACCCATATATTCTCCCATGTTTCCATCATTATAGGTTCACCAATATTTTGAGCCCATTTAATCATACAATCCTTAACTAGCTCTGTTTCAGAATCTAATTCCACTAATACATTATATAATCTCTTTATATGCATTGGTCCTTTATTCTTTATTTGATTTATCAAGTTGTCATCTTGCTGCGAAATACCTGCTTTTGAATCCTCTTTCCATCTGGCCTGCAATTGCCCATATTGAAACCAAGACTTAATTATTCCTTCTTCTTTTAGTTGCTCCATTGATTTTAATTGTAACCTCATTCCCTCTATATAAAGAAACTCTTTATATGTAATCTTATCTAGTTTTTGCTCTGTATTTATATTCTCTATCGCATGCCTCGGCACTGTCCATATGGGTAATTTATCATTTAATTTACATTGATATTTCTTCCAAACACGTAATAGAGCATTCCTTAATATATGACTCTTAAAGGTTTTATCTACTTTTTTATTATACACTAAATAAGCATGCCATCCGTAAAATAAGCCATACCCTTCTATATTTAATGACCTCTCTTCCGTCAGGTTAATCCAATCCGCAATTGCTGAGAGGGTAGCTGCTTCATAATACAGTCTTAAGTTAGGCATTTTTAATCCTCCCCTTTCACGTGAGTCTTGCATTATTTTTTGATTTACCCTCGGTTTTTTCCCAGCCCAAATAAATTTATTAATACCCTTTTGCCATTCTTTCAAATTATCATCCTTTTTAAGTATGGGAATTGTTTGAAAAAAAAATAAAAACCTAGGTAAGACATTCATTTTTACTACAGCTATCCTGCCCAGCAAGGACAACTGTAGCTTTTTCCAATTTTCCAAGTCTTTCTGTATTTTTTGCCATAATATTTCATAATTATGTTGATAAAGTTTCGTGTTTATTGACATAATGTTAACCCCCAAGTATTTGACCTTTTTAACTATTTCATATCCCGTAACCCTTTCTACTTTTTCCTCTTGATTTCTGGTCATGTTTTTAACTATTATTTTAGTTTTATCTACATTTATTTTAAGACCAGCTACTTGTCCATAAGAGTTGATAATATCCATCAGGCCTATAATTGATTGATATGGCTGAGTTACAGTAACTACTAAATCATCCGCAAACGCTCGTAGTTTATATTCTTCTCCTCTTATTTTAATACCTTTAACTATCTCAGATTCCCTTATTTTACTAAGTAAAATCTCTGTAGACAAAATAAACAAAAGAGGTGATAGAGGACATCCTTGTCTGGTTCCTTTCTCTATATTAAAATTGTTTGTTAATTCACCATTAATTATTATTTGAGCAGTCTGTTTTTGATATATTGCCTTAATAGATTGTATAAAATATTCTCCAAGCTGCATCTTTTCTATTAATTTTAATAAAAATTTCCAATTCAATCTATCAAAAGCTTTTTCAGCATCCAGGAATACCAGTGCAGCGGGTATCTGATTATTCCTCCCCAAATACTCTAATAAATTAATTATGTGTCGTACATTACTCTTCATTTGTCTACCTTCTATAAAACCAGTTTGATCTTGGTGGATCAGTTGTTGCATAAGTATCATTAATCTGTTGGCTAATATTTTGGCAAAAATTTTATAATCCGTGTTTAACAATGAAATTGGCCTATAATTTTTAGGGTCTGTGTGATCTTGATTCTCTTTCGGGATCAAAGAGATAAAAGCTGTTTTCCAAGTTGGGGGTATTTCTCCTCCTTGCTGTATAGTATTAAATAACACCTTCAGAGGCTCCACCATTTCGTTCTGTAAGTTTTTATAATAAACAGCTGTTAAACCATCTGTACCTGGAGCCTTTCCCAATTTTAGCTGTTTAATGACCGCCAATATTTCCTCTGAGGTTATAGGTTGATTTAAAATTTCAATCTGCTCCATGGAAGCTATATGTATATGACCATTTCGTAAATATCCATCAATATCTTCCTCTTTAATCTCCTCCCCCTTGTACAACCCTGAATAGAATTCTAAGAAAGACTTTTTAATTATTTCACAATCAAAAACTTCTTTCCCTTTATACTTAACTTTTTCTACTACTCTTGATTTCTGTTTTTTCCTTAACATATAAGCCAACCACCTGCCCGGCTTATTTGCATTACAAAAAGTGTTATGTTTGGCATATTGTAAATTAGTTGCAACTTGGTCTGCCATTAACATATTAAATTGAGCTTTTAGTAAATTAATTGTTTCTTTGATTTTTTTATCTGTTGGTTTAGAAATCAAAGCCCTCTCTTGTTTCTTAATTTCTTCCTCCAGTCCTTTTCTTTTAAATTCCTTCTTTCTTCTATATTTATTATTCAAATATATTAAAACACCTATCATATAAGCCTTACTTGCGTCCCATACCATCTGAATTGATGTGCCTTTCTGCATATTCATAACAAAAAATTCATTCATAAATTTTTTACACTCTCTTACATTATCTTCATATCTAAACAAATTATCATTTAACCTCCAAGATTTTCTTAATCCGTACCCAAATTCCATTTCCAGCCAGACAGGGCTATGGTCGGACAATCCCCTCGTGTATATTTTTGTTCTCTTCACCCTGGAAAAAAGATCGTTAGTAATTAAGATAAAGTCAATCCTGGAAAGAGATTGATGTCTGTCTGAATAGAAAGTAAAATCCTTTTCTGTAGGGTTTCTTTCACGCCATATATCTCTCAAATCCCAGTCTTCCATCATCTCAAAAAAAGATTTAGGCAATTTTGCTCTTGCAAAGATGTTTTGCTTAGGACCCTTCTTGTCTTTCTTAACATCCAAGACACCATTCCAGTCCCCTAGGAGAATGCAAGTTTTATAATCCCAATATTTGAGCTTTGAATGCAAAAGGTCGTAAAATTTTTCTTGTTGTTGATTCGGGGCATATAATCCAATCACTAATATTTTCTGTCCCTTTATTAAAAGTTCAATTGCTAAAAATCTTCCTTGGTCATCTGCTTCTATTAACTTTGCAATCAAATCTTTTTTCACGTATATAACAATACCGTTTTTCTTTTCTGGAGCTGTAGCAACAAAATATGTACCTAGTCTTGTATTCATCAAATATTTTTGATCTTGAGTCCTTATATGAGTCTCCTGTAAACATATCAAGTCATTATTAAATTGTTTTAAGTAGTGAAATATTTTCCTCCTTTTCTGTGGAGAATTCAAACCATTGACATTCCAGGTAAGAAATTTATTTCCCATCTCTGGGCTTCCGAAGCGTATGGAGCACCCCTTGAAGATCTACCTTAGATTTTTCTTTTGGTCGCGCTCCTCCCACTGCTTCCGATTTAGGAGTATCTTGAGTTGCCGCCTGTTGTCTTTGTTGTCTCAATTCTTGTCTCCGTTTGGCAGCTCTAGTCTGTCTTTGTTCTTTAATCATTTCCTGTCTGTTGAGTTCTAAATTTTGTTCCATTTCAATAGCCAATGACGCAGCTCCTTCTTGTACCACTTTCAGCAATTCTTCTCTTTCTTGTTGTTGTTTCCCTTCTGGGGGTTTAGGTGAACCAAGCAGTAAAACATCTTCATAAAAATCTCTGGCCTTTTGAACTGTATTAAGTCGATATCTCACTCCCATAAACGTAACCACCAATCCACTTGGTATTTCCCACCTGTACTGGACTTGTTGTCTTCTCAGTTCTTCCACCAGGAAGGTGTATTCCTTCCTGGCTTTCAACATCTTGGAGGGAATTTCCTTCATTGTCATCACTTCTTGTCCTTCAACTTGAAGTTTATTTACAAAAGTCGCTTGTAAAATATCATTACGTAGCGTTCTAGTAGTGAAATAGATGACAATATCTCTTGGTAAATTTCTATTTCTGGCCACCCATGAGTTGACGCAATAGATTTTTTCTATTTGCCATGCCAGCTCCTCCTCCTTCACTCCAAGTACTAGCTCAAATACATCCAACATAATATCCTTCAAATTTTCCTGCTTGTTTTCCTTAACTCCACGAACTCTTATTGCAAACTCCATACATCTGTATTGCATAATTATCATTTCTGCCTCCTCCCTCTCAATTTTATTTTCTACTTCGCCAACCCTAGCTCCCAACACTGTTGTAGTTTGCTTAATTTCTTGCATTTCTTCTTCCATAATTTCATAATTGGTGGCCAAGCCAGAAAAGGCATTAATTATATCTTCTCTAATCTCTTTATTGCGAGTTGCAATATCATCAGAAACTTCCTGTATTTTCTCATTGGTCTCATTAATTCTTTCATTAATTGCAGAAATCTTCTCATTAGTTTCATTAATTTTAAAATTAAATCCAGCTGCTAATTCTGTTTGCATTGATTTAAGTGCTTCTTGTAGCATTGGGAGCGTTAATGGCTGAGGGGAGGGGGCTGGTATTTTAGAAGTATGGATGGGAGAGCTGTCTGCACTCGCTGGTGCTCTAACAGAGGTGGTTTTTTTTGAAGCCATTGCAAATCACTTCACTCTTTATATTTCAAAAGAAAAAAAGAAAAAAGCCAGAAACATATAGCCAAATAGCCAGGAAAAGTTTTATCAAGCCCTTTTTCTTTCTTCCCCAAAAGGAAGTCAACAGGCAATTTAAAGTCCAAAGTTATCAAAAGAGGAGCTGGCAATAAAAACAGCACTCAACTTTTAACTTTCGTTTCTACGCCCAGAAGCCTCCAGCGCCATTTCTTTTGTCCCTTTGTTAATTGATTGCTTCCTTCCTTCTTCACTTCCAATCCACACAGAAAAAAAAAACTTTTTTACTTGCCACTTGTTGTCTTTGCCTCCTGAGTCTTCCGCCTGCTACAATATCTCCTTTTGATCAAGTATGTTGATTGCAGGGATTGGATGCAGCTTCTTGCTCCGCGGATAGCAGAGACTTCCCAATTCCGGAGCAATGGCAAGGTTCCTAGGGGGCCCTCACCCTTCGTGCCCTAGGATCTCACTAAGGGCACTAGGGGGGCTCTACCTCACCCCGCCGGCTCTCCTCACTCCCCTTTGCCCGGGGAGGAGACGATCGAGCCGCCAGACAGCTGTTTGGCTGCCGATCTGGCGGCGAACGAAAATCGGGAATAAGCGCTCTGCGGAGAGTGCTCTCGAAGCGGCAGCGCCAAACCGGAAGCCAGTGCAAACCATCTCTTGTGAGCAGCTGATTCTGCCTGCCTTCCTTCAATTGGGTTTGGGTAACTGGGTTGTTTTTTTGTTTTTTGCTTTTGCTTTAAAAAAATAGTAAATGGGGGATTTATTTTCTTGGGGGGTTTTCGTAGGAATTTTTTTTTAGACATAGCTATTTAAAATTTAGGAAGCTTTAAATTTAGCTGCTTTTATCTATAAATATAAATAAAATAAAATATGGAATGTTGTGTGCTTTTGCAATTCTGGTTAGGCAGGGGGTTGGACTAGATGACTTCCAAGGTCCCTTCTTCCAACTCTATAAATCTGTTAAAATTATTAAATGTGTTAAATCTGTTGCTGGTGTTGTTTTGTGTACTTTTGCATGGTGTGTGAGTCAGTACAGCTGCTTTTGCATGGTGTGTGAGCCAGTTGTGTTGTTGTGTGTTCTGTGTGTGTGTGTTTTTTCCAGCTCTTTGTTGCTCTGTGAGGGGCAGGGGCCATTTTGTGTGCTTTTGCATGGTGTGTGAGTCAGTACAGCTGCTTTTGCATGGTGTGTGAGCCAGTTGTGTTGTTCTGTGTGTGTGTGTATATATAAAGTGCAAAAGTTTTTTCCCCAGCTCTTTGTTGCTCTGTGAGGCTCATGCTTGTGGCAGGGGCCATTTTGTGTGCTTTTGCATGTGTGTGAGTCAGTAAAGCTGCTTTTGCATGGTGTGTGAGCCTGGTGTGTGTGTGTGTGTGTGTGTGTGTGTGTGTGTGTGTGTGTGTGTGTGTGTGTATGTGTGTGTGTGTAAAGTGTAAAAGGTTTTTTTCAGCTCTTTGTGACGTCGACTTGGCCATGCCCACCTGGTCACCTGACCACCAAGTCACGCCCATCTGGTCACCTGACCACCAAGCCACAACCACTTGAAGCCATACCCACCAGACACCTAGCCACACCCACAAAATAAGCCACACCCACAGAACCAGTAGGGAAAATTTTCACATTTCACCCCTGGTTTGAGCCTGTTGACTCCCATCCAGACCCTTACATCTTCAAGGCACCGACCCATCACATCCACTGCTTCACTGAATTGATATGGGGTGGATATGTACAACTGGGTGTCATCAGCATATTGCTGGTACCTCACCCCATGCCGTCGGATGATCTCACCCAGTGGTTTCATGTAGATATTAAATAAGAAGGGGGAGAGAACCAAACCCTGAGGTACCCCACAGACGAGGTGCCTAGGGGTCGATTTCTGACCCCCTGCCAACACCGACTGTGACCGGCCAGAGAGATAGGAGGAGAACCACCATAAAATGGTGCCACCCACTCCCAACTCCCTTAGTTGGCACAGAAGGATACCATAGTCAATGGTATCGAAAGCAGCTGAGAGGTCAAGTAGCACCAAGATGGAGGAGAAACCTCATCTCGGGTTCGCCAGAGATATCCATCAGCATGACCAAAGCAGTTTCCGTGCTGTAGCTGGGCCTGAAACCTGATTGAAAGGGGTCTAGATAATCCGTTTTCTCCAACAGCCATTGGAGTTGGAGCGCCACCACTTTCTCAACAACCTTACCTACAAAGGGTAGGTTGGAGACTGGATGGAAGTTCTTAAATTCTGCTGGATCCAGGGAGGGCTTCTTGAGGAGGGGCCTAACCACCACCACCTTCAACGGCTGTGGGACAGACCCCTCTCTCAAGGAGGTGTTAATCAAAACCTGGAGCCAGCCTCATGTCACCTCCCTCCTGGAAGAAATCAGCCAGGAGAGACAAGGGTCCAATAAACAAGCTCATCGCTCCAATAGCTTTGTCCACTTCCTCAGGAGTCGCAGGCTCAAATTCCTCCCATAAAATAGGACTAAGATCAATGCAGGTGGCTAGATTCTGTGCAACAGCACTGAGGATTCGTCGGAAACACATGTCTAATCCACTATAGCTATTTTATACAACAAATGTGGCAAACCTTTGCACTGCTTATTCCTTTCCCTTTTAGTATTAAACTGATTGTAATTTTAGTATAGTAGACCTTGTGTAATTGACAGACTGGATTTTATCATAGATTTTATCTGTTATTTATTATTTTATTCTAGAATTTTTAATTGTATATTTACTGAGTGTTTTTATTTGTTCTGGTCTCTGTCTATGACTGTAATAAATTGAATTGAATTGATTAGGGGGCTGGAGGCTAAAAGATAGGATGAATGGATGCAGGAACAGGGTATGTCTAGTCTAACAAAGAGAAGGACTAGGAGTGACATGACAGCAGTGTTCCAATATTTGAGGGGTTCACAGAGAAAAGGGGTCAACCTATAGTTTTCATTTTTTTAATTGAATGGTTTTCAATAAATCATTCTACCATAGATTTGGACTCTTATGATCTTCACAATTGGGGAGATCTACAATATAACTGGCAGCCTTGAAATTCAGAATGGGAACAGAAAGGAAAGGGATAAGATTATCCATGTTTGTTTGTTTGTTTATCAATCCAACCTGTATGCCACCCACTTCATTAAAGGCAACTGTCTGCCTTATCTATCTGAAATTTAATTTGAGAGTGCATCAAATCTAAAATCCTACATAAGGGAGTAGAAAGTGATGTCTACAATGTGTCATTCAGAGTAGAGAACAGATGAATAAACCAGAAATTAATCAATAGATGTATTTGGAATATGAAGTCAGATAGTCTAGATTCTAGAAGAAGAAGAATGGATTATATAAATAAAGAGAAGAATAATGGATTTATTATACAAATACTTATGTAACAATATTTGAATTGTTAGTTAATCCACGAAAATGTCCACGTCCACGGTATGCAGACTTTCAACCAACTGTTCCGAATACAAAGCAGTTTAACACCAACCAGTTTGCAAACTACCGCTGTGGTTCCAATCTGCATCAAACAAAATGTGTTGATGGATTATGGCTTCCTGAGCCACGGTGTGAAGGTATCGTTTGCATGCTATGTACAAGTTTCTGCTTTCTTCAATAGGGTGATATCAATCATCTCTAAAAATAAAAGTGGGCACGCCTGTGGACTGTCTTTCTATATAACATCCTCCTTAACAATCCAAGGACAAAAGCAAATGCAGCATTAGCCTTCAAATCAGTTAGTTTCTTCCTTAGCAGCTATTTTGTTTCCTTCATAGCAGCAGCTCCACCTCAGGGATCAATTCAGTTGTAGCACCTGAATCACAGATGTGTCTGCATTGGACAGCATAGTTTTGTCCACTTTTCCCCATTAGGCAACAATCTAAATTCAGTGATAAAATTTCGTTTGTCACATTACAAAGGTTATTTGCTTTAAGTCTCTCATGTCTTAAGCAACTGAAGTGAATTTACACAGAACAAAAGCATGCAAATCTAGTACAGAATTTGTCTTTGACTTTTGGTACTTGCATGGAGACATCTATGTTGGTTTCTTGGCATGGTAAAAAATTTCACTGGAATAAGTTTCAGAATTTCTGCTGCTTAAGAAGACCATTGGATCATTATATTGCTCCTGGGTTAATTTCAAAATATCTTCATTAAGGATAAATTATTCACTTTCTTCTATTTATTATACATATATTTTTGCTTAAATAATACATATATTCTGTTCTTCTGCAAATCTCTCCAAACCAATTAATTTATAATAAACGTAATTCCCCCCATAAATCAATAAGAAATATATTAAAATAAAATATAAATATTTTAACATTCAGGTTACAAGGCAAAGATCTTCATTCCTTTCCAAAATTGTGGTAAACTGGGATGCAGCCTAACTATATTTGCGTTAATTAATTGTTCAGTTCATAGATAAACAAATATTGTGGTGAATAGATAAACTTTTCCTGGATTAAATGAATGATTTCAACTGGCTACCTGTCTTTGTGCTAACTGGTGGACTTTCCTCATATTCCAGTTCAATATCAGTTGTCCACCTTAATCTAATTTATGATCAATCCTGCAAACAACTTTTATATGTGTCAAAGAGCAATACAGTGAAATTTCACTAGTGTATTAATGTCATCGCTACAAAGCTTTGATGACTCCATCTGCTTCACCAATTGTGGCCTTAAAGTAAAAGGATCTTGCAACAATGACTCATATCAATGCTATTTAATGTAATTAGATATTGTTGTAGTTTCGTTTGTGGCTGTTGAATTGGTTTTGACCTTAATGGCTCTTTTGTGAGAGTTTTTAGATGAAATGTTTAAGGATGAATTATGAGTACTAGCTGACAGCAAAGGATTATAGTCAAAAGAAACAGCATGATTTAAATTTTGGTCCTGAAATATTAGTTTGTGAAAAAACAAACTGGAGGATATGAAGACAAATGTTAGCAGATAGCAGAAAAGAATGATTTGAGAGAAAAAATAGTAAAGATAGAAAAGATGGCAGCTATAGTTGTTGTTTTTTCATTCCCCAGTTGGGTCAATCCTGGCATTCTGTAGGATTGGTGAAAAGGGAAGTCTATGTGGCATCTCTATGGATATCACTCTCTGATGAAATTTTAGCTGCTGCATTTTGTTGATTCAGTGTGATGGCTGCATTTCCACTACATCAACCAAAGGAGACCTAATCAGAGCATGCTGTTAGGTGCTAAATCTTGGCGAAGATTTCTGGAGGGTGAAGTGATTAGTCAAGGATTCCCACCACAGACAATAGGAGACTGGCAAAGGAAGGAATAGTACCCAGGACTTTTTATTGGTTCCCAAAAGATTATCAGTATCAATTCCGGGTGTTGATCTATATATTTTGGCACATCAATACCTGCAGGTCTCCAATCACAGTCAGCCATTGACAAAGTGCTCAGTTTCCATGAAACAAGGGGAGAAGAGTGAGATATAAACTATAAAATCACCATTTCTCAGTAGTAGCTCCAGCTTTCTGGAATAGCCTTTTTCTTTAGGAAAATGTTCCAAATTGATCTCTTTCACAGAATATTTGTGGATTAATTGATGTCCTGTAGCTTAGATTTATTGTTAAGGTGCTATTATTAGGATCTCATTGCTATTTAACTTTGAAAGTGATTAATTTTTGCATGCTGTTTAATTCTTACCGTAAATGTTTATCTATAAAACATTATCAAACAAACAAATATCTCCTGAAACTTAATGCAAATATTGACTGACAGGAGTAAAGATAGAAGCCTATGGGTCAGCAGAATATGATGGCTGTGGTACCCAAACTACTTCCCCAGCATCACTTGGGGACATCAGCAGTCAAGATAAATGAGATCACAAGTTTCTCCATCCACAGTTGCCACAGAGAGAAGGAGAATACCATAGGCAAATGTATGGAAAGCTACCAAAAAACTGAAGAGCACCACAAAGACTATTTGTCAGCTCTGCTACGCAGCCTTTTACCAACTGGATGAAGCAAATTTCATCCTATAACTCAACTGAAATCTGACTTAAACAAGCCCTGATAATTGTATCATACAAATACAATTAGAATTTCAATCCCTTTGTGATTATGGCATTCTCAATCACAGTAGACAAGAGATCTGACATAAAAGCCTCCTAAGAAAATACTTAGGATTTATCTTCTTTGAGTGAAGTAGAAATGAGATAATTTTCAGCTCTAATCCTAATCAAGTTCTAATTATAATCTGTTTTGTTAAAGGAACCTGCTCTCCACCACCTCAGCTTCCCAATGCCATCAATGTAGCCGATATGAGAATCTACAGGAGTGGAGAAGAAATTAGCCTCAAATGTCAAGAACATTTCCTTCTTCGTGGCCCACAAAAAATAAAGTGTGAAAATGGAAAATGGCAGACACCCCCTCGCTGTCTTGGTTTGTATGCTCAATTTTGCCTTTATTTTAAAGAAACTGGACATTACAGATAAAGTGTAAGAAACAAAAAGGTTGGGAGAACATTCAGAGCCTGGCTTACGGAATTCTTCACAGCCATTTATCCACAGTGGCCTCTCTGTATATGTGTGTGCTCTATTCCAAGGGACTAATCAGGTTCTTTGCACATTGTATATGCTGCCTTTGTCTTTCTCTGAGAGTCAGATCAGGGTTGGTACATGGATGCTACAACTATTTCTCTATGTTTCTGCTTTGACCTGTGTCTATATATGGTGGCAAGCATAGGGGCTGTATATGCTCTATATCAGAGGTGGGTTCCTCCCAGTTCAGACCGGTTCACCCAAACTGGTAGCGACCTGCTGGTGACATCACGATGATGTCGCAGAACCGGTTCAGTCGGTGCCAGTCTGTGGGCGCCACCATCTTTTTAAAAAAAAAGTTTTGAATTTTTTTTTCATTTTTAATTTTTTTTTCCTTCTGGGCATGTGCAAAAGCCGAGTTTCCGGCATTATGCATGTGATCGGCATCTTGTTTTTGGCTTTCTTTCTTTTTTTTCTTTTCTTTTTTTGAATTTTTTTGATTTTGATTTTTTTAAAATTTTATTTTCTTCTAAGCATGTGCAGAAGGTGAGTTTCCAGCACTATGCATGCGGTTGCCATTTTGTTTTTGGCTTTTATTATTATTATTTATTTTTTTCGGATTTTTTGGGGACTGCACATGCGCGTGCCCACGACACGTGCCCACACAACGCGGGAGGAAGCGGACCGGCAGCGAGGTAAGTTAGAACCCACCCCTGCTCTATATACTCCATTATGGATCACATGACCAAGAGGGAGGCACTTACAATGGAAGGGTTTGCAGCATCTTGAGTCTTTCAAAATTACTTCTCCACTAGCAGATGCTTTTTGCATAGAGATTTGCGTTTTGAATCATGTTTCATTTAAAGAGATTTGCTATACAGATACAATAGAAATGTCTTTATGATATTTTATTTCTTTCATTAACAAACCTTCCTGTGGTTCCTATTTCTAGATTTACGATGTAAATCTCCTCCTCCAATTGACAATGGTGTAATAGAAATTGAGAACCGCACAATGTTTTTTCCTGGTGAAATTGTGAAGTATCGCTGCTCTTCAGGTTTTGAAATTAGTCAGTCAAATACTGTAAGATGTGAAAATTTTAAATGGTCTGAGCTACCTGTTTGCAAAGGTAAGAAATAGTACTTTTTTCTCTTGAAATGCCAACACTGGGTTTGAGTTCTAAAAAAAGTTATCCATGCATATTTTTTTCATTCTTATGCTGATATTAGAAATGGGACAAGGAAGATGCATAAGGAGGAATTTGGGGTTTTTATATAAATATTGAAATTTCACAGGTTTTAAAATGTCACATGTATGAATTCAAGCATTAATCTCATTTGAAATATCATGTATACTTTCAGAACTGGAAAGCTGTTAAGACATGGCTTTTCCTGCAGGCGGGGGGTAGAGCGTAACCCATTTGAGCTCACCCCCAAGTATGTATGATGTTGAATGGATATTAGATGTTTTTAATATTACGGTTTTAATTTTTATATCTGTTTTAATGTTTATTTATATTGGTTTCTTGTATTTTTTTCTGTTGTACGCCGCCCGGAGTCCTCCGGGAGTTGGGCGGCATATAAGAAACACCAAATAAATAAATAAATAAACTGTTCTTGTCAGAGCAGGATTCTGACTTCAAAATCTCTCTTATTCACAATTTATAAAGGACTTAGAAAGTGTCACTGTTATTTTTCGAGGTGAACCTGTAAAATAAGTGTCACTGCTTTAATAAATCAGCTCAAAGATTGTCTTTCTTAAAGTCCTCTTTTACCACTCCAGAGAAGAGATGGTGAATGTAGATTAAGGTGACCAGACGTCCCGATTTTGGCAAGACAGACCCGCTTTTTCATCATTTGTCCCGCGTCCTGCCCGTCCTCTAAAAAGTCCCGATTTTTTGAAAGAATGCGCGACTAGGGCATTCTTTCAAAAAATCGGCCTGAAAGGCAGCAGGCCTCTCAGCTCGGGCCGGCCATGGGCGGCGTTGGCGGCGTGCGTGCGTCCCGCGTTGTTGACTCCTCCGGTGGCGGCTGGAAGCTGGGGGGAGGGGGAAGGGAGGCTGCTCCTCCTCTCCTTCCCCCGCCCCATCCCTAGCCCCGCCCTCGGAGGTGCCGCTGCTGTTGGGAGGGGTGAGGGACGAGGAGCCGTCGCCGCTTTGAGCTTACGAGCGGCGCAAACAGCCCTTCCTCGTTCCCCTCCCCTTTCTTCCCCCCGTCGCCTCACTGCCGCCGTTGCCCTGGGGCCGGGCGGGCGACCGGGAGACCGTGGCGCTTGGATGCCTGGAGCAGGTAAGCTGCCGGCTGCCTCCTTTCCCCGTCTCCCGCCTCCCGTTCGTTGCTTGCCAGCCCTGCCGAAGGGGAGGCGGGAGGCGAGGAAAGGCGGCAGCCTTTCGGGAGCCCGCCTCCCTTTCGGGAGGCCTTTCCTCGCCTCCCGCCTCCCCTTCGGCCGGGCTGGCAAGCAACGAACGGGAGGCGGGAGACGGGGAAAGGAGGCAGCCAGCAGCTTACCTGCTCCAAGCATCCAAGCGCCCTCCCGCCTCCCCCCCTCTTTCCCCCCACCTCACCTGGACGCCGACATTTGCTGTTTTGCCCTCTGCGCATGCGCAGCGTTCTGCGCATGCACAGAGGGCAAAACAAATGGCGGCGCCCAGGCGCCCCCCCGTCCCGCTTAAAAATAAAAAAATCTGGTCACTTTGATGTAGATAGCTTGGGCAAGTGCCATATGATAACAAAAAAGGTGCAAAGTAAGTAAGCACAGCAGTGCAAAGCTTTTTTTTTTTGCCTGTCTGTGTCTAGTCTTCATTAGTATAACTTTCATTTGAGCTTTTATTTTCAGTGCTATTCTGACTGCCCTGTTTTCTCTCCAAGATATCTGCTAGAATTGCTAGGCCTTTTTAAGCAGGAGACCATTATGCTTTCTCTAGGAAAAACAGACCTTTCTCTCCGATCTACAGGAATCATTTCTCACTGGGTCTACCAGAAATACATACAATCTCTCAAAAGATTGTATCTCTTGCAAGACAGGGTGGAGGGACAAAGCTTGAGGGCTCTGAGGCATTTAATTTTTGTTGTCTTGAATGCAAAATTGGTAGTTAGAAATAATTGCAGTTACAGAACTAAAGGTGACAAAGGCTGGAGCATTGTTATGTGTGTGTGTGTGTGTGCGCGCGCGCACACACACACACACACATATAAGATTTTACATAAAGGAAAAGACAAACCTAAAAGAAATAAAAATAATAGGTCCAAGAAAAAGAAGAAAAATCCTAAAGTTATGAAATGTTATGACTTATTTTATTTTATAACAGCTTAGTTTTGCCATTTCTACTAGCTCTGACTTCTAATGATCCACTCTTCCATTGTGTAAATTTCAATACTCTTCCATCTTTGTGCATATAATAATTATCATACACAAAAGTAATCTTTTAAAAGTCTTTTCTGATTCAGTATATATCATTCCTAATTTAAACATGTTCTGTTTTTTTTTTTTTTGCAATATTAATCTTTAAAATTGTTTGTAATCATTGTATACTTTGGTATCCAAAATTTCTTAGCTTTTTCACAAGTCCACCACACATAATAAAATGTTTCCTCAGGTTTTTCACATTTCCAAATTTGATTATATATATATATATATATATATATATATATATATATATATATATATATATATATATATATATATATATATATATATATATATATATATATATATATATATATATATATATATATATATATATATATATATATATATATATATATATATTCAATTTCTATAGTTGCCCATCTCAGACAATGACTGAGAAATGTACCAGAGAAACTATCAGACAGACAGATTGATTGACTGACTGAATTGAAGGTCTGTTAATAGTATCTAACTGAGGTTTGGAACATGTTTTCTTCCAAAGCTCCTGGTGCTCTACTTTAGAGGTGCTGGCAACATCCCTTTCGGATGTGTGCTGTTTGCACTAATGTAAACCCAGCTATTAGCTAGATCCACATGTCCTCTCTGCACACTCTGCCAATTGTATCTTAAAGACGACAGATATTGTCAAGAACATAGTATATTTTTAACATTAAACCTATAATCTTTAACAACTACAACACAATGAAATTAAAGGAACATTCCAGAAAGATATCCCCATACCAGCTTTTTTCTGATTTCCACTGCAGCAATACAAAGCTTATTTTCCGAGTGACTGATATAGACTTTCAAATCTTCTAAAAGAAACTTCTCCAGGTGCCTGTACAGTTTTTCAGCTAAGTTGCATAATAGAGCTGAAATTACCTATATGGGGCCATTCATCCTATATATTTATAGGGTGAACGGGCTTATGAAATGTACAGTGCAGTGGACACCTCTTATTGTTTCTGTCTTATTAGCAACTCATGAGCAGAGATGATAATGGAATGTTACCTACCTGCCTTGCAGTAATGCAGAGGAAAAGATGTTATGTCTAGATTTAAATAATGCCTTTCTCACCTTAGGGAAGTTCGGAGTATGTAAATGTTATTTATAAATGCTTGATTTTAACCTGATAGGCAATTAGTAGTTAAGTCCATTCTTGACTGGATTAGTACATAAGCAGAGAATAGATAAGGCTAACCTTGATGATCTAAGAATTGAGTGTTTCCTAAGAGTATGGTTATCACCCATGAGTATTCAGGAATATATGCATACTTATTTTGAGTTACGGCTGTAGTGACAGAGCTGAAACGACAAAAGGCTGGAAATCTTAAAGTCTGCATAGTCAAGCCCTGATTCTTGTTGTTGGGAAGTAAACAGAAAAAAAAGTAAAGGTTAAAAAATGAAATAGATTCTATAACACCCCCTTCTATCCCTGTCTACTGAGAATGTGACTATAGAATTCAACAGCCCATCCACCACCACCTTGGGAGATAACTTAATCTCACAAGGCACCAAAAACACAAATGTGCAAAAAATTATCTTCACCTTTAAATAATTCCAATGGCAACCTCCCCCCTAAAAATATAAAGTTGCTAAAATTTCAACAGCATTTGAAAAGGCTCTCCTATAAAATGAATAAAATGAACAACAGAATGCTCTAGATTGGGTAATATCAAGTCTGTCCTTAATTTAGGTGAACTAGCCTATAAAAAGGTTCCAGGTTACATGGAAACATACAGTTTATTGAGCACACTTATAGAACAGGAATCAGAGAGACAATAAATCCATAGAGCATCAATAATTAAATTTAATGCATAATTCCTAGCTGGACTTCTTGATTATTTTTGAAAGTATGACCAGGTGCTTGAAGCTAAAGTCAGCTGCTGGCTTTCCTCAATTGTTGTTAGCTTTTTGTACATTTGCTTTCTATCAGGGCCCCAATGGGACATAACTTCAGT
Source organism: Diadophis punctatus similis (assembly GCA_023053685.1). Lineage (NCBI taxonomy): Eukaryota > Metazoa > Chordata > Lepidosauria > Squamata > Dipsadidae > Diadophis > Diadophis punctatus. The sequence goes on along the minus strand of JALIGW010000003.1, from coordinate 83,955,876 downwards.
CGAATGGTCATTCAGAACCTGGCCCCTGGTTTCCTCCTTTGAAGATAGTTAAAGAAAAACTTTATTTAAAAAGGGTTTTAATACTTATTTTAATAATTTATATAGTTGACTATCTCACAAAAGTGATTTTATGCAACGAACAGAGAGTTAAAACTAAAACAAAAGCACTATATCAGGGGTGGGTTCCTCCCGGTTTGGACCGGTTTGCCCGAACCAGTAGCAGCCTGCTGGTGATGTCACGATGACATCACCAAACCGGATCGGTCGGTGCCGGTCCATGGGTGCCACCATCTTTTTTTTTAATTCTTTTTCTGATCATGTGCAGAAGCCGAGTTTCCGGCTCTGTGCATGTGGTCACCACCTTGTTTTCGGCTTTCTTTTTTTTAAAAAAAAATATTTATTTTTTTAAAAAATATTATTTTTTTCTTCTGAGCATGTGCAGAAGCTGAGTTTCCAGCACTGTGCATGCGGTCACCATCTTGTTTTTGGCTTTTTATTTATTTATTTATTTTCATATTTTTGGGCACTGCGCATGCATGCAAATGCCCACGTGGCGCGCCCATGCGACCCGGGAGGAAGCGAACCGGCAGCGAGATAACTTAAAACCCATCCCTGCACTATATGAAAATCAAACATACATGCACATTCTAAAAACCACTCTACTTCTAAATCAAAGTATTGAACTGAACAAATCCATCAGCAGGTTTCTATTAATTTGCTTTTAGAATGTAGTTTTAATAAATCCCGAAATACCTCAGAACACTTTTTGTGGTTTCTCTGAGAAAATCAGGGCAGAGAAACAGTTATGTAAATCTAAAACCAAACTTTAATCAATTTCTTCAGGTTTTTTCCCTTGCTAAAGAAAATGTACTTAAGTCAATGCACAATACAATTATACTTAAATAATACAATTTTAATGTATGCTCTTGTGACTTAATTGTATAGATTATCTCTCAAAATCTTCTGCAATACAGGTGGTCCTTGACTTACAACAGTTCATTTAGTGACTGTTCAAAGTTACAATGGCATTGAAAAAGTGACTTATAACCATTTTTCACACTTATGACTGTTGCAGCATCCCCATGGTCACATGATCAAATTCAGATGTTTGGCAAGTGGTTCATATTTATGACGGTTGCAGTGTCCTGGGCTCATGTGATCAGCTTTTGTGACCTCCTGAAAAACAAAGTCAATGGGGAAGCCAGATTCACTTAACAACCATTTTACTAACTTAACAAATGCAGTGATTCACTTAATATATGTGGCAATAAAAGTCGTAAAATGGGACAAACTCGCTTAACAAATGTTTCACTTAGCAACATAAATTTTGGGCTCAGTTGTGATTGTGACTCAAGGACTACCTGCATTTAGAATTTTATTTTAAAAAATGCATTGGACTTCTGAAACAGACAGTCTCCTATGAATGAATTCTTTGCAAAGGTTAGGGTAAACTGAATAGGGCTCTTGCATCTTAACTTTTTAAACTGCTATTGATAATGATATGCTGGTTTTTTAATATTTAAAGTAATCTTGGAATAAATTGATTTGTACTGAAAGTTGTCTTTTCATTCTCCACCTCCCAGAAAAGTCATGTGGTCGAGCCCCAGAAATCCCTAATGCTTCACTGGAGCACGAAGCTAGCGAACAATATGATTCTGGAAAAATAATAAATTATACATGCAATCAAGGATTTGATACTAAAGAATCTACTATAAAAACATGTAGAACTGGACAATGGGAGGGATCCTTCACTTGTAAAGGTACAGTAATTTTATTTTTGAACTTCTCAAGGTAATTGTTTTTGAAACAACATTATTGAAAAGCGATGCTTAAAGGAAAGAGGCCAAACTTGCTGTCTTACTCTTTCAATCTATGCAGACTCAGAAAAACAGGCATTTGTTGTTCCAGAGATTGAATGATTCTTTACATTGTGCGGCCAAAGAAGGCTAGATTAAATTAACCAATGGAAGCATTATTGGAACTGATCAACGTGAACAATTTTGTGACTTTAGCTGGCCTAATGTTGATGATATATTTTGTTATAATTTATTTTTGGCCTATATTCTATGTCTCTTGAATCACTTCAGAAAATTGAAGTTTTGTATCCTCTATCCATTTAGATGCAACCAGCAGTGGGTTGCTCCCGGTTCTGGCCGGTTCTTAGAACCAGTAGCGGTAGTGGCGGGAGGTCCGCCCACCCACCCAGGACGCTTCTGTATCCTCTATCCATTTAGATGCAACCAGCGGTGGGTTGCTCCCAGTTCGAACTGGTTCTTAGAACTGGTAGCGGTGGCGGCGGGAGGTCTGCCCACCCACCCAGGACGCTTCTGTATCCTCTATCCATTTAGATGTAACCAGCGGTGGGTTGCTCCCGGTTCGGACCGGTTCTTAGAACTGGTAGCGGTGTCGGCGGAAGGCTCTGCCCACCCACCCGGGACACTTCTGCACATGTGCAGAAGCATCATGCGTGCACACAAACCGGTGGCGATCCAATTTAGACCCCACCACTGGATGCAATGTGTCCCACACCCCCTATAGTTGAAAATGCTGAAATGAGTGAAGATACAATGAAGAAGTACCATGTTTCCCTGAAATAAGACCCTGTCTTATATTTTTTTGAACACCAAAATAAGCGCTTGACCTTATTGCCATGCACTCAAAAGCCCGATTGGGCTTATTATCAGTGGATGTCTTATTTTGGGGGAAACAGGGTACATAAATGGTGAGAAAATAACTTATTAGTGCAATGATGGTTTTGATATATCTGGATCAGCTGTTGCAATATGTAGACAAAATAACTGGTCACACTTGCCAAGTGTAGGTAGTCGATGGTCTATATTTTTGCTGAGATTGACAAAATTCACATGGAGAGTACATTTTTTAAAAAATTCAGAAATGAAATATTATTAATCTGAACCATTCACCCTAAGATGAGCTGATCCTGTGTTGTTGCTCTTAGTTTTTCTGTTTGACACATAGATAAGCCTGTGGGCATTTTGATACACTCATCGTTTTTCCACCCATCCCCAATTGCCGAACTTCCAACCCACAGGCCAGCATTGCCCCTCAGGTGGCCAGCAAAAAGGAGCAAAATATAGCCTTTAACTAGTCAGGAAAAAAAATTAAGTTACAACTTAATTGCAGGACTACTCTTCAGAATAATTAGAAAGGATGGGGAGACTCTTGCCAATGGTAACTGGTATCTTGAGTTCTAGAGTGTGGAGACACTGAGAGCTGGTAGAGAGGATGAAGCTGAACTTCCTCCAATTTGAAATGTCTTCTTTTCTATTCAAGAAGAAATGCAGCTCAATACTCTTGGTAGTATTTCCTCTGCTTCAGCATTTTCTAATCAGAGGGTAGGGGTATCAGCTTAGATATCCAGTCTATGTGAGGTCATGGAAACCCAGCATGAGGGACAGATTTTAAATTAGTGCAATTTTTATGTCTGGAAATAGCACTTATGATTGCCTTGCCTACCTTGAATGATCAAGCTTGTTTGCTTATTTATTTTTCCTCCACTTCTACCCCATCACAATGTAGAGACTGTTAGCTGCTTATATAGAGTATAAAAACCAAATATAACATCTTCAGTACAATCAATTGTAAAAATAGTAAAGCAACAGAACGGACTAAGCAACCTTTATATTAATCTGTTCTGTCTCATCCAGATCTGATGATTTCCAGACATCAGCAAAGGATAGTGAGACCATTTCCCTCACAGCCTAGGGTAGAGGATCACAATTGCATCCATTGCTTTGATATCCAGCTTCATGAGAGACTGATTGGAAGGGGAAAGGCCAGAATAGTTCATCATGCAGAGGTTCCCTTGATAGCTTCTTTTCTGCATGTAGTTCATGGAAGGATTTAAAATTCTTGCAAGATAATCCACTTTTCAATACAACATTTCAGAATTGCTCTAATACACAATTACCATCTATGTATTAACGTTGTATTCTTATTTAGCTTTTACAAACAAAATTAGAAAAGAGATTGTATACAGGTTCTCCCACCCTCCAAGTTAACAATCATCCTACAAAAGAAGTTTCAGAGAAAATTATTTACACAAACAACTCACTACCACTAATCTAAGACTGATCAAATATCATGATAGTAATGATTGAAAGCACCCAGTTTCATTTCTTCATGGAGGAAGAGGAGGTTCCACTCTCTGTAGTCTCACATTCCCCTCACCTCAAAGGGAACAGACCCTGCAGGGTCACCCTTGTATTTTCTGTGCCATATGATATGTGCTGTCAGTTTTGGTTTAAAAAGTGAAAGTGAGAGCATGTTTAGAGAAGTTTGTTTTGGGAAAATCAAGTGCATTTTATCTGAACCATTTTTTGTTACTATTTTAGATGTAAGATGTTCTCCTCCCCGTGAAATTCAAAATGGTCAGATTGCTAGTGTAATAAAGGACAAGTATTTGCCCCAGGAGAAGGTACAGTATCGATGCAACCCAGGTTATGCTCTTCTTGGATCTGCTTTCATTACATGTTTGAAGAAAGTTTGGGAACAACAACCACGTTGTACAGGTATTATGTACAGATCTTCACTATGTAGAACTGAAGTTAGAATTGGAAATGAATTTGCTTTTACTTCACTGTCCCTTTCATGTTATTTTGAAAAAGTTCTGTCAGGCTTTTTCAATATTATATTATATATCAATATTATATAATATGCTAGAATTGTAAAATTTAATGTCCCTGTTGAACTGTGAAAGTAGAATATATTTTTTATTTATTTATTTATTTATTTATTTATTTATTTATTTATTTATTTATTTATTTATTTATTTATTTATTTATTTATTTATTTATTTTTGTCAAGCATATATAAGATTACAGTAAAAGTATAAACATGTATACATGAGATGTTTATGAGTACTGTACATGGGAACATTAGGACAGGGACGGTAGGCACGTTGGTGCACTTATGCGCACCTCTTACAGACCTCTTAGGAATGGTGTGAGGTCAACAGTAGATAGTCTAAGGTTAAAGTTTTGGGGATTTGGGGAAGAAACCACAGAGTCAGGTAGTGTATTCCAGGCATTTACCACTCTGTTGCTGAAGTCGTATTTTCTGCAATCGAGTTTGGAACGGTTTACCTTAAGTTTGTATCTATTGTGTGCTCGTGTATTGTTGCGGTTGAAGCTGAAGTAGTCATTGATGGGTAGGACATTGTAGCAGATAATTTTATGTGCTACACTTAGGTCAGACCTAAGGCGGCGTAGTTCTAAGTCCAAAATTTCAAGTCTGGTGGCAAAGGTATTCTGTTGCAAACAGAGGAGTGGAGGACTCTTCTCATGAAATATCTCTGAACATTCTCAATTGTATTAATGTTCGATATGTAGTGCGGGTTCCAGACAGATGAGCTGTATTCGAGAATTGGTCTAGCAAATGTTTTGTATGCTCTAGTTAAAAGTACAATATTACCAGAGAAGAAGCTACGCAAGATTAGGTTAACAACTCTTAATGCTTTTTTGGCAATGTTGTTACAGTGGGCTCTGGCACTTAGATCATTAGAGATGAGTACTCAAAGGTCTTTAACAGAGTGAGGGTCGTCTACAAGGTCGTGTCCATCCAGCTTGTATTTTGTGTTCTGGGTATTTTTTTGCCAATGTGTAAGACAGAGCATTTGTTGGTTGAGATTTGAAGTTGCCAATGTTTTGACCATTCTGACACGTAGTCAAGGTCTTTTTGAAGGGTAGCAGCATTGTCAGTAGTGTTGAATAGTTTTACATCATCAATGAAGAGAACACAGTTGCTTTTAATATGATTGCAAATATGATTTTAATATGATTGTCATTTATGTAAAGTATAAAAAGCGTTGGCCCTAAAACACTGCCTTGGGGGACACCGCTGTTAACAGGTACAGGATTTGATATAGCGTTCAATATTTTGACCACTTGTTGCCTGTTTGACAGGAACACAGTTATCCATTTATGCAGGGGGCCAGAAATGCCATAAGATTGCAGTTTTAGAAGTAGTTTGTCATACATCACTGAATCAAAGGCTTTACAGAAGTCTATGTAAATTGTGTCTATTGCTTTGCCAATTTTCATTAACATTTCCCCTCTTCTGCAAAATTTTGAATTTCTGCTTATATAAATCTATTCAATTCATTTTATAGCTAGAAGTTTTTTTCTTATTTGGAAGAGTATGTGTCTTTTGGAGCACAAACGTGGATTTCTATTTCACAATTAGCCTCTCCTTCTCAGTCCTATGATGTCATACAATATAAAAGTGGTAATCAGTTTAAAAATATCGTATATATTATATATATCACTTACCGTATTTTTTGGAGTATAAGACACACCGGAGTATAAGACGCACCTAGATTTTAGAGGAGGAAAACAAGGAAAAAAGTATTCTGAACCAAATGGTGCAGTAATATATTATTTAATAAAATACCTGTGTAGCAGAATACTTTTTACAATCATGTATACTTTTTACAACCATGTACACTTTTTACAACCATGTATACTTTTTACAAACTTCAAACTTGACAGCTTTAAGACTAGTGGACTTCAACTCCCAGAATTCCTCCTCCAGTCATGCTAGCTCAGGAATGGTAGTTGAAGTCCACAAGTCTTAAACTTGCCAAGTTTGAAGACCCTTGCACCCTAACCCCTAACCCAGGGGTCTTCAAACTTGACAGCTTTAAGACTAGTGGACTTCAACTCCCAGAATTCCTCCTCCAGTCATGCTAGATGGGGTAATTAGAAGGCAAAAACGCCCCAATTTTTGCAAAAAACAATCTGTTTTCGCTCATTTTTTTGCAAAAACAGGGCATGCAGAGGATCTGGGAAGCCTGCAGTGGACTCCTAGGGGGTGGGGGAAGGCAAAAATGCCCCAAGTTTTGCAAAAATGCCCTATTTTTTGCAAAAAATGGCCCATTTTTTGCTCATTTTTTGCAAAAACAGGGCATGCAAAGGATCTGGGAAGCCTGCAGAGCACTCCTAGGGGGTGCGGGAAGGAAACCTCCCCCCCATTTTTGCAAAAAAGGCCCATTTTTTGCAAAAATTGGATGCGGGGGCGGCTTCAGGAGGCTAAAAATTGCTGTATTCCGTGTATAAGACACACTGACATTTCCACCCTCTTTTTGGGGGCAAAAAGGTGCGTCTTATACTCCGAAAAATATGGTATGTTAACTTCTCCATCCATTTTCACACCTATAGTCATCATTCTACCAAGATATGTAGATTGACACATTAGCTTAATTTTTTCCATTTATTAATAAGTTGCATTTTCTTTTCCCTTTCAAATTTAATCATTTGAGGGTTTCCTACATTGCTCCTCATTGCACCATTCACATGTTTAGTGGGAAAGTTTTTTTATTTTTAAACATACATCAATATCATCAATATTAATTCCTATTTATACTGTAGAAGTATTTAAGCTCCTATTTATATTGTAGAGGTATTTCCATGTCCTCTGCCTTTTACCAATAATCCCTTGACTGGCACCCTTCACTCAGAGTTCCTTCGGGTTTTTTTAACCTTTTGTTTTAGGATTACTCTTTTTTCCCATTTAGTTATTCCTATCTTCCATGTCTCAATCCATAATCCACAGTGAATATATTATGTGTTCCAGTGCCATTTGACTGCATGTATGCATGCATGCATTCATTCGTTCATTCATTCATTCTTATATAATTAAAAAAAATATCAACAATATCATTGCATGGACAGTGTGGCGTCTGAGTGTCATTCATTTTGATACAAAACCAATATTAATACAAATAAAAGTTACTACATTGGTCAAACTTATGGTCTAATGTTATTATACATGTTTATATCAGCACATATTCCTTCATTTTTCAATTTTTCAATATTTGCTATAACCTTCTAATAGTCATAACATTGTTCTTGGGCATATCTGATAACATCCTTTTTCAAAATCTAATCTTAATCTCAAACATTCACTTTAAATGTGTTATGTAAAAATACGTATAACAATATTCCCCCTGTTTCTAATTTCTTACTCTATTCTAATTCTCAGTACAACCGATCTTATTTTTTTTAAGATCCTTTCTATCCATCATCTCTCATCTTATTGGAAGTTTCACTTCTTCACTTTTTAACTTGCCTCCCATACTGCTCCCTTGGGTCCTCATCTACATCTTTCATTTTCAACCCAACCGTTATTTCCATCTCCACTATTTTTTGCTGCCAGTCTACCCACGGGTGTGCCAAGTCCACTGTCTTTTTTCCAAAAATATTTTTCGATTTATTGAATTCTATTTTTCTACCACCTAATATACTGTATATTCTCCCAACTTTATTTCACCCAACTTTATATCGCCTCTTTCTTTTCTCCTTGTTCTATTTGTTGTGTGGTCTGTTCTATCCTCTAAGCTTCCAGTTATCTCCCCTGTTTCCTGGATTTTATTATCTTGATTCATTATTCCTTGTTGCACATTTTTAATCTTTCCAGTTATGTCATGTAGTAAATCCTTTATCTCCTTGAAGTTCCCCACCATAGTGTCATAAATGTTTTGGAGTAACAACATAGTTCCTTTTTGATGTGCCTCCAATTCTTCCTGAAGAGCCATCTTGCCTTGTCTTAAAAAGTCCAAATAATACTCAATGTTCTGTCAGTAATTTGTCACCCAGTGGTGTATTAACCATTAAACAGACTAAGCACAAGCTTAGGGCACCAGGCCCAAAGGGAGCACCACAAAGTTGAGAGGAAAACAAAAAACAAAAAAAATTGATAAAAATTGAATCTTGGGGCACCAAGATTTGTCAGTGCTTCGGGCACCAGTGAGCCTTAATCTGCCACTGCTGTCACCACTCTAGAGTCTATCCTTTTTGACTTCCCAAGGCCAGCAGATTACTTAATCTTAATATTGTTCATCAGGAGATACAATAATTATGGTTCTTTATATCCCACAGTTAATCAATAGGTTCCATTTATACAGTCCATGGGTTTTCCAAATAACTCTTTAGATCTGCTCTTCAAATTGCTAATTAGTTCCAGTATTCAAAGTCATTCCATTAGATATCCTCCAGGTTTTCAAGGTTGATCCTCTAGTAACCATAAAGTAGATAAGTATAGAACAGAATTGTTCTTCTCTTATCAACATTTTCCAAGGTTACATTATTATTCTAGGAGTATAGCATAGTATATATCCATTCACCAGTAGATGGCGCCTTCAGCTTTAAAAATCAATAATTAAAAATCCACTTTAAAACTATTCTGCCAGTTATTTATTTCAAATTGATTCAAGCAAAACATCCAATAAACCAGTGGTCTACAACCTTAAACACTCAAAGAGCCACTTGGGCCCATTTCCCACAGAAAACAAAACACTGGGAGTCACAAAACCTGGGTGGGCGTGGCCAACTCAACATCACTCACTCCCACCCAGTCACATGACCCCACAGCCACGCGTACCCATGTTTTGTGGCTCCCCGGTTTCTTTTCTATGGGAAATAGGTATCTCCCTCTCTCTCCCTCCCTCCCTCTCATCTCTCTCTCCCTCACTCCCTCTCATTTTTTTCTCCCTATCTCCCTCCCTCTCATCTCTCTTTCTTTCCCTCTCATCTTTCTCTTTCTCTCATCTCTGTATTTCTTTCTCTCTTTCTCTCCCTTTCCCTCTCATCTCTCTCTCATTTCTCTTTCTCTGTCTCTCTCTCTTTCTCTCTCTCATCTCTTTCTTTTTTCTCTGTCTCCCTCCCTCTCTCTCCTTCCCTCTCATCTCTCTCTCTCTTTTTCTCTCTATATCCCTCTCTATTTCCCTGTCATGCCCCTCTCTCCCTCATCTTTCTTTCTCTTTCTTTCTCCCCCCTCTCTGTGTCTCTGTGTCTCTCTGTGTCTCTCTCTGTCCCCCCCCTGTGTGTGTGTGTGTGTGTGTGTGTGTGTGTGTGTGTGTGTGTGTGTGTGTCGCTCCCTGTCTCCCTGTCTCTTCTCACTCTCAGAAAGCTCTGCATGGTCTCCTTGGGGCTTTTCACTACCTGTTTTTTTTCTTCCTTTTGGAAATCCGGGCTGGGTGAGGAATAAGTGCAACCCGCAGTGGAGGCTTCCCTCCTCCCACCTCTCATGACCCCCTAACCAGCTGTGGTGGGGCCAGGAAGGTGCGCATGAGAGGAGAGGGAGGGGGGAGGAGGAGGAGAGAACAGGTTGTGCTCGTTCCTCACCCAGCCCGGATTTCCAAAAGGAAGGAAGGAAAAAAATGGATAGCGAAAAGCCCGAAGCCCAAGGAGAGCACCCAGGGCTTTCTGAGAAACTGAGAAGAGATATAGAGACAGGGAGAAAGAAAGAGCCCACACACACACACACACACACACACACACACAGAGAGAGAGAGAGAGAGAGAGAGAGAGAGAGAGAGAGAGAGAGAGAGAGAGAGAGAGAGAGAGAGAGAGAGAGAGAGAGAGAGAGAGAGAGGGCGGAGACTGGCTGATGGGTGAGGGTCTTTGGTGAGGGTTGAATCAAGCTGAATCTGTCTCCCTCTCTCTCTCTCTCACTCGCTGCCTGACTGGCGGGAAACAGCAAGCAGCTACTTCCGGGTTTGCTCTCTGCCCTGAGAGAGAGAGAGAGAGAGTTGCCAGGGGCGAGTGGGGCAGGGAATGGGCTCCAGGAAGAGGGGATCCAGTCTCCCCCATTGTGAGGAGTGCGCTAAATCTAACTGCTGCGCACAGCGCCTTGCACAGCAGTTAAATGGGTTCCAGGAGGAGAAGGGGATCTAGTCTCCCCCATTGTGAAATGTGCTTTCGCTGTGCTGTGCTGTGCTGTGCTGTGAGAGCAGCGGGCAGGCCATGGAGGGGGTATATGCCAAAGGAAAATCAGCTGGGCTTCTCCTTCGCTCCTACCCTTCCCCCTGCTCCCTTCCCCCCACTCTATCCTACTTTGGGACAAAGAAGCACAAGCTGGAAATGCGTGCGCCTTCTAACCCTCCAGCTCTCACCCACAACTCTCCGTGCTCCTTCAGGCCTGGCTTGCTGAGGGAGGGAGCAGCCCTGACATGTCTGCTTACCCCTCCCCCAGCCATGGCTGCCCAGGAAAGGCACAGACAACAGAAAGTGGCACGTTTCAAAGGCGTGGCATTCTGCTGCGAGAGCCAGACCACACTTCTCTGCCATCCAACTCACCAATGGGGGCGCTTCTGCCAGGCCATCTCCCCCCCCACTGGGCTGTTGTGCTCGGCGCTCAGCAGGGGAGGGGAGCACTTCCCCACGCCACCCTCTTCTTTTTCTTGGCCCCACCGACAAGGAGGAAGAAGGCCATTCTTGGGGGATGGTCCCCACCCCGCAAGATCTGCCCCGTCATTCTCTCCCAGCCCTCTTTGGTGGTGGCAACAGTAAATGTACTGTGACGAAGGTGGAATGCTGTTGCTGCGCAAAGGCTTCAACCGTGGTACTGCCGCGACAGGATGACAGCTCTTCCCTCTTTCCCTCTGCTGCGACAGAGCCACAGGAAGCCACAGCAGAGGGCCCAAAGAGCTGATTGTGGCTCCAGAGCTGCAGGTTGTCAACCCCTGCAATAAACAGTCAAATATCCAGCATTTTTAAATGCCTGTTCAAATTTATTCCAGTAAGATTTATACATCCAGTATTTTTGTATTTTATAACTTTTACTTATTTCCTGTTAGGGTGCAGTTTATCTCTGCCTCTCTTTAATCACTGCTTAAAAACATTCCAGAGAGCCTCTTTTCCTTGATTAATTTTCTTTTCGGGACAAATCCTAAGCAAAAATTAAAATTCACCTCACCCAGCTCCAATCACTGTCCACTCACACCGCTCTTAACATTCATTCAAATCATTTACATTCTCAGCCAACATTGTGACTTCACCTATAAATGAAATTATGTTCACATTCATGTCCCCAACCAATACAGTCCTTCTTATAAGTGCTCATTATACTTTTATAAAGGAATCTACAATAATTATGCAACACCGGGTGTGTGTGTCACATATCCATGTCTAACTTTCTGCTTAGTTAAGTGTTCCCTTGATTGATTGTCATGCTTGCTTTATATCTCTCTAATACCTCTATTATCACATTCAGGAACCAACTTCCAACTCTACACAAAATATTCCATAATTTCAAGCCTGTTCCTTTTATCATAAACTTTTCCTAAATCAACAAACATACAATAGAATGCATTTCTCACATCCAAACATTTCTTAATTTTAGGAAATTAAGAATGTCTTAATTTTTGTCCAGCTTTGTTGTTGTTAGTTGCAAAGTCATGTCCGACCCATCGCGATCCCACGGACAAAGTTCATCCAGGCCTTCCTGTCCTCTACCATCCTTGGGAGTCCATTTAAGTTCACACCTACTGCTTCACTGACTCCATCCAGCCATCTCATTCTCTGTCGTCCCCTTCTTCTTTTGCCCTCAATCTTTCCCAGAATTAGGCTCTTCTCCAGTGAGACCTTCCTTCTCATTAGGTGGCTGAAGTATTTGAGTTTCAACTTCAGGATCTGGCCTTCTAAAGAGCAGTCAGGGTTGATCTCCTCTAGGACTGACCGGTTTGATCGCCTTGCAGTCCAAGGGACTCGTAGGAGTCTTCTACAGCACCATAGTTCAAAGGCCTCAATTCTTTGGTGCTCAGTCTTTCTTATGGTCCAACTTTCACAGCCATACATTGCAACTGGGAAAACCATAGCCTTGACTATATGCACTTTTGTTTGCAGGGTGATGTCTATGCTTTTTAATATGCTGTCTAGATTTGTCATAGCTTTCCTCCCCAGGAGCAAGCGTCTTTTAATTTCTTGGCTGCAGTCCCCATCTGTGGTGATCTTGGAGTCCAGGAAAATAAAATCTGTCACTACCTCCATTTCTTCCCCTTCTATTTGTCAGGAATTGAGAGGGCCAGTGGCCATGATCTTAGTTTTCTTAATGTTGAGTTTTAAGCCAATTTTTGCACTCTCCTTCTTCACCCACATCAAGAGGCTTTTTAGTTCCTCTTCACTTTCTGCCATTAGAGTGGTATCATCTGCATATCTGCATATTATTGATATTTCTCCCAGCAATCTTAATTTCAACTTTTTATTCATCTAGCCCCGCCTTTCTCATGATGTGCTCTGCATATAAGTTAAATAGGCAGGGCAACAGTATACAGCCTTGCCAGATTCCTTTCCAAATTTTGAACCAATCAGTGGTTCCATGTCCAGTTCTCACTGTTGCTTCTTGACCCGCATATAGGTTTCTCAAGAGACAGATAAGATGGTCTGATACTCCCATCTCTTTAAGAACTTGCCACAATTCGTTGTGATCCACCCAATCAAAGGCTTTAGCATAGTCAATGAAGCAGAAGTAGATGTTTTTCTGGAACTCCCTAACTTTCTCCATGATCCAGTGTATGTTGGCAATTTGATCTCTAGTTCCTCTGCCTCTTCGAAATCCTGCCTGTACTTCTGGTAGTTCTCTATCCACATACTGCTGGAGGCTAGCTTGTAGGATTTTGAGTATAACTTTACTAGCATGTGAAATGAGTGCAATGGTGCGATAGTTTGAACATTCTTTGGCATTGCCTTTCTTTGGAATTGGAATGTAAACTGACCTTTTCCAATCCTGTGGCCACTTTTGAGTTTTCCAAATTTGCTGACAAATTGAGTGTAGCACTTTTACTGCATCGTCTTTTAAGATTTTGAATAGCTCAGCTGGAATACTGTCGCCTCCACTAGCTTTGTTGTTGCTCAGATTTCCTAAGGCCCTAAGGAATTCTACGATTGCTGGCTTGAGGTCAGTGACCATCCCATTATGGTTATCAGGGACGTTAACCTCATTCTTGTATAGTTCTTCTCTGTCATTTTGCCACCTCTTCTTAATCTCTTCTGTCTCTGTTAGGTCCCTGTCATTTTGGTCCTTTATCATGCCCATTTTTGCATAAAACATTCCCTTCATATCTCCAGTTTTCTTGAAGAGATCTCTGGTCCTCCCTATTCTATTGGTCTTCTATTTCTTTGCACTGTTCATTTAAGAAGGCATTCTGATCTCTTCTAGCTATTTTCTGGAATTCTGCATTCAATTGGGTGTATCTTTCTCTTTCTCCCTTGCCTTTCGCTTCCCTTCTTTCCTCAGCTATTTGCAAAGCTTCCTCAGACAGCCATTTTGCTTTCTTGCATTTCTTTTTCTTTGGGATGGTTTTAGTTGCTACCTCTTGTACAATTTTGTGAATCTCCATCCATAGTTCTTCAGGCACTCTGTCTATCAGATCTAATTTCTTAAATCTATTTGTCACCTCTACTGTATATTCATCAGGGATATGATTTAGTTCATACCTGAGTAGCCTAGTGCTTTCCCCTACTTTCTTTAATTTAAGCCTAAATTTTGCAATGAGAAGCTCATGATCTGAGCCACAGTCAGCTCCTGGTCTTGTTTTTACTGACTGTATAGAGCTTCTCCATCTTTGGCTGCAGAGCACATAGTCAATCTGATTTCTGTGTTGACCGTTTGGTGATGTCCATGTGTAGAGTTATCTCTTGGGTTGTTGGAAAAGAGTGTTTGCTATGACCATTGTATTCTCTTGACAAAATTCTATCAACCTGTGCCCTGCTTCATTTTGTACTCCAAGGCCAAACATGTCTGTTATTCCGCTTATCTTTTGGCTTCCTACTTTAGCATTCCAATCCCCCATGATGATAAGGACATCATTTTTGGGTGTTAATTTTAGAAGGTGTTCTAGGTCTTCATAGAACCCATCAACTTCATCTTCTTCAGCACCAGTGGTTGGGGCATAGACTTGGACTACTGTGATATTGAATGGTTTGCCTTGGATTCAAACTGAGATCATTCTGTCATTTTGGGGATTGTATCCCAGTATTCCTTTTCCTACTCTTTTATTGACTATGAAGGCTACTCCATTTCTTCTGAGGGATTCTTGCCTGCAGTAGTATACCTGATGGTCATCTGAATTAAATTCACCCATTCCTGTCCATTTTAGTTCGCTGATTCCTAAGATGTTGATGTTCAGTCTTGTCATCTTTTGTTTGACCAGGTCCAGCTTGCCTTGATTCATGGATCTTACATTCCAGGTTCCTATGGAGTATAGGTCTTTACAGCATCGGACTTTCCTTTCACCACCAGATACATCCACAGCTGAGCGTCCTTTCGGCTTTGGTCCAGTCGCTTCACTCTTTGTGGCGCTACTAGTACTGGCCTCTGCTCTTCCCCAGTAGCATATTGAACACCTTCCAACCTGAGGGGCTCATCTTCCAGCATCATATCTTTTTGCCTTTTGGTACTGTCCATGGGGTTTACATGGCAAAGATACTGGAGTGGGTTGCCATTTCCTTCTCCAGTGGATTACTTTTTGTCAGAGCTCTCTGCTATGACCTGTCCGTCTTGGGTGGCCCTGCATGGCATAGCTCATAGCTTCATTGAGCTATGCAACCCCCGTCGCCATGACAAGGCAGTAATCCATGAAGGGGATTTGTCCAGCTAAAGGACAATAATATTAATTGTATATCCCTGCCCATCATAAAAATCTGCTGCACTTCCCCAATTTTGCTCACTGTCACATTTTGTAAGTTTTCAGACTTCTCTCCCAGATACATTCACAGGAACAATTAATAAATTAACCTCCCTGTAGCTTTTCATTAACCCTTTCAATTCCATCCTTCAACTATCTTTCCTTTTCCATGGGAGCAATAGCACCTTCTTCCAATTTAAGTTTAAATATCCATATGTAATAAGCTGCACAAATTTTCCACTATTTTATAATTCACTTATTTTCCTCCAGGGTACCAAGGCCTAGTCAAAAACTGCAACCACTTATCACTGAAAGCACATTTTTAAATTTCTCCTGATATAGCATCAAATTTGCCCACCTCTACCATTTTTCATCATTTACTGTATTTTTGTGACTTTTCCTTTGCTGCTAATATCAGTTCCATACCTTTCAATTCCATCCTTCAATCTATCCCTATTATTTGCATTATAACTTATATAATGGGAATGATGACATGGGCGATTATCTTCAGGGCCATGTGGAGGAATTTGTGAAACACCTGATGGGAAAAGTTGCTTGTATCTATTCTCAGTAGGAGACCAAACATAGAGCAGGTCTATTAGAGATGCCCAGAGAGTGGGCTTACTCAGGTATCTGGAAACAGTTTGATTCTGTTAGATCTGAGGAAGTGGACAGGTCCTCAAGGCTGTCAATGCAAGTGCCTGCATATTAAATCCATATCTCTCCTGGCTGGTGAAAACTTCATGATGTTGATCTCCAGGTGGTGATCAATGCATTGCTGCAGAAGGGGGCATCCCTTAGGACCCTTTAAGGAGACATTAGTCTGTTCCCTCCTTAGATGCTGTGGGTGTCTGAATAGGGGACAATAGGCTTGAATCCTGGTAAGACTATGTTGCTGTGGCTGTTTGGAGCTCGGGATCTGGGAATTTAAAATCTTCAGTTCTGGATGGAGTTGCACTGCCCCAGACAGATCCTGTGTACAACTTGTGGGTTCTTGTAGACTCACAATGCTTGCTCAATGGCGCATGTAACATTGCTGTTACATGAGTTGCACTAGTTTCTGGTTTGCTTCTGGGTCCAATTCAACATGTTGGTTATCATCTTTAAAGCCCTTCATGACACAGGGGACTATTTCACCCCAATGGGATTGGCCCACCCCTCTCACTCTGGCAAAAGGAACATGCTGCAGACCTCCTCAGTCAAGGAACTTTGCTAGCAGGATCTAGTAAATGATCTTTCTCTGGCATGCCTCCACAATCTGGAAAATCTTGCTACTGGAGGTGAGATACACCCTCACTGTCTAGGCCTTCTGGATTTGCCTCAAAACATAGGTCAGCCAATTGACTTGGGGCCATGATGGAGCACTTTACACAGGAAGTGATTGGAGGACTAAGAAAGACGATTCCACCACTGTGATGCTTATGTACTGGTTCCTAGTTTTAGTCATCCTCTATTAATTTTTAAATGTTTTTTCTATTCTTGCTTTTATTGTGTTGCAAGCCTCCCATCACTTCAATACTGATATGGATAGCACAACTTCCAATACAACTACACAATTTATTTGTGCAGAGTTTGAACAGTTATTAATGGAAAATGGGTAATAAAAATAAGAACACCTTGTGGGGAGATGCCGTTTATCCCAAAGCAATTGCTATTCATTTAAATACAGATCTGACTTTAGGTATTTAGAAAGTAATGACACTATATTTTCTAAAGTTGAAAGACAAGACTAGGGACAACAGTAGTAATCATTTTCTGCCTATCAGTTGATCAAGCTGCATGATATTGTTGCTTTTTAAAAATAAGAAATAGTATAATTTTGAAATATACCATGTTTCCCCGAAATTAAGACCCTATCTTATATTTTTTTGAACCCTGAAATAAGTGCTTGGCCTTATTGCCATGCACTCAAAAGCCCGATTGGGCTTATTATCAGGGGATTTTCTAAAAGGGATGTCTTATTTTGGGGGAAACAGGGTAGTTTCTTATGAATATGCTTAAAATGTGTTTCTGTGTGTGAATACTTTGAATATTTGTAATCATGAGCAGCATTTCTCAATGGATTCTGTATGTATTATAGATTTGGGGGGGAAATGTGGACGCCCACCTCCCGTGGAGAATGGAGACATTTTGGAGTCACCCAAGGCAATCTATTTAGAGTCTGAAGCTGTAACTTATCAGTGCCAAAATTTTTATTCAATGGAAGGTTTTCCAAAAGTGACTTGTCAACATGGTCATTGGTCACAAACACCAACATGTAAAGGTACAAGTAATATCTATAATTCTTTATAGATTTATTCTTTATAGAGAAATATTGTACTTTGGGAATGGAATAAATTTCATAACACCAGAGCTATTGTGTCAATATGTTAATGCTGGAAGAAATTTTACTTCCTTGTAATAGAATTAGTAGCAATAGTATTATGAGTCAAGATAAAGTAAGTCACTCAGGGAGAAACTGCCTCATAATGGAGAATTGTGAGCTGAAGTGGTGCAGTGGTTAAATGCTGCGACTGCAGGCTGACTGCTAGTTCAGTTGTTCAGCTGTTCAAATCTCACTAGGCTCAAGGTTGACTCAGCCTTCCATCCTTCCGAGGTAGGTAAAATGAGGACCCAGATTGTTGGGGGCAATATGCTGAACTCTTAGTAAACCGCTTAGAGAGGGCTGTAAAGCACTATGAAGCGGTATATAAGTAAAGTGCTATTGCTAATTGTACAAGATCTTCTGCCATTTACAAATCCTCATTTTGTTAAACCTTCCTGCTGAAATTCTGATTTCCCTAAGCTATATTTCATAACAGAAACTTCTTTAGTCAGTGGCATGATTGAAAAGAACTTGTGAAAATTCAGATTTTAGTTTTCTTGAGTTCAGTATGTAGATTTTCTTTTTCTTAGTATTTCACAAATGAGAATACAGGGCCCTCCATCATCATGCTATCATCATTTATTTATTTATTGAATTTATATTGCCGCCTATTCGCCCATGGCGCCCATTGCGCCCATCATCAATCAATCAAGCAATCAATCAAGCAATCAATCAATCATTCCTTGAACAAAAATTACTAAAAGCCATGTTTCCCAACAATCCATTAGGGCTTTTTTTGAATAATAGTATTAGTTGAATCTCTAGGGAACTAAAATTATTGTTTTTTTAAATAGGCTAAGTATGGAGGCAGACTCTGTTAACTTAATCACATTTACCCTGTTTAGTCAACGTTGAAAAACAAGATATAAGGTGACATTGCAAGAGAAGTTGCCTGAACTTGGTCTTCTCCTAATTCAGATATTCAGTATGAGGAAATTTGGAAGAAGGGGACTAAAATGTTTTTCTTCTTCCTTTTACACATGTAACATTGTCTTGTTTAAAAGAGGCTTAGTTCATGACTGATAATTAGTTCATGAGAGACAAAAAAAGGGGGGGGAGGCAAAAATCCATTTACATAGATGTCTAATTGTTTTACCCTATTGCAACATAGAATTTCCAACCTAAACTTTAATTGCTTTATCAAATGAATTCCTCCATGTAAAACTTTCTATATGTCATCTGATCTGTGCCCTTTTGCAGCCGCTTGTATAGCAAGTGAAGAATATTTGGGAGAACACAATATAAAGCTGAAGTCGAAGTACAAGAATAAAATATATTACAAGGATGGAGATGTAGTGGAATTTGAATGTAAAAGAGGCTATAAACCACATCCAAATAACAATTTATTTAGACTTATTTGTGCGAATGGGAAATTTGACTTTCCGGACTGCATTCCTGTATGTATATTTTCAGAAAAATACTTTAATTCACCAATATTAACATTTCTTTCCCTTGTCTATATCTATATACCTATATATCTATATCTATGCATTAAAAATCACTTGAAATATTTAAAAGACCTAGGTCTGGCACAGTAGTGGGTTCTAAAAGCCATTACTACCGATTCACGCATGTGCTTGTGTGCATGTGCAACACTTCTGCGCATGCGCAGAAGCATCCCGGGCGGATGGGCAGAGCCTCCTGCCGCCGGCGCTACTGGTTCTAAGAACCAGGCCAAACCAGGAGCAACCCACCGCTGGTCTGGCAGCTAAATTTATGGATGTAATGGATTCTAAAGTAACTTGGTCTTCTGCATTTCTTCTAAATCAGAACACTTCTTAACAGACTTGATTTGAACATTGAACATCAATAGACAGACATGAACATTGGATGCTATCTAACAAAATGAAATTCAATGGTGAAAAAAGTAAGGTTCTACATTTAGGCAAAAAAACCAACAACCAATGCACAGGCATGCTGTAGGTGGTGCCTGGCTCAATAGTAGTAACTGTGAGAGGGATTTTGAAGTCCTAGTGGACAATTATTTAAATATGAGCTAGCAGTGTGCTGCAGCTGCTAAAAAAGCCAATACAGTTCTAGGCTGCATTACCAGAGGGATAGATTCAAGATCATGTGAAGTGTTAATACCACTTTATAATGCCTTAGTAAGACCACACTTGGCATACTGCATCCAGTTTTGGTTGCCACAATTTAAAAAAGATGTTGAGACTCTAGAAAGAGTGCAGAAAACAGCAATAAAGATTATTTGGGGACTGGAGGCTAAAACATATAAAGAAAGGATGCTGGAATTGGGTATGTCTAGTTTAATGAAAAGAAGGACTAGTGGTGACATGATAGCAGTGTTCCAATATCTCAGGGGTTGCCACATAGAAAAGGGAGTCGAGCTATTCTCCAAAGCACCTGAATGCAGGACAAGAAGCAATAGATGGAAACTAATCAAGGAGAGAAGCAACCTAGAACTAAGGAGAAATTTCCTAACAGTTAGAACAATTAATCAGTGGAACAACTTGCCTCCAGAAGTTGTGAATGCTTCAACACTGGAATTTTTAAAAAAGAGATTGGACAACCATTTTTCTGAAATTGTATAAGATTTTCTGCCTGAGCAAGGGGTTTGATTAGGAGACCTCCAAGATCCCTTCCAACTCTGATATTTTGTTAAGATTCCTGTGTTAAAATTCTTCCATTTAGAACAGGGGTGTCAAACTCAAGTCCCAGGGGCCGATCCAGCCCACAGGATGCTTAGATCTGGGCCGTGGGGTCACCCTGGAAACAGCGAAGGACTGGCCCGTGTTGCCTCTGTCAGTGAAAATGTTGCTTGGGAGGGCCATGTGCGAATTGCAGGAGGCCATCGTAGCCAAAAATGGAGTTTGGGAGCCCGTTTTCACTGGCAGAGCACTCGGGCCCCCACAGCCCCCCTGACATGAGTGATGTTGAGCTGGCCACACCCACCCTGAGATCAAATGCAAGCCTGATGCAGCCCTCAATGAAATCGAGATTGACACCCCTGGTTTAGAGCAATGGGAGAGAAGCACTATGGGGACGGGGGTAATACTTAAAAATAATGAGGAATGGGGCCAGAATGTTAAATCTGCCAGCATTTCATCTCTTCTGGTCTGTTGATGAATTCTGACAGATTCTAAGATAAAGACCAGGAGATTTCTCTGTGCTGGAACTGAAATGAGTAGAAACTCTATTTTAAACCCAGTGGGCCATTTTCACTTATTTCATTGCCTCACTCAACAAATTTAGTTGCCTCAAAATGAATGGTTCCAAATGAACACTCATACATTTTACTTAATTTATTTCATTGCATTGATATTGAAATATTCTCCTGTCCTTTGAACTTCCATATGCAATTTACTCCCTTACTGATGTGTCTACATGCATATTTATAAATACCTAACAGAAGCCAGAACAAAAAATAAAATTAACTAAATTAGTAACTGTTGATAATAGCAACAGCAAAAACACTTAGACTTATAGACCACTTCATAGTGTTTTACAGTTCTCTCTAAACAGTTTACACAATGAGCATATTGCCCCCAACAATCCTACACTTCATTTTACCAATCTTGGAAAGATGGAAGGCTGAGTCAACCTTGAGCTTGTCAGGACCAAACTCCTGGAAGAGGGAATGCAGAGTTAGCCTGCAAAGTAAGAATTACTTACTTTCTACTGAAACCTTTAGGGTGCACACTGATTAAATTTGTTGCACTGAGCACAATGAAATCAATGGAAATAGCCCATTGTAGTTAAATTAGACATTCCAGTCATTTCATTCTCAGGACAGAGAGATCTCCTGGTCCTCAGTTTTGGAATCTGACAGGATTCAGCATCAGATTACAAGAGATGAAATTATTATTATTTATTTATTTGTCAAAACATGTACAAGATAGCAGGTATGGTATAAACATAAGCAAAAGCAAGGTAGGTAAAGGTAAATTAGGACAATAGGACAGTAAGACAGAGACGGTAGGCACAATGGTGCGCTTATGCACGCCCCTTACAGACCTCTTAGGATGTTAGGATGATGGGCGATGTTTATGTCTCCTTGTCCCATGCCTCATTGTTTTTAAATATTAATCCCAGTCCCCATAGAACTTCTTTCCCATTGCTCTGAATGGAAGGAATTTCATTTGGATCACAGGAATCTTATTATATGAAGGGGTTTGCATTTGAAATTGCAATTAATATAAATTGTATTAGTAAAATACAAATTTGTGCCAAAATTTACGTATAAATATCAAATATATCTATAGTGGACATTTTATTGGAAACCTTCTTAGTTCATAAACATGGGTTTTTTCTTGGCATTGCTGTGCTACAGTTCCCAGTATTCCTCTATTGGCTGTGTTGTCTGAGGATACTGTGAGTTTGTTTATTCACTGCATTTGTATCCCATCTTTCCTCAAGTGTATCATCTGTGCGGATGAATTAAAGTTTGGTACATTCCCCACTCCTATTTTTAAAATGTTGGTGCTTCAGATTCATTCTAAATGCCAGAGTTTATATCCCAAAGTATCAAGAATGCCCAATAAATTATTAAAGTTTATTACATGTCATTGTGTCAAAATAAATCTTTAAAAAGATAGAAATTGATCAGTGATAAAATGGTCTAGAGCTCTTGAGTCACTTGAGTAGTTTTAACCATTTGATTTAAAAATGGTGATACTGACTTTCAGAATCATCTTGCCCATGTCGATTGATATCTTAAAAAGATTGCAGGCTGCTTTCTGCTGCAGATCAGATGAATGGGTTTTAAAAATAATTACATAAAATGTACAGATGCAAATTTATTTCTTACTTACTGTTCACATTTTATTTTACAGATATCAGATTAACATTACGACAGGATATATACAGCACCCTTTAAACCAGAAGATGAATGTCTGAAATCATATATAATTCTCTTTAATATGACCACATTAAGCTGGATTGTATACAATTATAAATGGTGGATCCAAACCTTAAAAGCCTATTCTGTAAAAGACAGATTTTACCAACTGAAATTACTCGGAAAATGAAAACATTTGTAAACAAGTTTATAGAACCTCTTTAAGACAGATACATTAAGATATTATAATGTAACATTATAAATAAGTTTTTAGAAATGCATCTTGAGTGAGGAATGTAGATTTTCTCTCTCTCTCTCTCTCTCTCTCTCTCTCTCTCTCTCTCTCTCTCTCTCTCTCTCTCTCTCTCTCTCTCTCTTTCTCTCTCTCTCTCTCTCTCTATATATATACATATACATATACATATACATATACATATACATACATACATACATACATACATACATACATACATACATACATACATACATATATATATATATATATATATATATATATATATATATATAGTAAACATTTGATTAATCTGAATTATCAATCAGCAGCCCATCTTAAAGCAATGACAATAGATAATTGAAATTGATGTTTTTACATATAGAGGTATTAAGTTCTTTTTTAAAAAATAAAAAAATCCATTAATCATTTTTTGCCACCAAACAATTTGTAGTATATTTTGTAAACATACATTTAATACTTCAGTTTACAGTCTAATCCAAGATCCAGGAAGAAACTGGTGCTCCTTATGTTGCTCTGGAAATCGTCAAATGTACTTTGATGGTCAGAATCTGATGGTGATTCACCCAGATGGATTTCTATACTTGGTTTTGTTTTGCTTTACTTTTGATTGTTTGTTTTTACAGTATGAAATTATATAATTATAAGTAATTAAAAATTAAGATAAAGTTTAGAAATTGGCACAGGCCTTCCCAAACTACATTCCTTCAAAAGCTGTTATTTGACACAGAATGGGCTAAAATTTGCCATGATATCAATTCAGTCTGATTCATTATTCTATACAAGAATAACGCCCCTATACAAGGGGCGTGCATAAGTGTACCAGCATGCCTACCGTCCCTGTCCTAATGTTCCCTCTTATCAGTACTCATTTTATGTATATAAACAATGTTATATCTATGTATATTACCAACACGTACTTGACAAAAAGAAATAAATAAATAAAATAAAAAATAAAACAAAGTGAACCCATTCAAAAGAAACCTTATAGCACCTTTTTGGATTACCAAATCCCTTCTTATTTTTGATTACCATGGACTAACAAGGCTATGCTTCCTTTAATGAACAAAGTGAATGGAACTTCATAAGGAATTTGATGTATCCTTCTTAAATGTGATAGAGCTGTTTGGTGGAAACTTATACAGAAGTATAAGATATTATCTCAATGGCCTTTTCTAAACATTAATTGATTTGCTAGATTAGATCAGCTGCTGATGCAGCTGATGGAATACAACTAGCCCTCATTTAGCAGCCACAATTGGAGCCAGCAATTCAGTTGTTACAAGAAATAGTTGCTAAGTGAAAGATCATGTGACTGCAAACTTATGATTTTATGCTTATGGTTTTACTTCAGCAGGCCTGTGAAACTGGCGGCCCACGGGCCGGGTGTGTCACATGCAGGCCACACCCACGCAAAGGCAAAAAAGTCCCAAAACGTGCTGATACATCATGTGACACCATTGAGTTTGACACCCATGCTTTATAGCATCAGATGGATATGACCCCCATATGCCCAAATGAAGGGAAAGATTTCTGGAACTTGACTCACAAGGAAGCCAGATAAAAGGGCAGATCTTGTAGCCTTTAATCCTGCTCCCCCACCCTTTGGATTATTCAATCTGATGCTGGGATAATTCACAAGAAGAAATGTTTATAGTTGCATTCATTTGAGGGGAAGGGATTACAAGAGAGTAAGCAGGCACACCAAGGGAAGTATACATTGAAAGGCATGCACTCTTTACCTAGTGCAACTCATGAATCATTTCAGGGGCAAAGAAAAGCCATTAGCTGAAACCTGATTAAGGCATCAGTAGCAGTGCCAGGTGAATGGTTCCAATAAACTAAGATGACAAAACTGAACTAGTTAACTTGCAGTTAGCACTTTTTAGGGAAGTGCTACATTGGGGAGAAAAGCAGCTCAGAAAGAATAACTTGTTTAATCAATCTCTCTGCTCTGCAAGAGACGGAGAAGGAAACAATGGACCAGACACAGGACATCTACCAACTGACAATATTGCCAAACAAATGATGGGCAGAGAGGTGCTGCAAAAGTTGCAAGAGATTTCTACCCAATGAGGTACACCAGATCAAGACATCAGCTCCATGGGAAAAACAGAACTAAATTTTCATGAGATAGACCACAGTAGCAGTATCTTGCAAGTCTGCTTATCTTTTACCTTCCCTCCTTACAACCATCTAAGTCAGGGGGAGTCAGTTTGATCCTTTTCCTAATAATTATCTCCTTTCCTGGGCTTTATAAAAGGTTTCTGGCCTTGTTATTTCTCTAATTGTTTCTGAATATTCTTTCTAAGGTCCTCTCCATGATTCCCTGTAGCAAAGGATGCAATATTCCACAGTAAAGCATTTACCTAGTTGGTCCAGCAATATTGTTTTTGGGCCCTATTGGTTCAAATATTGAACTGGAACTCTTTCACACACACACACAAACAGATGAGTGTCATAGGAGTCTATGATGGGTGAGCATGTGAGGCCTACATCTGATGCTATGGTTAAATGCTTGCAGGCCTTGCTGAGGAGAGTGGAGAGAAAGCAGTGAAGAAAGTATAGATCTTTATAACTGCATCACATGTGTGGGAATCATTAGAAATTGCTTAAAGGAAGATACAACAAAAGGAGGGGATATTCTTGCTTTTAAAGAATAGAAGGCTGAGTGAACTAGCCAAACACAGGCATGCCCCTGCTTTAGCTGCTCTGTTTGATAAATTAAAGCATCGTAAGTATGCCAAATCTAGTCCTTAGCTTACAGTGGCAGTTGGGACCAGAATTTCCATCACAGAATGGCCAAGTACAGGTAGTCCTCAATTTATGACTACCACTCAGCTCAAAATTTATGTTGTTAAGTGAGAAAATTGTTAAGTGAGTTTTGCCTCATTTTATGACTTTTCTTGCCACATTTGTTAAGTGAATCACTGTAGCTGTTAAATTATTAACAGGGTTGTTAAGTGAATCTGGTTTCCTCGTTGTTTGTCAGAAGGTCACAAAAAGCGAACACATGACTCCAGGACACTGCAACCGTCATATATGTGAGTCAGTTGTCAAACATCCGAATGTAAATCACATGACCATGGAGGATGCTACAACGGTCATAAGTGTGAAAAATGGTGTTAAGTCACTTTTTTAAAGTGATGTAACTATGAAAGGTCACTAAATGAACTGTTGTAAGTCAAGGACTACCTGTACTTGTAAAGCACAACATCATGTAATTGTGTAACTTAGGGGCAGCAATTTTGGCAGCCTCGTCATAGTGAAGCAAGGATCACATGGGTTGTTAAGCAAAGACCTACCATGAATGTTTCTTCCAACTTCCTGCTAGCTTCCAATTGATTTTACTTGTGGGAAGCTTGCAGGGTGTATAGGAAATCACAATCATGTGACCACAGGGATGCTGTAAAGCTGGAACTTCGTGAAGCATCGGAAGTCCCCCTGGTTCGGTGCCATTGTAGCTTTGAATGGTTGCTGAGTGAATTGTCATAAGTCAAGGACTACCTGTAATTGCAAAAGCTTGGCTCCCATGATTGGAATCCAGAAATGTGGTATGGAAGTGTGTGGGGTTCTAGCAGAGAAGAGAAATAATTAGAAGGGGAAGAAAGGAAGAAGGAAGCTGCAAATAGGGATATACGTACATATAAAACTGATGACCAAATATTGAACTCCTGCAGGAAGACATTGGACTGTGATTGTTAAGCAAAGCTCCTCCTTCCTTCTAAGGAGCTCTTTTAGCAGAGGGTCTGCTCAAGACATAATGATGGCAAATGTCCCACCGTGCAGATGGATCCATGTAAGAAGATCAGAACAGCAAGAAAGACCAAAGCTTTTTGGAGCTCCTGAAATGCAGGCATGTCTAGGTAAAAGAAAAAAATAGATTGCATTCCCACTTCAAAGATGTATAAACCGCAGAAGAAGAACTGTGACAGGAAAACGTTCAAAGCTATAGTTGTAAGAGGGCCTATACCCCTGATACCACCTGAAGAGGTCTTACCATATTAGGGGGAAGAAGCTGGATGTCAGGGATCCAAGTAACACCCCCAACAAAGTAAGACTCCAAGGCAGGCATTTATTATTTTATTTATTTATTTATTTATTATTGGTTCTTCTATGCCGCCCTACTCCCGAGGGACTCAGGGTGGCATACAGCAATTTTACGAGAACACTAATAATAAACAGAAGTTAAAAACAGCAATTAAAAATGTACAAAACGTTAAAAATGATTCACTATCAGTCATACTGGGGGAGAGCTCAGATGGAACTAGTCTCCTCCCCCCGCCTGCAGGAAGAGCCATGTCTTGACGGCTTTTCGGAAGGCCAGCAGGGTGGGGATGGTTCAGGTCTCTGGGGGAAGTTGGTTCCAGAGCATGGGGCCCCCCCCAGAGAAGGCCCTTCCCCTGGGGCCCGCCAGCCAGCATTGTTTGGCTGACGGGACCTGGAGGAGGCCCACTCTGTGGGCCCTAACCGGTCGAAGGGAAGTATGAGGCAGAATGCGGTCCCAAAGGTAACCTGGTCCTAAGCCATGCAGGGCTTTAAAGATGATGATCAACACCTTGAATTGTACCCGGAGACCGATGGGCAACCAATGCAGCTGGCGGAGTATAGATGTAATGTGGGTGTACCTTGGCACACCCACCACAGCACGCGCAGCCACATTTTGCACCAACTGAAGTCTCCGAATACTCTTCAAGGGTAGCCCCATGTAGAGCGCATTGCAGTAGTCCAGTCAGGAGGTGACAAGGGCATGAGTGACCGTGAGTAGAGCCTCCTTATCCAAGTATGGCCGCAATTGGTGCACCAGGCAAACCTGTGCATAGGCCCCCCTAGCCACAGCTGTAAGGTGTTGGTCTAATTTTAGCTGTGGATCTAGGAGGACCCCAAATTGCGGACCTGTTCCGAGGGAGTTAATTTCCCTCAAGAACCAAGGAGGGACAGTTGTCATAGTCCTTAGGAGGCAATATCCAAAGCCACTCAGTCTTGTCGGGGTTGAGTCTGAGTCTGTTCCTCCCCATCCAGGTCCTAACGTCGTCCAGGCATCGGCACATTACATCAGCTGCCTCAAAGTTCCATTTTATTAGAGATGTCATATTGGCACATCTGGGAAAACCCAAATCTGAAAGTCTCCCGGGTTTTCCCCACCCAAAGGAAAGTCAAAGTCCCTTCCCCTAAACCCACATGTCCATCACATGGCCCAATCAGGTCACCATCCTAACTGGAGTTGTTCCCCAGTCACGCCTCTCCTGGTGCAGACTGAACGTCCTTGACTCCCAGGGAAAGAATGTTGTTGTAATGACTATGCATCTCACCCCATCGCCATCCAACCCCCCTCCCATTTCCCACAGCATGCCCATCCACCAAGTCTGGCAGCCCTGAAGATCCAAAGAAAAAGATGGCCTCCAGGGCTGACACTGGATGTTAAATTCCCCTCCCTGTAAAATGGGGATAGTGGAGGCAAAGGTTAATAAAGGGAGCCATCTCAGGAAACCAATGCCCACATATTATTTAATAGGATTCACAAAATGCTCAGTGAGTAAGGTGCTTGATTGAGACACTTACACATCACAACCCAAGTCAACTGAGGTGATCTATAGATCAATACATATGAAGGGTGTGTTATATAAACAAAACTCTTATCTGAGTTCAGTGTGTATAGATGTAGTTAATCATTAGCCAATCTTATCAGGAAGACTTTGAATATTTTATTTACTTTTAGAAATTCTACTGGGGGAGTATTTAGTGCTCTCCAAACAATATCCAGAAGGTCAGCGTACTGTCAAATTATGCAAGGGGCGCAAGATTTATAACACTCCATATCAGAATTATGCTCCCCCCCCATTAGCTGGCTGAGCGATTGCTAAAGAAGGCTCCTTTATTGTCAACAAGTAATTTTTTGAGAGAAAGCATGTCACGTTTTGAATCACAAACATTCTGAACAAAGTCAGAAAGATCTCATCTTTTCTTTAGTGAAAACAGTGTTACTCTCACCCAGCTCTTTTAGTATGGGCTTGTTTACACCCCTTTGTCCTAGCTAGCCATTAGCTATTTGGTCAGAATCTATGAAAATTACTAGATCATTAATAAAGACATCCAGCACAATCCACAATTATATCACATGTGTCATGCAGGTATTGTGCAAATGAAATGAATATATAATTTGCAAGTATTTGCATGATGATGTCATGTCACACATCATCACGCGCTCTACATGGGGCTACCCTTGAAGAGTATCCGGAGACTTCAGTTGGTTCAAAATGCGGCTGCGTGTGCTGTGGTGGGTGTGCCAAGGTACACCCACGTGACACCAATACTCCGCCAGCTGCACTGGTTGCCCATAGGTCTCTGGGTACAATTCAAGGTGTTGATCATCATCTTTAAAGCCCTTCATGGCTTAGGACCAGGCTATCTCCGGGACCGCATTCTGCCTCATACTTCCCTTCGACCGGTTAGGGCCCACAGAGTTGTCCTCCTCCAGGTCCCGTCAGCCAAGCAATGCCGGCTGGCAGGCCCTAGGGGGAGAGCCTTCTCTGTGGGGGGCCCCGCGCTCTGGAACCAACTTCCCCCAGAGACCCGAACCATCCCCACCCTGCTGGCCTTCCGAAAAGCCGTCAAGACATGGCTTTTCCTGCAGGCAGGGGGTTAGAGACTAATCCATCTGAGCTCTCCCCCGGGTATGTTTGGTGGATGGATGTTTTTTAATATTGAATTTTTAATTTTTGTATTTGATTTTAATTATGTTTATTGCTGGTTTCTTGTATCTTTTTTGCTGTACGCCGCCCTGAGTCCCTCGGGAGTAGGGCGGCATATAAGAAAACCAAAATAAATAAATAAATAAATAAATAAATAAATAAATAAATAAATAAATAAATAAATAAATAAATAAATAAATAAATAAATAAATAAATAAATAAATAAATAAATAAATAAATAAATGTCTCGAGTTCTTTCCCTCCCTCACCTTATATATCTAGTATTAGAAAAGCCAACACAGCCTTCCAGTCCAAACCACCTCCAATTCAATGGGAAAAGAAAGAAAAAAATCAATGGGAAAAGAAAACAAATAGAAAAAGCATCTCCCCCATCTCTTAATGTTACTCACTCCTAATTTTTGTGTGTTCTTAAATAAAATGCTGAATGACTGCAATTAAGTCCAAAACAAAAATTGAGCTAATAGCTGATTTGGAACTGACCAACTCAATGACTGGGAAAAAAAAAGAATAATAATCAATAAACACAAAAACATTAAACCTCAAGAACATACCAGAACAAGTATTAACTTTAAAGTATAAGATGGAAAAACTGTCATCAGAAGTGGATTACTGTGGAATCTAGCAGTAATTATTGACAAAGGGTAAAAAAAGTCTTGGGGTTTCTTCTTTTTTGGTTCTCACAGATCATGGAAATTCTTGCCAGGAACTCCTTCATCGTTACCATATTTTCATGACTTTCATATCCAAAGAGACTTTGGATCAGTTGTCAATGGAATTCCTCCTCAGATCCAGCCTCTTCTACAAGAGGCTGGATCTGAGGAGGAATTCCATTGACAACTTTCAGAAAAATCTGCCCATTCTTCATACTGTTCTCTGGCTGTCGCACATTGCTAACAGTATCTGCTTCTTTTTGTATCTCTTTAAATATCACATCTTTGATAATAGCATGAGAAATTAGAAGAGTACTGTATGTGTGTTTTTCCAATGAAATAAGGATGAATAGATGTGCTTCTTCCTTCCAGGCTTGCAAAAATAACATGCACTGTTCAGTATGAACAGAGGTTCAGACCAGAGTTTTGGTAAACATTCCAAAGTTTAATGATAAGAAAAAAAATGCTCCACATAACTATATATGACAATGAGAACTGTCATGCATTACAACATTAAAATATCTTCCACTCCAACTGAGCTAATTAATATTCAAGGCCATTTCTGTGTGTTCCTGCACTATTGTAGAAAGGAACACCTGTTCTGTCCCCAGTTACAAATGTAACAAAAACACACCGTTTGAACGAACTTAGTTTAATTAATGAACCACTGCTAATAACTGGCTTAGCAATGGCAAAACACACAAATCAAAAGAAGCAATCCTTGTTTGCAGAAAGTCAGCTGCTAATTAGTATTCATTAGCAGCTGGTGTAAGTTCAGTCAGTCTTAGTTCAAAACAAGACAACTAATTCTGGTTATCTCACGTAACGTCCGAAGGCTTGGCAAAATGCCCAGGAGTCTTTCTTGATAAGAAATCCGAAACAGGAATTCACCAGTCAATGCATAACAGAGACTCGAGTCTGAACTATTGTTTCCTGCAGCTTGTCAGCTGCTACTGATGTCCTTAAGTAGACTAGGGGAGTGGCCAATTAGCCTCAAGTCTTACTCCTGAGGAGACCTCCTCCGGAGTAACCATTCCTACCTCTTGGCAGCCTTGTGTGCTCTTGCATACAGAGGAGGAGAAGCCCCTCCTTCCTCATCACTGCCAAGAAGTGCTGGAGGTTCCGAAGGCCCTGGCTGCACTCCTACCTCTGGCACCGAGTCCTTGCCAGCCTCCTCACTGTCCGACTCGGGTGCCAGCTGCGCAGGCTGCTGGCGGGCCACAACAACACCCTTAAATGAGAAAAATATCTAAAGAACTGAATATGCTTTTCAACAATAGCACTTAGACTTATATATTGCTTTATAGTGCTTTACATCTCTCTCTAAGCAGTTTACAAAGTCAGCATATTGCCCCCAACAATCTGGGTCCTCATTTTACCAACCTCGGAAGGATGGAAGGCTGAATCAACTTTGAGCCTGGTGAGATTTGAACTGCCAAATTGCAGGCAGCCGGCAGGCAGCAGAAGTACCTTGCAGTACTGCACTCTAACCACTATGCCACCGTGGCTCACTACTGCACCACCGCAGCTCACTCATTTTAATATTAAAATATTAAATAATAAAACATGTACAATATTTCAATAATATTCTTGAGGATATTGTGTGATGCAAATAAACTCTGGGATTTAATGACTAGGACGTTCCCAAGGAAACACCAGAGATATGATACATTTTTTCATCGACCAATCAATCTATTCAATTTAATTCAATCTGAATTAAAGGATCTGAACCAAACAAAATGATTAAATGGTACGTAAACATCAGCAATGGAACATTTTTCTAGAGACCCACATGAACCTATTACTCAATGGAACTCAGAGTCATTTGTTTATAAATACTGATAGATAAAATGCAAAATCTATCCAATTTAATTTAATTCATTAAATTGGTTACTCTTGAATATAC
This sequence comes from Diadophis punctatus similis, assembly GCA_023053685.1. Classification (NCBI taxonomy): domain Eukaryota; kingdom Metazoa; phylum Chordata; class Lepidosauria; order Squamata; family Dipsadidae; genus Diadophis; species Diadophis punctatus. The sequence continues at coordinate 83,923,770 of JALIGW010000003.1, read as the reverse complement.
TATATATATTCAATCGGTCACTCTGGAATTGTTCCCCTGAATCCTTCCATCTAGCCTTTTCACTATGCTGAATTCAATATGATTTGATTACTTTAAATTTTGGTCCTCCGAAACTCTCTCCACCAATCCCCTTAACCCCCAATTTTTAAATCATTCTCTGCTTTGTTACTATTCAGAAAGTCACTCTGGCATTCAAAGCAGGGGTGAAATCCAGCAGGTTCTGACAGGTTCTGGAGAACCGGTAGCGGAAATTTTCAGTAGTTCGGAGAACTGGCAAATACCACCTCTGGCTGGCCCCAGAGTGGGGTGGGAATGGAGATTTTGCAGTATCCTCCCCCCAGGAGTGGGGTGGGAATGGAGATTTTGCAATATCCTTCCCCCAGGAGTGGGGTGGGAATGGAAATTTTGCAGTATCCTTCCCCTGGAGTGGGGTGGGAATGGAGATTTTGCAGTATCCTTCCCCTGGAGTGGGGAGGGAATGAAGATTTTGCAGTATCCTTCCCCCAGGAGTGGGATGGGAATGGAGATTTTGCAGTATCCTTCCTTCAAGAGTGGGGTGGGAATGAAGATTTTGCAATATCCTTCCCCTGGAGTGGGGTGGGAATGAAGATTTTGCAGTATCCTTCCCCTGGAGTGGGGTGGGAATGGAGATTTTGCAGTATCCTTCCCCCAGGAGTGGGGTGGGTATGGAGATTTTGCAGTATCCTTCCCCTGGAGTGGGGTGGGAATGGAGATTTTGCAGTATCCTTCCCCTGGAGTGGGGTGGGAATGGAGATTTTGCAGTATCCTTCCCCTGGAGCGGGGTGGGAATGAAGATTTTGCAGTATCCTTCCCTTGGAGTGGGGTGGGAATGGAGATTTTGCAGTATCCTTCCCCCAGGAATGGGGTTGGAATGGAGATTTTGCAGTATCCTTCCCCTGGAGTGGGGTGGGAATGAAGATTTTGCAGTATCCTTCCCCTGGAGTGGGGTGGGAATGGAGATTTTGCAATATCCTTCCCCCCAGGAGTGGGGTAGGAATGGAGATTCTGCAGTATCCTTCCCCCAGGAGTGGGGACAGAATGGGGATTTTGCAGTATCCTTCCCCTGCCATGCCCACCAAGTCACATCACGCCCACCAAGCAACGCCCACAGAACCGGTAGTAAAAAAAATTGGATTTCACCACTGATTCAAAGGCCAAATGTGACTCTAAACAAAAGTTGTGCTCCTGTACTATCTAAGTAAATGGAATGGAGAATAGGGTTTTTCACTAACTGCATAGAGTGTTGCAATATTCTAGTCTGACTCTCTTCTATGAAAGCCACCTTAATTTTCATCAGAGACTAGAGTTGCTAACTCTAGTCCAAATGCAATAACAATGGTGAATAATCATTCAATAATCCTATCATTTCATCAAGGACTGGAGACTGACGTTGAAACCATTTCCTAAAATCTTGCTAAAAATCTGCAGGGATTAGTCCGGGCAGTTGCCAGGAGTCAACACTGACTTGAAAGCACAAAACAAAAACGAAAAACGTTCCTAGGCTCGCAGCTAATAATTTGCTATTCTGCTTTCATAGTCAAAAATATTCTGACTTGTTTGGACAGAGTATAATACATTTAGAAAATTCACAGAATGCAGATGATAAGTTCATCTAGTCAAACTGGAAAGTCACTTTGGCTGTAGTAGAGAGAGCATTGTTCAGCTATCACTGTGATTGAATGGGTCTTGTACAGGATACAGTTATATGGCAATGCACTCTTATTTTATCTTCTTGAAAGCATCCAGAATCATTATTTGAAATTCTGGCTCCTATTTGGTATGAATAATAAATAGTTAGAGCCAGGGGTTGCTGCTACCATCATGTACTTATTATAGTTGCTACAACAGCACTGAGTCTGCCTTAGAAATTTTAGTTGCCATGGCCCTTTCTTCTAAATTTGATACTGTCTTCAGACTCTATTTGTTGCTTCTGTGAATGCAGGCTATCTGCAAGTAACTGAGAGAATTTCATGCGGTATGTATTTATATTTTATATCTCTGTGTTAGGGTTCTGAGTCCAAGGGCATTCCCTCTTCAGCATTTCCAAGCCTACTGACATAAAGAAGCATTGGGCCTTCAGAATAGAGTCCTATTGTTTCATCAAAGGTTTGGTTCAAAGGAAAAACATTTTTGCAAAAGGAGACATAGATGCCATGCTAAAATGCTAATAATAACCCCTAACATTCTACATAATACCACATCACTCTGACTAATTGTACTCTGTGCCAACTTTCTTTCCTATCTGAGGATTTGCCTATCTGCTTCCAATTGTTTCTGCCCACCTGTTATGTTTCAATGGAGCGGGTGCCCTATACCCACCTTCATTAAATACTAACAACTTGTGATACTGAAGTGCCATCTTGCGGTACTGAAGTCCCATCTCTTTCATGAGCCCCACCTTTAGAAACAGCAACACCCATCTCTGTCTACTCTGTATGTCCCCTCTCTTCCTTTGGCCTTGGGCTTAGGCCTATGTTTCTTGCAGTATTGGTCTTCCTTCATTTGACACATTAGGATTTATTTATTTATTTATTTCTTGGTTCTTATATGCCGCCCTACTCCCGAGGGACTCAGGGCGGCGTGACATCTGCCATGATTCTGCCTTGAGCAGACATTATTAAATGAGAATTTATTTATTTATTTATTTATTTATTTATTTTTATTTATTTATTTGTTTGTTTGTTTATTTATTTATTTATTTCATCAAGCATGTATTAGATAACAGATGTAAGTATAAACATGATTATGAATACAAGAAATGGATACGAATAAAAGGGAATATTAGGACACAGGTGCAGTTCTCACAAATAAGGTGCAACTAAGGGACCTTGGAGGTCTTTTGTTCCAACCCTTCTGCTTGAGCTTAAGACTCTATACTATTATGGACAAAAAATTGTCCAAACTCTTCTTTAAACCTCTAGTGATGGAGCACCCACAATTTCTAGGACCTCGGCAGACACTGTTAACTCAAACTTAAGTGATAATTGACTAGATAATCTAGGTCCCTCTCATAGTTACTACTACAACTACTACTACTACTACTACTACTACTACTACTACTATTACTACTACTACTACCACCTTTTCTATACCTGTGCATTTGACTTTTCCTGCCTAGGTGCAAAACCTTACTTTTGTCACCCTTGACCTGCATCTTGTTGGATAGGGCCCAAAGCTCAAGTATGTCAAAATCCTTTTGAATCTTGAGTCTATATTCTAAAGTGTTGCCAATTCCCCCAGCCTGGGGTCATTTGCAAATTTAATGCGTTTCCTTTCTATACTCTCATCTGAACCATTTATGAAGATGTTGAAGAGTAATGGGCCTAAGATAGAGCATCAAAGCTCCCAATTGCATGCTCTCCTCCTTATAGATGTAGTTCCATTGAGAACTTGACATTGAATGCAGTTGGTCAGTCAGTTGCAGAGCCATCTGGTGGTGATGCTGTCTCCCATATATTACTATCTTACCAAGAAGGAGGCTGTGGTCTACTTTGTCAAATGCCTTACTGAAGTCTAAGTAAACTAAATATGTCCACAATATTACCTCACTCTAGTTTAATCACTTTGTAAATGAAGATAATAAGGTTTGTCTGGCATGATCTGATTTTAGCAAACCCATGTTGGCTTCTAGTAATCAATTTGCTTGTTTCTAGTTGTTTGCAGATCTATTGCTTGATAATCTTTTCCAAGATCTTCCCAGGTATTAATGTCAGGTTGATTGATCAGTAATTTCCTGGATCCATTTTTGAAGATTGGAACTACATCAGCTGTTTTTCAGTCCTCTGGCAGTTTCACCATGCTCCAGGCACTCTAAAAAATTTCCTTTAGTAGCTACAAGAACACATCTGCCAGCTCCTTTGGTATCCTGAGATGCAATCCATCTGGTCCTGGTGATTTGAACTTATCCAGATTGGATAGATGTTCTCTTACTATTTTCTTTTCTATTTTGAACTGCATTCCTATTCTGTCTTCTTCTGTGCTGCTTTTGATAGGCTGGACTATTATAGATTGGACCTCTAGGTGTGTTTTTTACTATGTTAATGATACACTTTGCTTACCTCCAGACCCCTGTTTAGACATCTTTATCAGCTTAAGCGTAAGCTAAATACCATTTTATTTTCCTTAATTTCAATAATAGGTTCACTTGCAACGTATCTTAGCCAAGTGTCAAAGTCACAACCTACCAGTTATATAGGAAACATTTCTGGACAACCTATGTGGTGTTTGTGGTTGACCCCTCTAGTTCTTGCCAACAGGTGTTAAAAAGATGTTACTTCTAACAGGCAAAGGCACAAATAAACTAATAGCTCTAACTAAAGTCAATTAATAGCTTACAAAAGTCTCTAATTATTTATTAATAAGCTAATAAACCACCATATCCTCAAACTGGAAGTGTATCACAGTTACAAGTAAGAAACGGACAAGTTTTCACTTGACCTATACTCTGCTACAGAGAATGATGTAGATGGCATTGAAAAGAATATTCAGAAACAGTTACAGAAACAAGTGCAGAAGCTTTCTATAAAGCCCAGGGAAGGAGTTAGTTCTTAGGAAAAGGCTCAGACTGACTCCCCCTAATTTAGGGGGGGGGTGTTATCAGCTGAAATTTCCTGTCCCCCCAGAATGTTATTGTCTTGGAGTCCTGTTCATAACATCAAGTCAGTTGTCATCTGATGTCTAGTCAGAAGCCAAGCCAATGAATTCTTTTGAATTCAGAGATGATACAGCCACATCAGGATGAAATGCCAAAAATGATTTTATGGATTTAGGAACAGCAGAAGAGGAACCACTGTAATTAGTGGTTTTAGTACATTTAGTACATTTCATTCCATTCTGTGTCAAAGTTTATGAAGGAATGTGGTTTGGCAAGCCCTGCATCAATTTCTAAGATCTAGCTTAATTTTAATTGTTAATAAATAATTATATAATGTCATACTGTTAAAAAGAAAAAGAAAACAAAGAAGAAAAACAAAACCTTATACCTATTTGTTATTTTCCCATGCTACACATCAGAGTAGCAGAAATTCATTTGGCTGATTCTGAGCATCAAGGTATATTGGGCTACCTCCAGAACAACCCAAGGAAGACTAGGCTGTTTCTTGATCTTGGATTGGACTGTGAATTGGAGTGTTTACTGTATAACTCTGTTTCTTTACAGAACATATTACAAATTGTTTGGTGAAAAAACATTTTTAATTTATTTTTATTTTTTAAAGAACTCAGCACATCTATAAGCTAAAAATATTAACTACAATTATCTATTTTTATTGTGTTAAGATGGCCTGCTGACTGTAATTCAGATTAATCAAATGTTTACAGATAAAATCTATATTAAAAAAATGTAAATTCTTCATTCTAGATGTATCTGCCTTAAAGATCGTCTATAGACTTGTTTTTAAATGTTAACTTTTTCCCAGTTGGTAAAATTTGGTTTTACAAAGTAGACTTTTAGGTTCAGATACATTGTTGATAGCTATAGACAATACAGTTTAATGTGGTCATATTTTCTGGAAAATATACATACAGGAATGCAGTCCGGAAAGTCAAATTTCCCATTCACACAAGTAACTCTGAATGATCTGGTATTTGGATGTGGTTTATAGCCTGTTATACAATCAAATTCCACCACATCTCCATCCGCAGAATATATTTTATCCCCATCGCTCCACTTCAGCCTTATATTGTGTTCTCTCATATAGTCTTCACTTGCTATACAAGCAGCTGCAAAAGGACACAGATCTGATGATACATACAAAGTTTGACACTGAAGAATTCCTTTGATAAAGAGATTAAAGTTTAGGTGGGAAATTCTATGTTGCAATGGGATAAAATGATTAGAGATCTATGTAAATGGATTTTTCTCTCTTTGCCCCCCCCCTTTGTCTCTCAGCTGTTATCAGTCATGAACTAAACCACCTAACATACATAAACCTCTTTTAAGCAAGGGAATGTTTCATTTGCAAAAGGCAGAAGGAAAACATTTTAGTCTCCTCCCAGATTTCCTCAGCCAACCTTTTTTTTAAAAAATGTCAGTTTATATCTTCTCCTTCAAAATGGGCTAATCAGGGTAGATGTGACTGAGTCAACAGAGAGAAGCGTCTGAGAGTTACTTTATCTTGGTTCATAATACTACAACTTCTGATTCCATTACAAAGCCGTAAAATACCTTCTGACACTAACATACTGATACAACAGCTCTGGTATCATGAGCTTTCCCAAAGTACAATTTTTGTTTATAAAGCACAAATGTATTAAAAAATATAGATATTACTTATACCTCTACATGTTGGTGTTTGCGACCAACGACCATTTTGACAAGTCACTCTTGGAGAACCTTCCATTCTATAGAAATTTTGGCACTGATAAGTTACATATTCAGACTGTAAATAGGTTTCCTTGAGTGTGTCTACGATGTCTCCATTGTCCACAGCAGGTGGGCGTCCACATCCTCCTTCACTATCTATATTAGACAAATAATCAATTGATCAACATTCCTGATGATTGCAAACGCATATGTTCATGTTAATGATTTGAATGACTCTTAAATACATGAATGATGCAACAAAGAATAATATCATGCCAAACAAATCTTATTTCATTATTTGACAAAGTGACTAAATTAGTGGAATAGCGAAATGCCGTGGACACACTTTACATGGATTTCAGTAAGGCATTTGACAAAGTAAATCACAACCTACTTCTTTGTAAGCTAGAAAAATGTTGGATAGACAGCATCAACACCATTTGTAACTGACAAACCACACTCAACATTTTAAAACCACACTCAACATTTAACAGTTCTTAATGGAACCATATCTACATGGAGGGAAGTGAGCAGTGGTGTACCCCAAGGCTCTGTCTCAGGCCCAGTACTCTTCAACATCTTCATAAATGATTTAGATGAGGGGATAGAAGGGAAACTCATCAAATTTGCAGATGACACAAAGCTGGCAGGAATAGCCAACACCCCAGAAGATAGGCTCAAGAACCAGAAGGAGCTTGACAGACTTGAACATAGGATGCTATCTAATAAAATGAAATTCAGTGGTGAGAAAAGTAGATTGTACACCTATCTGGTAGATAAGAAAAACCAAATGCATAGGTATAGAATAGCAGTATAATTCCATAGCAGTAACTGTGAAAGGGATCTAGGAGCCCTAGTGGACAGCCATTTAAATATGAGCCAGTAGTGTGCTTCAGCTGCCAAAAAAGCCAATGCAGTCCTAAGGCTGCATTAATAGAGGGATAGAATCAAGCTCATGGGAAGTGTTAGAACGACTTTATAATGCCTTGGTAAGACCATACTTGGAATATTGCATCCAGTTTTGGTTGACACAATATAAAAACAGATATAGAGACTCCAGAAAGAATGCAGAGAAGAGCAACGCAGATGATTAGAGGACGGAAGCTAAAACATGTGAAGAACAGTTGCAGGAATTGGGTATGTCTAGTTTAGTGAAAAGAAGCAGTAAGGGTGATATGAAAGCAGTTTTCTAATATTTGAAAAGCTGCCATAAAGAAGACAAGATCAACCTATTCTTCAAAACACCTGAGGACAAAACAAGAAGCAATGGGTGGAATAATCAAGGAGAGAAGCAACCTAGAACTAAGAACTGACAGTGAGAACGATTAACCAGTGGAATTGTTTGCCTACAAAAGTTGTGAGTGTTCCTTCACTGGAGGTTTTAAAGAAGAGATTGACAGCCATTTGTCTGAAATGGTCTCTTGTTTGGGCAGGGGATTGAACTGGACAACCTACAGGGTCCCTTCCAACTCTATTATTTTGTTTTGTTATTCTGTTATTCTTTCTATGATCAGGTGTATCTATCCTCTAAAACCCAAAGAAAGTCTGCAATGGGATAGTATCTCCTGCCATTGGCAGGGGGTTGGACTACATGACCTCCAAGGTCTCCATTCCAGCGACTGGTTGCTCCCTTACCGGTGCCAGTGCGCTGCACATGCATCTCTATGCTTTGGGCGCACGCACGCTCGCTTCGGGCGCACGTGCGATCATTATGCGTGTGCACCCCCTCATGCGATTTTGCTTCTGCGCATGCATGGAAGCAAAATCTCACCAAAATCTCTCTTGCGTGCACGTCCCCTCACGAGATTTCAGTGAGATTTTGCTTACGTGCATGCGCAGAAGCAAAATCTCGCCAAAATCTCTCTCGCGTGTGCATCCCCTCGTGAGATTTTGGTGCGATTTTGCTTCCATGCATACGCAGAAACAAAATCGCCCAAAAAGTAATGAAAAAAATTTGCAACACGAATGGTGGACCGGCAGAGAGGGCTCCGGAGCGGTCACGCGCAAATTGCACAATCGGCCACTTCCTACTGGAACTGCGCATCGGGCAGCTCCGTCAGGAACCCACCTCTGCTCCATTCTAACCCTATTATTCTATGTTCTTTACCAAACCCTCAAATAGTTAAATTTGAAAGAAAAAGGGAATACACAATATTAATGAATGGGACCGAACAAAGCATCTAGGTTGATCTGTATATCATTATAGAATGATGACTAAAGGTGTGAAAATGGATGGAGAAGTTATCATAAGTAGTATATTTGAGATCTTTAAAATGACAACCAGTTTTGTGTTGTGTGCTGAGAAGGAGAGATAAAGGAGGTTAATTGTGAAATTGAGAGAAGTAGACATTTCCATTAGAAAAACTTTGGCTTCATCCCGCCTGCCAGCTTTCCATATATACATCTTCTAGAACTGAAGAGAAAGGATGAAAAGAAGTGTGTTTTTTGTTATTTACTTTTATTAATTTGTTGCCAGGGATAAAGATAACAATACTAGGATTTTTTTTCCTGGAACCAGCCATGGAGCCATCAGTGGGTTGTCAAAACCCAGGATTGGAGCATTCTCCTGCTTTACCTTGCAGAGACATGAGATGCTGTTTGGTGGACTATACAAATCTCTCAATATCCATGGAAAAGTGTGGTGCCAGAGGAAGATTGCCTTTTTTCAAAGCCATGTGTAAATGGGCTGAGAAATGGCTAAGAGAAGCTCTATATGAGATCCAAGACTTTGAAACATCCATAGGTAGATTGAGTGGGGAAATTCCTGTGTCTGATTAGGCAGATTCAGGGTTGCCTTTCTTTTAGAAACATTGGATAACTTCTTTTCTTCCTTAATTAATTATATAAAATAAAGCATACTGCCTTACAAGCTATATATATATATTCCATATTTTAGTAGCCTGAGCTGAGGCTGCTCTGGTGATACCTTTCAGAATATGTGGGCCTCTTACCTCTATTCTGCCCCAAACCCTGGGTGACAGCATCAGGGTATATAGAATAACAGAGTTGGAAGAGACTTTGGAGGTCTTCTAGTCCAACCCCCTGCTTAGGCAGGAAACCCTACAACACTTCAGACAAATGGTTATCCAACATCTTCTTAAAACCTTCCAGTGTTGGAGCATTCACAACTTCTGGAGGCAAGCTGTTCCACGGATTAATTGTTCAAACTGTCAGGAAATTTCTCCTTAGTTCTAAGTTACTTCTCTCGTTGTTTAGTTTCCACCCATTGCTTCTTGTTCTACCCTCAGGTGCTTTAGAAAATAGTTCGACTCCCTCTTCTTTGTGGCAACCCCTGAGATATTGGAACACTGCTATCACATCTCCCCTGATCATTCTTTTCATTAAACTAGACATACCTAGTTCCTGCAACCGTTCTTCATATGTTTTAGCCTCCAGTCCCCTAATCATTTTTGTTGCTCTTCTCTGCACTCTTTCCAGAGTCTCCACATCCTTTTTGCATCGTGGCGACCAAAACTGAATGCTGTATTCCAAATGTGGCCTTACCAAGGCATTATAAAGTGGTATTAACACTTCACGTGATCTTGATTCTATCCCTCTGTTAATGCAGCCTAGAACTGTTATGGATCTCAATATCATTAGGATGTTATTGGCACCCAAATTTATTTCTGTGGAGGATACCTAGGGTTTCCTGAAATTGCTATATGGAATAATAAATGAGGAAAAATAAATTGTAGCTGAATCCAGAGAAGATGGAAATGCCCAAGGTCAATTTTGAAAAATCCATCAGAGCATTCTGTTCTAGATGAGGTTACACTGCCCCCCCATCTAAAAAAAATCACATTTAGGATTTTTAATATATTAGAATATATTAGTGTGATGTGTAATGACAAATAGTAGTTGTCATACCTGCCCTAATTTGGTCCCTTAGGAAAGAATGACTCTTGATTCCATTCGTAGTGAAGAGTATACTTTTACTAAAAGCCAAGTGTTACAGTATAGTAAAAGACAGAACTAAAGTTTTGCATGCAAAGATTCTCAAGGTAACTTTCCCTTTTCCATTCCCTCCCCCTGTTATCTCCCTATTGTCCAGTCACATTCAAATAAGTTCTTTTAGTAATGGCTCCTGCAACAGTGGCCTAGATGCTGATATATTCCTTTCCCAGCCTTGGGAAGGTCAGCTGATGTCTTGGGATGGCACAATAAGTGGCTTCTGTTTTCCCCTTTCCACAGCTCTCTCCCCCATAGTTAATAGCAGGCTGGCATCTAGCGAAGCAAGGCTGGAACGAAGAATGGCAATTCTGACAGCAATACACGAGCACGTAATAGATTCAAACTAAATGTAAACTGCTCCAAACTCGACTGCAGAAAATACGACTTCAGCAACAGAGTGATCAATGCCTGGAATGCACTACCTGACTCTGTGGTTTCTTCCCCAAACCCCAAAAACTTTAACCTTAGACTGTCTACAGTCGACCTCTCCTCGTTTCTAAGAGGTCTGTAAGAGGCGTGCATAAGTGCACCACTGTGCCTAACGTCCCCGTCGTACTGTCCTATTGTCCTCTCTTATCGTTACTTTTTACTTATGTTTATACAAACTACTACTATTCTATACATGTTTGACAAATAAATAAATAAATAAATAAATAAAAATAAAATCCGTAGGAGCAGAAGAGTGGGTTAGGTAAGCGAGTGGACTGCTACATTACAGCTTCACTGATAAGATTTAGGTGATTGCCATATTTTAAGACTTCTATAATTTGTAAAATGGACTCTCTGCAAATTAAAACAAAACATCGTTCCCTCTTTAAAAATGAAAAATAAAATAAAACAAAAGTTTAATTATTAGTAAATTTTTATCTGAAATATTTTTATTCAAAATCAAAAGTTATTTTTTACTATATATGTTCCAAAGATTTAAGAAGTAGATGACCAAGTTTAATAAATAAAATTCTGCATACATTGGTATACTTTTAGGCTTACATATTTTTTTATTGAATAGCCCGAAGGCCTTTTGAAAAAAAAACAAAAAAAAAAAAACAGAACAAACAGGTAGAGAAACAACCGTACAGAAATATATATGGTATACTTTTAGGCAATTCCATACCTTTACCCAGTCATAGCATAATTCCCTCTGGAGATATGAATCTGTTTTCATGCCTGCATACTGAACGATCACAAATTCTCGTTTATAAAAAAAAATGTGAAATGCTTCTTCAAAAGCAGCAAGAAAAATATCTATAGCAAAGCACAATACGAAATTTCAAACCAGGCATTTTTAGCAGACATTCCTAAAAGTTACCTGGCAATACACATCTTGGAGCAGGTGACCACCCATTTTTTGTGCAAGTAATTGTTGATTGCTGGTTTGCAGGAGAATATCCCTCATCGCAAACAAACGTAATGCTTTCACCTTCTATGTACGTGCTAACGGAAGTACTAGCGAAGTGACCCTTATTAATACTTCGAGAAGGATCACATATTTCTGAAAAGAAAAAGAGCAACTGAGTTTCATCATTCAGGATTTCTGAAGGCAATTCCTACTATGCATGATATCTAATTCACAGAGATGACAGGATGTGAAGAGAGAAAGAAACTGATGAGGAAGAACACTGTTTTTCTTTTTGTTTTTATAAAAGACCTAGCTCTTCGCTTCTCTCATTTAAGGTCTCAATGCAAATACTTTTGCAAACTGTAGGCTCCAAAACAATCTTTAGGATCCCTTGAGAAGAGACAGCAATGGAAACATCACAAAGGACACAGAAGAACCAAAGAACAGGCTGAGATCTCTACTGGTTGTGACTTCTTCAAGGTTAAAGCAAGGTCAGGGTATATCTATTGCAAAGAGGAAAGAATTACTTACTGAAACACTTTAGTTCTGGTTCAAAGCGGGAATTGATGCATGTTGCTGTTTGCCATTTCTGCTTGCCAATAGGCAGAAAACCAAGATAACAATAAAACCGAATTGTTTCTCCTTCCAATTTTGGAAATGGTCTGTACTGTTCATAACTATCAGCCATTCTTCCATTTTCTATACGGATATAGTCACAGCCCTTTCCTGAGGAAAAGAGATAGGAAAAAACGGTAAATCAACCCCCAAATTCAGAATATTCTATTAGTTCATTCGCTTTGCTTTAGTCTGTGCTAACGTCAAAGATGAATGTGTTATTAATGTTGTTGATTTAGTGCAATTTCAGAATCTGATCTGGTTTTCTGCCTTGGATCTGAAGAAGGAAACAGAAAACAACAGAGGGGAGTGGGGAAATAAAAACCCTTATGTCTTCTGCTTACAGTCTGTGATGGCTGTGGGGAGAATGGAGAGGTGTTGGTTTGATACCTTTGAGCTTAAACTGTAAAACGAGACTGAAGAGTTTTGCAACTTCTTTCTACCTTCCTATTTTGTTACGGCACTGTGATTTATCAAAGCATTATCATTCTGGTTGTTATTGTTGTTATTATATTTTCATCCTACCCAGTGGTGAAATCCAATTTTTTTTCCTACCGGTTCTGTGGGCGTGGCTTGATGGGTGTGGCAGGGAAAGGATACTGCAAAATCCCCATTCCCACCCCACTCTGAGGCCAGCCAGAGGTGGTATTTGCCAGTTCTCCAAACTACTCAAAATTTCTGCTACCGGTTCTCCAGAACCTGTCAGAACCTGCTGGATTTCACCCCTGACTACCTTTTTATAAGGCAATAGACATAGCTAATATTTCTAGCTCCTATTTTCCCCACCACAACCACCCTATGAAAGGGTGAAAATGACTGGCCCAATGTCACCCAGTTACTTTGATGCCTAAGGTGGAACTAGAATTCACAATCACCTGGTTTCCAGGCCAGCACCATCATGACTATATCAATCTGGCTTTACTAGAAGTCTTAAGTGAAAAGTAAGAAAGAAGTAAGTTTGTAAAACTTTTTGTATAATAAAAGCCTTCCTAGAGACACAGGGAGGGAAAGATCTCCTGAAGAAGATCTGCAAAAGAGCTCCTTCAGAATGGGCAGGACTTTCTGTGCTTTACTGCATAAATGACTTCCCCTCTGCATTATTGGGTGTAGCATGGCTAAATAAAGGCTTAGATTTCTGAAATTAAACAACTAAGCTTCTCCGCACCCAGCCATTTCTCATATTTTCATCTGCTAGGTTTCCTTGTTTCAAAGTCATTGTAGAAGTTAGGGAACAGAATGATTCAGTTCAGCTTAATGCATACATCAGGCAGGTTTGTAAGACATATATTTTTTAAAAAAATCTCATGAGTTCTGATTCCATAAAACATCACTAATGTCTTTAGAGAGGAGATTTGAGACACACAGAATCACAGAATTTGAGTTTTGTTCATAGCATTGACCTCATCCATCCATCCATCCATCCATCCATCCATCCATCCATCCATCCATCTTTGCCACCTAAGTCAACCAAGTGACTCTGAGCAACTTACAATTTTAAAATTATAAAACAATTAAAAACAATAAAACTGTAAAAATATCCAGAAATTAAATACAAACAGCAGCCAGGATAGTTAATCAACTAACAGTAAAGCCAAGAAATGGGACCCTTAACACATTCTGGAGCCCAAGGTCCCAATACATAGCCAGGTTTTTAAAGCATTATGAAAAGCCAATAGGGCTGGGGTGATTCTAATATCTGAAGGGAGAACATTCCACAAGACAGAGGCTATAGAAGAGAAGGCCAGTCTTCTAGTTCCCTCTAGTTGGCACTCTTTGTCTGATGGTATCTGCGGCAATCCATCCTGCTGGATTAAATTGGACAGGTAGAGACTCTTGGAAATAGTGGTCCCTCAGGTAACACAGTTGCAAGTTTTAAAAATGACAACCAGAACCTTGAATTGCATCCAGAAACATACTGGTAACCAATGAAGCTCACATACTAGTGGTGTTACATATACCATGTAGTACACATGTACCATTTACTAGCCACATTTTGCATCTATTGACATTTCCAAATGCTCTTCAAGGATAGCTCCATGTAGAGTGTGTTGCACTAAGCAAAAGACCACAAGGGCATGGGTGATGTTGAGCAGGGCTTCCCTGGTGTACAAAGGCTCTCCTAGTCGCAGCTGACACCTGTTCTTCAAGCAGGAAATGTAAGTCTAAGAGGACCACCAGGTCTGTCTGGGGTAAGGCCACCCCATCCAGAGCTAGAGATTCATCTGGTTTTTATTTATTTATTTTCACCAAAATTGCCAGTCATTTAGGAAACCTCTCATGGTACTTTGCAGTGGCTACAACTATGGGCTAGGACTGGAAAAAGGTCCTGTAGATTACAGGGCAACTTGCCAACCTTGGCAACTTTAAGACTTGTAGAATTCTGGGAGTTGAAGTCCACAAGTTAAAATTTTGTTCTACCATTGTATCCACATATTACCAGCCGCTCCTTAATTTCCGCTCCTTTAATTCACCATTTAAATTAGAATGTTTTTTTTAATATATTTTTTTGGCAATGTGACTCACCAGCCTCCTTCTTCTTCAACTTCTCCAGCACATAGCTTAAAATTTTTTCTTCCCAGATGACTCCAATCGCCGTTTCAAATTCTTTGCAGATGTAACTGCCGCGACTAGGGATGACACTTGGAACTGTCGTCCTCCATACGCCGCTGGTCGAGGAGACAAAGCCGGTTCCCTGGGGGGGTTTCCACCCTCCCAGTCCACTGGCAGGCACTCCTCTTCTTTCCCACCCCTCCTGGGTGGTTTCGAGTCAGCCCTGACTGGACTGGGTCCCCAGGCGGCGCAGGTTCGGGGCTTTCCCACAGGGAACTGGGAAAGCTCCATAGCGCCGCAGTGCTGGCCACGCCTTCTCTCCCCAAATGCACCTCTAGTCTTGCATCCTTTCATACCATAAAGATTTAAGCCCAGCCCACCTTGAATTCCGTGACTCTTACCTACGGCCAGTTTGCTCTGACTGTTAGTAGTTCAGATTCTTGTAGAGAATCTTTAGCATGCAATAAATCTATATTTATTTATACTGCCTGGACTCTTGATTTCCTGCACTTGACATTTCTGGATTTCTTGAAGTTAGTAGGTAATGTAAAACTACAGATACTTGTGTCTATAAGTGGGAATTTTTCTTATGATTTATTCTTAATCATGATATTATTGAATTTTAATTTTTGATTATTTTATTGCTATTTTAATATCTTTAAACTATCTTGAATTCATAAAGATCAACATGGGACAGAAATGGCAGGTATGCATCAACAAACAAACAGACAGACATTTCCACAAAGTTGTTTTGATGCCTGTGGTGGAACTGCTGGTTCTGGGAAAAGTTCAACTGCTAGAATTGTAAAATGTCCCTCACTAGACATACACCAATCTGCTAGTTCTAAGCATTAGAAGCATAGCATTATTCTTTACCAGTAACAAAAGAAGTTTCTATAGTATTGTTAGAAACTGACTTGGAATTTCTATTAGTATTGATATTTTGTTTTTGCTATGGTAAGAGTTTATAAATTCTTTAAAAATAGAAACATGCAGTAACTCAGCCATGGAGTTTATTGTTGCACCTGTATTGCACTCGGTCATTTTCCAGGTACTTGGCTTTCTCAGCGCTCACAATTTCCCCAAAATCAATCTCATCTGGTTCTTCACATGCTGAAAATAAATTTACATTAAATTATCTTACCTGCTTACTCTTCCTATCTAATCTTATGAGCTGTGAGATAATAAATTTCCCTCGTAGATAATTAGTTCCCACTTTTGTCTAAACTAGTAAACCAATACCTGCTAAACACTTAATCCAGGCTACAGGTGGTCCTTGACTCATTGCTTAGTGACATTTGAAGTTCCCAAGTTCCCAATGGTGACATGACCACACTTTGGACATTGGGCAACTTTATTGCATTTATAGTGTCCTGCAGTTACATGACCCTGTTTTATGTAACTTTTGCTAAAAGTATTACTAAAAGTATTACTAGTATAAGTAATATTTACTTCCAATTTTTAGCAACCCCCTGCCCATAGTGAATCATTGCTTCTCTTTTTTTTTTTCCAAAAAGTTTTATTAGTACAAAATTACATAGATAATAGCTAAACATTAAATAGAAAGTACAAACATTTTTTTTAATTTTTCTCCCCCCTAACCCACCCCTTTCCCTCCCCCCTCCCCCCCGGACTTCCCAGAGAGAGTACAGGGCATAATATCAATAAAATAAATTTAAATTAAATTAAAAATTTTTGACTTCCACCTTATTTTTTTAAAACTTCAACTCCAAATTGTACACTAATAAAAATTCCTTCCTCCTCCTTTCAATCATCTACCCTTCACAACATTTCTTCACTGTTAACTAAGAATTAAATGATTATTACATAAATGATGACTAAGTATTAAATACAAAAACCTTAAACTTCATCATAAAATCAATCAGTATATAAATAACATACTATTACTATATATCAGATTATAAGCACTAATTCCAAACTTTAAATAACCTTCCTCCCAAAAAAAAAAAATGTTAAATCTAATTGTAATATTTTATAACTGGATAGATAACAATTCCAAATCTTTCTCACAATTAAATAAAACTTAAATTGATATTACACAAAAAATAACTAAATAATAATACAAAAACCTTAAACTTCATCATAAATTCTACCACTCTATTAGTAACATAATGTTACTATGTATTAAATTATTAGGTTCAAAAAAGTTCTAAATCTTTAAAAAGAATTAATAATACTTTGAATAAGCCCCCCAAAAAAAACAAAAGAAAAAAAAAGAATGCAAGAAGTAAAGAAAAGAAAAAAAAATTAAGGAAAGAAGGGAAAAAGAAAAGTACAGTCATAATGGCAACCATCTGTCCAATAAACTTCAACACTGCATCTTGTTGTATCTTGATGATGGTTGCATCTTTTTGTAACTTGATAATTTTGTAGTTGTCAGCTCGCCTCCCATCTGACCCCGATCTTCCATCTCCTTTTCCACACTGTAGACATCTGTCTGGCTCTGCCAATCATTTAAATTTTGTAAATCTGTTTCGATTTGAAGAGGAAGGGATGGCTTTCCCTCCTCCTCCTCTTTTGTTTTCATACATCTTTCCTCTGGAATCTTGGATATATCAGCCTTTAAGACGTTGACATAAAATTCAGTAGCTTTCTTTGTTGTATTAAGCCGATATCTTTTTCCCAGAAATTTCACTGCAACTCCTGTTGGTGCTTCCCATTTGTAATGTAAATTTAACCTTTTAAATTCATCAATCAGAAAGGTATAATCTTTTCTGGCTTTGAGCATTTTAGAGGGAATTTCTTTCCATATCATCAGTTCCTGGCCATTCACCTGCAGGTTATTCTTAAACGTCGCCTGTATAATCCTATTCCGTAAGGCTCTTGTAGTAAAGTATATTACAATATCCCTTGGTAGGTGTTTTTGTTTTGCATACCAGGAGTTGATTCTATATATTTTATCAATTTGCCTGGCTAGTTCTTCTTTAGACAGTCCAGACACCTGCTCCAAAGCTTCCACCATCCTTCCTTTCAAATCTTCATATAATCCTTCTTTCAACCCCCTGACCCTTATGGCAAATTCCATGGATCTGAATTGCGTCATTAACACCTCTGTTTCAAAATTTGCAATGTCATTTTGTATTTTATCTATGTATTCTACTGAAGTTGTCAAAACTTGTTTGTTTTCTTCAATGCGGTTTGCCAAAACTTCAATATTTGTTGCTAGACCTTTACATACCTCCAACACATCATTTCTAATTTATTGGTCAATATTCTTTAAAGCAGCCTGCATTTTATTATCTATTTCACTAATTTTTTGGTTAAATTCAACAATAAGTTCATCTTTCATAATCTTTAAGGTACTTATTAAATTTTCAGGTGTTAAAGACTTTGGGGGTGTTAACTCAGTGGTAAGTTGCATTTTAGAAATATAACCAGATGAATAATCCATTCTTTTATTCAAAACAATCTTTCCAGATTTTGAAGCCATTTTAGTATTTCCAGTGGTGAACAAAGAAAAAGCCAAGCCTCTAGTTAAAGTTCTTTTAAATTTCTTTTAAAATTCTTTCAAATTCCAAAGCCAGATAGAATTTTATTTTTAAAAAATTGTCAGTTATTATTTAATCCAGAATCGGGAGACAGAGAGAGTAAAGCCAACTTTCAAAATCAAAAATTTCCATAAGAAAAAAAGCTGCTAGGGAAACGAAAGTTACTTTCACTTCTCCTCCCACTTTCTCCGATCGCCATGTTGTAGCCTAATAACTGTTACTTAGTTTCTTCCGAAGTGAAAATCAGCAGTGGAGTTGAAAGAAAAAAAAAATCTGTACTTGCCCTTTAAAATCCTGTCTCTCTCTGTCTGCTTGTTTAAACAATTAAGTAGTTGTAATCCCATTCACGAAGCAGTGGGTGGTCACGGCATCTTGCTCCGCAAAAGCGGAGGTTTCCAAGTCCCCGGAGCAAGAGACAGGCTGGCTGGGGAGCCCTCACCTTTCGCGCCCCTGGCTGACACTTGGGGCACTAGGGGGGGCTCTACCCCACCTGTCCGGCTCTCATCTCTCCCCTTTGCCCGGGGCAGAGACTTTCAAGCCGCCAGACAGCTGTTCTGGCGGCTTTAACGGGGAAAAGGAAAGGCGCTCAACGAGGAGCGTCCGCGATGCAGCGATCCGGAACCGGAAGTCGCTTCTCTTAACAACTATGGATTTGCTTAATGGCCAGTACAAAAAAGGTCATAAAATTGAGTCGGTCACTTTAAAATCATAACAAGTTATGATCGTGATGAGTAGGCTCCAAATGGATCATAATTTGTTGTGGCCCGCCAGCAGCTTGTGCAGCCAGGGTCTTTGGAATCTCCAGCACCTCTTGGCAGGGATGGGAAAGGAGGGGCTACTCCTTTCCTGAATGCAAGAACATGCAGGGCTGCCAAGAGGTAGGAAGGTCTCCTCAGGAGTAAGGTCTCCTCAGGAGAGGAGAGTAAGGTCTCCTCAGGAGTAAGGTTGGGGGCTAATTGGCTACTCCCCTAGTCTATTTAAGAACAGTTGAGGCAGCTGGCAAGCTGCAGGAAACAACTCTTGATAATCACCTCGTGTATCAGATTCAGAAAACGTCTCTTCGGCCCTGGTTTTCCTGTGTTATCTGTTTGGCTAATTACTTCTGGGAGTCTTGCCAAACCACAGTATGAGTACTGATATTGGACAAGACTATTGCATCAAGACTTGAGTTATTTTACATTGGACTTTTATCAGGCTATTAATGACTTTGAATTAACAGCCGTAGTTCCTGAAAGACTGTTTGAAAAAGTATCTTTGTTTGAACAAACTGCTAAGAAAGCTTATTAGTAGTCTGTATTTAATTAAAATAAGGTTTGCACAGACTTTGTTTGAGCTGCGTTCTTCGTAGCTGGGGCAGAACAATAATTTAAGGACTATCTATAATACGTAAACCTCCCTTGCCTAACCTAAACAAATCTGGGGATAGGAAGGTAGAGAGAGGTTGAAGGGCTATCAAAATTGCCCCCTAATGCATCCCCTTTGTATGTGATTCTGTGGAATTTTGTCTTTGCCAGTACTTTGACTTACCCTGGTTGGCCCTGGAGAAATCTTTCTGACAGTTTTATGTATTGGATTTTCATGATTAAACCTTTCTCCATTGTAATCACCCTTTCTCCATTGTAATCACCCTGTCCTCTTTCATCAGCAATATCTGACCAAAATTTTTAATGCTGCCAACAATTCCTTTCCTCGAGAAATTAAACCATTGCTTACTAGTATTGGCCTTGATATTAATTTCTCAATGCACATTATCTGTAGTTTGTTTCTTTTTAATCAGGTCTAAATGCTGTCAGCTGAGAATTTATTCTGTAGTTTTTAACTCTCTCATCTTGTTCTTCCCTTGTTGTTTTTTTCTTTTCTCTCTCTCTCTTGTAGAGATATGGAACATAGTAGGGCTCAAAGAGAATACAATAGTGGGAGAGTATACACACAGAGACACACAAATATTATACTGTATAAAGAAAGAAAATATACATTTCAAATCAGCCATGCTGGGCAGAATCAGGAAGAAAATAATTGTAGAATAATTGCCTCTAACCCTTCAGCTAGTAAATTTGAAAGTCTGAAATTGGGTAGCATTCACAACTTCTCATGCCAATGAGTTACCAGTTAATTTTACAATTATTGGGAAAGGAATACCTTCTATGCTCTCTGTTGATTAAGGCCAGATCTCCTCTTTCTTTTCCTTCATAAATGACATTTGCAACCATCAAAAACAGTGATAAATATATGATTGACTCAAAGTATGAATATTAGCAAATACAGTCTTAGCTTCAATATCTTGTGAAGTCAATATTATCCTCCTTGTCTTCTTGTGAAGGATACAACCCAGGGGTGAAATGCTCCCGGTTCACTCTTGCCAGTCGGTCGTCGCAGAGCCGATGGAACCGGTGGCGGTAACGGTGTGGGGTTTCCCCCGCCCACTTCCCCCGCCCGCCTGGACGCCGCCATTTGAGTTCTTTTGCCCTCTGTGCATGCGCAAAACGTTCTGCATGTGCAGAGGGCAAAATAACTCAAATGGCAGCATCCAGGTGGGTGGGGGAAGCGGGCGGGGGAAGCCCCGCACTGCGACCATCACCGGCTCCAAAAGCTCTGCGACGACTGACAGGCAAGAGCGAACCGGGAGCATTTCACCTCTGATACAACCATTGTGAATTTAGACATCCAGTAATTTCTTTGTATTTATCCTGATATATACCCAACTAAAATACATCTCTATAACTTCAATCACTCTGACTTCTGAAGCCTCATCTTAGACATGGTAATTACTTGGTTATTATCATATCAATTTCTTTATTAACTGAAACAAAGATCCTCCAAATGGGTGTGAATTTATAATACTGATGCAAAGTATTTTGCTCTTCACAAATCAACTGCTGAAAAATCTTGTATTTGAAAAGGGGATTGGAATTATAAATCCATGATATCCTTAAAGAATCTGGTATTACAAATGCCCAGAAAGCCACAAGAGAAAAATGAAACTGTTTGCATTTTCTAAAAGCAACTTCCTTGCAAGCAGACACTGTTTTCCCCTTGATTTCTCTTTGTCTCAACTTACCGTTTTGAGAAGAGAAGCCTGGCCAGAGAAGAAAAGCAGCAACCAGGAGCAGCCAAGCCTTCATAGCTCTTCAGGTAATCTCCCAACCATGAAAATTCAGTTCAGCAGTTTGGCTATTTCAGCTGATTTCTCTGAGCTGCTATAATCCCTTCCTCCTTTTTGCTTTGCTTTTTATTAGGGAACTTGTGAAGAGGAAGCATTACTGGAATAAGAATATGACCTTGATAGCTAAATGTGGACTTCATGAGAGCTTTGTGAACTTTGTATTGCAATAAACAACCAACAAATCAAGCAATAGTTCAGCTTTTCAGGCAGTGCTTCCAACTCTTCAGAAGGAAAAAAAAACACTATATTCCAGCATTGATAAATTCTGAATCTTCCCAAGTTGTACACGACAAACTACTTCTGAAACTAAAATCCTATGGCATTTCTGGACCCCTACATGATTGGATAACTGCGTTCCTCTCTAACAGACAACAAGTGGTCAAAATAGGAAGTGCCATATCAAATCCTGCTCCTGTCAACAGTGGTGTCCCTCAGGGCAGTGTTTTAGGACCAACACTCTTCATACTCTACATAAACGATCTTTGTGATCATATTATAAGCAACTGCGTTCTCTTTGCTGATGATGTTAAACTATTTAACACCACCGACAATGTTGCTACCCTTCAAAAAGACCTTGATCATGTAGCAGAATGGTCAATCAACTGGCAACTTCAAATCTCAACCAACAAATGCTCTGTCTTACACATTGGCAAAAAAAATCAGAATACAAAATACAAATTTGGAGGAAACGAAGTTGTAGATGACCCTCATTCTCCATAGTGGGTGGAGCTAGTCGCCAAGATTGGGTATTGGCACAGCCTTCTAGCCAATTATGACTGAGTCTGGAAAAAGTATAAAAGGTGGCTCTAGGCCTAGATTCCCCCTCTTTTGACTCAGTCATAGCCATTGACTAGTGCCTTTTTTCAATCCAAATCCTGCTCAATTTTGCAATAGTAAGTTTTTGTTTTACTTAATTCTTTTATTCCTTTTATTCTTTCCCTAATCGAGCTCCCCTGGGTTTCTTTTTCCAAAATTATACCAGGGTGGAGGCAGTTGGCCGCAAGTCTGACTGTCGCTCGCCCCTCCAGCCGAAGGCCCAGTGTAGAATTATTTTTAATTTTTCATCTTTTTTAGATTGTTTCATCAATTACTTGAATAATTTATTCCGGCTGTTGAGGGAGAGAGAAAGGGCCCCTGCCTTTGGGGGGGCAGCGGTGGCCTCACCGCACCTCTGGGCAAATCGAGAGGCCTTAACTACTGCCAGGCACTGGGTCCAGTCAACGAGGGGTTAACATTCACCCCCTTGACTTACGAACTGCCATTGGAGAGCCATCAGGCATACTGACCCAAAAGACTCCTTTTTTGTGGTGCCCTTGATTGGCCGGTCCGGCACAAGCGGTCCAAGCCGCCCACGCACCTTCCGATCCCCAGCTGGCTGTCAAATTCAAGGGATCGGAAGAGTGGGAAAGGCCTCGTCGGCATTTAGCGGATTCGCGCAAGCCATCCGCGCCCTATTTCATAGCCGACGGTCAGCTGTAGCCTAATTGAGCTGCGAAACAGCTGACAGCTTCGGGACCGTCTCGCGCAAGCGAGCGGCGGCCCAACGAGCCTGCAAAGCGCAGTTTGCCGGTCTGAAAGCGCTCTGCGGCTGCGAAAGCGCAAAAGGAGCCGGCCACTTCAAGCAACGCCGCCCATAGCCTGAGGGTCCCTCCAGACAGCGGAGAAGCGGCGCCTGGCGCTTTGAAGCCTCACAACACCCCTGCGAGCCGATTCCTTCAGGAAAGCAGCTCCTCCAACGTCTGCCCTGTGAGGGCTCCAAGTCCAACCTGTGAGTGCCTCTGCGAGTGACTGTTAGCACACATTGCTAGTACACTAACCTTTGCCTTGGCAGCCATTTTCTGATCTGCCCGGTAACAGGCAGCCATTTTGACTGCATTGGTGTCTCTGCCACTCCCTCTGACAGCCTAGGCAGCCATTTTAAGGCAGCCTTGTGATGGGCGGCCATTTTGACTGCAGTATTAACCAAGAGAACTGCCCCCTTTGCATCATGACTGACAAAGTGCAGAAATCCGGAAAGGCAAAAACCAAAACTCCAAGGTCTAATTTGGATCAGACCGATCAGGCCAGGGTGGCATCTCCCTCTCCTACCAGGGATCGATCCCCCATCAGACCTCAGTCCCCAGCCCTGCCTCCCAAAGATAGGCCATCAAGGGCCAAGCATACCTCCCAGACGGGGGACAAGACTCATTCAAAACATGACAAGGCAGTCACCCCAAGATACAGGGGAGCCTCCCAGTCCCACTCCCCTGATAACTTATCAATCGACGGCGCTAACCTGCGTATGTCTGAAGGAAATGTTTGGGGCCCCAAGGTCCCCTCCAGGGGCATCCCGACTTGGATCCTCTACAATCTAAAGAGATCCAGGATAGAATAAACAAGGCAATCAGGAAGGGGGTGGAGGCAGGCATTAGGGCAATGGCAGGCCAATCTACAAACCAGATTGACAGTTCCACTGCCATGAGAGAGCAACAGAACATGGACAGTCTAGATTATTCTGACCTAGAGGGCAACGACGATGGGGACGAGGAGGTCTCGGATCCTCTGGGGGACCTTCAGCTTGAACACGATCAGGGGGCAGACCTGGGGCCCATTCTCCCGGAACTGGCCATATCTGATGACGAGGACTTGGCCCCTGAGCCGGTGGTCTCTTCTGCCCTGTTTCAGCCAGCCTTGTTCAGGTCACTTTTGCACAAAGCAAAAACTACGGCTAACCTCTTGCCCCCCACTGCGACAGACACACAAACACCTGTGCCGGACCCCATGTTCGAGCCTACTGCGTCCCAGGCTGACGTTGTGCCTGCCCCAAAGCTATTTGTTGAGACTGTACTCAAGCAGTGGCAGAATCCAATGTCAGGGTCATTGTCCAATGCCCTTGACAAGAGATACTTTAATGTTGACTCTGCTTTGGCCCAGCATTTAGCAGTGCCTCCCGTGGACAGCCCGGTCCTGACTCTGTTTCCCAGCACCCTGATGTCCGGTGAACCAGAGGAACTTCTTCGTCCGGAGGACCATAAGACGGAGGCGACGCTCCAGAGGGGTAATCAGGCGGCCGCATGGGCCCTGAAGTCAGCTGCTACCGCTTCATTCTTTTGCAGGACATCAGTCAAGTGGCTTCATGCCCTCCAGAACCACCTGCCACCCTCCGATCTGCGTGCACACCAGGACCTCAATAAGCTCCTGGCCGCTGCACAATTTACCTCAGATGCCACTCTTCAGTCGGCCAGATTTGCGGCAAGGGCCATGGCATCTGCAGCAGTGGCACGCCGCATGACCTGGCTATGCAACTGGTCTGCAGATGCCAAGTATAAATGGAAACTGGCCACCAGTCCTGTAGCGGGTCAGAGCCTATTTGGTGAGGCTCTCAATCGCATTTTGGTAGAGACAAAGGACAAAAAGAAAGTCCTTCCCTCAAATAGCCGCAAGTCCTCCTCCAGGTCACCCTTCTTCCCCAGGAGGAACTATAGAGGGGCCTATCAACCCCAGAACAGATTTCAGGCCCAATCTCAGGGAAACTTCCAAGGTCAGACCCAGGGGCAATACGGGCCATGCCAGAGATTTTCCTCTGACCGTCCATTCTGGGGGAACCAATACAAATGGCCCTTTAGAGGGGCCGGTGGTCGCCCCTTCCGCTGGAATAAATAGATCTCCGGCCGTTCCTCCCATAGGGGGTCGTTTGGCACTCTATGTCAGCCGATGGGAGGAAATCACCAATGATGCATGGGTTTATCGAACCCTGGAATCAGGACTCTCTCTCGAGTTTCTCTCCACCCCCCCCCCGAGGTTCTTCCTTCGCTGCCATCTGTCTTCAAATCCACAGAAAAGGGTCCTCATGAATCAGGCCATCCAGCACCTGTTGGAAATTCGAGCCATCCAACGGGTGCCTGAGGACCAACAAGGGCAGGGCTTCTACTCCATTTTATTTGTAGTGCCCAAATCCTCGGGAGGGTGGAGAGCAATATTGGACCTTAAGCGCCTCAACAGGTTCATAGTCCACAAGAAATTCAAAATGCACACCCTGCATTCCATCCTCTCAAGTATTAGGAAGGGAGATCTACTGTCATCCTTAGATCTCTCGGAGGCTTATCTCCACATCCCAATTCGGCCTTCTCACCGCCAATACTTGCGTTTTTGCTATGCAGGGGTGCATTATGAATACGGGGTGCTCCCCTTTGGCCTGTCCTCAGCGCCAAGGGTCTTCACCAAGGTCCTAGCGGCCCTGACCGCTCACCTCAGGTCCATTCCCATCAGGATCCAGTGCTACCTGGATGATATTCTCATCTCCTCTGCCTCTCCTTCTCAGGCTGAGAGAGATGTTCAGGTAGTGCTTAACACCCTAGAGCACCTTGGCTTCTTGGTCAACTGACCCAAGAGCCAGCTGACCCCAGCCACCAGAATTGTCCATCTGGGGGTGATCATTGATTCCCTGGAGTGTAAGGTGTACCTGTCCCAGGAACGGAGAGACAGTATATTGGCTTTAACCCAGCAAGTTCTGAGGCAAAATTCAGCTCCACTGAATCTACTGTCTTCCCTCCTGGGCAAGATGATTTCGGCCATACATATTGTTCCATGAGCCCACTTGCACTCCAGGGACCTCCAATGGCTCCTTCTCCCCTACCAGCGTAAGGGAAGAGCTCACTCCCCAGCCAAGGTGAGACTCCAGCCTTCAGTCCGGAGGTTTCTAATTTGGTGGACCACATCTGCACTCCACAGGGGCACTTGCTTCCTTCCCCCAAAACAAATCATTGTCACCACCGATGCCAGCCTCTCGGGTTGGGGGGCTCACACAGAAGCACAGGTGGCGCAGGGTTCATGGTCATTAACTGAGGCAACACTAAGCATAAACGTTTTGGAACTACGGGCTGTGTTCCTTGCCCTGCAGCAGTTTAGGCCTCTCCTGCAGAACTCTCATGTGATGGTCCTTACTGACAATGTGGCCACCAAGGCCCACATAAACAGACAGGGGGGGACCATGTCTGCACAGCTGATGTCAGAGGCCATGCAGCTGGGGCTATGGGCAGAATAACACCTATTGTCTCTTTCTGCTGAACACATCTCTGGGGTAAGCAACGTCAGCGCAGACTGGCTTAGCAGGCACCAGTTAGACCACTCAGAGTGGACCTTACACCCAGACCTTTTCCACCAACTTGTGGGTCAATTCGGCCAGCCGGTAATGGAGCTTTTTGCCACCCCGGGGAATGCCCAGCTGCCCAGGTTTTCTATCCCGGTATCAAACACAGGGGGCGGAAGGGGTGGACGCCCTCCGCTGCACCTGGCCTCAGGGGTTGCTTTACACTTTTCCCCCCATCCCCATCATTCCGCAGGTCATCCGGAAGCTTCTGGAAGAGAGAGCCGAGGTGGTACTGTTGGCACCCGACCGGCCAAGGCGAGCCTGGTATGCCGACCTGGTCTCCCTGTCGGTCTCACCCCCTTGGAGGATCCCTCCGACAGAGTGGTCGCTGCTCCAGGGGTCAGTGCAGCATCCAGAACCCCACTGGTTGCAACTGACCGCCTGGCGCTTGAGCGGCTCACTCTGAGGAGCCGCCACATCCCTGAGGACGTTATGGAGGTCTTGCTTGACTCCCGCAGACCATCCACACATCGTATTTATGCAGCCTCTTGGAAGGCTTTCTGCTCCTGGTGTGCTAGGGAGGGTTATTCCCCACTGGATCTATCGGTCATAAATGTCCTTCAATTCCTACGCCAGGGGCTAGCTAAGGGTCTTTCCCCGAGTACCCTCAAATGCCAGATTGCTGCTCTATCCACGGTGCTGTCTTGTCCCTCTCTGGGGAAACTATCTGCTCACCCCTTAGTCTCCAGGTTCCTGAAGGGTGCAGTGAATAGATGCCCTCCTGTCGTGCATAGGTATCCCACATGGGACTTGTCCAAAGTGTTATTAGCACTCACGGGGGGCGACTTTGAGCCTTTGCACTCCGTCTCTCTGGCCCACCTAACATACAAGGTGGTTTTCCTGGTGGCTGTCACTTCTGCCCATCGCATCTCCGAACTGGCAGCCCTTTCCATCAGGAGTGACCTCTGTGTGTTCCACTAGGACAGGGTGGTTTTGCGTTTGGATCCCACCTTTCTGCCAAAGGTAAACTCCCACTTTCATCGGGCTCAGGAGGTGGTATTACCTTCCTTTTACCCTTCTCCATCCTCAGACATTGAAAAACAGTGGCACCTCCTGGACGTGAGGCGCGCACTGGACACTTACATACAAAGGACCTCTGCCTTTCGCAAAACTGAGGCCTTGTTTGTCTCTTTCCACCACACTTCCTTGGGGAGGAAAGCATCCTCTGTCATGGTGGGTCGGTGGATTCGCACTGTCATTAACATTTCATATGAACAAATGTCCTTGCCACGACCCACCAGGATTACGGCCCATTCCACACGCAGTGCGGCCACCACTGCAGCGTGGAACACCAGGGCTTCCATCGAGGAGATCTGCCGAGCTGCCACCTGGACATCTCCAACGCCATTTGTCCGGCACTACAGACTGGACCCTTTTGCCTCTCAGGAGGCTGACTTTGGGCGCAGGGTGCTGGAACAGGTAACATTGGAGGGCGGTGGTCCCAGCAAGAATCAGGAGGCCCTCCCTGGGGACTGAATTACTTTGTTATGTCCCAATCTGGGCGGCTAGCTCCACCCACTATGGAGAATGAGATGTTGTACTTACCTGAGACGTCCATTCTCGTAGGGTGGAGCTAGCCGCCAAGTCCCTCCCTTCTAAAACTATTCTGGCTGGACAGGTATTTATTACTTGTATGGTTCATTAGGTATCTAGGTATCTTAGTGTACATAGTTTCTTCTGTCTCTAGGTAGGTGGGTTAGGTATTTAGGACTCTCACATGGCTACTCATGTATACTTTCTTTGATTAGACAGTTAATAAACTTGTTGGATTGATGGCACTTGAGTCTGGCATTTTTCCCTCATCAAAAGAGGGGGAATCTAGGCCTAGAGCCACCTTTTATACTTTTTCCAGACTCAGTCATAATTGGCTAGAAGGCTGTGCCAATACCCAATCTTGGCGGCTAGCTCCACCCTACGAGAATGGACGTCTCAGGTAAGTACAACGTCTCATTCTGTCAAAGACCTTGGAGTACTCATATCCAATGACCTAAGTGCTAGAGCCCACTGTAACAACATTGCCAAAAAGGCATTAAGAGTTGTTAATCTAATCTTGCGTAGCTTCTTCTCTGGCAACATTACATTGCTAACCAGAGCATACAAAACATTTGTTAGACCAATTCTGGAATACAGCTCACCTGTCTGGAACCCGCACTGCATATCAGACATAAATACAATCGAGAGAGTCCAGAAATATTTCACTAGAAGAGTCCTTCACTCCTCCACTCACAACAAAATACCTTATTCCACCAGACTTGAAATACTGGGATTAGACAATTTACAACTACGTCGCCTCCGATCTGATCTAAATGTAGTTCATAAAATCATATACCAAAATGTCCTTCCTGTTAATGACTACTTCAGCTTCAACCGCAACAATACACGAGCATGTAATAGATTCAAACTAAATGTAAACCGCTCCAAACTCGACTGCAGAAAATATGACTTCAGCAACAGAGTGATTAATGCCTGGAATGCACTACCTGACTGTGTGGTTTCTTCCCCAAATCCCAAAAACTTTAACCGTAGACTGTATACAGTCGACCTCTCCCCGTTTCTAAGAGGTCTGTAAGGGGCCTGCATAAGCGCACCACTGTGCCTACCGTCCCTGTCCTACTGTCCTATTGTCCTCTTTTATCGTTACTTTTTACTTATGTTTATACAAACTACTACTATCCTATACATGTTTGACAAATAAATAAATAAAATAAATAAAATAAGACTGTGCCTCCTTATCACAAGAATACAAGATCTACCCTTCCCCTCTTACTAACCAGGAGAATTCCCTTTTATAGGGAAAATATGATTTTACATTTTATTTTCCTTTTTCGCTTTTTTGTCTTTTAGAGGAAATATGGTGTTAACATTTTAAATTATTTTCTTGAATTCAAACTTTTCATTTTTATAGGTATTTATAAGAAATATTCTTTGCTGCCAATTCCTTCCCCTTTCTCTGAAGAAAACAATATGTATTATTATCTGTCTTATGCAACCTGAATTGAGTCAAAAAGTCCCCATTGACTTTTTAAAAAATGTAAACAGTGTATATCTCCCTCAGGTTCTGTAGAGGGCAGACTAGCAGTGGTGGATTCCTACAGGTGCGGTCCACTCTATAGCACTGGTAGCGGCCCGCTGGTGATGTCACAGTACCGGTGCGGTCGGTTGCCAGTGCCTGGGCGCCGCCATTTTTAAAAAAAAATTAATTTTTTTTAAAAAAATTCTTCTGCGCATGCCCCAAAGCCGAGCTTCCGGCACTGCGCATGTGCTGCCTTCCTACCCCACAGTGAGTCCAAGCAGGGGAGGATGGCTGAGGGAGCGCGTGAGACACTGAAAGAACAGGCGGCAGGAGCTATCTCCATTCCCCTCCCTTCAGCAGTCTGAGAAGCCACGAACGCGCGGTGATGATCCTAGGCATTTTTGCACGTTCGAGGCTTCTCGAGCTGCTGAGGGGAGGGGGAATGGACGACAGGACCTATCTCAGTTCCCCTCCCTTCAGCAGTCCAAGAAGCCACGCCCACTCGGTCACATGTCCGGCAAGCCACACCCACAAAATAAGCCACGCCCACAAAGTGGTAGTAAAAAAATTTGGAACCCGCCCCTGGGGCAGAGGGAATGGCCTTCGTGAACAAGAAGAAGAGCCATTACCAAAGCAGCTGTCAGATAAGAGGAGCCTGAAACTAGGCCCAGAAAGTAACTTGAAGGAATGTCTCAGACAAGCTCCTTCCTAATCCACATGAAGATAAAAGGAGGGAGAAGGAAGCACATGTAAACTTCCCTAAGGATTTCCCTGGTTTAGAACAATTGCAGAAAACCAAACTGTTTAGAATTCCATTTTATTCAGAGACATCTCTTTGAGTTTGTTAAATATTTCAGGTGTTTTTCAAACCATGAATTGAAAAACTCTTAAAATGTATAAAAATTGTATGAGCTCATCTAAGCTTTCTCCCTCTCCATTATCTGAAGGAAACCTCTTGGCTCAAGATTTTTTGAGAAGCAGCCATCTTCTTCCCTTTAGGAAGGAATGTTAGTATAATAATCTTATATCAAAGTTATTTTTAAAAGACTGAGCTAATTTGAGCATAACCATCCAGCTTTCTAAAAAAGTGATTCTATCCAAAGTGGGATAAGGAAAAGCAGCTACTTAGCAGTGATGAAAACTGCAAATACGTGAAAATTGGAATATTCTATTTGCATGCTGCTAATAAAAAATGGCAAGAAAGCAAGGAAAGAAAGAAAGAAAGAAAGAAAGAAAGAAAGAAAGAAAGAAAGAAAGAAAAAAGAAAGAAAGAAAGAAAGAAAGAAAGAAAGAAAGAAAGAAAGAAAGAAAGAAAGAAAGAAAGAAAGAAAGTAAATGTACATATATTAATGCAATATGAATAGTCAATTTTTCCACTTATGCAAGTAACTCTAAAACAGGGCTGTCAAACTCACGTCATCACAGCAGCGTCACATGTGTAGACACATGAGTAAATTGCATATGCAAATTCAAAGGGGAGAAAAATATTTTAATGAAATGAAATAAAGTAAAACGTATGGGCGTTTTATTTATTATTTGTTTGTTTGTCAAACATGTACAGGATAGTAGGTGTTTGTACAAACATAACATAAGTGAAGAAGTACAGATAAATGAGGACAATAGGACAGTAGGACAGGGACGGTAGGCACAGTGGTGTGCTTATGCATGTCCCTTACAGACCTCTTTGAAATGGGGAGAGGTCGACTATAAACAATCTAAGGTTAAAGTTTTTGGGTTTTGGGGAAGAAACCACAGAGTCCGGTAGTGCTTTCCAGGCATTGATCACTCTGTTGCTGAAGTCGTATTTTCTGCAGTTGAGTTTGGAGCGGTTTACATTAAGTTTGTATCTATTTCTTGCTCATGTATTGTTGCAGTTGAAGCTGAAGTAATCATTGACAGGAAGGACATTGTGGTATATGATTTTATGAACTACATTTAGATCAGATCGGAGGCGACGTAGTTCTAAATTGTCTTATCCCAATATTTCAAGTCTGGTGGAATAAGGTATTCTATTGAGAGCAGAGGAGTGGAGGACTCTTCTTGTGAAATATTTCTGAACTCTCTCGATTGTATTAATGTCCGATATGGAAATATTCATTCTGAGGTGATGAAATCAGTGAAATAGCTCATTTAGTTTAAAGTAGAGTTTTCACTCATTTCAACCCCAGGACAGAGGAATCTCCTGGTCTTAGAATCTGTTAGGATTCAGTAACAGACCAGAAGAGATGAAATGCTCTGAATGGAAGGAACTTTATTTAGATCACAGGAATCTTCATAAATGTTCTGATTTAGAACTGCAGAAGACCAAGTTGCTTTAGAATCCATTACAACCACAACTTTAGCTGCCAGACCTTTGGCCTTTTAAAGATTTAAAGTGCCTTTGTCAATGCATAGATATATAGGAATATAGATATATGTAGATATAGACAGGGGAAAGAAATGTTAACATTGGTGAATTAAAATATTTTTCTGAAAATATACATACAGGAATGCAATCTGGATAGTGAAGTTTCCCTTCCATGCATTGAACTCTAAATGGGCTGGAACTTGGATGTGGTTGATAGTCTCTAATACATTGAAATTCAACAAGTTCTCCCTCATCTATATATATTGAAAGCCTTATATTGCGTTGTCTTATATCTTCTTCACTTGTTGTACAAGGAGCTGCAGAAAGACACAGATCAGATGACATATAGAAAATTTTAGAGTAAAGAATTCCTTTGATAAAGAGATTAAAGTCTATGTAGAAAATTCTATGTTGCAATAGGGTAAAATGATTAGAGATCTGAGTAAATGGATTTTTCTCTCTCTTTGCCCCTCATTTTCCTTTTGTCTCTCAGTTAGTTACAGTTACAGTCATGAACTAAAGCACCTAAGATCCACAACGTCTTTTAAGCAAGACAATGCTCCATGTGTAAAAGGCAGAAGGAAAACATTTTAGTCCCCTTCTGCCAAATTGCATCATACTGAAGGTCTGAATTAGGAGAAGACAAAGCTCAGCCAACTTTTCTTAAAATGTCATTTCAGATCTTCTCTTTCAACATGGACTAATCAGGGTAGATGTGATTGTGATGAAAGAGAACAGAGTCTATCATCCATACTTAAAATGCCTATTTGAAAAACAATATTTTAGTTCCCTAGAGATTCAACCATTGCTTTTTTTTTAAAGGCTAGGGCAGGGGTTAGCAATCTTAAAAACTCAAAGAGCCATTTGGACCCGTTTCCCAGAGAAAACAAAACACCCGGAGCCACAAAACCTGGGTGGGCATGACCAATTTGACGTCACTCCCACCGCCCCGCCCCCAGTTACACCTACCCAGGTTTTGTGGCTCTGTTTTCTTTTCTATGAGAAAAAGGTATCTCTCTCTCTTTTCCCTCTCTTATCTCTCTCTTTCTCCCATCTCTCTTTCTCCCATCTCTCTCTTTCTCCCTCTCTCTCCCCTTCTCTCTCTGTACGATTGCCACCCCCAGCTTCTCTTTGGGCGACCTTCTCCCCTTCTCCCGACTCCCTGGCTGGCTGTGTCACATGCAGGGAGACCCTTGCAAAGGCGCACGCGGAGAGCGGGCAGCTGCTTGCTTAAGAAGAGTGTTTGGACACGGCTTCTGTCCTGCCCTAAGGATCCGGCCATTGCCTTGCCGTGTCCCATCCTGTTACCCCCCCCCATAGCTCTTCGCTTCCTGCCGCTTCAGGCTGGAGCTCACGTCCTGCTTGCTCGGCCAAAGAGCTGTTGGGGGGGATGGGATGGGACATGGCAAGGCAATAGCTGGATCCTTAGGGCAGGAAAGAAGCCGCGTCCAAAGACCCTCCTTAAGTGAGAAACCGCCTGCACTCTGCAGCTTCTCGCTTCCAGAAGGAAGGTTCTCGCTTCTCCACGGCTTCCAGAAGAAGGGTCTCCCCACACATGCACATCCTCCTGGCGTCACCACAACCAGTCAGGGACTCACGAGAGTCACGAGAGGGGGAGGAGCATCGCTGAAGGGAAGTCTCCACTGGTGATGGCTATGTTCCTCAACCAGCACCAGAGAATCAACCCTGACCGCTTCTCCATTCCCACCGCCGCCCTTAGCCTCTCAGGCCAGATGGGGTGGTGGTGAGGCCAGCCAGTGATGGGACAGGGAGCCACAGCAGGGGGCCCAAAGAGCTGCATGTGGCTCACGAGCCGCGGTTTGCCAATCTCTGGGCTAGGGGATTGTTGGCAAATATGATTTTTTTTTAGTTTTTGTTCAAAGGATGATTTATTTATTGATGATGATGATGATGATGATGATGATGATGATGATGATGATGATGATGATGATGATGATGATGATGATTGGATTGCCCTGTATTCTCAGATGTGAAATACTAAGAAAAACAAAATGTACACTACTGAATTCAAGTAAGCTGAAACCTCTATTTTCAAAAGCTCTTTGCAATCATGTCCCTGACTAAAAAAGTGAGTATTATGAAATTAGCTTAGGGAAAGCAAAATTTCACAGGAAGGTTTCACAAAATAAGGAAAACACTCATAAATGAAAGATCTTGTATAATTCTCCATATCAGGTAGTTTCTCTCTGAGAGAGTTACTTTACCTTGGTTCATCGTACCATAGCTTCTAACTCCAGCACAAGGCAGTAAAACACTTCTGACACTAACATACTGAAGCAACAGTTTTGACATCATGAAATTTATTCCTTTCCTAAAATACAGCATTTGTCTATAAAGAACAAATCTATAAATAATTATAAATATTTCTAATACCTCTACATGTTGGTGTTTGTGACCAATGACTATTTTGACAAGTCACTCTTGGAGAACCTTCCATTCTATAGAAACTTTGGCACTAAGTTACACTTTCAGACTGAAAATAAATTTCCTTCGGTATGTCCATGATGTCTCCGTTCTTCACAACAGGTGGGAGTCCACATTTCCACCCAATATCTATAATACATACAGAATGTAATGCACAACTCCCCTCATAATTACAAATATTATAGTGTACACACGGAGATATGCATTTTAAGCTTATTCATAAAATATTTTTTTAAAAAAAACTTAAAATTTTTTTTCTTCTCCACCTCTTGCAGAGCAGAGAGATTGACTAAACAAGTTATTCTTTCTGAGCTGCTTTTCTCCCCAGTGTAGCACTTGTCTAAAAAGTGCTAACTGCAAGTTAACTAGTTCAATTTTGTCATCTTAGTTTAACACAGTGGTTCCCAAAGTGGATGGTACCGCCCCCCAGGGGGCGGTGGGAACCCTTAGGGGGGCAGTGAGAGGCAAGGGTGGTGACAGGGGGATGGTGAGAGGGGCCAGGGGGGCAATAGGTGGTTCACTGGTCCTGTCCCTGCGCCGCCATCCATGTCCACCCAATCGCCCACTCGCTGCTTTTCCCGCCACTCTTTTCCCAGCAGGGACTGGGCAGGCCGCGAGACAGGCGTCTTACTGGACTTTTAACAGCTCTGTGTATCTGTCGTCTGGTCTCTTTGCAGTGGTCTCCAACCTTGGCAACTTTAAGACTTGTGGTCTTTAATTCCCAGCAAAGCTGGCTGAGGAATTCTGGGAGTTGAAGTACACAAGTCTTTTTTTTTAATTGAAAAGTGTTAACAGTACAAAGTACAAACATTTTTCTCTTTTCTCCCCCCCTTCCCCCCTCCACCCTTCCACCTCCACTGTAAATGCCGCCAGAAAGCTTAAAAACAGCTGACTGGCAGCTGAAAAGCCCCTTCCCGGGCAAAGGGAAGGGTGAAGAGCGTGCATGTATAGGTAGAGCCCCCCAAGTCCCCTAGGGAAAGTCCTGGGGGGCGAAAGGGGAGAGCTCCCTGGGAACCAGCTGCTGCTCCGGACCTTGGATATCTCCGCTGTTTTGCGGAGCAAGAAGATCGCGACCAGCACTCTCTAACCAATTGGTTCTAATTGAAGATTATCTGCAGCAGCAGGAAAAACCAGGAGGCAAGATTGGGCAAGTAACCACAATTTAACTCTTACTGACTTTCACTTGTTAAGCTACAAAGTAGCAAGCTGGTTCTAAAATGGCATTGAAAACTTGAAAGGGAAAGGAAGTGAAAGTGAGAACAAAGAGAAAAGTTTCTGTTTTACTGACAGGCTTCCGCAAGAGAGCTGCTGGATTTGATTTGAATTTGCATTTATATTTGAGATTTTTCTTCTTTTTGGTACCAGATTAAAATAATTTGGAACATTTGACTAAAGATTTACTTTAATCCTGATGGCTTCTAAACCTGGGAAGACGCTTTCCTCCAAAAGTGCGGAGAGCTCTCCCACTCCCACCTCTAAACTGCAAACTCTTACAGCACAATCTCAGCCTCAGCCTCAGCCATTAACTCTGGCTATGTTGCAAGAAAGCTTTAAAGCTATGCAGGTCCAAATGTCTACTAACTTCAACAAAAAATTGATGAATCTAATGAGACAATTAAGGAGATGATAAATGACAAGATACAAGTTGTTTGTGACAAAATTGAAATCTGTAACAATGAAATCAGAGCTGATATTTTGGTGGCATTTAAAGGACTGGCAAATAATGTGGAATATTTGGATAAGCAAGTTCAACAAATCAGAGATATTACAGCAACCTTAAGAGAGAGAATAGATGAGGTTGAAGAGAAAACCACAGATGAAATTACAATGATTCATTACAGGAACATGGAGTTTGCGATCAGAATCCGAGGACTAAAAGTGAGGATTTGAAAGACTTGCTGGGAGAAGCCCTTGCTCAAGTGATGGATATTAACAAGGAAGGGCTGATGTGGCAGATTGACAAGGTATACAGGGTCAACTCTCGTGTGGCCAGATTGAGAAACCTTCCAAGAGATATTGTAGTATATTTCAATAACAGAGCAATGCGTAATGATATTCTCCAAGCAACGTACCAAAACAAGCTACAGGTGGGAGGACAAGAATTGATTACACTGAAAGAGATCCCTCCAAGAATGCTGAGGGCCAGAAGAGATTTTTCCTTTCTGGTAGAGGAGCTTAAAAGACAACAATTACCATTTAGATGGGAGGTACCAGCTGGCATTTCCTTGATTCATGCTGGAGAAAGACATCGACTCAACACGGTTCAAAAAGCAAGAGATTTCTATACATATATCTTAAAGGCTGGGACACCGAGATCACTAGAAGGAAGGAGAAAAGAGAATGATAGAGCAAGACAACGAGAAGTTCAGCAAATAGAGGCCTCTTCTGGTCAAGGTGATACTGTCACAACTTATCCGGATCAAAGTTTGGATTTATTTGGAGAACAACAGATAAAAGAACAGAGACAGACCAGAGCGGCAACTAAACGTATGCAGGAAATGGCACAACAGCAATCCCAGCTTGAAGTCAAAGAAACTACCAAAACTGAAGCAGTGGGAGGAGCAAGATGAAAGGAACGGCAGTTCCTAGATCATCAGTCAATGTTCCAGACGCTTTAGAAGCCCACAGATGGGAAGTAGATTTCTAACCTGGAATGTTAATGGATTAAATTCGCCACAGAAAAGAAGAAAAATATTTCACTATCTTAAACAATTTAACAATGATGTGGTCTGCCTTCAAGAAACACATATTAGAAAACAAGACCAAAAATATTTGATAAATTCAAGATTAGGACTACACTTTGCTTCATTGGCATCAGAAAAGAAAAATGGTATCGTAATATATGTCAAAAAAAATTTGATTGCCAAATTGATTGAAGCAGATGATCAAGGAAGATTTTTAGCTATAGAACTTTTAATTAAAGGAGAAAGAATACTGGTGATTGGCGTATATGCCCCGAACCAACAACAAGAGAAATTTTATGATTCTTTACATACAAAGTTAATACAATGGGATTATAATACCTGTATCCTTCTGGGAGATTGGAATGGTGTATCAGACATTAAAAAGGACAAGAATGGTTCAACCCAAAATATTTTTTCAAGAGCTAAATTGCCAAAGTCTTTCTTTGAGATGATGGAAGATTGGGAGTTAAGGGACATTTGGCGTGAAAGAAATATAGAAGAAAACGATTTTACTTTCTTTTCTGATAGACACCAATCCTTTTCAAGGATTGATTTTATTTTGATTACTAATAATCTTTTTTCTAGAGTAAAGAAGACAAACATATGTTCAAGAGTATTAACGGATCATAGCCCAGTCTGGTTGGAACTGCAAGACAGTAATGGACCCAGAAGGTCATGGAGGTTAAATGACAATTTATTTAGATATGAGGATAATGTGAGGGAATATAAAAAATTAATGAATGAATTTTTTGTTAATAATATGCAGAAGGGTACAACTTTGGAAATGGTTTGGGATGCCAGTAAAGCTTATATGAGAGGTATTTTGATATATTTGAATAACAAATTTAGAAGAAAAAAAGATGAAAAGAGGAAAGAATTGGAAGAAGAGATTAAAAGACAGGAAAGGGCCTTAATTTCTAATCCAACGGATAAGAAAATTAAAGAGGTAATTAATTTATTAAGGGGTCAGTTTAATACGTTAATGGCAGACCAAGTGGCAACTAATTTACAGTATGCAAAATTTAATATTTTTAGCAATGCAAACAAACCGGGGAGGTGGTTGGCATACATGTTAAGAAAGAAGCAAAAATTAAGAACTATTGAAAAAATTAGATACAAGGGTAAAGAAGTTTATGAACAAGAACTTATTAAAAAATCATTTTTAGAATTTTATTCAGGATTATATAGTGGGGATAAAGTCAGGGAAGAAGAGATAGATAGGTACTTACAGCAACAAAACATTCATATAACTACTAAGACCCAGAGGGATACTTTAAATCAATTGATAACCTCAGAAGAGATTGTATTTGCAATTAAACAATTAAAAGTGGGCAAGGCCCCGGGGACAGATGAATTAACTGCTGTTTATTATAAAAAATTGGAGGAGGAAATGGTGGAACCACTTAAAGAACTGTTTAATAATATTCAAAAGGGAGGTATTGTACCTCCATCTTGGAAAACTGCTTTTATCTCTCTGATCCCAAAAGAGGGTCAAGATCTTACAGATCCAAAAAATTACAGGCCGATCTCACTTTTAAACTTAGATTACAAAATTTTTGCAAAAATCTTAGCAAATAGATTAATGACAGTTTTACAACAGACAATACATCATGATCAAACTGGGTTTTTAACAGGTAGACAAATGAAAACCAATGTTAGACAAATTGTTAACTTATTAGAGTATTTAGGAAAGAACAACCAGGTCCCTGCAACACTGGTATTTTTGGATGCTGAGAAAGCCTTCGATAGACTGAATTGGTGATTTTTATTAAAGCTAATAGAAAAATTACAACTTGGAGATTATTTTGTATAATCTATTCAGGCAATATATCAAAAACAAACAGCACAAATAATAATTAATGGTGGATTAACAGATAATTTCAATATAGAAAAAGGAACAAGACAAGGATGTCCTTTATCTCCCTTGTTGTTTATCTTGAGTTTGGAAATATTACTTAGCAAAATAAGAGAACTTGATACAATAAAGGGGATTAAAATTAGACAGGAAGAATACAAGCTACGAGCCTTTGCGGATGACCTGGTTGTTACTCTGACCCAACTGCTACAATCTATTAGAATTTTGATGGATACAATTAATCTATATGGACAAGTATCTGGTTTTAAGATAAATATAGCCAAAACAAAGATAATAGTTAAAAATGTGACAAGAAGCCAAAAAGAAGAAATAGAAAAGGTAACAGGTTTTGAAATAGTTCAAAAGATTAAATACTTAGGGGTTTATATTATGTCCACAAATACAAAACTATACCACCATAATTATGAACCATTATGGTTAAAAATACAGAAAGATATGGAAAATTGGGAAAAATTGCAATTGTCGTTGCTGGGAAGGATAGCTGCTGTTAAAATAAATGTTCTACCAAAGTTTTTATTCCTCTTTCAAATGATACCAATACTTTAAAAAGATGGAATTTTAAGGGAGTGGCAAAAGGGTATAAATAAATTTATTTGGGCGGGGAAGAAGCCGAGGGTAAATCAGAAGATAATGCAAGATATAAGGGAAAGAGGGGGCTTAAAAATGCCTAACTTAAAACTATACTATGAAGCAGCAGTTCTCTCAGCAATTACAGATTGGATTAATTTAATGGAAGAGAGTGTATTAAATATTGAGGGATATGGTTTGCTTTATGGATGGCATGACTATTTAATATATGAAAAAAAGATAGACAAAGCTTTTAAGAGTCATATATTAAGAAATGCTTTATTGCATGTCTGGAAAAAGTACCAATGTAAATTAAATGATAAAATACCTTGGTGGACAGTACCCAGACACACGATAGAAAATATAAATTTGGAACAAAAACTAGATAAGATTACATATAAAGAACTTCTTCTTGAAGATGGAACGCTATCTCAAAAAATCGTTTGAGAAATTAAAAGAGGAAGGAATACTTAGGACATGGTTTCAATACAGACAAATACAGGCCAGATGGAGAGATGATAGAAAAATTGGTATTTTGCAAAATGAAGACAATCTGATTATACAAATTAAAGATAATGGTCCAATGCACATAAAAAGATTGTATAATATTTTATTGGAATTGGATTCAGAATCAGAATTGGTTAAAGACTGTATGATAAAATGGGCTCAAAACTTTGGAGAACCTATAATGATGGATACATGGGAAAAGATATAGGTCACAAATGTTAAATTTACACAGGCTCAAAATTTGAGGGAAAATTTTTATAAAATGTTTTATAGATGGCATTTAGACCCTAAAAAACTAGCGTGTATGTATCTTAATTTGCAGCCTAAATGTTGGAGATGTTAATGTGATGACGCCACATATTTTCATATATGGTGGACTTGTAAAAAAATTAAGGCTTTTTGGATAAAAATATGGTGGATTACACAAAATATCTTAAAGAAAAAAATTAAATTTACACCACAGTTTTTTCTATTGGGAATAATTACGAATTGTACTCCTATAGAGACTAAGTTGATTTTGAATTTTATAATGGCTGCCAGATTACTGGTGGCACAATATTGGAAGAAGGAAGATATACCTACAACTGAAGAATGGACATTGAAAGTGACACATCTGGCCGAAATGGCTAAGGTCTCATCTTATCTTAAGGATCATTCAAATGAAAGATACTTGCTGGAATGGAGTAGGTAGACGGAATATATTCAGAAAAAGTTTCAGATTAATATAATCTAAATAGTTTATTACTGTTTGCTGTTTGAGGAAATAATAGATTATACTTTCAAGCTTATGGATAACAAAGAGTTAAGAATGGAAAAGATATTTTTGAACTAACAGTTTGTTTTAGCATTATGTAGTTTTATATCTTTTGTCTTGAATTTATACCTTGTGTTTTTCTCTGGGAAGTCTGGGAGGGGGGGAGGGTGAGTGTGGGAGGAAGGGGGGAGGGGGGAGGGGGGTAGAAAAGATAAAAATATGTGTACTTTGTACCTGTAAAACTTTTCAATAAAAAAGATATAATTCGAAAACAAACATAAAACTAAAATATGCTAAAAAAATTATTGATTCTAACATTCTTCTAGTTCTTAACTCCTTATTACACAAAAATTTAACAACAAAATCTAAAAATTAATCATTTATCATTAAGAAACTATTTGGGTCTTCTTAATCTGATACTTTTTTTGAACATAGTCAGTCCACTTATTTCATTCCATTATATATCTTTCATTTGAATGATCCTTGAGATATGATGAATTTTTTGCCATTTCAGCCAGATGTGAAACTTTTGGTGTCCATTTTTCAATAATAGGCATATCTTCCTTCTTCCAGTACTGTGCCACCAGTAACCTGGCAGCTGTTATTAAATTCAAAACCAAGTTAGTCTCTGTAACAGAACAATCCGTGATTATTCCCAACAAAAAGAACTGTGGTGTGAACTTGATCTTTTTCTTTAAAATATTTTGTATAATCCACCATATTTTTATCCAAAAAGCCTTAACTTTTTTACAAGTCCACCAAATATGAAAATATGTAACATCATCACATTCGCATCTCCAACATTTAGTTTGTATAGTTGGGTACATACAAGCTACTTTTTTAGGGTCTAGGTGCCATCTATAAAACATTTTATAAAAAATTTCTCTTAAATTTTGAGCCTTTGTAAATTTAACATTTCTAACCCATATCTTTTCCCATGTTTCCATCATTATAGGTTCTCCAATATTTTGAGCTCATTTTAGCATGCAATCCTTAACTAGTTCTATTTCTGAGTCTAGTTCCAGTAAAATATTGTACAATCTTTTTATGTGCATT
The DNA here is from genome assembly GCA_023053685.1 of Diadophis punctatus similis. Taxonomy (NCBI): domain Eukaryota; kingdom Metazoa; phylum Chordata; class Lepidosauria; order Squamata; family Dipsadidae; genus Diadophis; species Diadophis punctatus. The sequence goes on along the minus strand of JALIGW010000003.1, from coordinate 83,881,941 downwards.
GGGCCCTTGTTTTTTATTTGTTGTATCAAATTGTCATCATTCTTCCCAATACCAATTTTTTGATCAACTCTCCATCTAGCCTGTAATTGTCCGTATTGAAACCAAGTTCTGATTAGTCCTTCTTCTCTCAATTTCTCCATTGGTTTTAGTTGTAATGTAATTCCTTCTTCTTGAAGAAGTTCTTGATATGTAATCTTATCTGATTTTTGCTCTACATTTATATTTTCTATCGTGTGTCTGGGTACTGTCCATAAAGGTAACTTATCATTTAATTTACATTGATACTTTTTCCAGACATGCAGTAAGGCATTTCTTAATATGTGATTCTTAAAAACTTTATCTATTTTTTTTATCATACACTAAATAGGCATGCCACCCATAAATCAGACCACATCCTTCAATATTTAATACCCTATCTTCTGTCAAATTAATCCAATCAGTAATTGCTGAGAGAACTGCTGCTTCATAATACAATCTTAAATTAGGCATTTTAAGACCACCTCTTTCCCTTATATCTTGTATTATCTTCTGGTTTACCCTCGGCTTCTTCCCTGCCCAAATAAATTTATTTATACCCTTTTGCCATTCCTTCAAATTTTCATCTTTTTAAAGTATTGGTATCATTTGAAAGAGAAATAAAAATCTAGGTAAAACATTCATTTTAACTGCAGCAATCCTACCCAGCAAAGACAATTGCAATTTTTTCCAGTTTTCCATGTCATTTTGTATTTTTGACCATAATGGTTCATAATTATGTTGGTATAATTTCATATCTGTGGACATAATATTAACCCCTAAATATTTAATCTTTTTAAGTATTTCAAAACCTGTTGCCCTTTCTATTTATTCTTCTTGGCTTCTTACCATATTTTTAGCTATTATTTTTGTTTTAGCTATATTTATTTTAAAACCAGATACTTGTCCATATGAATTGATTGTATCCATCAGAGTTCTAGTAGATTGTAACGGTTGGGTTACACGTAACAACCAGGTCATCTGCAAACGCTCGTAGCTTGTATTCTTCCTGTCTAATTTTTATTCCTCTTATTGTATCAAGCTCTCTTATTTTGGTAAGTAATATTTCCAAACTCAAAATAAACAGTAAGGGAGACAAAGGGCAGCCTTGTCTTGTTCCCTTTTCTATGTTAAAAATATCTGTTAGTCCACCATTGATTATTATTTGCACTGTTTGTTTTTGATATATTGCCCTAATAGAATGTGCAAAATAATCTCCGAGTTTTAACTTTTCTATTAATTTTAATAAAAACTGCCAAGTCAATCTATCAAAAGCTTTCTCAGCATCCAGAAATACTAGTACTGCGGGAACCTGGTTGTTATTTCCCAAGTACTCTAATAAATTAACAATTTGTCTAACATTAGTCTTCATTTGTCTACCAATTAAAAACCCCGTTTGATCTTGATGAATCATCTGTTGCATAACTATCATTAATCTATTTGCTAAGATTTTAGCAAAAATTTTATAATCTATATTCAAAAGTGAGATCGGCCTATAATTTTTTGGATCTGTATGATCTTGACCCTCTTTTGGAATCAAAGAAATAAAGGCAGTCTTCCATGTTGGAGGTACCTTGCCTCCCTGTTGAATGTTATTAAACAATTCTTTAAGCGGTTCCACCATCTCTTCCTGCAATTTCTTATAATAAACAGCTGTTAGACCATCTGTCCTCGGGGCTTTACCCACTTTTAACTGTTTAATTACCGATAAAATCTCCTGTGAAGTTATCAGTTGATTTAAAATATCCCTCTGTTCCTTAGATGTTGTATAAATATTCTGTTTCTGCAAAAAAAATTTCTATATCCTCCTCTTTAACTTTGCCACCAATATATAATCCTGAGTAAAATTCTAAAAAGGATCTTTTAATAAGTTCTTGTTCAAAAACTTCCTTACCCTTATGTTTAACTCTTTCAATGATTCTTCCTGTCTGTTGGATTAGAGATTAAAGCCCACTCTTGTCTCTTAATCTCCTATTCCAATTCTTCTCTTTTTTCAGCTTTTTTCCTTTTATATTTGTTATTCAAATATATCAAAATACCTCTCATGTAAGATTTACTTGCATCCCAAACCATCTCCATAGAAGTGCCCTTCTCCATATTATTAACAAAAAATTCTTTCATTAATTTTTTACACTCCTTTACATTATCTTCATATCTAAACAAATTGTCATTTAACCTCCATGACCTTCTAGGTTCATTTCCATACCCCAATTCCAACCAAACCGGGCTATGATCTGTCAATGTTCTTGAACATATCTTCGTCTTCTTTACCCTAGAAAGAAGGTTGTTAGTGATTAGTATAAAATCAATCCTTGAAAAGGATTGATGTCTATCGGAAAAAAAAGTAAAATCCTTTCTTCTGCATTTCTTTCACGCCAAATACCCTCAACTCCCTCAACTCCCAATCCTCCATCATCTCAAAAAAGGATTTGGGCAATCTTGCTCTTGAATAAAAATTTTGCTTGAAGCCCTTCTTGTCTTTTTTCACGTCCAATACACCATTCCAATCTCCTAAAAGGATGCAAGTTTTTTTTTTATATTCTTTTTTTTTCTCAAAAAAGTTTTATTAGTACAAACTTACATAAGTGGTAACAAAATATTAAATCCAAAGTACAAACATTTTTGTTTCCCCCCCCAGACCCACCCCCTTCCCTCCCCACCTCCCCCCCCGGACTTCCCAGAGATAATACAGGGCATAATAATAAGTTTAAATTGTTAATAAAAAGAAAAAGGAAAAAGGAAAAAAAGAACACTATTTTTAAAAAAACTTCAACTCCAAACTATACAGTACTAATATATCGCATTTGTATACAATAGTAAAGATACAAAAAAGAGAGAGAAAAAAAAGAAAGAGAATAAAAAAAAGAAAGAAAGAAAGAGAAAACTCTTTAACACTACAAACAAACAAACCTCCTACCTCCTCCCTTCAGTCCTCTATCTTATACAAGGTAAATGTTACATAAGTAATAACTAAATATAAAATACACAAATCTTAAACTAATATTATTGACATTAGAAATAACCTCTAAGATAAAACTTAACTAAATGTTACATAAGTGATCATCAAATATTAAATTTCATCATGATATTAATAAGATAATATTATTCTAAATTAATTCGCTAACTTCAATAAACAAAAAAAGAAAATAAAAGAAGAATAAACAATAAACAAATCTTCAACAAACTATATATATCTAATATTATCAACATTAAAAATAACCTCAAAATTATATAAAACTTAACTAAATATTGCATAAGTAATCATTAGATAGGGAAAAGATAAAATACAATCATATTAGTCTCTATCCATCCAATATATTTCAACCTCACATCGTTTTGTATCTTGATAGTTCATCTTTTAATAGTTCAATAAATTCAAATTTGTCAAGTCGTCTCCCGTCTGCTCCCAAACCTCCATCTCCTTTTCCCCAGCTATCTGATTCAGGCACTCCTTTTGGATTTTTGAGTCTATTTCTTTTTGATCCATCGAAGGTGGCTTCCCCTCCTCCTTCTCTTTTATTTTCATACACCCTTCTTCTGGAATCTTGGATATATCAGCCTTTAGAACATTGACATAAAATTCAGTAGCTTTTTTTATCGTGTTGAGCCGGTATCTTTTTCCAGAAAATTTCACTGCTACTCCAACTGGTGCTTCCCATTTATATTGTAAATTTAATCTCTTAAATTCATCAATCAAAAAAGTATAGCTTTTCCTGGCTTTAAGCATTTTAGAGGGGATTTCTTTCCAAATCTTTAGTTCCTGACCATTCACCATAAGATTATTGTTAAACGTTGCTTGTATAATTCTGTTCCGTAGAGCTCTTGTGGTAAAATATATGACAATATCCCTTGGTAGATGCTTTTGTTTGGCGTACCACGAGTTGATTCTGTATGTTTTGTCGATTTGTGTAGCCAATTCCGCTTTAGAAATTCCAGACACCTGATCCAATATGTCAACCATCCTGCCTTTTAAATTTTCATATAATCCTTCTTTCAAACCTCTAATCCTTATAGCAACTTCCATAGATCTGAACTGAGTCATTAAGACCTCTTTTTCAAAATTTGCAATGTCATTTTGGATTTTATCTATGTAATTCACCGAAGTTGCCAAAGCTTGTTTATTTGTTTCAATACGTTCTGCCAAAACTTCAATATTTGTTGCTAAGCCTTTGCAAACCTCTAACACATCAAATCTTAGTTGTTGATTCATATTCTTCAAAGCAGCCTGCATCTTATGGTCTATCTCACTTATTTTCTGGTTAAATTCCAAAGTAAGTTCATGTTTCATAATCTTTAAATTATTTAATAAATTTTCAGGTGTCAAAAGCTGTGGAGGTGTTAGCTCAGTGTTAAGTTGCATTTTAGAAATATATCCAGATGAATAGTCATTTCTTTTAGTCAAAACAGTCTTTCCAAACTTTGAAGCCATTGGTGTTTCAAAAGAGTACAAAAAAGAAAGAAAGCCAGATGCCTGATTAAAGTTCTTTCCAGTTTAAAAATCAGATAGTCTTTTATTATTGAAAATATTTCTATTATAACTTTAATCCAGAGTTAGGAGACAGAGAAAGAAAAAACCATTTTTCCAAGTTAAAAGTTTCCATAAGAGAGAGAGAAAGAAAAAAAAAAAGCCTCTGGGGAAACGAAAGTCACTTTCACTTCTCAATCGCCATATTGTTACTCTGTTTCCTTTGTTCCCTTGCCGAAGTGAAAGCTTACCCAGGAGTTGAAAAAAAAAGGAAAAAAAGAGGTTTCAGTACTTGCCCATCTCACGCCTGTTTCTCTCTGTCTGCTTCTATAGTTTAAATGTAGTTATAAATCCCATTTTTGAAGCAGCGGCTGGTCACTCCATCTAGCTCTGCAAAGGCAGAGGTTTCCGGATCTTCGGAGCTGGAGACAGGCTGCATGGGGAGCTCTCCCTTCGCGCCCTGCCAGATGGCTCCTAAGGCGCTGGGGGGGCTCTACCCCTCCTGTCAGGCTCTTATCTCTCCCCTTTGCCCGGGGAAGAGATTTTAAAGCCGCCAGACAGCTGTTCTGGCGGCTTTTAACAAAGATCGGAAAGGCATCCAACGAGGGATGTCTGCGATGAAGCGCTCCAAAACCGGAAGTCCCAAAGGATGCAAGTTTTATAGTCCCATTGTGTCAACTTTGAATGTAGAAGATCATAAAATTTTTCTTGTTGTTGATTCGGGGCATATACACCAATCACAAGTATTTTCTCTCCTTTAATTAAAAATTCAATAGCTAAAAATCTTCCTTGATCGTCTGCACTGTATTAAGCCGATGTCTTTCTCCAGCATAAATCAGAGATATTCCAGCTGGGACCTCCCACCTGAACTGTAATTGTAGTTTCTTAAGTTCCTCCACCAGAAATGAATATTCCTTTCTGGCTCTTAGAATTTTTGGAGGAATCTCTTTCATTGTCATCACTTCTTGTCCATTGACCAGAAGCTTATTTTGAAAAGTTGCCTGTAGTATATCATTACGCAGTGTTCTGTTGGAAAAAATATATTACAATATCTCTTGGCAGGTTTCTTTGTCTGGCCACCCATGAATTAACTCTATATATTTTAACCATCTGCCATCCCATCTCTTCCCTCTTTATTTCCAACGCTTGAACAATCGCCTCCAACATCAAATCTTTCAAGTTCTCACGTTTATCCTCCTTTACACCTCTAACTCTGATCGCAAATTCCATATTTCTATATTGGATCACTGTGATTTCATCTGCATCTTTCTCCCTTTTATTCTCAATTTCATCTACTTTTCCACTCAAAGCTGTTGTAAACTGTTTAATTTCTTCCACTTGCTGGTCTAAGACCTCCAAATTGTTTGCCAAGCCTTTGAATGCCATTAAGATATCTGCCCTAATTTGGTTGTTGCGAATTCCAATTTGATCAGAGATATCTTGTATTTTGTCATGAATTTCCCTTCCTTCCTCCTTCCCTTCCTTTTCCTCCCTCCCTCTCCTTTTCACCTTTAATTTAATCTCCCTCTCGTTCCTTCCTACTTTCTTTCTTTCCTCCCTCCCTCCCTCCCTCCCTCCCTTCCTCCTTCCATTTCCTTCCTTCTCCTTCCTTCCTTTTCTTTTTCTTTCTCTTTCTCTTTCCTTTCCTTTCTTTTCCTTCCTTCCCTCCCTCCCTCCCTCTATTTTTCTCTCCCAAACAACCCCAAGTTAAATCCTCCCCTTGGCCATTGTGTGTGCATGTGTGTCTCATTTTCTAAAAATCATAACTCCCCACCCCACCCCACCCCACCCCAAACACCCATCCCCCTGAAGATCCCAGGTGCCCAGCCTCCTGCGCCCCCCCTGGCAACCTCTCCACATGCCCGTCTCACGATGTGGCCTTCGGCCTCGCCTCCTCTGCCAGCCTCAGCGAGGAATCAAAATGTGTGTTTGTTGTTTGTTTTTGCAACCAAATACAAACCAGGTTTGGGGGAACCGGTTTGCGAGGAAGAGGGGTGTGTTTGAAAAGAGGGGCTGGAAGTGGGTGGGAAATCTATCCCACATAGAGCCACTGGGTGTGTGTGAGTGTGTGTGTGTGTGCGTGCGTGGCCGAAAACTTCCAGGTTTGGAAAACTGGGAGGTTTTGAAACCAATTCCCCCAAACCTGGTTTATATTTGGTTGCAAAAACAAACAAACAAGCACACAAGCCATTTTGGTTCCTCGCCGAGGCTGGCTCAACTGGATGACCAAACAGAGGAAAGAAAACTGCAGAAGTGGTCAATGGAGGGGAGGTGGGACAGATGCACATGGGGGAGGGTCTTCTCCCCCTCCCCCCACACTGGCACATTCAAGGGGCTTCCTGGAAATACACCCCCTCTCCCATGGGAAGTGCTGGCACCCTCCGAATTGCCTCCCTTGACACAGAGAGTTCGGAGGTCTGAGGCCGGTTGGAGTGGGGGACTCCTGTACCCAGCAGGCACAACTGGAAAGCCCCCTCCTCACCTGGTTGTGTGTCATGCCTGCCTAAATTGCTATCTATTTGGGGGCAGGGGAAGATGGCATCGCAGAGACGAGCGAGAGCAGTTGTTAGGTGGGCAGAGGAGGTGAGGCCGAAGGCCACATCGTGAGACGGGCATGCAGAGAGGTTGCCGGGGGAGGCGCAGAGGCTGGGCACCTGGGATCTTCAGTGAGATGGGGAAGGGGGTAGTACTGGGTGTTTGGAGTGAGGTGGGGAGTTATGATTTTTAGAAGATGAGACACACATGCACACACAATGGCCAAGGGGAGGATTTAACTTGGGGTTGTTTGGGAGAGAAAAATAGAGGGAGGGAGGGAAGGAAGGAAAAGAAAAGAAAGGAAAGAGAAAGAGAAAGAGAAAGAAAAGGAAGTAAGGAGAGGGAAGGAAATGGAAGGAGGAAGAAGGAAGGGAGGGTGGGAGGAAAGGAGGGAGGGAGGAAAGAAAGTAGGAAGGAATGAGAGGGAGGGAAATTAAAGATGAAAAGGAGAGGGAGGAAGGAAAATGAAAGGAAGGAGGGAGGAAGGGAAGGGAAGTAGGAAGGAAAAAAGGGGGAAGGAAAAGGAAGGAAGGAAAGTAAGAAGGAAATGGAGGGGGAAGGAAAGGGAAGGAGGGAAGGAAGGAAAAGAGACAGAAGGAAGGAAGGAAAGGAAAGGGAAGGAATGGAGGAAGGAAAAAGAGGGAAGGAAGGGAAGGGAAGTAGGAAGGAAAAAGGGAAGGGAAGGAAGGAAGGAAGGAAGGAAAGGAAAGGAAAGGAAAGGGAGGCAGGTGAAGGCGGCAGAAACTCTGGTGGGCAACTGTTCCCAATCTCCCACCCCCCATCACTGCCCTCTTTCCAGACCGGCTTTCTGGCCACGATGCCTCTTGGCCAAAGGAGCGGAAAAGAGGCAGCTGCGATTTCCCCACAAGGTCTCCCTCCTCCTCCTCTTCCCGCCCCCCTCCAACCCACACCCCCAACCCAGCCTCTGTCGGCTGGTCTCTAGGGAAAAAAGCTTGCAAAATACAGAAACTCTTCTCGCTGCGAGTTGTTAATTGCTCGCCCTCACGAGAAGAGTTTCTGTATTTTGCAAGCTTTCCAGGGGTCTCCAACCTTGGCAACTTTAAGACTTGTGGACTTCAACTCCCAGAATTCCTCAGCCAGCTTTGCTGGGAGTTGAAGTCCACAAGTCTTAAAGTTGCCAAGGTTGGAGACCAGTGCAAAGAGACCAGATGACAGACACATGGAGCTGGTAAAAGTCCAGTAAGATGCCTGTCTCGCGGCCTGCCCAGTCCCCGCCGAGAAAAAAGTGGCGGGAAAAGTGGCCAGCGGGCGATTAGATGGACATGGGTGGCGGCGCGGGAACAGGACTGGCGAACCACCTACCACCCCCATAGCCCCTCTCACCATCCCCCTGTTGCCACCCTTGCCTCTCACCCCCCCTAAGGGTTCCCACCACCCCCTGGGGGGGCGGTATCACCCACTTTGGGAACCACTGATCTAGTGTCTAGTCAGAAGCCAAGCCAATGAATTATTTTGAATTCAGAGATGATACAGCCACATCAGGATAAAATGCCAAAAATGATTTTATGGCTTTAAAAACAGCAGAAGATGAACCACTGTAATTAGTGGTTTTATACATTTAGTACATTTCATTCCATTCTGTGTCAAAGTTTATGAAGGAATGTGATTTGGCAAGCCCTGCATCAATTTCTAAGATCTAGCTTAATTTTAATTGTTAATAAATAATTATATAATTTCATACTATTAAAAAGAAAAAGAAAACAATGAAGAAAAACAAAACCTTGTACCTATTTGTTATTTTTCTATGCTACACATCAGAGTAGCAGAAATTCATTTGGCTGATTCTGAGCATCAAAGTATATTGGGCTACCTCCAGAACAACCCAAGGAAGTCTACACTGCTTCTGGATCTTGCATTGGACTGTGAATTGGAGAGTTTACTGTATACCTCTGTTTCTTTACAGAATATATTACAAATTGTTTGGTGAAAACACATTTTTTATTTATTTTTATTTTTTAAAGAACTCAGCACATCTATAAGCTAAAAATATTAATTACAATTATCTATTTTTATTGTGTTAAGATGCCCTGCTGACAGATAATTCAGATTAATCAAATGTTTACAGATAAAATGTATATTTAAAAAATGTAAATTCTTCATTCTAGATGTATCTGCCTTATAGACTTATTTTTAAATGTTAACTTTTTCCCAGTTGGTAAAATTTGGTTTTTACAAAGTAGACTTTTAGGTTCAGATACATAGCTACAGTATAGACAATTCAGTTTAATGTGGTCATATTATGTGGTCATATTTTAGGAGAATGATAAACGATTTCTGACATTCATCTTCTGGTTCAAAGAACGGTGTACATGTTCTGTTATTCCTTTAGTTAGATCTGTAAAATACAATGTGAAGAATGAAGAAATAAATGTGCATCTCTACATTTTATATAATTTTTTAAAAAACTGATAGATCTTGATCTGCAGAAAAATACAGCCTCTGATAACTTTATGATATTAAATTGATTCCATACATGGGCAAGAAGGCTCTGAAATGTCAGCATCTCAATTTGTTAAACCAATTACTTAAAATTATTCAAGTGACTCAAAATTTGTAGACCATTCTCTCACTGGGCAATGTTCTCCTTTTTTTAAAAAAAGAAATTACTTTTTACAATAACATGTAACAAATGTAAAGAATGTTTATTAACCATTCTTGATATTTTAGGATATCCGCTGTGGCAGTCAGAATGATCCTGAAGCCCAATATTTTAAAAAAACAAGAGTGGGAAAGTAGATGCTACCAAACTTTAATTCATCCTCACAGGGGATACACTTGAGAAAAGATGGAATACAAATGCAGTGAATAAACAAACTCCCATTATTCTCCGACAACACAGCCCAATAGAAGGACACTGGGAGCTGTAGTCCAGCAATACCAAGAAAGCTGCCATTTTGTCATTGATTAGAAAGAAGCTGCATTACAGAAATATTTGGTATTTGATTGTAAATCTTGATAGAAATTGGTATTTTATTACTCCTATTTGTATTAATTGTAATTTCAAAGGGATGCCCCATTATACAATAAGATTCCTGTGATCTAAATAAAATTGCTTCCATTCAGAACAATGGGAAAGAGGTACCATGGGGATAATACAAATAATGGGGCAGGGAGGAAAAAACGCCTGCCTTTTCATGACATGTTTCTGAATCCTAGAAGATTCTTAGACCAGATTCTTAGATTCCTCTGTACTGGGACTGAAATGATGAATGGAAACTCTACTTTAAACCCAGTGGGTTATTTTCACTGATTTCATAGGCCTCCATGCAACAAATTTACTTGCCTCAAAATGAATGGTTCCAAATGAACGCTCATACATTTTATTTTATGTACTCCATTTGCATTGATATTGACATATTCTCCTCCCCTTTCAACTTGCATATGTGTGTTTACATATTTATAAATATCTGTCAGAAACTACAGGACCAGAACATGAAATATTTCCAAGCTTAGAATGAATGTAAAAAATAGATTGAAGAAGACCCTCTGAAATGAATTGGACGAGATAGATTATTCATTATTAAATGAAGTTCTATTGACTTCAGGAGACTATTAGATCCAACCTAAGGATTACTTGATTTCTACTGAAAATTTTAGTGTGCATGCTAATTGAATTTGTTTCATTGAGGACAATGAAATCAATAAAAATAGCCCACTGAGGTTAAATTAGAGCTTACATTCATTTCAGGCCTAAGGCACAGGGATCTCCTGTTCTTTATCTTGGAATCTGCCAGGGTTCAGCAACATACCAGAAGAGATGAAATGATTGTTAGCGGGAGGAATGAATCCTCCGGAGGTCGATGGATCATTGCTTCCCTTTTGAAGTCAAACTTACTTAGAAAATAAAACCGAGATTCAAATCTAATTAACAAAATATTTATTTCAGTAGAAAAATAATAAAAAGAATTCTTAGTAAGCTACATTTTATCGGCTAATGAAAAGAATCACTTCTACCTTCGGTAGAAATGGTGAAGAGAAAAAAAGGAGGAAACCTCTGGAATGCAGGCATGCGTAGCAGAATATATCATACGTCTGCTTGACCATAAATACAAGAAACAGTAGAAAATATAGAGATGCACAAACTGACAATATTCACATTGTGACAATGATGGACAATGTTTATGTCCCATGCCTCATTGTTTTTAAGTAACACTCGCCCTCATAGTGCCTCTCTCCCATTGCTCTGAACAGAAGGAATTTTATTTAGGTCACAGGAATCTTAAAAAGTGTTCTGACTTAGAAGAATTGCCAAAGACCAACTTGCCGTAGAATCCATTACATCCACAACTTTAGCTGCCAGACTTTGGCCTTTTAAACATTTCAACTGCTTTTTTCCCCTCCAATGATTAGATGTAGATGTATATAGTAGGTATAGTATATAAATATAGACAGGAGGAAGAAAAGTTAATATTGGTGAATTAAAGCATTTTTCTGGAAAATATACATACAGGAATGCAGTCCGGAAAGTCAAATTTCCCATTCACACAAGTAGCTCTGAATGAGCTGGTATTTGGATGTGGTTTATAGCCTCTTCTACATATAAATTCCACCACCTCTCCATCCACAGAATATATTTTATCCATGTTGATCCACTTCAGCCTAATATTGTGTTCGCTCATATCGTCTTCAGTTGTTGTACAAGGAACTGCAGAAAGACACAGATCAGAGGACATATAGAAAATTTTACAGTAAAGAATTCCTTTGATAAAGAGATTAAAGTTTAGGTGGGAAATTCTATGTTGCAATGGGATAAAATGATTAGAGATCTATGTAAATGGATTTTTATCTCTCTTTGCCCCCCCTTTTTCTCTCTCAGCTGTTATCAGTCATGAACAAAACCACCTAGCATACATAAACCTCTTTTAAGCAAGGCAATGTTTCATTTGCAAAAGGCAGAAGGAAAACATTTTAGTCTCCTCCCAGATTTCCTCAGCCAACCTTTTTTTAAAAATGTCAGTTTATATCTTCTCCTTCAAAATGGGCTAATCAGGGTAGATGTGACTGAGTCAACAGAGAGAAGCGTCTGAGAGTTACTTTATCTTGGTTCATAATACTACAACTTCTGATTCCATTACAAAGCCGTAAAACACCTTCTGACACTAACATACTGATACAACAGCTCTGGTATCATGAGCTTTCCCAAAGTACAATTTTTGTTTATAAAGCACAAATGTATTAAAAATATAGCTATTACTTATACCTCTACATGTTGGTGTTTGTGACCAACGACCATTTTGACAAGTCACTCTTGGAGAACCTTCCATTCTATAGAAAGTTTGGCACAGATAAAGTACATATTCAGACTGTAAATAGGTTTCCTTGAGTGTGCCTACGATGTCTCCATTGTCCACAGCAGGTGGGAGTCCACATCCTCCTTCACTAGCTATATTAGACAAATAATCAATTGATCAACATTCCTGATGATTGCAAACACATATGTTCATGTTAATGATTTGAATGACTCTTAAATACATGAATGATGCAACAAAGAATAATATCATGCCAAACAAATCTTATTTCATTATTTGACAAAGTGACTAAATTAGTGGAATAGCAAAATGCCATGGATACACTATACATGGATTTCAGTAAGGCATTTGACAAAGTAAATCACAACCTACTTCTGTGTAAGCTAGAAAAATGTTGGATAGACAGCATCAACACCATTTGTAACTGGCTGATAAACCACACTTAATGTTGAGTGTGTTTTAAAACCACACTCAACATTTAACAGTTCTTAATGGAACCATATCTACATGGAGGGAAGTGAGCAGTGGTGTACCCCAAGGCTCTGTCTCAGGCCCAGTACTCTTCAACATCTTCATAAATGATTTAGATGAGGGGATAGAAGGGGAACCTATGAAATTTGCAAATGACACAAAGCTGGCAGGAATAGCCAACACCCCAGAAGATAGGCTCAGGAAGGATCTTGACAGACTTGAACATAGGATGCTATCTAATAAAATGAAATTTAGTGGTGAGAAAAGTAGGTTGTACACCTACCTGGTAGATAAGAAAAACCAAATGCATAGGTATAGAATAGCAGTATAATTCCATAGCAGTAACTGTGAAAGGGATCTAGGAGTCCTATTGGACAGCCATTTAAATATGAGCCAGTAGTGTGCTGCAGCTGCCAAAAAAGCCAATGCAGTCCTAAGGTTGCATTAATAGAGGGATAGAATCAAGCTCATGGGAAGTGTTAGAACGACTTTATAATGCCTTGGTAAGACCACACTTGGAATATTGCATCCAGTTTTGGTTGGCACAATATAAAAACAGATATAGAGACTCTAGAAAGAGTGCAGAGAAAAGCAACACAGATGTTTAGAGGACGGGAGCTAAAACATATGAAGAACAGTTGCAGGAATTGGGTATGTCTAGTTTAGTGAAAAGAAGCAGTAGGGGTGATATGAAAGCAGTTTTCTAATATTTGAAAATCTGCCATAAAGAAGACAAAATCAACATATTCTTCAAAACACCTGAGGACAAAACAAGAAGCAATCGGTGGAAACTAATCAAGGAGAGAAGCAACCTAGAACTAAGAACTGACAGTGAGAACGATTAACCAGTGGAATTGTTTGCCTACAAAAGTTGTGAGTGCTCCATCACTGGAGGTTTTAAAGAAGAGATTGACAGCCATTTGTCTGAAATGGTCTCTTGTTTGGGCAGGGGATTGAACTGGACAACCTACAGGGTCCCTTCCAACTCTATTATTTTGTTTTGTTATTCTGTTATTCTTTCTATGATCAGGTGTATCTATCCTCTAAAACCCAAAGAAAGTCTGCAATGGGATAGTATCTCCTGCCATTGGCAGGGGGTTGGACTACATGATCTCCAAGGTCTCCATTCCAACCCTATTATTCTATGTTCTTTACCAAACCCTCAAATAGTTAAATTTGAAAGAAAAAGGGAGTACACAATATTAATGAATGGGACCGAACAAAGCATCTAGGTTGCTCTGTATATCATTTTAGAATGATGACTAAAGGTGTGAAAATGGATGGAGAAGTTATCATAAGTAGTATATTTGAGATCTTTAAAATGACAACCAGTTTTGTGTTGTGTGCTGAGAAGGAGAGATAAAGGAGGTTAATTGTGAAATTGAGAGAAGCAGACATTTCCCATTAGAAATGTCCCGCCTGCCAGCTTTCCATATCTGCATCTTCTAGAACTGAAGAGAAAGGATGAAAAGAAGTGTGTTTTTTGTTATTTACTTTTATTAATTTGTTGCCAGGGATAAAGATAACAATACTAGGATTTTTCTTACTGGAACCAGCCATGGAGCCATCAGTGGGTTGTCAAAACCCAGGATTGGAGCATTCTCCTGCTTTACCTTGCAGAGACATGAGATGCTGTTTGGTGGACTATACAAATCTCTCAATATCCATGGAAAAGTGTGGTGCCAGAGGAAGATTGCCTCTTTTCAAAGCCATGTGTAAATGGGCTGAGAAATGGCTAAGAGAAGCTCTATATGAGATCCAAGACTTTGAAACATCCATAGGTAGATTGAGTGGGGAAATTCCTGTGTCTGATTAGGCAGATTCAGGGTTGCCTTTCTTTTAGAAACATTGGATAACTTCTTTTCTTCCTTAATTAATTATATAAAATAAAGCATACTGCCTTATAAGTTATATATATTCCATATTTTAGTATCCTGAGCTGAGGCTGCTCTGGTGATACCTTTCAGAATATGTGGACCTCTTACCTCTATTCTGCCCCAAACCCTGGGTGACAGCATCAGGATATATAGAATAACAGAGTTGGAAGAGACTTTGGAGGTCTTCCAGTCCAACCCCCTGCTTAGGCAGGAAACCCTACAACACTTCAGACAAATGGTTATCCAACATCATCTTAAAACCTTCCAGTGTTGGAGCATTCACAACTTCTGGAGGCAAGCTGTTCCACTGATTAATTGTTCTAACTGTCAGGAAATTTCTCCTTAGTTCTAAGTTGCTTCTCTCCTTGATTAGTTTCCACCCATTGCTTCTTGTTCTACCCTCAGGTGCTTTGGAGAATAGTTTGACTCCCTCTTCTTTGTGGCAACCCCTGAGATATTGGAACACTGCTATCACGTCTCCCCTAGTCCTTCTTTTCATTAAACTAGACATACCCAGTTCCTGCAACCGTTCTTCATATGTTTTAGCCTCCAGTCCCCTAATCATCTTTATTGCTGTTCTCTGCACTCTTTCTAGAGTCTCAACATCTTTTTTAAATTGTGGCAACCAAAACTGGATGCAGTATTCCAAGTGTGGCCTTACCAAGGCATTAGAAAATGGTATTAACACTTCACGTGATCTTGATTCTATCCCTCTGTTAATGCAGCCTAGAACTGTTACAGATCTCAATATCATTAGGATGTTATTGGCACCCAAATTTATTTCTGTGGAGGATACCTAGGGTTTCCTGAAATTGCTATATGGAATAATAAATGAGGAAAAATAAATTGTAGCTGAATCCAGAGAAGATGGAAGTGCCCAAGGTCAATTTTGAAAAACACATCAGAGTATTCTGTTCTAGATGAGGTTACACTGCCCCCCCATCTCAAAGAAAATCACATTTAGGATTTTTAATATATTAGAATATATTAGTGTGATGTGTAATGACAAATAGTAGTTGTCATACCTGCCCTAATTTGGTCCCTTAGGAAAAATGACTCTTGATTCCATTCATAGTGAAGAGTATACTTTTACTAAAAGCCAAGTGTTACAGTATAGTAAAAGCCAGAACTAAAGTTTTGCATGCAAAGATTCTCAAGGTAACTTTTCCTTTTCCATTCCCTCCCCCTGTTATCTCCCTATTGTCCAGTCACATTCAAATAAGTTCTTTTAGTAATGGCTCCTGCAACAGTGGCCTAGATGCTGATATGGCTCCTGCAACAGTGGCCTACATGCTGATATATTCCTTTCCCAGGCCCGGGGCCTTGGGAAGGTCAGCTGATGTCTTGGGATGGCACAATAAGTGGATTCTGTTTTCCCCATTCCACAGCTCCCTCCCCCATAGTTAATAGCAGGCTGGCATCTAGCGAAGCAAGGCTGGAATGAAGAATGGCAGTTATGACAGCAATACACGAGCACGTAATAGATTCAAACTCAATGTAAACCGCTCCAAACACGACTGTAGAAAATACGACTTCAGCAACAGAGTGATCAATGCCTGGAATGCACTACCTGACTCTGTGGTTTCTTCCCCAAACCCCAAAAACTTTAACCTTAGACTGTTTACAGTCGACCTCTCCTCGTTTCTAAGAGGTCTGTAAGGGGCATGCATAAGCGCACCACTGTGCCTACTGTCCCTGTCCTACTGTCCTATTGTCCTCTTTTATCGTTACTTTTTACTTGTTATGTTTATACAAACTACTACTATCCTATACATGTTTGACAAATAAATAAATAAATAAATAAATAAATAAATAAATAAATAAATAAATAAATAAATAAATAAATAAATAAATAAATAAAAAAAATCTGTAGGAGCAGAAGAGTGGGTCAGGTAAGTGAGTGGACTGCTACATTACAGCTTCACTGATAAGATTTAGGTGATTGCCATATTTTAAGACTTCTATAATTTGTAAAATGGACTCTGCAAATTAAAAGAAAAACATTGTTCCCTCTTTAAAAATGAAAAAGAAAACAAAACAAAACTTTAATTATTAGTAAATTTTTGTCTGAAATATTTTTGTTCAAAATCAAAAGTTATTTTTTACTGTAAATGTTCCAAAGATTTAAGAAGTAGTTGACAAAGTTTGATAAATAAAATTATGCACACATTGTTATACTTTTAGGCAATTCCATACCTTTACCCAGTCATAGCATAATTCCCTCTGGAGATATGAATCTGTTTTCATGCCTGCATACTGAATGATCACAAATTCTCGTTTATAAAAAAAATGTGAAATGCTTCTTCAAAAGCAGCAAGAAAAATATCTATAGCAAAGCACAATAAGAAATTTCAAACCAGGCATTTTTAGCAGACATTCCTAAAACTTACGTGGCAATACACATCTTGGAGCAGGTGACCACCCATTTTTTGTGCAAGTAATTGTTGATCGCTGGTTTGCAGGAGAATATCCCTCATTGCAAACAAACGTAATGTTTTCACCTTCTATGTACGTGCTAACGGAAGTACTAGCGAAGTGACCCTTATTAATACTTCGAGAAGGATCACATATTTCTGAAAAGAAAAAGAGCAACTGAGTTTCATCATTCAGGGTTTCTGAAGGCAATTC
The DNA here is from genome assembly GCA_023053685.1 of Diadophis punctatus similis. Lineage (NCBI taxonomy): Eukaryota > Metazoa > Chordata > Lepidosauria > Squamata > Dipsadidae > Diadophis > Diadophis punctatus. The sequence goes on along the minus strand of JALIGW010000003.1, from coordinate 83,864,680 downwards.
CTACTATGCATGATATCTAATTCACAGAGATGACAGAATGTGAAGAGAGAAAGAAACTGATGAGGAAGAACACTGTTTTTCTGTTTGTTTTTATAAAAGACCTAGCTCTTCGCTTCTCTCATTTAAGGTCTCAGTGCAAATACTTTTGCAAACTGTAGGCTCCAAAACAATCTTTAGGATCCCTTGAGAAGAGACAGCAGTGGAAACATCACAAAGGACACAGAAGAACCAAAGAGCAGGCTGAGATCTCTACTGGTTGTGACTTCTTCAAGGTTAAAGCAAGGTCAGGGTATATCTATTGCAAAGAGGAAAGAATTACTTACTGAAACACTTTAGTTCTGGTTCAAAGCGTGAATTGATGCATGTTGCTGTTTGCCATTTCTGCTTGCCTATAGGCAGAAAACCATGATAACAATAAAACCGAATTGTTTCTCCTTCCAATTTTGGAAATGGTCTGTACTGTTCATAACTATCAGCCATTCTTCCATTTTCTATACGGATATAGTCACAGCCCTTTCCTGAGGAAAAGAGATATGAAAAAATGGTAAATCACCCCCAAATTCAGAATATTCTATTAATTCATTCACTTTGCTTTAGTCTGTGCTAACATCAACGATGAATGTGTTATTAATGTTGTTGATTTAGTGCAATTTCAGAATCTGATCTGGTTTTCTGCCTTGGATCTGAAGAAGGAAACAGAAAACAACAGAGGGGAGTGGGGAAATAAAAACCCTTATATCTTCTGCTTACAGTCTGTGATGGCTGTGGGGAGAATGGAGAGGTGTTGGTTTGATACCTTTGAGCTTAAACTGTAAAACGAGACTGAAGAGTTTTGCAACTTCTTTCTACCTTCCTATTTTGTTATGGCACTGTGATTTATCAAAGCATTATCATTCTGGTTGTTATTGTTGTTATTATATTTTCATCCTACCCAATGGTGAAATCCAAATTTTTTCCCTACCGGTTCTGTGGGCGTGGCTTGCTGGGCGTGGCAGGGGAAGGATACTGCAAAATCCCCATTCCCACCTGAGGCCAGCCAGAGGTGGTATTTGCCAGTTCTCCGAACTACTCAAAATTTCTGCTACCGGTTCTCTGAACTACTCAAAATTTCTGCTACCGGTTCTCCGAACTACTCAAAATTTCCGCTACCGGTTCTCTGAACTACTCAAAATTTCTGCTACCGGTTCTCCGAACTACTCAAAATTTCCGCTACCGGTTCTCCAGAATCTGTCAGAACCTGCTGGATTTCACCCCTGACTACCTTTTTATAAGGCAATAAACATAGCTAATATTTCTGGCTCCTATTTTCCCCACCACAACCACCCTATGAAAGGGTGAAAATGACTGGGCCAAAGTCACCCAGTTATTTTGATGCCTAAGGTGGAACTAGAATTCACAATCACCTGGTTTGCAGGCCAGCACCTTCATGACTATATTAATCTGGCTTTATTGGAAGTCTTAAGTGAAAAGTAAGAAAGAAGTAAGTTTGTAAAACTTTTTGTATAATAAAAGCCTTCCTAGAGACACAGGGAAGGAAAGATCTCCTGAAGAAGATCTGCAAAAGAGCTCCTTCAGAATGGGCAGGACTTTCTGTGCTTTATTTATTTATTTATTTTGTTATTCTTATATGCCGCCCAACTCCCGCAAGACTCAGGGCGGCGTACAACACAGAGAAATACAAGAATAAACAAAATTTCATAAAATTAAAAAAACGATACAAAATTTAAAAAACAGTGTAAAAAGCAACAACATCCATACAACAGCATACATACTTGGGGGGTAAGCACGAGTGGGTTAAGCTGTCCCCCCCACCTGCAGGAAGAGCCATGTCTTAACCGCCTTTCGGAAGGCCAGCAGAGTGGGGATAATTCGGGTCTCTGGGGGAGCTGGTTCCAGAGCACGGGGCCAGCCACAGAGAAGGCCCTCCCCCTGGGGCCCGCCAGCCGGCATTGCTTGGCCGACAGGACCCGGAGGAGGCCAACTCTGTGGGCCCTAACCGGTCGGAGGGAAGTATGAGGCAGAATGCGGTCCCGGAGATATCCTGGTCCTAAGCCATGTAGGGCTTTAAAGATGGTGATCAACACCTTGAATTGGACCCGGAGACCGATGGGCAACCAATGCAGCTGGCGGAGTATCGGTGTCACGTGGGTGTACCTTGGCACACGCGCAGCCGCATTTTGCACCAACTGAAGTCTCCGGATACTCTTCAAGGGTAGCCCCATGTAGAGCGCATTGCAGTAGTCCAAACGCGAGGTGACAAGGGCATGAGTGACCGTGAGCAAAGCCTCCTTCTCCAGATATGGCCGCAGCTGGTGCACCAGGTGAACCTGTGCAAAGGCCCCCCTAGCCACAGCAGAAAGATGATGGTCTAATTTTAGCTGTGGATCTAGGAGGACCCCCAAGTTGCGGATTTGGTCTGAGGGAGTCAGTTTCGCCCCCTCGATGACCAAGGAGGGACAGTTATCATAGTCCTTAGGAAGCATTATCCACAGCCACTCGGTCTTGTCGGGATTAAGTCTGAGTCTGTTCCTCCCCATCCAGATCTTAACGTCGTCCAGGCATCGGCACATTACATCAACTGCCTCCCTGAAGTCAGACGGGGTGGTGATGTACAGCTGGGTGTCGTTAGCGTACTGATGGAAACACACCCCATGTCTGCGAATGATCTCACCCAACGGTTTCATGTAGATGTTAAACAGGATGGGCGAGAGAACTGACCCCTGGGGCACCCCACATGATAGGGGCCTAGGGGACGATCTCTGCCCTCCTGCCAACACCGACTGCATCCGATCGGCGAGATAAGAGGAGAACCACCGCAAAACGGTGCCTCCCACTCCCAACTCGCCGAGCCGATGCAGAAGGATACCATGGTCGATGGTATCGAATGCCGCTGAGAGGTCAAGTAGCACCAGGATGGAGGAGTTCCCTGCATCCCGGGCCCGCCAGAGATCATCCATCAGAGCGACCAAGGCAGTTTCTGTACTGTAGCCGCGCCTGAAGCCCGACTGGTAAGGATCTAGATGATCTGTTTCATCCAGGAGCTGCAGAAGTTGGGTTACCACCACCTTCTCCACAACTTTCCCTAAAAAAGGTAAGTTGGAGACTGGACGGTAGTTCTTCAAATCGGCTGGATCCAGGGAAGGCTTCCTCAGGAGGGGTCGCACCACCGCAGCTTTTAATGACTGCGGTACGGATCCCTCCCGCAGAGAAGCAGTGATCACCGCCTGGATCCAGCCGCGTGCCACCTCCCTGCTGGCCGAGACCAGCCAGGAGGGGCACGGGTCCAATAAACAGGTGGAGGTACCCATCGCTCCCATAGCCCTGTCTACATCCTCGGGAGAAACAGGCCCAAACTCTTCCCATAATGGTGGACTAAGACTCGCCCCTGTCAACTCAATGGACTCTGCCCTGCCGGAGTCCAAATTTGACCGAATCTGAGCGACTTTATCCGACAGAAACTCAGCGAATTCCTCAGCTCTGCCTTGTAAGTGTTCCTCGCTCCCCCCTTTTGCAAGGAGGGAGCGAGTCACCCTAAACAAGGCGGCTGGATGAGAATCTGCGGACGCAATAAGAGCGGAAAGATAAGATCGTCTTGCCGCCCTTATCGCCACTAAATAAGATCTGATGTAAATTCTTAATAGTGTTCGGTCAGACTCGGCCCTTTTGGCCCTCCAGCGGCGCTCCAGACGTCTCTTCTGGCGTTTCATCTCCCGGAGCTCCTCAGTGAACCAGGGAGCTTTCCGGGATCCACTGCCATGGAGAGGTCGCTTAGGCGCAATTCGGTCGAGAGCCCCTGATGCTGCGATGTTCCAAGCAGCCACCAGGGCGTCAGCCGAATTGTGTACCAGGGTTTCAGGTATTTCCCCAAGTTCCCTCTGGAATCCTTCCGGCTCCATTAGTCGCCTGGGGCGGAACCACCTAGTCGGTCCCGCCTCCCTGCGGGGGAGGAGTGGGGTTGTGAAATCCAGCCTCAGTAGGAAATGATCTGACCATGGCAGAGGGGTGATGACTATATCCCTTATCTTCAAATCATCTCTCCACTGCCCCGAGAGAAACACTAGGTCAAGCGTGTCACCACCCTCATGAGTCGGACCCTGGATTACTTGGGTCAGGTCCATGGTTGTCATGGAATCCATGAACTCCTGAGCTGCCCCAGAGGTTTTGCCAGCAGATGGCAGGTTGAAGTCCCCCAGCACCATAAGCCTAGGGAACTCAACCGCCAAGCCGGCTACTGCCTCAAGCAGCTCAGGCAGGGCCTTACTTACGCAGCTGGGAGGCAGGTACGTCAAGAAAAGGCCCACCTGAACCCCTAAGTCCAACTTCAGAAGGAGCGTCTCACACCCAACAATCTCCGGGGCAGGGATCCTACGAGGATGCAGATTTCCACGCATTATAATTGCCACTCCTCCCCCCCTTCCCTGGGATCGAGAATGATGCTGCACCGAGAAACCAGCTGGGCATATCTCGGAGAGGGCTACTCCCCCCTCCTGCCCTAGCCAGGTCTCGGTAACACACACCAGGTCGGCCCCCTCCTCTGTGATTAGATCACGTATCAGGGGGGCTTTGTTTACTGCATAAATGACTTCCCCTCTGTATTATTGGGTGTAGCATGGCTAAATAAAGATTTAGATTTCTGAAATTAAGCAACTAAGCTTCTCTGCACCCAGCCGTTTCTCATATTTTCATCTGTTATGTTTCCTTGTTTCAAAGTCATTGTAGAAGTTAGGGAACAGAATGATTAAGTTCAGCTTAATGCATACATCAGGCAGGTTTGTAAGACATATTTTTTTAAAAAAAATCTCATGATTTCTGATTATTTAAAACCTCACTAATGTCTTTAAGGAGATTTGGGACACACAGAATCACAGAATTTGAGTTTTGTTCAGAGCATTGACCTCATCCATCCATCCATCCATCCATCTTTGCCACCCAAGTCAACCAAGTGACTCTGAGCAACTTACAATTTTAAAATTATAAAACAATTAAAAACAATAAAACTGTAAAAATATCCAGAAATTAAATACAAACAGCAGCCAGGATAGTTAATTAAAGTAAAGCCAAGAAATGGGACCCTTAACACATTCTGGAGCCCAAGGTCCCAATACATAGCCAGGTTTTTAAAGCGTTATGAAAAGCCAATAGGGCTGGGGATTCTAATATCTGAGGGGGGAATATTCCACAAGACAGAGGCTATAGAAGAGAAGGCCAGTCTTCTAGTTCCCTCTAGTTGGCACTCTTTGTCTGATGGTATCTGCGGCAATCCAGCCTGCTGGATTACATTGGACAGGTAGAGACTCTTGGAAATAGATGGTCCCTCAGGTAACACAGTTGCAAGTTTTAAAAATGACAACCAGAACCTTGAATTGCATCCAGAAACATACTGGTAACCAATGAAGCTCACATACTAGTGGTGTTACATATACCATGTAGTACACATGTACCATTTACTAGCCACATTTTGCATCTATTGACATTTCCAAATGCTCTTCAAGGATAGCTCCATGTAGAGTGTGTTGCACTAAGCAAAAGGCTACAAGGGCATGGGTGATGTTGAGCAGGGCTTCCCGAGTGTACAAAGGCTAGTCGCAGCTGACACCTGTTCTTCACTGTAAGTCTAAGAGGACCACCAGGTCTGTCTGGGGTAAGGCCACCCCATCCAGAGCTAGAGATTCATCTGGTTTTTATTTATTTATTTATTTTCACCAAAATTGCCAATCATTTAGGAAACCTCTCATGGTATTTTGCGGTGGCTACAACTATGGGCTAGGACTGGAAAAAGGAAGGTTCACATTCCCCTTTTTTTGAAGAAGCATGTTAGAGAATCTTGATTCAATATCTGAATATTAATACTAAACAGGACACTGTTATATTTCAGACTATACTTGTACAGCGCTGTTAAAATTAATTAAAATTTCTGGAAGTATACATTATTCTCTATTATTTAAAAGAAGATACAATAGCACTGGGCCTCTTCAGAGCAAGCATTTATTTTAAAAAGCTTCTTTATTTTGTTAAGTTGTCTAGATTACAGGGGTCTCCAACTTTAAGACTTGTGGAATTCTGGGAGTTGAAGTCCACAAGTTAAAATTTTGTTCCACCATTGTATCCACATATTACCAGCCGCTCCTTAATTTCCAGTCCTTTTATTCACCTTTTAAATTAGAAAATTTCTTTTAATTTTTTTTTTGGCAATGTGATTAACCAGCCTCCTTCTTCTTCAACTTCTCCAGCACATAGCTTAAAAAATTTTCTTCCCAGATGACTCCAATCACCATTTCAAACTCTTTGCAGATGTAACTGCCCCGACTAGGGACGACACTTGGAACAGTTGTCCTCCATACGCCGCTGGTCGAGGAGACAAAGCCGGCTCCCTGGGGTGGTTTTCTGCCCTCCCAGTCCACCGGCAGGCGCTCCTCTTCTTTCCCACCCCTCCTGGGTGGTTTCGACCTGGTCTTGACTGGACCGGGTCCCCGGGCGGCGCAGGTTCGGGGCTTTCCCACAGGGAACTGGGAAAGCTCCATAGCGCCATGGCGCTGGCCACGCCTTCTCTCCCCAAATGCACCTCTAGTCTTGAGTCCCTTCATACGATAAAGATTTAAGCCCAGCCCACCTTGAATTCCGTGACTCTTACCTACGGCCAGTTTGCTTTGACTGTTAGTAGTTCAGATTCTTGTAGAGAATCTTTAGCATGCAATAAATCTATATTTATTTATACTGCCTGGACTCTTGATTTCCTGCACTTGACATTTCCGGATTTCTTGAAGCTAGTAGGTAATGTAAAACCATAGATACTTGTGTCTATATGTGTGCATTTTTCTTATGATTTATTCTTAATCATGATATTATTGAATTTTAATGTTTGATTATTTTATTGCTATTTTAATATCTTTAAACTATCTTGAATTCATAAAGATCAACATGGGACAGAAATGGCAGGTATGCATCAACAAACAAACAGACAGACATTTCCACAAAGTTGTTTTGATGCCTGTGGTGGAACTGCTGGTTCTGGGAAAAGTTCAACTGCTAGAATTGTAAAATGTCCCTCACTAGACATACACCAATCTGCTAGTTCTAAGATTAGAAGCATACCATTATTCTTTACCAGTAACAAAAAAAGTTCTTATAGTATTGCTAGAAACTGACTTGGAATTTCTATTAGTATTGATATTTTGTTTTTGCTATGGTAAGAGTTTATAAATTCTTTAAAAATAGAAACATGCAGTAACTCAGTCTGATAAACTAATGGAGTTTATTATCAGCAAAAGCAATTACTCTGTTTTATTTTATTTATTTATTTAAATGGATTTCTATGCCGCCCAACTCCCAGGGGACTCTGGGCGGCTCACAACATATCAGAAACCATTCCACAGTATAAAATACAATAATTAAAAAGTACAAAAATTAAAAAGAGTATCTCACATTCACAATCAAGGGGGGAGACCCATATCTAGTCTAGTTGGTCTCACTTTCACCCCGCCTGCTGGAAGAGCCAAGTTTTTATTGCTTTACGGAAGGCCAGCAGGGTGTGGATAGTCCTGATCTCTGGGGGAAGCTGGTTCAACAGGGAGGGAGCTCCCACAGAGAAGGCTCTCCCCCTCGGCCCCGCCAACCGACATTGCTTGGTCGATGGGACCTGGAGGAGGCCAACTCTGTGGGCCCTGTTAATGTATTAGCAGAGTATTCCTTGTGTTACCAAGGTTGTGCATACAGAAACGTTTAGATTGAGATCAGTTGTGAATAAGTACTCAGCCACACACAGATTCACTAACTTGAGTTAAAAGTTTACTTTGAGAAATAGCATGTTCCTATAAACAGTCCAAAGTCATACACTTAATAGTCATAATAACAATCCAAGTATTATCCAGTACAAATACATTTTAGCTATAATACATAACTACAACACAGAGAGAAATGCAGAGCATACATACTCTAGGCCTTGCTCTAATGAGTATCAGAGAACACACACTCAGTAGCAGAGACCAAAGACAAACAGAGAGGGACTCCCAGAGGAATAAGCTGTGAACTCTAACTCCCTCTTGTGGCAGTCTGCAACACCTCAGCTAAACAGACTTACTTCTGTAAAAAGCTAAACATATATTGTCCTATCCAATATTAGTTATGGTCAGAGACCTAACATTCTCCCCTTTGGGTAGGTCAATATATAATATCTCACATCTTTAAACCATAGTTTTTACAACACTCTTTGTGTTTAATTGCACCTTGCGCTTTAGTGAAATGATCTGCAATATTCTGTTCAGTCATGCAGTATTCCAACTTAACCATTTTATTTTGAACACATTGTCTAACATTCAGATATCTCAAATCAGTATGTTTCAACCTTGTTTTCACAGCTAAACTATTAGCCATATTAATGGCAGATTGATTGTCTTCATACACAATAAATGGCTCCTGTACAGTAATTCCTATATCCTTTAACAATTGTTTATAATACACCAATTCTGTACACATTAATGATAAACTCGAGAATTCTGCTTCCATAGTGGATAAACTAATATGTTGTTGCCTAATAGATTTCCACCCTATTAAAGCATTACCCAACATTACCACTATACCTGATGTTGATTTGCGAGTCATTGCATCAGTAGCAAAACTTGCATCAGCATATGCAGTTAACACTAATTCATTTCTCGGTTCTAAATATAAAGAATAGTGTATTGTGTGCTTTAGGTATCTAAGTATTCGTTTAGCTGCTTGCCAATGCCTTTCATTTGGTTCAGCATTATATCTAGCCAGTTGATTTATGCTATAAGATATATCTGATCTAGACCAATTACTCAAATATGAGAGACTACCAATTAGAGACTGATATATCTCCTTATCAAACACAGGACATTTAGTATCACTATTTGTAAATCCCTGATCCATTGGTGTCTTAGCAGTTTTACAATTCTCCAGGTTATATCTTTTTAACAATTGGCTAATCTTCTTAGCTTGCGAAATTTTGAATCCTCTATTTGTCTTCATTATATCAAGACCCAAATAATGTTTAATTTCTCCTAAATTTCTAATCTTGAACTTTCTTTGTAATTCGGAAACAATATCATTTGCTTCTTGTTCAGTCTTTGTTATAATCGCTATATCATCTGTAAATAATAGCAACAGAGAAATCAAACCATCTTTCTCTCTCCTAAATAAACAAGGATCAGCTATACCAGCTTTAAAATCCATGGAAACTAATTCTTTTACAATGCATTTATTCCATTCATAACCTGATTGCTTTAAACCATAAAGACTTTTCTTTAATTTCCAATAATCATTTTTTCCATCATCTTTTAAACCTAATGGCTTTCTCATATAAATGGTATGTTGTAAAGGTGCATGTAGATATGCAGTTTCGACATCTACATAATTAATTATGCATTTATTTTTAGCTGCCCAAACTAATGCTCCTCTCAATGTATTTGCTCTCAGACTAGGTGCAAATACCTCATCATAATCCTTATCTGATTGAGCAAATCCCTGAGCAACTAATCTTGCTTTATGGGTAACAGTGCCATCCACACCAGTCTTTAATTTATACACCCATCTGCAACCTATTGCACGCTCACCTGGTGGTAACCTTACATCTTCATATACCTCAAGATCCTTTAAAGATTTTAATTCCTTATTCATAGCTTCCTGCCAAGCTACCTGTTCCTTTGTTGGATACAGCTTAAGTTCATTATAATTAGATGGTTCCACATTAATCTGGCATACAATACTTGCCTGATATCTATCAGGTGGACGTCTCTCCCTAGTTGACCTCCTAGGCAATTTAGTACAAGTTGTTGGAATTTCCTCTTCCTTCTCCTCCCCTATCGAAGTACCTTCTACATCATCCATAGATGGTTCCTCTATTGAGGATTCTTTCACTATCCTATCATCAGTACTATTCTTATCAGAATCATCAGGAAACAATGGATCCTCAACAACAATACTATCTTGTTCCTTGTATTCCTGTTCCAGTTTACTCCATCCAACATGCTCAAGGAATTTAGCACTTGCACTACAATATACTCTAGTAGTACCTGGCTCCCAGAATCTAAATGATCTATGATTAGATTCATACCCTACAAAACATAATTTCCGTGCTCTATGTTGTCCCTTTCGCCTTACTTGTGTGGGAATATGCACCCATGCTGGTGCACCAAATGTATGCAAATAACTAAGATTTGGTTTCCTACCATACCAGCGAGTAAATGGCAATTCACCAGTTGTTGCATTCACTACATTGTTCAAAACATGGTTAGCACACATTATAGCTGCACCCCAGAGTCTTTCTGGTAAACCAGAATCTGAAATCATGGTTCTAGACATAGCCTGTAATGTCTGACCTCTACGTTCAATATGCGCATTATGTTGTGGCCGAAAAGGAGCAGAACGCTTATGTTCAATACCAGCTCTCTTTAGCATATCTTCAAATTTCTTATTGGTAAACTCAGTACCATTATCTGTTACTAAACTAACCAGTTTCTTATTCATTTTTCGTTCAACAAACCTTAACCAGTTTACAAAATGCTGATATGTTTCTGTTTTTGTTTTCATCAGATAACAGAAACCATATCTAGAAAAATGATCAACTATGCTCAATATATAACAGGCTCCACCTAAACTGGGTTTCTTAGGGCCAATGAGATCAGCAAATACAACCTCTAATGGTTCCTTGGTTTTAAATCCATTTAACCTGTTTGCAGGAATTACCTTGCTCTTTTCCTGATTGCAAGCATTACAATTTAAATATCTTGTACAAGGTTTTAATTTTATACCATTAGATAACTCAACAGTTTTCTTTAAAATTTTGAAATTTAAATATCCCATACGTCTATGGAGCAAATGAATACATTCATCATGAGGCTTTCTATTTTCATAAACTGAATTAGCCTTATTTAATGGACTATCATGGATAATGTATAAGCCATCATGCAATCTTGCAGTAACTCTTTTACCTTGCTTTTCAATTAAACATTTATCTCCCTGAAAAGTTACCACAAACCCTGCTTTTACCAATTCTCTCACAGACAGTAAGTTATATATAAGGTTAGGTACATATAACATTGGTAAACTTTCATTAATACATGAACAATATGCATTACCTTCTCCAGATACAATCAATTTCCAGCCATTTGCTAATGATACATGCTGGTTACTTTTAGTCATATTAACAAATCTCTCTTTACTTTTAGTTATACACTGAGATGCTCCACTGTCTATTATCCAGATATCATAGCTTACATTTTTATTTGTACTTGATATAGCTGCACTAACATCATTATACGCTCTCTGCATATTACTAGCATTCTGCTTTTTTCCCTTTTTACAGAATCTGGCTATATGACCCTTAGCCCCACAAGAATAACATTTCCTAACAATATAGGCAGTTGAAGATCGTTGTTGTTCCTGTGGTGGTTTCTCTCTCAGTTGTTTTCTATCTTGCCTTCTTCTAGACTCTTCTAACAGTCTTCCTATTATGCCAGTCAATGTCAGTTCATCTCTGGTCAAAACTTCCAGTGAAGATAGCAATAGCAATAGCACTTTTCTTATATACCGCTTCATAGTGCTTTACAGCACTCTCTAAGCGGTTTACAGAGTTCAGCATATTGCCCCCAACAATCTGGGTCCTCATTTTACCGACCTCGGAAGGATGGAAGGCTGAGTCAACCTTGAGCCTAGTGAGATTTGAACAGCTGAACTGTTGAACTAGCAGTCAGCCTGCAATGGCTGCATTTAACCACTGCACCACTTCAGCTCCTGAAGACACATAATCATCATAAGAGTCATCCAAAGAAGAAAGAATAATATAAACTTGATGCAACTCTGAGAAAATCAGTTCTTTTTCATGTAGCTCTTGTAATGTTCTCTTCATAAACTCCAAATGAGCTAACATGTCACCACCTTTTAACAAACGTGCTCTGAACAGTTTACGTGTAAGGTGTATGTGCGCACCAACACTATCTCGAACATAAAGTCTCTTTAAGGTACTCCAACACTTGGCAGCAGAATCTTCACCATGAATATGGACCAGTTGTCGATCACTCAGTGTCAGTCCAATAATACTAAGAGCCTTTTCATTATCCCGGTTAAAGGCAGCTATTTTCTTCTTATCTTCATCATTTGTTGGATCCCAAGCTGTTATATCAGGTGGATTATTAACCACAGTCCATAATCCTTCTTTACGCAAAAGTAAGCTGCATTTCATAGACCAGGAAACATAGTTAGTTCCATCTAACCTGGTTATCAGGGATAAGCTAGTTGACTGTTCTTGTGCCATTGTTAATTTAACAGTAAACCACAAGTTAGCTGTCTGAGTATGAAACTGAATATTCACACTAACTCTCAATATCTCTCTGGGCCCATAACCAGTGTTAATGTATTAGCAGAGTATTCCTTGTGTTACCAAGGTTGTGCATACAGAAACGTTTAGATTGAGATCAGTTGTGAATAAGTACTCAGCCACACACAGATTCACTAACTTGAGTTAAAAGTTTACTTTGAGAAATAGCATGTTCCTATAAACAGTCCAAAGTCATACACTTAATAGTCATAATAACAATCCAAGTATTATCCAGTACAAATACATTTTAGCTATAATACATAACTACAACACAGAGAGAAATGCAGAGCATACATACTCTAGGCCTTGCTCTAATGAGTATCAGAGAACACACACTCAGTAGCAGAGACCAAAGACAAACAGAGAGGGACTCCCAGAGGAATAAGCTGTGAACTCTAGCTCCCTCTTGTGGCAGTCTGCAACACCTCAGCTAAACAGACTTACTTCTGTAAAAAGCTAAACATATATTGTCCTATCCAATATTAGTTATGGTCAGAGACCTAACAGGCCCTGACCGGTCGTAGGGTGGTATGCGGCAGGATGCGGTCCCGAAGGTAACCTGGCCATTTACTGATATAAAAATATTACTCTGTGAATATATTACCCCACATTAATGAAAGAGCAACCTTTTGGGGAACATTCTCAAGGGTGCAGTGTGCAGTTTTTGCACTAATTTAGCCATGAAATGGCCAAAAGGTATGTATTTCATTGCACAATTTTCTTTTTCATTTCTGCTTACCGAGGCAAACGGGCACTTTTGTCCAAGTCCCGTTATCACAGAAAGATCTGTTCTGGCCTTCCATGGCATAATTCTTTTGGCATCTGAATTCTACTGAAGTGCCAGATATGTACTGCTTTTCAGATAAAGGAATAATGTCTCCGTTCTCAATCCTGGGTGGATCCCCGCAATTTTTTCCTCTTTCTATTAAATAGAGAAGAAAAAACCAATAGGCCAGGAAATGCTAGCTAAAGTGAATGACATTCCTTAAAATAATAATTACAAAGAAATTTGTTTAAAATTATTACAGATTCTGCTCATTTTTCCAATAAAACCAGGTACTATCTATTTTTAAAGTGGAATTATTTCATAAGCAAGTTAAGTATTTGTGAAACTTCAGCATCAAAACACAAGCTACGTCTCAACAAAGCTACAATGCACCCACTGTCTGAACTGAAGAAGCTTCTTGGATGAGAAGCGAAATGTCTTCAAGGAAAAAAAAAGAAAGTCCAATAGCCTTTTGAAAAGGCACCTTTGGGACAATGTACCCAACTGTACCCAATCTACAGTATTTTTCTCTCTCTATTTCTCTCTCTTTAGGCTTCCACCTACATATAAATGATGAAGGGACAGAGTGACAATTTTAAAAAATATTTTCTGAACTAATATTTTGTAGGGCTATAAAAATTATCATAAAATCTGAAAATTAAATGTCTGCAAACAAAGAATAATAAAATATCCTTCATCACCTAAATATTCTGGAACCTATGCAGTGGTGCGGTGTGGTGATGATGTAATTTTCGGTGCTTTTTTCCGGGTTTAGATGGCTTCTCCGCGTCCTGTGCTTTCGAAAAAAGCCCTCCCACCCGCCCTTGTGTTAATGCCAACCTTTATTCTTCGTCCGAAGCACAGCTGAGAAGCTCCTCAGCTGTGTTTTGGCTTGTAATGTCATCCTGAGCATGCGCGGAAGTGAAATTGCACGATAAAACATGTGCGCGCGTGCGAAACATTGCAATGTGTACCGGTAGCGAAATGTAACTGGAACCCACCCCTGAACCTATGGAATTATTAAATAAAATTATATTCCCAGTCAGTTTAATATTAACATTGACCATATGATAAATTCATCTAACCAATTTCAAACAAAAGAGATTTTTCATCAGGCAAAATATGGGACTCCTTTAATAATATGACATCAGCATATTTTATACAACCTTTGCAATTTTTGAAACACATTCTTTGCCTACCAATTTTATGCATACCCTAACCCTATCTTCAACTACATGGAATCATATTTCTTAGCTGAAGTTCAAGATTTTGGACTGAACCTTAGAAACAATTCAGATATTTGGGGAAATATGCTTCAGGTTTTTTATTTTAGATTGCAACTACTAAAATTCCAGGACAAGATGTGAATTATTTCAGTGAAGATTAAATCATTTTTAAAAGAATGGGACTTTAGAAGCAAATGTTCATATTCATTATATTATCTTAATTTTTTTAATTAGCTATTATCCTAGAGGAATCAATTATTTTGACAGCACGCTTACCAGAGATACATAATGGGAAATCCATGTAACCATCAATACACTTTCTGACTGATGGAACCACAAGCACATATCCTTCATTGCACTGAAATTGTAGACTCTGATTACTTTGAATAAGCTGAGCTTTTCTTTGACTCCCAGTCACAAACAAGTTTTTTGTTGCTAGCTGTTGTCTTGTGATACTGCAGGGTGCTAAAAAAACACAGAAAAGAAGATAGATCTTGTCAAGGGTGGAAATTTGTCCATTGGTTTCCCTCTATTCCACTACCAAGAAAATCAGCCTGGTTTGTAAATCACAACTGATAGTTCCAGACTAAAATCAAAAAATCAAGTTAGAGCACAGTATTAATGATAAACAAGTTATGATTCTGCAATAGATTTTAGACGTATCACAGAGGACTGGCTTGTAGGAACATGTAGGCGCATGCACAAACAGATGGTCTTGTTTATTTCAAGCTAAGAACAAATAGCCCAACTCAGAATCTTCTGCAAAGACATTTTGAGTTGACTGAGTTGTAATAGAACAACAGTTGAGACAGCTGGAGTATTCCATATTCTATTGAAGTATGTTGCAAACCTTCTCAATTTTGGTTTCAGTATAGAGGGAAAACCTGGATCCAAATAAAAGCTACTTCTCAAAAAATTGGGCAACTGCAACTCTTCTTCTATTGGATGAATTCCACATTTCCCCCCAGGTTTATACTAGTCAAAGAAAGCATGATGGCTCACCCAAGCATTTTGGTGGACGAGGTGTCCATTCTTGTCCCTTACACTGAATCCATTCAGGTCCTTCCAAGACATAGGAAGGGTTGCACCTGTATTGCACTCGGTCATTTTCCAGGTACTTGGCTTTCTCAGCGCTCACAATTTCCCCAAAGTCAATCTCATCTGGTTCTTCACATGCTGAAAATAAATTTACATTAAATTATCTTACCTGCTTGCTCTTCCTATCTACTCTTATGAGCTGTGAGATAACAAATTTCCCTCGTAGATAATTAGTTCCCACTTTTGTCTAAACTAGTAAACCAATACCTGCTAAACACTTAATCCAGGCTACAGGTGGTCCTTGACTAATGACTCATTGCTTAGTGACATTCAAAGTTCCAAAGGGGATATTTACAACTTGGATTTGAAGTTCTGACAGTTGCCCACCCCAATGGTGACATGACCACACTTTGGACATTGGGCAACTTTATTGCATTTATAGTCATTTATAGTGTCCTTCAGTTACATGACCCTGTTTTATGTCACTTTTGCCAAAAAGTAGTATAAGTAATATTTACTTCCAGTTTTTAGCAACCCCTTGCCCATAGTGAATCATTGCTTCTCTTAACAACTATGGATTTGCTTAATGACCATGGTAATTTGCTTAATGGCCAGTACAAAAAAGGTCATAAAATTGAGTCGGTCACTTTAAAATCATAACAAGTTATGATCGTGATGAATAGGCTCCAAATGGATCATAATTTGTTTTTGTTTTTTGTTGTTGTTGTGGAACCTCCAGCACCTCTTGGCAGGGATGGGAAAGGAGGGGCTACTCCTTTCCTGAATGCAAGAACATGCAGGGCTGCCAAGAGGCAGGAAGGTTTACTCCGGAGAAGGTCTCCTAAGGAGTAAGGTTGGGGGTTAATTGGCTACTCCCCTAGTCTATTTAAGAACAGTCGAGGCAGCTGGCAAGCTGCAGGAAACAACTCTTCATAATCACCTCATGTATCAGATTCAGAAAACATTTATTCGGCCCTGGTTTTCCTGTGTTATCTGTTTGGCTAATTGCTTCTGGGAGTCTTGCCAAACCACAGTAAGAGTACTGATATCGGACAACACTATTGCATCAAGACTTGAGTTATTTTACGTTTGACTTTTGTCAGGCTGTTAATGACTTTGAATTAACAGCCGTAGTTCCTGAAAGACTGTTTGAAACAGTATCTTTGTTTGAACAAACTACTAAGAAAGCTTATTAGAATTCTGTATTTAATTAAAATAAGGTTTGCACGGACTTTGTGCGAGCTGCGTCTTCGTGGTTCGTAGCTGGGGCAGAACAATAATTTAAGGACTATCTATAATACGTAAACCTCCCTTGCCTAACCTAAACAAATCTGGGGATAGGAAGGTAGAGAGAGGTTGAAGGGCTACCAAAATTGCCCCCTAATGCATCCCCTTTATATGTGATTCTGTGGAATTTTGTCCTTGCCAGTACTTTGACTTACCTTGGTTGGCCCTGGAGAAATATTTCTGACAGTTTTATGTATTGGGTTTTCATGATTAAACCTTTCTCCATTGTAATCACCCTGTCCTCTTTCATCAGCAATATCTGACCAAAATTTTTAATGCTGCCAACAATTCCTTTCCTCGAGAAATTAAACCATTGCTTACTAGTATTGGCCTTGATATTAATTTCTCAATACACATTATCTGCAGTTTGTTTCTTTTTAATCAGGTCTAAATGCTGTCAGCTGAGAATTTATTCTGTAGTTTTTAACTCTCTCATCTTGTTCTTCTCTTGTTATTTTTTTCTTTTCTCTCTCTCTCTTTTAGAGATATGGAACATAGTAGGGCTCAAAGAGAATACAATAGTGGGAGAGTATACACACAGAGACACACAAATATTATATTGTATAAAGAAAGAAAATATACATTTCAAATCAGCCATGCTGGGCAGAATCGGGAAGAAAATAATTGTAGAATAATTGCCTCTAACCCTTCAGCTAGTGAATTTGAAAGAGTCTGAAATTGGGTAGCATTCACAACTTCTCATGCCAATAACTTACCAGTTAATTTTACAATTATTGGGAAAGGAATACCTTCTATGCTCTCTGTTGATTAAGGCCAGATCTCCTCTTTCTTTTCCTTCATGAATGACATTTGCAACCATCAAAAACAGTGATAAATATATGATTGGCTCAAAGTATGAATATTAGCAAATACAGTCTTAGCTTCAATATCTTGTGAAGTCAATATTATCCACCTTGTCTTCTTGTGAAGGATACAACCATTGTGAATTTAGACATCCACTACTTTCTTTGTATTTATCCTGATATATACCCAACTAAAATACATCTCTATAACTTCAATCACTCTGACTTCTGAAGCCTCATCTTAGACATGGTAATTACTTGGTTATTATCATATCAATTTCTTTATTAACTGAAACAAAGATCCTCAAAATGGGTGTGAATTTATAATACTGATGCAAAGTATTTTGCTCTTCACAAATCAACTGCTGAAAAATCTTGTATTTGAAAAGGGGATTGGAATTATAAATCCATGATATCCTTAAAGAATCTGGTATTACAAATGCCCAGAAAGCCACAAGAGAAAAATGAAACTGTTTGCATTTTATAAAAGCAACTTCCTTTAATGAATGCAAGCAGACACTATTTTCCCCTTGATTTCTCTTTGTCTTAACTTACCGTTTTGAGAAGAGAAGCCTGGCCAGAGAAGAAAAACAGCAACCAGGAGCAGCCAGCCCTTCATAGCTCTTCAGGTAATCTCCCAACCACGAAAATTCAGTTCAGAAGTTTGGGTATTTCAGCTGATTTCTCTGAGCTACTATAATCCCTTCCTCCTTTTTGCTTTGCTTTTTATTAGGGAACTTGTGAAGAGGAAGCATTACTGGAATAAGAATATGACCTTGATAGCTAAATGTGGACTTCATGAGAGCTTTGTGAACTTTGTATTGCAATAAACAACCAACAAATCAAGCAATAGTTCAGCTTTTCAGGCAGTGCTTCCAACTCTTCAGAAGGAAAAAAACCCACTTACATTCCAGCACTGATAAATTCTGAATCTTCCCAAGTTCTCCGGTAGCAGCAGCTACTGTATCATACATGAATTTATGAAAAATTCTTAGCAATGGAAAACATTTTCTCATTCTTCCATGTCTCAACACTG
This sequence comes from Diadophis punctatus similis, assembly GCA_023053685.1. Taxonomy (NCBI): domain Eukaryota; kingdom Metazoa; phylum Chordata; class Lepidosauria; order Squamata; family Dipsadidae; genus Diadophis; species Diadophis punctatus. Next base: position 83,846,190 of record JALIGW010000003.1, on the reverse strand, counting down.
TATTTTTATTGCAAATCACCCAGAATGCGTCAGATGAAAAGGGCAGTGTAGAAATTTGATTATTAAATAAATTACATTTGATATCTGACATATTCCGACTTAGGCCCAGTACTCTTCAATATCTTCATAAACGACTTAGATGAGGGAATAGAAGGGGAACTTAACAAATTTGCAGATGATACTAAGCTGTCAGGAATAGCCAACTCTCCAGAAGATAGGCTCAAGATCCAGATGGATCTTGACAGACTTGAACACTGGGCCCTATCTAACAAAATGAAATTCAATGTAGAGAAAAGTAAAGTCCTACACTTAGGTAAGACTAACCAAAAGTACACATATAGACTGGGTGAAACCGGGCTTAATAGCAGTGACTGTGAGAGGGATCTTGGAGTCTTAGTGGATAACCAGCTAAATATGAGCTAGCAGTGTGCTGCGGCAGCCAAAAACAGTCATTGCAATCCTAAGTTCCATTAACAGAGGGATACAATCAAGATCAAGTGAGATACTAATACCACTCTAAAAAGCCTTAGTAAGACCACAACTAGACTACTGCATCCAGCTTTGGTCACCACACTATAAACAAGATGTTGAGACTCTAGAAAGAGTGCAGAAAAGAGCAACCAGGATGATTAGGGGACTGGAGACTAAAACATATGAAGAACAGTTACAGGAACTGGGCATGGCTAGTCTAGTGAAGGGAAGGACCAGGGGAGACATGATAGCAGTGTTCCAATATTTGAGAGGCTGCCACACAGAGGAAGGGGTCAAGCTATTTTCCAAGGCACCTAAAGGCCAGACAAGGAATAATGGATGGAAACTGATCAAGGAGAGATTCAACCTAGAAATAAAGATAAATTTTCTGACAGTGAAAAGAATCAACCAATGGAACAGTTTGCCTTCGGAAGTTGTGGGAGTTTCATCACTGGAGGCTTTCAAGAAGAGATTGGACTGCCATTTGTCAGAAATGGTGTAGAGCCTCCTGCTTGGGCAGGTAGGGGGGTTGGACTAGATGACCTACAACATCCCTTCCAGCTCTTTTAATCTAAGTATTTATTTTGGTGGGATGAAACCCATGAATGGAATATACAACTAGAGAGATTTAAATTATTTAAAAGAAACAGACCTAATAAAAGGAGGTAGAGTTCTGCTATATATAAAAAACAACTATAGCTCAACAAAAATACAACAGAATAATGGTTAAAAACATCTTGAATGCATTTTGGTCAATATAAAATGAAAAAATAATGACATTACCATACTACAGGCCACCCAACTAACCAAACAGAACTAATCAAACAGAAGAAATATATGAGCTTTTTGTTAATCAGTTAACTAAGGTATGTAGGAAGCACATCACAATAGTAATGAAGACTGTAACTACTCTGACATCAATGGGAGACCAACCTAGTGGAAGATCAAACAAATTCCTGACAAATCTAGCAGATAGCTTTGTGTCCCAAAAGGTAGAGAAGAGAACTAGAGGGTCAGCCATATTGGATTTAATTCTCAGTAACAGAAATGAAATATAGAAGATGTTGAAGTAACAGGAACCTTGTGGGGGAGGTACCATGTATTATTTGAATTCAACATTATGCAAGCTCAAGATCAAAGTCAAACTAAAGTCTTGGACTTCAAGAGAACTGATTTCAATAAACTTAGAGAGAGCTTGGGAAGGATTCCATGGATGAGAATCCTCAGGGGAAAACAGCCCAAGAAGAACAGAACAGAACAGAACAGAACAGAACAGAATAGAATAACAGAGTTGGGAGGGACCTTGGAGGTCTTCTAGTCCAACCGCCTGCTTAGGCAGGAAACCCTACACCCCTTCAACAAATGGTTATATAACATCCAGTGCTGGAGCATTCACAACTTCTGGAGGCAAGTTGTTCCACTCATTAATTGTTCTAACCTTTAGGAAATTTGTCCTTAGTTCTAAGTTGCTTCTCTCCTTGATTAGTTTCCACCCATTGCTTCTTGTTCTACCTTCAGGTGCTTTGGAGAATAGTTTGACTCCCTCTTCTTTGTGGCAACCCCTGAGATATTGGAACACTGCTATCATGTCTCCCCTGGTCCTTCTTTTCATTAAACTAGACATACCCAGTTCCTGCAACCGTTCTTCATATGTTTTAGCCTCCAGTTCCCTAATCATCTTTGATGCTCTTCTCTATACTCTTTCTAGAGTCTCAACATCCTTGGGGAAGCTTGGGGAACTTTGAAAAGTGAGTTTATAAAAGGGTCAGTCTAGCACAATTCCAATGAAGAAGAAAAATAAGAGATCTCAAAAGAAATCAGCATGGCTGCACAAAGAGCTCTCTGATGAACTGAAAAACAAAGATGAAACAAGTATAAAAAGTAGAAAGAGGGGCACATAACTAAGGCAGAATATCAGCAAATAGTCCAAACCAGCAAAGCTGAAGTCAGGAAAGCTAAGAGCTGGAATGAACTAAGTCTTGCTACAAAAGTAAAAAATAACAACAACAACAAAAGCTTCTTTCAATATGTAAAAAACAAGAAAAAAGTCAAGTAAAGTGATGAGAAACCAGGAGAAAGCAGAACTTTTTAATTAATTTTTTGCATCTGTCTTTATACAAAAGGGAAAAAAAATAGATCAACCTATTAAAAAATACTGTAAAATACAAATTAGGAATGCAAGTCAAAATAAGCAAGAAAATGGAAAGAGATCACTTAACCACTCTAGAAGGTTCAAATCACTAGGACCAGATTACACCCCAAGGTTTTGAAGGAATTGACAGATGAGATCTTAGAACCTTTGAACCATATCTTTCAAAGATCCTGGCACACCGAAGAACTATCAGACAACTGGAAAAGAGCTAATGTAGTTCCCATCTACAAAAAAGGAAAAAATGGATCCAGGAAACACAGACCTATAAGCCTGAAATCAATACCTGGAAAGATTTTCTGAAAAAGAGAATTAAGCATCGAATCAGTGAATAAAGGTAAACAAAGTCATAAGCAGAAGCCAACATGGATTTGTCAAAAACAGATCATGCCAGACAAATCTTTTTGCATTCATTGACAAAGTGACAAAATTAGGGGACCCAGGAAATTGCTGTGGATATAATTTACTAGGACTTCAATAAGGTATTTAATAAAGTTGACCACAACCTACTACTTGATAACATAGAAAAATGCAGGTTAGACAGCATCACCACCAGATGGATTTATAACTCACTGACAAGCCACACTCAACGTGTAGTCCTTAATGGAACCATATCTACATGGAGGGAAGTGAGCAGTGGGGTACTCCAAGGCTCTGTCTTAGGCCCAGTATTCTTCAATATTTTCATCAAATGACTTAGACAAGTGGATAGAAGGAAAACTAATCAAATTTGCAGATGACACCAAACTGTCATAGTGAATAGTCAACACTCCAGAAGATAGGCTCAAGAACCAGAGCTTGACAGACTAAAACGTATTTTAGAAAGATTAGAAAGATTTTAGAAAGAGTGCAGGGAAGAGCAACAAAATTGATTAGGGGACTAAAGGCTAAATTATATGAGGAACGGTTGCAGGAACTAGGTATGTCTAGTTTAATGGAAAGAAGGACTAGGGGAGACATGATAGCAGTGTTCCAATATCTAAGGGGCTGCCACAAAGAAGAAGGAGTCAAACTATTATCCAAAGCAAAATAAATACAGAATAACAGAACAACAGAGTTGGAAGGGACTTGGAGGTGGTCTAGTCCAGCCATCTGCTCAAGCCTATAGCACTTCAGACAAATGGTTGTACAATCTCTTCTTAAAAGCCTCCAGTGTTGGAGTGCCCACAACTTCTGAAAGCAAGTCATTTCACATGTTTATTATTTATTTATTGACATTTATTTTGTCAGTATTTATAGAAACTTCAAGTTAGCAGATATCCAGTTCTTCTCTTAAATTACTCCTGGAGTTTAACAATCTTCAGAGAAATGCAGTTAAACATTAGTCAATCCTATCAGGGAAACTGTTTGTACACTTTGATACCTGTTTTCCTCCTCAAATATTGCAGATCTAGGATGGTATTGCCCTTCTACAAATATCCAGAAGTACTGTCAAACCTGATTATGAGCATAGCTGCACTTAATAAAAATTGAACAGACAGCACACCACAAAAATCTCACTTTAGGATTCAGAGATTTATTAGAAATTAAAGCATAGCAAACATAAGGCACTTACAGTAATCACATTGCAATGAAGGTCAATCAGACAAGCAGTCTAAACTGCAGGGGTCTCCAACCTTGGGCACTTTAAGACTTGCGGACTTCAACTCCCAGAATTCCCCAGCCAGCAATGGAGATAATTCTGGGAGTTGAAGTCCACAAGTTTTAAAGTTGCCAAGTTTGAAGACCTCTGGGCTAGAGGAACAGAGAACCTGTTTGACTATGTTGGATTATTGGACCTGATGGACTATGTGCATACTTCTTTAAAAAGCTCTCCACAACCTTGGCTGAACCTCTAAGCATAATTTTTAAAAAATCCTTCAGGACTAGCTCCTTACCCAACCTATGGTCACTAGCCACAGTCATCCCTATCTTCAAAAAAGGAGATCCAAGTAACGTTGAAAACTACAGACCAATTTCCTTGGGCTGCGTCACCTGCAAACTCATGGAATCAATCATAAACCAATCCATTACGCTCCACTTAGAAACTAACAACCTACTCTCCAACAAACAATTTGGTTTCAGAAAAAAATTATCTATAATCTGCAACTCTTGCACTGCAAAAACATATGTACCACTCAACTTGATCAGGGTAAAACAATAGATGCAATTTACATAGACTTTTTGTAAAGCCTTTGATTCAGTTGTACACGACAAACTACTTCTGAAACTAAAATCCTATGGCATTTCTGGACCCCTACATGATTGGAAAACTGCATTCCTCTCTAACAGACAACAAGTGGTCAAAATAGGAAGTGCCATATCAAATCCTGCTCCTGTCAACAATGGTGTCCCTCAAGGCAGTGTTCTAGGACCAACACTTTTCATACTCTACATAAACGATCTTTGTGATCATATTATAAGCAACTGCATTCTCTTTGCTGATGATGTTAAACTATTTAACACCACCGACAATGTTGCTACCCTTCAAAAAGACCTTGATCATGTAGCAGAATGGTCAATCAACTGGCAACTTCAAATCTCAACCAACAAATGCTCTGTCTTACACATTGGCAAAAAAAATCAGAATACAAAATACAAACTTGGAGGAAATGAACTTGTAGATGACCCTCACTCTGTCAAAGACCTTGGAGTACTCATATCCAACGACCTAAGTGCTAGAGCCCACTGTAACAACATTGCCAAAAAGGCACTAAGAGTTGTTAATCTAATCTTGCGTAGCTTCTTCTCTGGCAACATTACATTGCTAACCAGAGCATACAAAACATTTGTTAGACCAATTCTGGAATACAGGTCACCTTTCTGGAACCCGCACTGCATATCAGACATAAATACAATCGAGAGTCCAGAAATATTTCACAAGAAGAGTCCTTCACTCCTCCGCTCACAACAAAATACCTTATCCACCAGACTTGAAATACTGGGATTAGACAATTTATAATTATGTTGCCTCCGATCTGATCTAAATGTGGTTCATAAAATCATATACCAAAATGTCCTTCCTGTTAATGACTACTTCAGCTTCAACCGCAACAATACACGAGCATGTAATAGATTCAAACTAAATGTAAACCGCTCCAAACTCGACTGCAGAAAATATGACTTCAGCAACAGAGTGATTAATGCCTGGAATGCACTACCTGACTCTGTGGTTTCTTCCCCAAACCCCAAAAACTTTAACCTTAGACTGTCTACAGTCGACCTCTCCCCATTTCTAAGAGATCTGTAAGGGGCATGCATAAGCACACCCCTGTCCCTGTCCTACTGTCCTATTGTCCTCTTTTATCGTTACTTTTTACTTATGTTTATACAAACTACTACTATCCTATACATGTTTGACAAATAAATAAATAAAATAAATAAAATAAATAAAATAAATAAAATAAATAAAATAAATAAAATAAATAAAATAAATAAAATAAATAAAATAAATAAAATAAGACAGTGCCTCCTTATCACAAGAATACAAGATCTACCCTTCCCCTCTTACTAACCAGGAGAATTCCCTTTTATAGGGAAAATATGGTTTTACATTTTATTTTCCTTTTTCGCTTTTTTGTCTTTTAGAGGAAATATGGTGTTAACATTTTAAATTATTTTCTTGAATTCGAACTTTTCATTTTTATAGGTATTTATAAAAAAATATTCTTTGCTGCCAATTCCTTCCCCTTTCTTTGAAGAAAACAATATGTATTATTATCTGTCTTATGCAACCTGAATTGAGTCAAAAAGTCCCCATTGACTTTTTTAAAAATGTAAACAGTGTATATCTCCCTCAGGTTCTGTAGAGGGCAGAGGGAATGGCCTTCGTGGACAAGAAGAAGAGCCATTACCAAAGCAGCTGTCAGATAAGAGGAGCCTGAAACTAGGCCCAGAAAGTAACTTGAAGGAATGTCTCAGACAAGCCCCTTCCTAATCCACATGAAGATAAAAGGGGGGAGAAGGAAGTACATGTAAACTTCCCTAAGGATTTCCCTGGTTTAGAACAATTGCAGAAAACCAAACTGTTTAGAATTCCATTTTATTCAGAGACATCTCTTTGGGTTTGTTAAATATTTCAGGTGTATTTCAAAGCATGAATTGAAAAACTCTTAAAATGTATAAAAACTGTGTGAGCTCATCTAAGCTTTCTCCCTCTCCATTATCTGAAGGAAACCTCTTGGCTCAAGATTTTTTGAGAAGCAGCCATCTTCTTCTCTTTAGGAAGGAATATCAGTATAATAATCTTATATCAAAGTTATTTTTAAAAGACTGAGCTAATTTGGGCATAACCATCTAGCTTCCTAAAAAAGTGATTCTATGCAAAGTGGGATATGGAAAAGCAGCTACTTAGCAGTGATGAAAACTGCAAATACGTGAAAATTGGAATATTCTATTTGTATGCTGCTAATAAAAATGGCAAGAAAGCAAGGAAAGAAAGAAAGAAAGAAAGGAAGGAAGGAAGGAAGGAAGGAAGGAAGGAAGGAAGGAAGGAAGGAAGGGAAAATGTACATATATTAATGCAATATGAATAGTAAATTTTTCCACTTATGCAAGTAATTCTAAATCAGGGGTGTCAAACTCACGTCATCATGGCGGCATCACGTGACTGTAGGAAGTTAGCACCCACCCCCTCCTAGAAACATGAGATATTCTAGGAAATATTAAAAAGGCAGAATATTATATTTCCCTGGATGAGAAAAGGAGAAACAAGTTTTAAAGACAAAGCAGCTCCCTACAGCTCCCTGCCCCCCACCTTTGTCAATGGGCCATTAAGGCGTGAGCCAGTCTATTCTACATAACAAAGATCTACTTCCTCAAAGGCTCAACCAAGCCTGGGACTCAAAAGACAGCCTACAAAGTTAGCTAAGACCCCTTCCCCCTGGGAGTCTGACAGCCAATGGGTTACATTTCTTGTACAGGAACAGGAAACTCTAAGGCAGGGCCCAAGAAAGTGTATACATATATCCCTCTCTCCACTCCATGTGCCTTTTCTACCCAGGACCTCAAACCATGTGATCCTGTCCACCATTAAACCATCTTTCCAAGCAGTCACCATGTTTCCAGTGTCTTTCTTCCCACTTGAAACTGAACCAGGTGGACATTTCTTCCAACATGACGTATCAGGACTTTCTTCCCCTTCACTAAACTGAGTGTGGGTGTGGTCAGTGTATGACTCATCTGGCTCGCAGGCAGGGAGTTTGACAGACCTGCTCTAAAAGGTCTGAAATATGGGTGTGGCTGATAACCTCTTTTAGATTTAAATTCAACTGTATTTTCATCTTCAGAATATGTTTTGTCCCATTCCTTCCACCTCAGCTATATTTTGTTGCATCTCAAATCTTCCTCCCTTGTTATATGAGGAACTGCAAAAGGGCATAAATCAGATGCTAATTTTACCCTGAATACCGTATTTTTCAGAGTATAAGATGCACGGGAGTATAAGACGCACCTAGATTTTAGAGGAGGAAAACAAGGAAAAAAGTATTCTGAACCAAATGGTGTAGTAATATATTATTTAATAAAATACCAGTGTAGCAGAATACTTTTTACAACCATGTACACTTTTTACAACCATGTACACTTTTTACAACCATATACACTTTTTACAAACTTCAAACTTGACAGCTTTAATACTTGTGGACTTCAACTCCCAGAATTCCTCCTCCAGTCATGCTAGCTCAGGAATGGGAGTTAAAGTCCACAAGTCTTAAAGTTGCCAAGTTTGAAGAGCCCTGGGTTAGGGGTGGCAACGGTCTTCAAACTTGGCAAGTTTAAGACTTGTGGACTTCAACTCCCAGAATTCCTCCTCCAGTCATTCCTGAGCTAGCATGACTGGAGGAGGAATTCTGGGAGTTGAAGTCCACTAGTCTTAAACTTGGCAAGTTTGAAGACCCTTGCACCCCTAACCCAGGGCTCTTCAAACTTGGAAGTTGGTCTTCAAACCTGTCAGGCTGCTTGCTTCGGGCAGCAGCAGCAGTGGCTCCGGCGGCGGCGAGTATCGGCGGTATCGGGGGCTGCAGCAGTGTCAGCAGTGGGTCCTGCAGCGGGGGGCTGCAATGGGGGTGGCGGGGGCAGGGGCATGTCCTGCAGCAGGGGCGGGGGCTGCAACAGGGGTGGTGGCAGTGGCGGTGGCAGGTCCTGCAGCGGGGGCGGAGGCTGCAATGGCAGTGGGGGCGTGGGCTGCTCTGGCAGCTCCCAGCAACAGCGGCTGCAGCTCCGGCCAGCAAAGGTGGCAGCGGCGGTGGCCAGCAATGGCTGGAACCGGCCAAAAATGCCTGAAATGCAATGCTCTTTTTTTGCCTCCACATACCCTATTTTTGGAATGGGGAGAAAAGTTTTTTTGCAGAGGCAAAAAAAAGAGCATTGCGTTTCAGGCAGTGAGTGGTTCCGGCCGGCACTGCAGCCCGAAAACACTTCCTTCCCCATTCCAAAAACGGGCCGTGCATGGTCTCTGCATGCTCTGTTTTTAGAATTGGGGAGGGGATCACAGCGCTGCCGTCTGAAAACACTTTCTGCCCCAGGCTGAGTGGCGGCTGGCAGGTGGATGGGGGCTACATTCGGAGTATAAGACACACCCACTTTTTGACCCTTTTGGGGGGAGTAAAAAGTTGCGTCTTATACTCTGAAAAATACGGTAATTTTGTTTGAGAATGGGATCACTGTTTAGATATAGAAAAATCTATGTTGCAATAGGGCAAAGTATGTTAGAGAATTCAGCAAATCAGTTTATTCCCTTTCATCTCGCCCTCCACATTTTACATTACTCTTACAACTGTTATTAATTATTAATGAAACTGCCTGACTCCCTTAAACTTCTTTTAAGCAAAATAATATTATAAATATATGAAGTAGAAGGAAAGATATTTTAGATTAGCTCTTACATATATTTATTAATTTACTCACAGTATATGTTCATTAGATGTGTTAGGTTATCTAACTCCTAAAATACTCTGTGTTATTTACAATATATCCAATATATAGAAGCTTTAAAAGCAGTTTAAAAAAACTTGAGTGCTTGTACCAAAACTGCATTTTCACTGTTTAGAAAAATTATTCAATAGGGATTCCACAAATATTCTAACCCTAAACCTGATAACAGAGCCACGTTGCAATGGAAAGTCTCCCTTATACAAAGACCAGGTTTGGTCAATTGCTGCTATGATATGTTTGAAGGTCTAGCCATTTGTTTTTAAATTTTCTGGGTTTCAAAAGCATTTTTGCTCCCTATAGATTTAAGCATTAAGCATTTAAAAAAAAACCTAGTGGGCAATTTGGCTTCTTACAGATTTCTTTTTTAAAAAAAATAATTTTTATTAAGTTGTTTTAAAATATACAAAAACACATAATACGAAAAAGACATGCAAAAGAGACATACAAAAAAGAATATACATACATATACATATACATATGCATATACATCTATATATACAAATCAAGCATATATAGCAATGTATAATTTCATGAACAGTATAGTCTAAGTTAAAAGAAATATATATATACATAAGAAAAAAGAAAAACAAAAAACAAAAAAAGAAGTACATACATTAAAATGAGAAATAGTAGTTATAAATATATAGTACAGCTTTCTTATTGCACAACCCTAGAATCTTTCAAGCTAATAAATATTATTTTGATATCTCTGAGTGAGTTTGTATGGTTCCCAACCCCTGTTCACCCAATGATAGAAGTTAGTTATTCTATCAACAAATAATGAATGAATGAATGAATGAATGAATGAATGAATGAATGAATGAATGAATGAATGAATGAATGAGTTAAGGATGATTAGCATGCTCTGTGTTCCTCATGGGAAGATTTAATAAAATGGGAAAAATATCTAATGTGGGAAAATATCTTGTTTGGCTCTGCTTCATTATGATGCATCCAATCCTTCGTTGTTTCTTCTTCTTCTTCTTCTTCTTCTTCTTCTTCTTCTTCTTCTTCTTCTTCTTCTTCTTCTTCTTCTTCTTCTTCTTCTTCTTCTTCTTCTTCTTCTTCTTCTTCTTCTTCTTCTTCTTCTTCTTCTTCTAGTTCTCCCTCTCCCCTCCCCCTCCCCCTCTTTTCCAGTAGGAAAAATGCACAATGTTGTCCACAGGTAATCCCAATGGGTTGTTAAAATTGGTGAAATGTGTACTTCTCAACTTGCTGCTCTCCAAACTTCACAATGACACCAGGGAAGTCGAGGGTATCTGGTGGTCTTCCATAAGAATGAATTTTTTTTACCATATCCAAGAGATGGATATTGTCTATTTAATACACCACTCTTTTCCCCCTCCTCCCCAGGTGTTTTTTTTTTTTTTGGAGCAGTGGCTCAGTGGCTAAGATGCTGAGCTTGTCGATCAGACAAGCTGAACTTGTCGACTTGTCCCAGCTTCTGCCAACCTAGCAGTTTGAAAGCACATAAAAATGCAAGTAGAAAAATAGGGACCACCTTTGGTGGGAAGGTAACAGCGTTCCGTGTGCCTTTGGCATTTAGTCATGCCGGCCACATAACCACAGAGACATCTTCAGACAGCACTGGCTCTTTGGATTTGAAACGGAGATGAGCACTGCCCCCTAAAGTCGGGAACGACTAGCACATATGTGCGAGGGGAACCTTGACCTTTACTTTACTATTTATGATACCCCTTTCCAAACTTCCCCTTCAACCCTCATGTGATTGCGCCCTTAAAATATTTTTCCTTCCTTTTACTCTTCAACATCTCTATATGCTAAATTATCAATTACAATTATCTATTGTCATTTTTAAGATGAGTTGCTTTTTGATCATTCAGATTAATCATAAGTTTAAAGATAAAATATATAAAAAACTCTTCATTCCTCACTTGAGATAAATTTTGAAAAAGTTATTTATTATGTTACCTTATATTTTATTTTATTTTATTTTATTATTTTATTTTATTTTATTTATTTTACTTATTTTTTATTTTTTATTTTTTTATTTTTTAATTTAATTTAATTTAATTTTATATTTTATTTTATTTTATTTTATTTTATTTTATTATTTTATTTAGTTTTTTTATTTTATTTTATTTTATTTTATTTTATTTTATTTTATTTTACATGGATATTATTTTATCTGCTTTAAACTTGTTTTTAAATGTTATCATTTCCCAAGTAATTATAGTTGGTAAAATCTGTCTTTTACAGACCAGGCTTTTTGGTTTGGATCCAATGTTTATAATTGTATACAGTCCAGTTTCATGTAGTCACATTAAAGAGAACGATATATCATTTCAGATATTCCTCTTCTGGTTTAAAGGGTGCTGCATATGTCCTGTTGTTCATTTACTTACATCTGTAAAACAAAAATGAACAGTAAAGAAATAAATTTGCATCTGTACATTTTATGTAATTCGTTTTTAAACAGATTCATCTGATCTGCAGCAGAATATAATAATTTTAAGATATCAAACTACATGGGCAAAAAAATTCTGAAATATCAGTATCACCATTTTACACCAAATGGCTAAAATTACTCAAGTGACTCAAAATTACATGCTGTGAGCTGCCCAGAGTCCTTCGGGAGTTGGGCGGCATAGAAATTTTAATAAATAAATAAATAAATTTGTTAAATTAATAGCCTGATTGTTAAGTGAATCTGGCTTCCCTATTGACTTTGCTTGGCAGAAGGTCACAAAAGGTGATCAGATTGCCTTGGAACACAGCAACCGTCATAAATATGAACCAGTTGCCAAGCATCTGAATTTTGATCACGTGATCATGGGGGTGCTGCAAAGGTTATAACTGTGAAAAACAGTCATATGTCACTTTTTCAGTGCTGTTGTAACTTTGAACGGTCACTAAATGAACTGTTGTAAGTCAAGGACTACTTGTAAAATGTTCACTACATAAATGTTTGATATTTACATGTAAATCACAACACAAATTTGTATTTTACTAATACCATTTGTATTAATTGCAATTTCAAATGCAATTTAAGGTGTTGGTCGTTACCTTTAAAGCCCTACATGGCTCAGGGCCAGGTTATCTTCGGGACCGCATCCTGCCGCATACCTCCCTACGACCGGTTAGGGCCCACAGAGTCGGCCTCCTCCAGGTCCCGTCGACCAAGCAATGTCGGTTGGCAGGGCCGAGGGGGAGGGCCTTCTCTGTGGGAGCTCCCTCCCTATGGAACCAGCTTCCCCCGGAGATCAGGACCATCCCCACCCTACTGGCCTTCCAGAAAGCAATAAAAACTTGGCTCTTCTGGCAGGCGGGGTGAAAGTGAGACCAACTGGAATTAGATATGGGTCTTCCCCCTTGATTATGTATATATGATATTTTTAACTTTTGTATTTTTAATTGCTATATTTTTTATACTTTGTAATGGTTTCTAATATGCTGTGAGCCGCCCAGAGTCCCTCGGGAGTTGGGCGGCATAGAAATCCATTCAAATAAAATAAATAAAATAAATAAGCCCCATTGTACCAGTGGTGAAACCAAAATTGTTTTACTACCGGTTCTGTGGGCGTGGCGTGGGCATGGTGGGCGTGGCTTGGTGGGTGTGGCAAGGGAAGGATACTGCAAAATTTCCATTCCCACCCCACTCCTGGGGGAAGGATATTGCAAAATCTCCATTCCCACCTCACTCTGGGGCCAGCCAGAGGTGGTATTTGCCGGTTCTCCGAACTACTCAAAATTTCCGCTACCGGTTCTCCAGAACCTGTCAGAACCTGCTGGATTTCACCCCTGCATTGCACAATAATATTCCTGTGATCCAAATGAAATTCCTTCCATTCAGTTCAATGGGAGAGAAGTACTATGATTCCAAAACTGAAGACCAGAAGATCCCTCTGTCCTAAGGCTGGAACAAGTGGAAACTGTTATTTAACTTCAGTGGGCTATTTTCATTGATTCGATTGTCTTCGGTGCAACAAATTCAATCAGTGTGCACCCTAAGTTTCCAACAGAAAGCAAGTAATCTTTAGGTTGGGTCTGGTAGTCTCTTGAAATCAATAAAAATTCATTTAATGATTGATAATCTATCTTGTCCAATTCATTTCAGACGGTCTTCTTGTTCAATCTGTGTTTTTTTTTCATTTATTCTAAGGTTGGAAATATGGGATACCTTATTTTACATGTAATGAATGTTTTACAGTGCTTACTAATTCAGTTAATTTTATTTTATTTTATATGGTCTTGGGTCGTTTGACAGATATTTATAGGTAGTCTTTGACTTACAACAGTTCGTTTAGTGACTGTTCAAAGTTACAGCATCCCTATAGTCACGTGATCAAAATTTGGATGCAGGCAATTGTATCATATTAATGATGATTGCAGAGTCCTGGGGTCATGTGATCACCTTTTGTGACCTTCTGACAAGTAAAGTCAATGGGGATGCCAGATTCACTTAACAACCATGTCACTAACTTAACAACTGCAGTGATTCCCTTAACAACTGTGGCACAAAAGGTCATAATATGAGGTTTCACTTAGCAACAAAAATGTTGGCCTCAATTGTGGTCATAAGTCAAGGACTACCTGTATAAATACGTATGTAGACACATGAGTAAATTGCATATGCAAATTCAAAGGGGAGAAAAATATTTTAATAAAATGAAATAAAGTACCGTATTTTTCAGAGTATAAGACACACCTTTTTACCCCCAAAAAGAGGGTGAAAACTTATACACCGAATGCAGCCCCACCCACCCAGCCACCCCCACCCTTTGGCCTCTGTCTTCCAGCAATTTACCTGCTTGCAAGAAAGAGGAAAGAGCCTGTAAAGCCAAGCAAGTCAGTAGGAGTTTCCCAGTCGACAGCTGATTAGGTTTGCCACATGGGAAAATGAAAGTGAAACTAACTACAAAGGCAAATAGCTGGGAGAGACAGGCAGATTTTTATTTTTTGCTGAACTGGATGGAAGGGGGTAAGTGAATAACTATAAATGTCTGTAGAATGTTCAAATTATTAGACTTATTTTTTAAAGACTGCTTTATTATTGTTCTAGAGCCAGGGCCAATTTTAAGACTTGTGGACTTCAACTCCCAGAATTCTACAGCCAGCTTTGTTAGCTTTGCTGGCTGTGAAATTCTGGGAGTTGAAGTCCACAAGTCTTAAAGTTGCCAAGGTTGGAGATCCCTGTAAATCTAGACAACTTAACAAAATAAGGAAGCTTTTTAAAATAAATGCTTGCTCTGAAGAGGCCCAGTGTTATTGTATCTTCTTTTAAATAGAGAATAATGTATACTTCCAGAAATTTTAATTAATTTTAACAGCTCTGTACAAGTATAATATGAAATGTAACAGTGTTCTGTTTAGTATTAGAGTTTAGTTACCTTGAAGTAGATCTATTTAAATAATTGGGAAGAGTTAGTGTGACTACATTTAAGAAAACTTTCTGGCATAATGTACATTTGCTATTTCTTTGCTATTTCTATGGGTCAGGCACACATGCACAGAAATACACAGCGAACAGTGTATATCATCTGTGCTGTTTGCTGTTTGCTGTTTGGCAAATTGCTTGGAGGCAGAGGCCTTTTTCCCTTGTTTTCCTTGCACAAAACTAAGGTGCGTCTTATACTTCGGTGCGTCTTATACTCCAAAAAATACGGTAAAACGTATGAGCGTTTATTTATTATTTATTTGTTTGTTTGTCAAACATGTACAGGATAGTAGGTGTTTGTATAAACATAACGTAAGCAAAGAAGTACAGATAAATGAGGACAATAGGACAGTAAGACAGGGACGGTAGGCACAGTGGTGTGCTTATGCATGCCCCTTACAGACCTCTTAGAAATGGGGAGAGGTCGACTGTAGACAGTCTAAGGTTAAAGTTTTGGGGGTTTGGGGAAGAAACCACAGAGTCCGGTAGTGCATTCCAGGCATTGATCACTCTGTTGCTGAAGTCGTATTTTCTGCAGTCAAGTTTGGAGCGGTTTACATTGAGTTTGAATCTATTACGTGCTCGTGCATTGCTGCAGTTGAAGCTGAAGTAGTCATTAACAGGAAGGACATTTTGGTATATGATTTTATGAACTACATTTAGATCAGATCGGAGGCAACGTAGTTGTAAATTGTTTAATCCCAGTATTTCAAGTCTGGTGGATAAGGTATTTTGTTGTGAGCGGAGGAGTGGAGGACTCTTCTTGTGAAATATTTCTGGACTCTCTCGATTGTATTAATGTCCGATATGGAAATATTTCACTTTTAAGAACTTGCATTAAGTCTTACTTAGTGGCGATACGGGCGGCAAAATGTGCGCATTTTTCCGCCCTTATTGCGTCCGCCGACTCCCGCCCAGCCGCCCTGTTTAGGGTGACGCGCTCCCTCCTCGCAAAGGGGGGGGGTGAAGAACCCTTGCAGGGTAGAGCTGAGGAATTTTCCCAGTTCCTGGCGGATAAAATCACTCAGATTCGGACAGACCTGGACTCCATTTGGACAGGGCAGGCCGAGATGACAGGGGCGAGTCTTAGTCCTGTTATTTGGGAGGAGTTTGAGCCTATCACTCCTGAGGATGTGGACAAGGCCATAGGAGCGATGAGCGCCTCCACTTGTTTATTGGACCCGTGTCCCTCCTGGCTGGTTTCGGCCAGCAGGGAGGTGACACGCGGCTGGCTCCAGGCTGTTGTGATCGCATCTTTGAGAGAGGGGTCCGTCCCGCAGCCCTTAAAAGCTGCGGTGGTGAGGCCCCTCCTCAAGAAGCCTTCCCTGGACCCAGCGGATTTAAAGAACTTCCGTCCAGTCTCCAACTTACCCTTCTTGGGTAAAGTTGTAGAGAAAGTGGTGTCGCTCCAACTCCTGCGGCTATTGGAGGATACTGATTATCTGGATCCCTTTCAATCGGGTTTCAGGCGCGGCTACAGTACGGAGACTGCTTTGGTCGCACTGATGGATGATCTCTGGCGAGCACGGGATGGGGGTCATTCCTCCATCCTGGTGTTACTTGACCTCTCAGCGGCTTTCGATACCATCGACCATGGTATCCTTCTGCGTCGTCTTGGGGAGGTGGGAGTGGGAGGCACTGTTTTACGGTGGTTCTCCTCCTACCTCTCTGACAGGACGCAGTCGGTGTTGACAGGAGGGCAGAGGTCGGCCCCTAGGCCCCTGGTTTGCGGGGTGCCACAGGGTTCGGTCCTCTCGCCCATCCTGTTTAACATTTACATGAAACCGCTGGGTGAGATCATCCGACGACACGGGGTGAGGTATCAGCAGTATGCTGACGATACCCAGTTGTACATCTCCACCCCGTGTCAGTTCAGTGAAGCAGTTGATGTAATGTGCCGCTGCCTGGACGATGTGAGGGTCTGGATGGGAGTGAACAGACTCAGGCTCAACCCAGACAAGACTGAGTGGCTCTGGATTTTGCCTCCCAAGGATTATGTCGACTGTCCCTCCCTGGTTCTCGGGGGAGAAAAATTGACTCCCTTGGAACAGGTCCGCAATTTGGGTGTCCTCCTAGATCCACAGCTAAAATTGGAGCAACATCTTTCAGCTGTGGCTAGGGGGACCTTTGCACAGATTCGTCTTGTGCACCAATTGCGACCTTACTTGGAGAGGGAGGCTTTGCTCACAGTCACTCATGCCCTTGTCACCTCACGGCTAGACTACTGTAACGCGCTCTACATGGGGCTACCCTCAAAGAGCATCCGGAGACTCCAACTGGTACAGAATGCAGCTGCGCGAGCTGTAGTGGGTGTACCGAGATACACCCACGTAACACCTATTCTTCGCCAGCTGCATTGGCTGCCAATTAGTCTCCGGTCGCAATTTAAGGTGTTGGTCGTTACCTTTAAAGCCCTACATGGCTCAGGGCCAGGTTACCTTCGGGACCGCATCCTACCACATACCTCCCTACGACCGGTTAGGTCCCATAGAGAGGGCCTCCTCCGGGTCCCATCGGCCAAACAATGTCGGTTGGCGGGGCCACGGGGGAGGGCCTTCTCTGTGGGAGCCCCGTCCCTCTGGAACCAACTCCCACCAGAGATCCGGACTATCCCCACCCTGCTGGCCTTCCGTAAAGCCATAAAAACTTGGCTCTTCCGGCAGGCGGGGTGAATAGGAAGATCAGATTCCCCCCTTGAATGTTGTTTTTATAATTGTTTTAACTATGCCTTTTAATTTTAAATTATGATAATTGTTTTTATTGTACGCTTCTTATTCTGTTGTACGCCGCCCTGAGTCCCACGGGATTGGGCGGCCTATAAGAACGTCTATTAAATTAAATTAAATTAAATTAAATATTCATTCTGACGTGATGAAACCAGTGAAAATAACTCACTTAGTTTAAAGTAGAGTTTTCACTCATTTCAACCCCAGGACAGAGGAATCTCCTGGTCTTAGAATCTGTTAGGATTCAGCAACAGACCAGAAGAGATGAAATGCTCTGAATGGAAGGAACTTTATTTAGATCACAGGAATCTTCATAAATGTTCTGATTTAGAACTGCAGAAGACCAAGTTGCTTTAGAATCCATTACAACCACAACTTTAGCTGCCAGACCTTTGACCTTTAAAATATTTAAAGCGCCTTTGTCAATGCATAGATATATAGGAATATACTGTAAATATATTGTAGATATAGACATGGGGAAAGAAATGTTAATATTGGTGAATTAAAATATTTTTCTGAAAATATACATATAGGAATGCAATCTGGATAGTGAAGTTTCTTTTCCATGCATTGAACTCTAAATAGGCTGGAACTTGGATGTGGTTGATAGCCTCTAATACATTGAAATTCAACAAGTCCTCCCTCATCTATATATATTGAAAGCTGTTGCATCCACTTGAGCCTTATATTGCGTTGTCTCATATCTTCTTCACTTGTTGTACAAGGAGCTGCAGAAAGACACAGATCAGATGACATATAGAAAATTTTACAGTAAAGAATTCCTTTGATAAAGAGATTAAAGTTTCTGTAGAAAATTCTATGTTGCAATAGGGTAAAATGATTGGAGATCTGAGTAAATAGATTTTTCTCTCTCTTTGCCACTCATTTTCCTTTTGTCTCTCAGCTGTTACAATCATGAACTAAAGCACCTAAGATCCACAACATCTTTTAAGCAAGGCAATGTTCCATGTGTAAAAGGCAGAAGGAAAACATTTTAGTCCCCTTCTGCCAAATTGCATCACACTGAAGGTCTGAATTAGGAGAAGACCAAGTTCAGCCAACTTTTCTTAAAATGTCATTTCAGATCTTCTCTTTCAACATGGACTAATCAGGGTAGATGTGATTGTGATGAAAGAGAACAGAGTCTATCATCCATACTTAAAATGCCTATTTGAAAAACAATATTTTAGTTCCCTAGAGATTCAACCATTGCTTTTTTTTTTAAAGGCTAGGGCAGGGGTCGGCAATCTTAAAAACTCAAAGAGCCATTTGGACCCGTTTCCCAGAGAAAACAAAACACCCGGAGCCACAAAATCTGGGTGGGCATTGCCAATTCGACGCCCCGCCCCCATTATACCTACCCAGGTTTTGTGGCTCTGTTTTCTTTTCTATGAGAAAAAGGTATCTCTCTCACTTTTCCCTCTCTTATCTCTCTCTTTCTCCCATCTATCTCCTATCTCTCTCTTTCTCCCTCTCTTTCCCCTTCTCTCTCTGTACGATTGCCACCCCCAGCTTCTCTTCAGGCGACCCTTTCCCCTTCTCACAACTCCCTGGCTGGCTGTGTTACATGCGGGGAGACCCTTGCAAAGGCGCACGCGGAGGGCGGGCAGCTGCTTGCTTAAGGAGGGTCTTTGGACACGGCTTCTGTCCTGCCTTAAGGATCCGGCCATTGCCTTGCTATGTCCCATCCTGTTACACCCCACCCCATAGCTCTTCGCTTCCTGCCACTTCAGGCTGGAGCTCACGTCCTGCCTGCTCGGCCGAAGAGCTGTTGGGGGGGGGATGGGATGGGAAACCGCCTGCACTCTGCGCCTTCTCGCTTCCAGAAGGAAGGTTCTCGCTTCTCCATGGCTTCCAGAAGAAGGGTCTCTCCACACATGCACATCCTCCTGGCCCCGCCACAACCAGTCAGGGACACACGAGAGTCACGAGAGGGGGAGGGAAGTCTCCACCGGTGATGGCTATGTTCCTCAACCAGCACCAGAGAATCAGCCCTGACCGCTTCTCCATTCCCACCGTCGCCCTTAGCCTCTCTGGCCAGGTGAGGGAGGGGGGGCAAGGCCAGCCAGTGATGGGACAGGGAGCCATAGCAGGGGGCCCAAAGAGCTGTATGTGGCTTGCGAGCCGTGGTTTGCCAATCTCTGGGCTAGGGGATTGTTGGGAAATATGATTTTTTTTAGTTTTTGTTCAAAGGATGATTTATTTGTTCAAAGGATGATGATGATGATGATGATGAGGAGGAGGAGGAGGATGAGGAGGAGGAGGAGGAGGAGGAGGAGGAGGAGGAGGAGGATGAGGATGATGACGATGATGATTGGAATGCCCTGTATTCTCAGATGTGAAATACTAAGAAAAAGAAAATGTACACTACTGAATTCAAGTAAGCTGAAACCTCTATTTTCAAAAGCTCTTTGCAATCATGTCCCTGATTAAAAAAGTGAGTATTATGAAATTAGCTTAGGGAAAGCAAAATTTCACAGGAAGGTTTCACAAAATAAGTACAACACTCAGAAATGGCAGATCTTGTATAATTCTCCATATCAGGCAGTTTCTCTCTGAGAGAGTTACTTTACCTTGGTTCATCGTACCATAGCTTCTAACTCCAGCACAAGGCAGTAAAACACTTCTGACACTAACATACTGAAGCAACAGTTTTGATGTCATGAAATTTATTCCTTTCCTAAAATACAGCATTTGTCTATAAAGAACAAATCTATAAATAATTATAAATATTACTAATACCGCTACATGTTGGTGTTTGTGACCAATGACCATTTTGACAAGTCACTCTTGGAGAACCTTCCATTCTAATTTTGGCACTAAGTTACACTTTCAGACTGAAAATAGATTTCCTTCGGTATGTCCATGATGTCTCCATTCTCCACAACAGGTGGGAGTCCACATTTCCACCCAATATCTATAATACATACAGAATGTAATGCACAACTCCCTTCATGATTACAAATATTATAGTGTACACACAGAGAGATGCGTTTTAAGCTTATTCATAAAATAATTTTTTAAAAAAAAATCTTAATTTTTTTTCTTCTTTGCCTCTTGCAGAGCAGAGAGATTGACTGAACAAGTTATTCTTTCTGAGCTGCTTTTCTCCCCAGTGTAGCACTTTCCTAAAAAGTGCTAACTGCAAGTTAACTAGTTCAGTTTTGTCATCTTAGTTTAACAGAAAAACAGAGTTGGAAGGGACCTTGCAGGTCATCTAGTCTAACCCGCTGCCCAAGCAGGAGACCCTACATCTGCCTCTATCTAGGATCGAACTCACAACCTCCTGATTGTGAGGCAAGAGCTCCACCTCTAGGCCACAGCAGGAGCTGATTAGAACCCTTAGTCTGGCACTGCTACTGATACCTTAACCAGGTGTCAGCTAAAGGCTTTTCTTTGCCTCTGAAATGATTCATGAGTTGCACTAGGTAAAGAGTGCTTGCCTTCAATGTTGGTGTGCCTGCTTACTCTCTTGTAATCCCTTCCCCTCAAATGAATGCAACTATAAACATTCTCTTCTTGTGGATTATCCCAGCATCAGAGTGAATAATCCAAAGGGTGGGGGAGCAGGATTAAAGGCTACAAGATCTGCCCTTTTATCTGGCTTCTTTGTGAGTCAAGTTCCAGAAACCTTTCCCTTCATTTGGGCATATGGGGGTCATATCCATCTGATGCTTTAAAGCAGTGTTTTTCAACCACTGTGCAGCGGCACACTAGTGTGCCGTGACATAGTGTAAGGTGTGCCGTGGGAAAAACACCCGCCGGGTGTTTTTGCTACGGGACATCTCTGTGTCCCGAAAGTTGGTTTCGGGACACAGAGATGCCTCTATTAAGTCCCTGCAGCCCCGCGTTTAATTTAAAACGCGGGGACCGCCGGGAGGTAGCGCACGCAGGGACGTCACTGATGTCCCATGCGTGCGCCGATAGCAACAATCGCGGAGGACCAGAGCAGCGAGGAGGACGCGCACTGTCAACTTGGTAAGTGTTGAGGCAAGTGGCGGCATCGGGGGAAGACTCCTGCCCGCGTCTCCCGCCCACCCGCCCGCCTCTCATTCTTTTAAATGCTAAGGCAAGAGACGGCTGGCGAGTGAGGCAAGTGGCGGCATCGGGGGAAGGCTCCTGCCCGCGTCTCCCGCCCGCCCGCCTCTCATTCTTTTAAATGCTAAGGCAAGAGACGGGCAGGCGCCTCACTCGCCAGGCGCCTCTGCTCCGTGGTGCCTTCCGCGTGTGCAGCGTCTGCAATGTTGACAAGGACGCGGGCTCCCCGGTGCAGCCAGTGACTGGGGAAACACGCCAGAATGGCAATAGCAGCTCCTTCCCTCCCATGCGTCGCAGCCTTCCCAGCAGGCTGCTGGGCAAGACCGAAAAGACCGAAATGCAGGGCGGCGTCGGCGCTCCAGGGCTCCTTCGGCCGCTTGGCCGGAGAACAGCAGGGATGCCGCCGCGGCCGTTTTTGAGCCCCCCCCGCTCGAAGGCCACAGAGGTTCCTTCTTCCTCCTGCAGGGAGAAAGACAGAAGGAAGGAAGGAAGGAAGGAAGGAAGGAAGGAAGGAAGGAAGGAAGGAAGGAAGGAAGGAAGGAAGGAAGGAAGGAAGGAAGGAGAAGACAGAAAGAAAGAAAGAAAGAAAGAAAGAAAGAAAGAAAGAAAGAAAGGAAGGAAGGAAGGAAGGAAGGAAGGAAGGAAGGAAGGAAGGAAGGAGAAGACAGAAAGAAAGAAAGGAAGAAAGGAAGAAAGGAAGGAAGGAAGGAAGGAAGGAAAGAAAGAAAGAAAGAAAGAAAGAAAGAAAGAAAGAAAGAAAGAAAGAAAGAAAGAAAGAAAGAAAGAAAGAAAAGAAGTTAGGAAGGAAGGAAGGAAGACAGAAAGAAAGAAAAAGAAAGATGTTAGGAAGGAAGGAAGATGGAAGAAAGAAAGAAGGAAGGAAGGAAAGAAAGAAGAAGAAAAAAGACAGACAGACAGACAGACAGAAAGAAAGAAGTTAGGAAGGAAGGAAAACAGACAGAAAAAAGAAAGAAAAAGAAAGAAAGAAAGACAGAAAGAAAGTGATGTTAGGAAGGAAGGAAGACAGAAAGAAAAAGAAAGATGGTAGGAGGAGGAGTCTTATACGGTGAGTATATCCCAAACTCTATATTTTAAAATTTACATACGGTATACTGGACCTAATGTGGGGGGACTATACTGGACCTAATGTGGGGGGACTATACTGGGCCTAATGTGGGGGGACTATACTGGGCCTAATGTGGGGGACTATACTGGACCTAATGTGGGGGAACTACAACCTAATGTTGGGGAACTACAACCTAATGTGGGGGTAACTATACTGCCAACCTAATGTGGGGGAAAATAAGATATATGCAAGATAAGATATATGCAGTGTGCATAGGAATTTGTTCATAGTTTTTTTTTAACTATAGTCTGGCCCTCCAACGGTCTGTGGGACCGTGAACTGGCCTCCTGTTTAAAGAGGAGACAAGTGCAGTAAGTACTGAGTGACAGTGAGACAGGAGCAGATACTGCAGTGATGGACAAGTTTTTGAAAAGGAAAGAACTGGACTCTGAACAAAATTCGCAGCCAGATGAGAGCCCAAGTATGAGTGGGGATCAAAAGAAAGCAAAGATGGTTAGCTCAAGCAAATTCTCTGGCACAAGGCAATATAGCGAAAGCTATATTTCATTTGGATTTACTTTCACTGGAGATGCAAAGAAACCAACTCCACTGTGCGTGGTGTGTGGTGAAAAGCTATCTAACAGTGCTATGGTCCCAAGTAAACTTAAACGCCATCTCCAAACGAAAAACCCTTCGCTTCAAAATAAGAATGCGGACTATTTTGTTCGCCTGCGTGAAAACACGGAGAAACAGGCAACTTTCATGAGAAAAACCACAAAGGTAAATGAAAGAGCTCTTAAAGCTAGCTATCAAGTTGCTGAACTTATAGCCAAGTCAAAAAAGTCGCACACTGTGGACATTAATACTTCCCGCCTGCAAAGCTATTGTAGAGGAGATGCTAGGACCTGAAGCAGCTAAGGAAATAGCCAAAGTCCCACTCTCAGACAACACAATTTCCAGACGTATTAATGACATGTCTGCAGACATCGAAAGTGTGGTTTTGGAAAAGATCCGTATCAGTGAGAAATTTGCATTGCAACTTGACGAGTCTACTGATATCAGTGGACATGCTCAACTTTTGGCCAATGTGCGTTTTGTGGATGGTGATGCAATTAGAGAAAACTTCTTTTTTTGCAAGGCATTGCCAGAAAAAACAACAGGAGAAGAAATTTTTCGGGTCACATCAGAATACCTTGAACAAGGAGGACTTAAGTGGGAAAACTGCACAAGTGTCTGCACCGATGGAGCTGCAGCCATGGTCGGGCACACCAAAGGCTTTGTAAGCAGAGTGAAGGAAAGAAATCCAGATGTGATTGTTACACATTGTTTTTTACACCATGAGGCCCTCGTAGCCAAGACCTTACCAGCAGACCTAGTTCCTGTGTTGGATAATGTTGTGCGCATGGTAAACTTTGTAAAGTCATGACCCGTGCAAAGTCGCATATTTGCAGCTTTGTGTGAGGAGATGGGAGCGAAGCATAAAACCTTGCTGTTTCATACGGAGGTCCGGTGGTTGTCACGTGGCAAGGTCTTGGTTCGTGTGTATGAGCTGCGGGAGGAACTTAAAGTGTTTCTTACAAATGAGAGGTCAGATTACGCAAAGCTGCTTGCAAGTGATGAGTGGTGTGCAAGGCTGGCATACCTGGCAGATATTTTTCATCATCTGAATGAACTGAATACACGAATGCAAGGCCGAAATGAAAACCTGCTTACAAGTACAGATAAAATAAATGGATTCCGTTCAAAGGTGCAACTCTGGCATCAACACGTGGAAAGTGGCAATCTTGAAATGTTCACACTCACCAAACAATGGCAAGGTGTTCACACTGCTGCACCGTGTGAGATAATAGTTAAACATTTAAAAACTCTCGAGGAGAAGTTGTCATTTTATTTCTCTTCAGTCTCCACTGAATGCCTTGACTGGGTTAGGGACCCTTTTAGCTCAGCATCAATTGGTGGAAAGGACATGACTTTACAGGAGCAGGAGGAACTAACTGAACTGAGACAAAATCGTGGTTTCAAGCTAAGATTTGCTGATCTACCTTTGGACAGTTTTTGGTTGGATACTGCCAAGGAGTTCCCCGTTCTGGCAAACAAAGCTATTTTGACATTGCTCCCATTTTCCACTACATATCTGTGTGAGATGAGCTTTTCAAGCCTGACTGCTATAAAAACTAAAGACAGAGAAAGACTGAGAGCTGTTGATGAAGAGCAACGTGTGTGTCTTTCTTCGATTCCTGCCAGAATATCAGCTTTGTGTTCAGAAAAACAGGCCCAGGTTTCGCACTGAGTAAGTAAACAGAAATATGAACAATTAAAAAATAATTTCTTTTTGTTTATTTGATTCCTATTCAAGAGAATTACTTTATATATAGTCAATATAGGCACAGAGTTAAATTTTTTTAACATTTTCTAATGGTGGTGTGCCTCGTGATTTTTTTCATGAAAAAAGTGTGCCTTTGCACAAAAAAGGTTGAAAAACACTGCTTTAAAGCATGGGTGTCAAACTCAATGGTGTCACATGATGTATCAGGACGTTTTGGGACTTTTTTGACTCTGCGTGGGTGTGGCCTGCATGTGACACATCTGGCCGACGGGCTGCCAGTTTCACAGGCCTGCTGAAGTAAAACCATAAGCATAAAATCATAAGTTTGCAGTCACATGATCTTTCACTTAGCAACTATTTCTTGTAACAACTGAATTGCTGGCTCCAATTGTGGCTGCTAAATGAGGGCTACTTGTATTCCATCAGCTGCATCAGCAGCTGACCTAATCTAGCAAATCAATTAATGTTTAGAAAAGGCCATTGAGATAATATCTTATACTTCTGTATAAGTTTCCACCAAACAGCTCTATCACATTTAAGAAGGACACATCAAATTCCTTATGAAGTTCCATTCACTTTGTTAATTAAAGGAAGCATAGCCTTGTTAGTCTATGGTAATCTATATGAATAAAAATGTAACTGTTTGTTTGGGAATTTATTTGTTTATTGTATTTATTTGTGAGATTTATATACCGCCTCACAGTGCAAGCACTCTCTAAGCAGTTTACACCAGTAAGCAATGTATATTTATATTGCCCCCAACAATCTGGGTCCTCATTTTACCTACCTCAGAAGGATGGAAGGCTGAGTCAACCTTGAGCCGGTGAGATTTGAACCACTGACCTGTGGATCACAGTCAGCTAAAGTGGCCTGCAGTACTGCCTCTAACCGCTGCACCACCTCGGCTCTAAGATCTCCAAAAGTACTTCACCGATTGCTTTGAAATTTTGACACAACATTGCATTTGAATACGAGAGTGTTTTTTATACCTATATTATATAGATGTCACATCTGTGACAGGTAAAAACATGATTTTCTTGAAAAACAGGTAAAAACATGATTTTGTTGAAAACCAGCGCCCTCTGCTAGATACACACTGTACTAATTGACTATTCCATTCCAAAGTTTCTGAGCCAAGCTGAGGGAAATGAGGGAATAGAATAGCAGAGGTTTTTATGGGGAAACCATGACATGCCTGCTGAGAGGAGGCAGACCACCTCCCCATTGCATAACCCTGGCAAGTACCTCAGAGAACTAAAGGGATAAGATAGCAGAGGTTTAAACACAATTTAAACTTCCAAAAATAAAGGGGGGAATTGACATCAATGTTAACCATAATTCTGAGATGTTAATGAGCATAAGGTTGCCTGAATAATACCACCCACCATGACATGCCTGCTGATTTCCAATTAGATTGGCGTTCGTAATCACCATCAACAAAGCTCAAGGCCAATCTTTAGAATTGTGTGGTTTAGATCTAGACACAGATTGCTTCTCACATGGACAATTATATGTTGCGTGTTCTAGAGTCAGCAAACCAGACAATCTCTATATCTGCACAGACAATGGAACAACAAAAAATATTGTATGCCCACAAGCATTGTGACATTAAACATATTAGAAACGTGTGCTTGCTCTTTTCTTTCTTTCCCATTTCAGCAGACTAACCCACAGCAACGCGTGGCCGGGTACGCTAGTCAAAAATAAGAAGGGATTTGGTAATCCAAAAAGGTGCTACAAGGTTTGTTTTGAATGGGTTCACTTTGTATAGAACAATGAACCAGACTGAATTGATATCATGGCAAATTCTAGCCCATTCTGTGTTAAATAACAGCTTTTGAAGGAATGTAGTTTGGGAAGGCCTGTGCCAATTTCTAAACTTTATCTTAATTTTTAATTACTCATAATTATATAATTTCATACTGTAAAAACAAGCAAGCAAAAGCAAAGCAAAACAAAAACAAGTATAGAAATCCATCTGTGTGAACCTCCATCAGATTCTGACCATCAAAGTTCCTTTGGCTATTTCCAGAGCAACATAAGGAGCACCAGTTTCTTTCTGGATCTTGGATTAGACTGTAAACTGAAGTATTACATGTATGTTTACAAAATATACCACAAATTGTTTGGTGGCAAAAATGATTAATGGATTTTTTAATTTTTTAAAAAAGAACTTAACACCTCTATATGTAAAAATATCAATTTCAATTATCTATTGTCATTGCTTTAAAATGGACTGTTGATTGATAATTCAGATTAATCAAATGTTTACAATTAATATATATATCTATAATAGTCTCCCTTTATTTTCATTTATCAGCAAAAAAATCCTACACACACACACACACACACACACACACACACACACACACACACACATATATATATATATATATATATAGAGAGAGAGAGAGAGAGAGAGAGAGAGAGGGAGAGAGAGAGAGAGAGAGAGAGAGAGAGAGAGAGGGAGGGAGGGAGGGAGGGAGAGGGAGAGGGAAATCTACATTCCTCACTCAAGATGTATTTTTAAAAATATATTTATAAGGTTACATTATAATATTTTATCCTAAAAATAAAACATCCTTAAAGATGTTCTATAAACTTGTTTTCAAATGTTATCATTTTCCCAGTAATTTCAGTTGGTAAAATCTGTCTTTTACAGAGTAGGCATTTAAGGTTTGGATCCACCATTTATAATTGTATACAATCCAGCTTCATGTGGTCATATTAAAGAGAATTATATATGATTTCAGACATTCATCTTCTGGTTTAAAGGCTGCTGCATATGTCCTGTTGTTCATTAACTTAGATCTGTAAAATAAAATGTGAACAGTAAGTAAGAAATAAATTTGCATCTGTACATTTTTATGTAATTATTTTTTAAACTCATTCATATGATCAGCAGCAGAAAGCAGCCTGCAATAATTTTTGAGATATCAAACAACATGGGCAAGACAATTCGGAAAGTCAGCATCACCATTTTTAAATCAAATGGTTAAAGTGATTCAAGAACTCTAGACCATTTGAGACTTCCGGTTCCGGATCGCTGCATCGCGGACGCTCCTCGTTGAGCGCCTTTCCCTTTCCCCGTTAAAGCCGCCAGAACAGCTGTCTGGCGGCTTGAAAGTCTCTGCCCCGGGCAAAGGGGAGAGATGAGAGCCGGACAGGTGGGGTAGAGCCCCCCCTAGTGCCCCAAGTGTCAGCCAGGGGCGCGAAAGGTGAGGGCTCCCCAGCCAGCCTGTCTCTTGCTCCGGGGACTTGGAAACCTCCGCTTTTGCGGAGCAAGATGCTGTGACCACCCGCTGCTTCGTGAATGGGATTACAACTACTTAATTGTTTAAACAAGCAGACAGAGAGAGACAGGATTTTAAAGGGCAAGTACAGATTTTTTTTTTCTTTCAACTCCACTGCTGATTTTCACTTCGGAAGAAACTAAGTAACAGTTATTAGGCTACAACATGGCGATCGGAGAAAGTGGGAGGAGAAGTGAAAGTAACTTTCGTTTCCCTAGCAGCTTTTTTTCTTATGGAAATTTTTGATTTTGAAAGTTGGCTTTACTCTCTCTGTCTCCCGATTTTGGATTAAATAATAACTGACAATTTTTTAAAAAATAAAATTCTATCTGGCTTTGGAATTTGAAAGAATTTTAAAAGAAATTTAAAAGAACTTTAACTAGAGGCTTGGCTTTTTCTTTGTTCACCACTGGAAATACTAAAATGGCTTCAAAATCTGGAAAGATGGTTTTGAATAAAAGAATGGATTATTCATCTGGTTATATTTCTAAAATGCAACTTACCACTGAGTTAACACCCCCAAAGTCTTTAACACCTGAAAATTTAATAAGTACCTTAAAGATTATGAAAGATGAACTTATTGTTGAATTTAACCAAAAAATTAGTGAAATAGATAATAAAATGCAGGCTGCTTTAAAGAATATTGACCAACAAATTAGAAATGATGTGTTGGAGGTATGTAAAGGTCTAGCAACAAATATTGAAGTTTTGGCAAACCGCATTGAAGAAAACAAACAAGTTTTGACAACTTCAGTAGAATACATAGATAAAATACAAAATGACATTGCAAATTTTGAAACAGAGGTGTTAATGACGCAATTCAGATCCATGGAATTTGCCATAAGGGTCAGGGGGTTGAAAGAAGGATTATATGAAGATTTGAAAGGAAGGATGGTGGAAGCTTTGGAGCAGGTGTCTGGACTGTCTAAAGAAGAACTAGCCAGGCAAATTGATAAAATATATAGAATCAACTCCTGGTATGCAAAACAAAAACACCTACCAAGGGATATTGTAATATACTTTACTACAAGAGCCTTACGGAATAGGATTATACAGGCGACGTTTAAGAATAACCTGCAGGTGAATGGCCAGGAACTGATGATATGGAAAGAAATTCCCTCTAAAATGCTCAAAGCCAGAAAAGATTATACCTTTCTGATTGATGAATTTAAAAGGTTAAATTTACATTACAAATGGGAAGCACCAACAGGAGTTGCAGTGAAATTTCTGGGAAAAAGATATCGGCTTAATACAACAAAGAAAGCTACTGAATTTTATGTCAACGTCTTAAAGGCTGATATATCCAAGATTCCAGAGGAAAGATGTATGAAAACAAAAGAGGAGGAGGAGGGAAAGCCATCCCTTCCTCTTCAAATCGAAACAGATTTACAAAATTTAAATGATTGGCAGAGCCAGACAGATGTCTACAGTGTGGAAAAGGAGATGGAAGATCGGGGTCAGATGGGAGGCGAGCTGACAACTACAAAATTATCAAGTTACAAAAAGATGCAACCATCATCAAGATACAACAAGATGCAGTGTTGAAGTTTATTGGACAGATGGTTGCCATTATGACTGTACTTTTCTTTTTCCCTTCTCTCCTTAATTTTTTTTTTCTTTTCTTTACTTCTTGCATTCTTTTTTTTTCTTTTGTTTTTTTGGGGGGGCTTATTCAAAGTATTATTAATTCTTTTTAAAGATTTAGAACTTTTTTGAACCTAATAATTTAATACATAGTAACATTATGTTACTAATAGAGTGGTAGAATTTATGATGAAGTTTAAGGTTTTTGTATTATTATTTAGTTATTTTTTGTGTAATATCAATTTAAGTTTTATTTAATTGTGAGAAAGATTTGGAATTGTTATCTATCCGGTTATAAAATATTACAATTAGATTTAACATTTTTTTTTTTGGGAGGAAGGTTATTTAAAGTTTGGAATTAGTGCTTATAATCTGATATATAGTAATAGTATGTTATTTATATACTGATTGATTTTATGATGAAGTTTAAGGTTTTTGTATTTAATACTTAGTCATCATTTATGTAATAATCATTTAATTCTTAGTTAACAGTGAAGAAATGTTGTGAAGGGTAGATGATTGAAAGGAGGAGGAAGGAATTTTTATTAGTGTACAATTTGGAGTTGAAGTTTTAAAAAAATAAGGTGGAAGTCAAAATTTTTTAATTTAATTTAAATTTATTTTATTGATATTATGCCCTGTACTCTCTCTGGGAAGTCCGGGGGGGAGGGGGGGAGGGAAAGGGGTGGGTTAGGGGGGAGAAAAATTAAAAAAAATGTTTGTACTTTCTATTTAATGTTTAGCTATTATCTATGTAATTTTGTACTAATAAAACTTTTTGGAAAAAAAAAAAAAAAAAAAAAGAACTCTAGACCATTTTATCACTGAGCAATTTTGATCTTTTTAAAGATTACTTTTGACACAATGTCATGTAATAAACTTTAATAATTTATTAGGCATTCTTGATATTTTGGGATATAAACTCTGGCAGTCAGAATGAACTCAAAACATCAACATTTTAAATATAGGAATGGGGAATTAGATGTTACCAAACTTTAATTCATCCTCACAGGAGATACACTTGAGGGAACACAAATGCAGTGACTAAACAAATTCACAGTATCCTCAGACAACACAGTCAATAGAGGAATACTGGGAACAGCAATGCCAAGAAAAAACCCATTTTTTATTAACCAAGATGACTTCCAATAAAATGTCCACTATACATATATTTGATAATTACATGTACATTTTGGCAAAATTTGTATTTCATCATTACAATTTGTATTAATTGCAATTTAAAATGCAAACCCCATCATATAATAAGATTCCTGTGATCCAAATGAAATTCCTTCCATTCAGAGCAATGGGAAAGAAGTTCTATCGGGAGTGGGGTTAATACTTAAAAACAAGGAGGCATGGGACAAGGAGGCACAAACATCGCCCATCATTTCATGTCTTCTTATCTGATGCTGAATCCTGTCAGATTACAAAACTGAAGATCCGTCTGTCCTGAGAATGAAATGACTGAAAAGTCTAATTTAACTTCAATGAGCTATTTTCATTGATTTCATTGTGCTCAGTGCAACAAATTTAATCAGTGTGCACCCTAAAGTTTTCAACAGAAAGCAAGTAATTCTTAGGTTGGATCTAGTAGTCTCTTGAAGTCAACAGAATCTCATTTAGTGATAGATAATCAATCAATCTGGTCCAATTCATTTCAGAGAGTCTTCTTGCTCAATCTCTTTTTCCATTTATTCTAAGCTTAGAAATATTTCGTGGGATATTTCATTTTACATGTAATATATAATGTATGATTATACAACCATGGTGGCACAGTGGTTAGAATGCAGTATTGCATGCTAACTCTGCATTTCCTCTGCTAGGAGTTTGATCCTGACAAGCTCAAGGTTGACTCAGCCTTCCATCCTTCCAAGGTTGGTAAAATGAAGACCTAGATTGTTGGGGGCAAAATGCTGACTCTGTAAACCACTTAGAGAGGGCTGTAAAACACTATGAAGTGGTCTATAAGTCTAAGAGCTTTTGCTATTGCTATTATCAACAGTTACTAATTTAGTAATTTATAATTTACTAATTTTATTTTTTGTCCTGGCCCTGCAGCTTCTGATAGGTATTTATAAATATGCATGTAAAGACATGATTAAATTGCATATGGGAGTTCAAAGGACAGGAAAATATTTCAATATCAATGCAAATGAAATAAATAAGGTAAAATGTATGGATGTACATTTGGAAGCTATTCATTTTGAGGCAACTAAATTTGTTGACAGAGGCCAATTAAATCAGTGAAAATAGCCCACTGGGTTTAAAGTAAAATTTCTACTCATTTCAGCTCCAACACAGAGAAATCTCCTGGTCTTCATTTTGGAATCTGTCAGGATTGATCAACAGACCAGAAGAGATGAACTGCTGGCAGATTCAGCATTCCGGCCCCATTCCTCATTGTTTTTTAAGTGTTACCCCCGTCCCCATAGTGCTTCTCTCCCATTGCTCAAAATGGAAGGAATTTTATTTGGATCACAGGAATCTTAACAAAATTACAGAGTTAGGAGTGATCTTGGAGGTCTCCTAATCCAACCCCTTGCTCAGGCAGAAAACCTTATACCATTTCATAAAAATGGTTGTCCAAACTCTTCTTAAAAACTTCCAGTGTTGAAGCATTCACAACTTCTGGAGGCAAGTTGTTCCACCTATTAATTGTTCTAGCTGTCAGGAAATTTCTCCTTAGTTCTAGGTTGCTTTTCTTCTTGATTAGTTTCTATCTATTGCTTCTTGTCCTGCCTTCAGGTGCTTTGGAGAATAGCTTGACTCCCTATTCTATGTGGCAGCCCCTGGGATACTGGACCACTGCTATCATGTCACCCCTAGTCCTTCTTTTCATTAAACTAGACATACCCAATTCCAGCATCCCTTCTTTATATGTTTTAGCCTCCAGTTCCCAAATCATCTTTATTGCTCTTCTCTGCACTCTTTCTAGAGTCTCAACATCTTTTTTACATCGTGGCAACCAAAACTGGATGCAGTATTCCAAGTGTGGCCTTATCAAGGCATTATAAAGTGGTATTAACACTTCATGTGATCTTGATTCTATCTCTCTGTTTATGCAGCCTAGAACTGTGTTGACTTTTTTGGCAACTGCAGCACACTGGCTGGCTAATATTCAAATGATTGTCCACTAGGACTCCAAGATCCCTCTCACAGTTACTACTATTGAGCCAGGTACCACCTACAGTATGCCTGTGCATTGGTGTTTTTTTTTTGCCTAAATGTAGAACCTTACTTTTTTCACCATTGAATTTCATTTTGTTAGATAGTATCCAATGGTTAAGTCTGTCTATTAACATTCAATGTTCTATTGAACAGTTACTACTATTGAGCCAGGTACCACCTACAGTATGCCTGTGCATTGGTGTTTTTTTTTTTGCCTAAATGTAGAACCTTACTTTTTTCACCATTGAATTTCATTTTGTTAGATAGTATCCAATGTTTAAGTCTGTCTATTAACGTTCAATGTTCAAATCAAGTCTGTTAAGAAGTGTTCTGATTTAGAAGAAATGCAGAAGACCAAGTTACTTTAGAATCCATTACATCCACAAATTTAGCTGCCAGACCAGCGGTGGGTTGCTCCTGGTTTGGCCCAGTTCTTAGAACCAGTAGCGCCGGTGGCAGGAGGCTCTGCCCATCTGCCCGGGATGCTTCTGCGCATGCGCAGAAGTGTCGCACATGCACACAAGCACATGCGTGAATCGGTAGTAATGGCTTTTAGAACCCACTACTGTGCCAGACCTAGGTCTTTTAAATATTTCAAGTGATTTTTAATGCATAGATATAGATATATAGATATATAGATATAGACAAGGGAAAGAAATGTTAATATTGGTGAATTAAAGTATTTTTCTGAAAATATACATACAGGAATGCAGTCCGGAAAGTCAAATTTCCCAGTCGCACAAATAACTCTAAATAAATTGTTATTTGGATGTGGTTTATAGCCTCTTTTACATTCAAATTCCACTACATCTCCATCCTTGGAATATATTTTCTTCCTGTACTTTGACTTCAGCTTTATATTGTGTTCTCCCATATATTCTTCACTTGCTATACAAGCGGCTGCGAAAGGGCACAGATCAGATGACATATAGAAAGTTTTACACTGAAGAATTCATTTGATAAAGCAATTAAAGTTTAGGTTGGAAATTCTATGTTGCAATAGGGTAAAACAATTAGAGATCTATGTAAATGTATTTTTGCCTCCCCCCCCTTTTTGTCTCTCATGAACTAATTATCAGTCATGATAATCAGTCACGCCGCCCTGAGTCCTTCGGGAGTTGGGCGGCATATAAGAATAACAAAATAAAATAAATAAAAATAAATAAATGAACTAAGCCTCTTTTAAACAAGACAATGTTACATGTGTAAAAGGAAGAAGAAAAACATTTTAGTCCCCTTCTTCCAAATTTCCTCATACTGAATATCTGAATTAGGAGAAGACCAAGTTCAGGCAACTTCTCTTGCAATGTCACCTTATATCTTGTTTTTCAACGTTGACTAAACAGGGTAAATGTGATTAAGTTAACAGAGTCTGCCTCCATACTTAGCCTATTTAAAAAAACAATAATTTTAGTTCCCTAGAGATTCAACTAATACTATTATTCAAAAAAAGCCCTAATGGATTGTTGGGAAACATGGCTTTTAGTAATTTTTGTTCAAGGAATGATTGCTTGATTGCTTGATTGATTGCTTGATTGATTGATGATGGGCGCAATGAGCGCAATGGGCGAATAGGCGGCAATATAAATTCAATAAATAAATAAATGATGATAGCATGATGATGGAGGGCCCTGTATTCTCATTTGTGAAATACTAAGAAAAAGAAAATCTACATACTGAACTCAAGAAAACTAAAATCTGAATTTTCACAAGTTCTTTTCAATCATGCCACTGACTAAAGAAGTGTCTGTTATGAAATATAGCTTAGGGAAATCAGAATTTCAGCAGGAAAGTTTAACAAAATGAGGATTTGTAAATGGCAGAAGATCTTGTACAATTCTCCATTATGCAGTTTCTCCCTGAGTGACTTACTTTATCTTGACTCATAATACTACCGCTACTAATTCCATTACAAGGAAGTAAAATTTCTTCCAGCATTAACATATTGACACAACAGCTCTGGTGTTATGAAATTTATTCCATTCCCAAAGTACAATATTTCTCTATAAAGAATAAATCTATAAAGAATTATAGATATTACTTGTACCTCTACATGTTGGTTTTTGTGACCAATGACCATTTTGACAAGACACTCTTGGAGAGCCTTCCATTGAATAAAAATTTTGGCACTGATAAGTTACAGTTTCAGACTCTAAATAGATTGCCTTGGGTGACTCCACAATGTCTCCATTCTCCACGGGAGGTGGGTGTCCACATTTTTCCCCCAAATCTATAATACATACAGAATCCATTGAGAAATGCTGCTCATGATTACAAATATTCAAAGTATTCACACACAGAGACACATTTTAAGCATATTCATAAGAAACTACCCTGTTTCCCCAAAAATAAGACATCCCTTTTAGAAAATCCCCTGATAATAAGCCCAATTGGGCTTTTGAGTGCATGGCAATAAGGCCAAGCACTTATTTCAGGGTTCAAAAAAATATAAGACAGGGTCTTAATTTTGGGGAAACACGGTATATTTCAAAATTATACTATTTCTTATTTTTAAAAAGCAACAATATCATGCAGCTTGACCAACTGATAGGCAGAAAATGATTACTACTGTTGTCCCAAATTTGTCTTTCAAGTTTAGAAAATATAGTGTCATTACTTTCTTAATACCTAAAGTCAGATCTGTATTTAAATGAATAGCAATTGCTTTGGGATAAATGGCATCTCCCCACAAGGTGTTCTTATTTTTATTACCCATTTTCCATTAATAACTGTTCAAACTCTGCACAAATAAATTGTGTAGTTGTATTGGAAGTTGTGCTATCCATGTCAGTATTGAAGTGATGGGAGGCTTGCAACACAATAAAAGCAAGAATAGAAAAAACTTTTAAAAATTAATAGAGGATGACTAAAACTAGGAACCAGTACATAAGCATCACAGTGGTGGAAACTTCTTTCTTAGTCCTCCAATCACTTCCTGTGTAAAGTGTTCCATCATGGCCCCAAGTCAATTGGCTGACCCATGTTTTGAGGCAAATCCAGAAGGCCTAGACAGTGAGGGTGTATCTCACCTCCAGTAGCAAGATTTTCCAGATTGTGGAGGCATGCCAGAGAAAGATCATTTACTAGATCCTGCTAGCAAAGTTCCTTGACTGAGGAGGTCTGCAGCATGTTCCTTTTGCCAGAGTAAGTGGGGTGAGCCAATCCCATTGGGGTGAAATAGTCCCCTGTGCCATGAAGGGCTTTAAAGATGATATCCAACATGTTGAATTGGACCCAGAAGCAAACCAGCAACTAGTGCAACTCTTGTAACAGCAATGTTACATGCACATTGAGCAGGCATTGTGAGTCTACGAGAATCCACAAGTTGTACATAGGATCTGTCTGGGGCAGTGCAACCCCATCCAGAACTAAAGATTTTAAATTCCCAGATCCCGAGCTCCAAGCAGCCATAGCAACATAGTCTTATCAGGGTTCAAGCCTGTTGTCCCCTATTCAGACACCCACAGCATCTAAGGAGGGAACAGACTAATGTCTCCTTAAAGGGTCCCAGGGATGCCCCCTTCTGCAGTAATGCATTGATCACCAACTGGAGGTCAACATCATGAGGTTTTTACCAGTCAGGAGGGATTTGGATTTAATATGCAGGCACTTGCACTGACAGCCTTGAGGACCTGTCCGCTTCCTCAGATCTAACAGAATCAAACTGTTCCAAGATACCTTGGTAAGCCCACTCCCTGGGCATCTCTAATGGACCTGCTCTATGTTTGTTCCCCTACTGAGAATAGATACAAGCAACTTTTCCCATTAGGTGTTTCACAAATTCTTTCACATGGCCCAGAATATAATCACCCTTGTCATTATTCCCATTATATGTCATCATTCCCTGGGAGTTGGGCGGCCTATAAGATCTAACAAACAAACAAACAAACAAACAAACAAACAAATGAATAATACATACATACATACATAAGTTATTATGCAAATACTAGGGATAGGTTGAAGGATGGAATTGAAAGGTATGGAACTGAATGCTACTGATATTAGCAGCAAAGGAAAAGTCACAAAAATGCAGCAAATGATGAAAAATGGTAGGGGTGGGCAAATTTGATGCTATATCAGGAGAAATTTAAATATGTGCTTTCAGTGATAAGTGGTTACTGTGTTTGACTAGGCCTTTGTACCCTGGAGGAAAATAAGTGAATTATGAAATAGTGGAAAATTTGTGCAGATTATTACACATGGATATTTAAACTTAAATTGGAAGAAGGTGCTATTGCTCCCATGGAAAAGTAAAGATAGTAAGGGTGAGTGAAAAGCTACAGGGAGGTTAGTTTATTAATTGTTCCTGTGAATCTACTTGGGAGAGAAGTCCGAAAACTTACAAAATGTGACAGTGAGCAAAATTGGGGAAGTGCAGCAGGATTTTATGCTGGGCAGGGATATACAATTAATATTATTGTCCTTAAGCTGGACAAAAATTAAGACATTCTTAATTTCTTAAAATTAAGAAATATTTGGATGCGAGAAATAAATTCTATTCTGTTTGTTGATTTAGGAAAAATTTAGGATAAAAGGAACTTATGAATATTTTGATATTTTGAAATTATGGAATATTTTGTGTAGAGTTGAAAGTTGGTTGCTGAATATAATAACAGAGGTGTTAGAGAGATATAAAGCAGGCATGACAATCAAGGGAACACTTAACTAAGCAGGAAGTTAGACATTGATATGACACACACACACACACACACGGTGTTGCATAATTATTATATATTCCTTTATAAAAGTATAATGACTGCTTATAAGGAGGCCTGCATTGGTTGGGGACATGAAGGTGAACATATTTTCATTTATGGGTGAAGTCACAATGTTGGCTGAGAATGTAAATGATTTGAATGAATGTTAGACATGTGAATGGTGCAATGAGGAGCAATGTAGGAAACCCTCAAATGATTAAATTTGAAAGGGAAAAGAGAATACAAATTATTAATAAATGGAAAAAATTAAGCAAATGGGTCAATCTACATATCTTGGTAGAATGATAACTATAAGTGTGAAAACAGATGGAGAAGTTAACATGAGTAATATATGTAATAGATATGATATTTTTAAACTGATAAGCAGTTTTATGTTGTATGACGTTATAGGATTGAGAAGGAGAGGCTAATTGTGAAATAGAAATCCATGCTTGTGCTCCAAAAGACACAAACTCTTCCAAATAAGAAAAAAATTCTAGATATAAAATGAATTGAATAGATTTATATAAGCAGAAATTCAAAATTTTGCAGAAGAGGGGCATTGTTAATGAAAATATATTCTACTTTCACAGTTCAACAGGGACATTGAATTTTTCAATTCTATCAATAAAATATTGAAAAAGTCTGACAGAACCTTTTCAAAATAACATGAAAGGGACAGTGAAGTAAAAGAAAATTCATTTCCCATTCTATCTTCAGTTCTACCTAGTGAAGATCTGTACATAATACCTGTACAACGTGGTGGTTGTTCCCAAACTTTCTTCAAACATGTAATGAAAGCAGATCCAAGAAGAGCATAACCTGGGTTGCATCGATACTGCACCTTCTCCTGGGGCAAATACTTGTCCTTTATTACACTAGCAATCTGACCATTTTGAATTTCAGGGGGAGGAGAACACCTTTCATCTAAAATAGTAACAAAAATGCACTTGATTTTCCCAAAACAAACTTCTCTAAACATGCTCTCACTTTCACTTTTTAAACCAAAACTGACAGCACATATCATATGGCACAGAAAATACAAGGGTGGCCCTGCAGGGTCTGTTCCCTTTGAGGTGAGGGGAATGTGAGACTACAGAGAGTGGAACCTCCTCTTCCTCCTTGAAGAAATGAAACTGGGTGCTTTCAATCATTACTATCATGATATTTGATCAGTCTTAGATTAGTGGTAGTGAGTTGTTTGTGTAAATAATTTTCTCTGAAACTTCTTTTGTAGGATGATTGTTAACTTGGAGGGTGGGAGAACCTGTATACAATCTCTTTTCTAATTTTGTTTGTAAAAGCTAAATAAGAATACAACGTTAATACATAGATGGTAATTGTGTATTAGAGCAATTCTGAAGTGTTGTATTGAAAACTGGATTATTTTGCAAGAATTTTAAATCCTTCTATGAACTACATGAAGAAAAGAAGCTATCAATAGTGAAGATCTGTACATAATACCTGTACAACGTGGTGTTTGTGTCCAACTTTTCTTCGAACAAGTAATGAAAGGAGATCCAAGAAGAGCATAACCTGGGTTGCATCGATACTGCACTTTCTCCAGGGGCAAATACTTTGCCTTTATTTCACCAGCAATCTGACCATTTTGAATTTCAGGGGGAGAAGAACATCCTACATCTAAAATGGAAATAAAAAATGGTCCCATTCAAATAAAATTCACTTGGTTTTCCTAAGGCAAACATCTGAAAACATACTCCCACTTTTGAAGCCAAAACTGTCAACACACATCATATGGCACATAAAGTACAAGGGTGATGCTGCAGGCTTGAGGCTGCTTCCTTTTGAGGTGAGGAGAATGTGAGGCTACAGACAGAGGAAGTTCCTCTTCCTCCTACAGCACCTGTTTCTATTTATCTTGAAGGAATGAAACTGGGTGCTTTCAATAGCAATAGCACTTAGACTTATATACCGCTTCATAGTGCTTTACAGCCCTCTCCAAGCAGTTGACAGAGTCAGCATATTGTCCCCCAACAATTTGGGTTCTCATTTTACCCACCTCAGAAGGATGGAAGGCTGAGTCAACCTTGAGCCTGGTGATATTCGATCTGCCAAACTGCTGGCAGCCGGTGATCAGCAGAAGTAGCCTGCAATATTGCATTCTAACCACTGCGCCACCGCGGCTCTTCAATACTATCATGATATCTGATCAGCCTTAGATTAATGGTGGTGGATTCTTTGCGTAAATATTTTTTCCTGAAATTTCTTTTGAAGGGTAAGGGTTAGTTTGGAGGGTGGGAGAACCTGTATACAATCTCTTCTCTAATGTTGTTTGTAAAAGCTAAATAAGAATACAACATTGATACGGTACATAGTTGGTAATTGTGTATTAGAGAAATTCTGAAATGTTGTATTGAAAACTGGATTATCTTGCAAAAATTTTAAATCCTTCTATGAACTACATGCAGAAAAGAAGCTATCAAGGGAACCTCTGCATGATGAACTATTCTGGCCTTTCCCCTTCCAATCAGTCTCTCATGAAGCTGGATATCAAAGCAATGGATGCAATTGTGATCCTCTACCCTAGGCTGTGAGGAATATGGTCTTAATATCCTTTGCTGATGTTTGGAAACCATCAGATCTGGATGAGAGAGAACAGATTAATATAAAGGTTGCTTAGTCCCTTCTGTTGCTTTACTATTTTTACAGTTGATATACAGATGTTATATTTGGTTTTTATACTCTATATAAGCAGCTAACAGTCTCTACATTGTGATGGGGTAGAAGTGGAGGAAAAATAAAGAAGCAAACAAGCTTGATCATTCAAGGTAGGCAAGGCAACCATAAGTGCTATTTCCAGACATAAAAATTGCACTAATTTAAAATCTGTCCCTCATGTTGGGTTTCCATGACCTCACATATACTGGATATCTAGGCTGACACCCCCACCCTCCGATTAGGAAATGCTAAAGCAGAGGAAATACTACCAAGAGCTGCATTTCTTTTGAACAGAAAAGAAGACATTTCAAATTGGAGGAAGTTCAGCTTCATCCTCTCTCCCAGCTCTCAGTGTTTCCACCCTCTAGAGCTCAAGATACCAGTTACCATTATCAAGAGTCTCCCCATCCTTTCTAATTATTCTGAAGAGCAGTCCTGCAATTAAGTTGTAACTTAATTTTTTTCCTGACTAGTTAAAGGCTATATTTTGCTCCTTTTTGCTGGCCACCTGAGGGGCAATGCTGGCCTGTGGGTTGGAAGTTGGGCAATTGGGGATGGGTGGAAAAACGATGAGTGTAACAAAATGCCCACAGGCTTATCTATTTGTCAAACAGAAAAACTAAGAGCAAAAACACAGGATCAGCTCATCTTGAGTGAATGGTTCAGATTAATAATATTTCATTTCTGAATTTTTTAAAAAATGTACCGTACTCTCCATGATCTAAAATGGACACCT
The DNA here is from genome assembly GCA_023053685.1 of Diadophis punctatus similis. Lineage (NCBI taxonomy): Eukaryota > Metazoa > Chordata > Lepidosauria > Squamata > Dipsadidae > Diadophis > Diadophis punctatus. The sequence continues at coordinate 83,804,944 of JALIGW010000003.1, read as the reverse complement.
AAGATCAAAAACATCATCAAAAACGCACAACAAAGAATGTTCTTTCTCTGCCAACTCAGAAAGCTCAAACTGCTCAAGGAGCTGCTGATACAGTACTACAGAGGAATTATTGAGTCTGTCATCTGCACCTCTATAACTGTCTGGTTTGGTTCTGCAACCCAACAAGACAGACACAGACTTCAGGGGATAATTAGAACTGCAGAAAAAACAATTGCTACCAACATGCCTTCCATTGAGGACCTGTATACTGCATAAATCAAAAAGAGGGCTGTGAAAATATTTACAGACACCTCACATCCTGGACACAAACAGTTTCAACTCTGTTAGATTGCGTGGGAATGAAGAGACGAGACATAGGAGCAGTTCAGCACCTTTATTGAACTTAGCTGGATTGCAATACGAACTGCCGGCTGGCTGCAGGGAAGCTGCTTTTAAGGGCTTGCCTGTAACCAAGCCGGCCACTGACAGCGGTTTATTTCTCCCATCGCTAGATTAGCCAATCAGGAGTGGCTATGCAAATCCTGGCTACGTACGGCCGTACTTAACACCCCTCCCTTCTTAGTCTGTGGATAATCATAATGCATATTAATATACGATACGTAATCGCACAGGTAGGTGGGGCGCCGTAAAGTCCTACTGGGCCTGCATGATTCATTACTCCTTGGGAACTCGCCAGTGGCGGATTAGCCATCTGCTGCTCCGTTCTCCTCCTGTGGAAATATCTGGAACCTGCTGTTGGCCACGGCAGCCTCCTCTCCTGAGTCATTATCCTCCGGTTCCTGGATGATGCCTCTGGACTCCGGCAGCTCTCGGTAGGTGTCTGCTCACTTCGTCCAGTGTTGAGCATAGGGTCTCTTGGTCTCTGTTAAGCAGGGCTGGTCTGTCATGTGGAGTTCCATGAACCGGTGTTTTGGAGGCCTCTCGGGGCAGAGACTCTGGTTGCTCTTGTCTTGTAGGAGGTGGTGGCTCATCCAGCTGGCATAACCAGCAGTCCCCCAGCCTCCTTCTGAGCTGATCTATGTGTTGCCTCCATACTTGTCCGTCCTCTAGTTCTACTTGGTATGATTTCGGACTGGTGATTGAGATGATTTTGGCTTTCACCCACTTGGGATCTCCTGCGTAGTTATGCGCAAAAATGACGTTGTCTATTCCCAATGACCGGACTATTCTGCTAGAGTCCAAGGGTTACTCTGGGTCATAGTTAGGGTTCAACCAATCTAGCTGGGACCTCAGTTTGCATCCCGTTAGCATTTCAGCTGGACTGTGATTAGTGGCTGTGCATGGTGTAATGTGCTGGGCCAGCAGGAACTGGTCAATTCTTTCTTGCCAGTCTCCCGGGTGCCTCTCGTGAGTGCCTCTTTGGTCATCCTCACCATTCTATCTGCTTGGCCATTGCTGGCCAGATTGAACAGCGAGACGAGAATGTGTCTGATGCCCAGTTCTGCCAGGAACGATTTCATGTTCTTCGCGGTCAGTTGGGGCCCATTATCTGACACGAGAACGTCTGGGAGGCTATGGTTTGCGAATATTCACCGGAAGGCTCGGATGGTCACCTCTGTCATTGATGTGTGCATGGCCACAACCTCCAGACATTTAGAGTAGGCATCCACCACGATTAAAAATGTTTGTCATGCCATGGGTCCCACGAAATCTATATGAAGCCTTGAGAATTTCCCATTCCAGTGGGGTCATGTGAGGAGGAGCCAGACGTGTTTCTTGGCATGGCATACATGTTGCCACCCATTCAGTAATGTCCTGGTCTAGTTGGCGCCACCACAGGTAGCTTCTGGCCAGTGCCTTCATTCGCACTATCCCGGGGTGCCCTATGTGAAGAGTGTCTAGGACTCCTTTCTGCAAACTTTGGGGTACTATGACTCTTTCCCCCCACAGCAGGCAACCCTTTAAAACTGACAGCTCCATTTGTTTGTTTTGAAATGGTTTGAATTCTTCCCCCACGTCCTCCTGCAGCCATCCCCTTAAAACTCAGTTGATTATTTTGGTCAATACCTTGTCCCTGGCTGTATGGGTGGCGATGTCCCTTGAGGTGACTGGGCTGGACTTCTCAAGGTCAATGAGCAGAATTTTGGCCACAGGTGTGGGGTCTTCGACGAAGTCCAGTGTGGGGCAGTGGCTGAGAGTGCCAGCGGTAGATATGCACTTCCCAGGGCGGTGAGACAGTTTATAATTTTAGCCTGTTAGGAAGATGGACCAACGTGTCATCCTGGGGGACATGTAGGATGGAGTTTGTTGATTCCCCGCAAGGAGATCCAATAATGGCTTGTGGTCGATTATTAATTCGAAGTGCCAGCCATAGAGATACTCATGGAAACGCTTGATGCCTGCCACACCTTCAAGTGCTTCCTTGTCGATCTGACTATAATTACATTCTGCTGGGGACAGAGTCTTTGAGTAATAGGCTATAGGAGCCTCAGAGTTGTTAGGAAGTTTGTGGCTCAAAACAGCCCCTACTCTGAAAGGGGAAGCATCGCACATCAGCACTAGGGGAAGGTTTTCATTGTATTGTATGAGGATGCTGTCTGAAGATAGATGGTCCTTTATGGCTTGGAATGCAGTGGCCTCTCTATGTCCCCAAGTCCAGGTGGCCGTCTTACCCAGGAGCCAGTGGAGTGGCTCAACAACAGTCAGCTTCTGTTTGAGAAAAATTGCATAGAAGTTTAGAAGCCGAGGAAGGCTTGCAGCTCTGTTTTGTTGGTTGCGGTGGGGGCTTGTTTGATGGCTCTCACTTTGCTGTCCATAGGGCAAATGCCAGACCCATCAAATAGGAATCCCAAGAACTCCACTTGCTTTATGCCAATTTTGCATTTCTCCTTTTTGACTTTAAGTCCTTGTTCTTGGAAACGCTGCAGGATGGCCCTAAGTCTGGTGATGAGCTGTTCCTTATTTTCCCCTGATATAAGGATGTCATCAAAATAAGGAACCACCCCCAGAATGCCCTGGAGTAAGAGCTCCATCATGCTTTGGAAAAGCCCCGGGGCAATGCTTACTCCAAATTGCAGGCGGTTACATTTGAAAGCCCCCCTGTGGGTAACTATTGTCTGGGCTTCCATGGCAGCTGCGTCCATTGGTAATTGCTGGTAGGCTTGGGCCAAATCTAATTTTGTGAAGATTTGTCCATTGCCTAATGAATGCAGCAGATGTTGTACCACAGGCACTGGGTATGGGTTTTGTTGTAGTGCCTTATTAATGGTACATTTATAGTCCGTGCACATGCAAATAGACCCATCTGGCTTCATCGAAATTACAATGTGGGTCTCCTACATGGCATGGGCAATGGGTTCTAGAACCCCTTGAGCAATGAGCTTGTCCAATTGTTCATCTACCTTGGGATGCAGTGCAAAAGGGACTCATCAGGGCTTAAGCCTAATGGGGGTGATGCTGGGGTCTAGGTTGAACAAAATGGGCTTGCCCGTATATTTATTTATTTATTTATTTATTTATTTATTTATTTATTTATTTATTTATTTATTTATTTATTTATTTATTTATTTATTTATTTATTTATTTATTTATTTATTTATTTATTTATTTATTTTGTTATTCTTATATGCCGCCCAACTCCCGAAGGACTCAGGGCGGCGTACAACAAGGAAAAATACAAGAATAATCAAAATTACATATAATTAAAAAAAACAAGTACAAAATTTAAAAACAGTTTTAAAACAACAACATCCATACAGCACCATACATACTTGGGGGGTGAGCTCGGGTGGATTTAAGCTGTCCCCCCCACCTGCAGGAAAAGCTATGTCTTAACGGCTTTTTGGAAAGGCCAGCAGAGTGGGGATGGTCCGGGTCTCTGGGGGTAGTTGGTTCCAGAGCACGGGGCTGGCCACAGAGAAGGCTCTCCCCCTAGGGCCCGCCAGCCAGCATTGCTTGGCCGACGGGACCTGGAGGAGGCCAACTCTGTGGGCCCTAACCGGTCGGAGGGAAGTATGAGGCAGAATGCGGTCCCGAAGATATCCTGGTCCTAAGCCATGAAGGGCTTTAAAGATGGTGATCAACACCTTGAATTGGACCCGGAGACCGATGGGCAACCAATGCAGCTGGCGGAGTATCGGTGTCACGTGGGTGTACCTTGGCACACCCACCACAGCACTCGCAGCCGCATTTTGCACCAGCTGAAGTCTCCGGATACTCTACAAGGGTAGCCCCATGTAGAGCGCATTGCAGTAGTCCAAACGCGAGGTGACAAGGGCATGAGTGACCGTGAGTAGAGCCTCCTTCTCCAAGTATGGCCGCAACTGGTGCACCAGGCGAACCTGTGCAAAGGCCCCCCTAGCCACAGCAGAAAGATGGTGGTCCAATTTTAGCTGTGGATCTAGGAGGACCCCCAAGTTGCGGACCTGGTCTGAGGGAGTCAGTTTCGCACCCTCAAAGACCAAGGGGGGATAGTTGTCATGGTCCTTAGGAGGCAATATCCACAGCCACTCAGTCTTGTCGGGATTAAGTCTGAGTCTGTTCCTCCCCATCCAGATCTTAACGTCGTCCAGGCATCGGCACATTACATCCACTGCCTCTCTGAAGTCAGACGGGGTGGTGATGTACAGCTGGGTGTCGTCAGCGTACTGATGGAAACACACCCCATGTCTGCGGATGATCTCACCCAACGGTTTCATGTAGATGTTAAACAGGATGGGCGAGAGAACCGACCCCTGGGGCACCCCACATGATAGGGGCCTAGGGGACGATCTCTGCCCTCCTGCCAACACCGACTGCATCCGATCGGCGAGATAAGAGGAGAACCACCGTAAAACGGTGCCTCCCACTCCCAACTCGCCGAGCCGATGCAGAAGGATACCATGGTCGATGGTATCGAAAGCCGCTGAGAGGTCAAGTAGCACCAGGATGGAGGAGTTCCCCCCATCCCGGGCCCGCCAGAGATCATCCATCAGGGCGACCAAGGCAGTTTCTGTACTGTAGCCGCGCCTGAAACCCGACTGATAAGGATCTAGATGATCTGTTTCATTCAGGAGCTGCAGAAGCTGAGTCACCACCACCTTCTCCACAACTTTCCCTAAAAAAGGTAAGTTGGAGACTGGACGATAGTTCTTCAAATCAGCTGGATCCAGGGAAGGCTTCTTCAGTAGGGGTCGCACCAACGCAGCTTTTAACGACTGCGGTACGGATCCCTCTCTGAAAAAAGTGGTGATCACCACCTGGATCCAGCCGCGTGCCACCGCCCTGCTGGCCGAGACCAGCCAGGAGGGGCACGGGTCCAATAAACAGGTGGAGGTACCCATCTTTACCTAGATTCCGTCGAAAATGCCCTGGAAGTCTTACAGCAGATGGTCCAATTCGTCCCCGTTGATTAGGTTGAGTCCGGTGATGCCAATTCTGAGCTGTTTTAGCCATTGCACTCTGAGCAGCGTAGGCTGATCCACCTCAACAATGGTTAAAGGCAGCTTTTCTTTGAAATCCTTGAATTAGATCTGTACTTTTGCCTGACCTAAGACTCGAATGGGGTTGCCCTGAAAATCTCTGAGCCGGATATGTTGCAGATGGAGGGAGGCTTGATTTGCTTTTGGCTGGAAGCTTTTTAGGGTGGTCCAGGACATGATTGTGAACACAGACCCTGTGCTGGGTTCCATTTTACATGGTCTGCCCTCGATGGGGATGATAACATGGAACTTGCCCCCTGCCTCAGCTTCTGACTGGCCTAAGGTCGTGTGGTATAACCCTCTGGTGTCCTGGAATGGCTCTTCTCTGTGTCTTCCTCTTTGACCCCCTGCTCTGTTCTGCCCTTTTCTTCCTGGCCCCAGTGATGGTTTGGGAGGGTACTGGGTTGGTTGGTAGAGGGTTGGCTGGGTTGCTCTGCAGGAATCTGCGATGTTCCCCCTTTTCTGGCACCAGCAGCAAATCATGTCTTTAAAATGGCAGAATGCCCTAGCATGTCCCTAGGCAACCAGATCAATGGGTTTGCCTGGTATCCAAGTCTCTGAGGCTCACCATCTTTTCTGGATGGATGCGGTATATTGGTTCATCCTCCTCAGATTCCTCACCGTACTCCGGGACCTCGGTAATCCAGTCAGGCTCCCTGTGGATATGATGGACTCTGCTGGTCTTCCAGATGTCAGCGGCAGAGTTGTCCGATGATTCGGCGGCTCTGGCTTCTTCCATGACATCCTTGAATGTAGCTCCCCTCTGGATCAGCAACTTCTTCTGAAGGCTGAGATCTCTCATTCCTAGGATGATGCGATCCTTCATTATTTCCTCCGGGTTGATGAATTCGCACTTTGATGTGATCTCCTGGAGCTTAGCTACATAGTAATTGATCATTTTGCCTTGTTGCTGGCAATGGTAGAATTTGTTCCGGCTAACCATTGGTGTTGCTGAGTGAGCGTAGTGTTCCTTTAGCATTGTTTTTAAGGTCGTCCAGGAGATGGACTCGATGTCCGTGGGCGCTGCCAAGGTTTGAGCCATTTTATAGATTTTTGGCCTGCAGTAGGTTAGGAAGAGGGCCCTCTTCCTATTGTCGGGAAGGTCCTGGAAATTTTGCCTCCAGGAATATGCGGAAATGGCTCATATATGTCTGCCATTCTTCTGTCTTCGGATTGAAGAATGCAGGAGCGGGAGATGTTTGAGTAGCCATCCTCAAGTTTGGCCGGAGCAGGTCGGTGCTTGCTTCTAAGATGGCCACGGATGCCACGAGGTGCCTTTTTCCTGTTGTCCTTCTTCAACCACCTTCGTTGCCAATGTTAGATGGTGATGATGATGATGGTGATGATGATGATGATGATGATGATGACGGAGTTGTGTTTTTGAGTGAAATTCTTGCATATTGTAACTGACCATAAATGTCATATTCATGTGCAATAATAATAGCTCTTAGACTTATATACTGCTTCATAATGCTTTACGGCCCTCTCTAAGGAGAGTCAACATATTGCCCCCAACACTCTGGGTCCTCATGTTATTGACCTCAGAAGGATGGACTGAGGCAACCTTCAGCTGATCAGATTCGAACTCCTGGCGGTGAGCAGTGAGAATTCTAACCACTATACCTCCACACTTCTAAATGGAGAAGCTTACGATCAATTGATGCAACTTCCAGCTACTCCCATAATTTGGTCCTGAATACAGAATCAAAAGTTGCCTTAAGATCAATGATGGCAACATACAATGACACCACATTGTTGGCTGAATATTTTTCAAACAGTGCTATAGGACCAAACATTGGTGCCCATATCTTCTCTAAAATAAACAAATAAACAAACAAAAATATTTATAAACAAATGTCTGCCTACCAACAAGGAAATGAATTTGTTTGTACTTCTGGAACAAGCAGTTGTAATACATTACCCTTTCCTTTTTCTCTCTAAAGCTATGCATGTTGTAACGTTCAATGTTTCCAGCTGTTTAGCAACTTTCAGCCCTGTTGTTTCTTCTGTTCAAAGTTTATGAAACAGTAAGTTCACCAGCCTATGATTTTTATCTATATTTACAGCAAGCCTATTTATTTACTAAGCGAAAATAATACTGGCCATGTTAGTTTTCTCCTTTATAACATGTGTATCTATTTGCCCATGAATTGGCCTATAATCTTGGTTATTCCTCTTCATTTGACAAGCAAATGTTTCACACTTTGTTTAGAGCATGTTACTTGCATGGTTCCCACATACTGTATCTAAAAAGACTCTGTTCAAGATAAATTTGTAGAAATGCAATGATGCAATCTTATCTATTCTGTTCTCATGGAACATCCTCCTACCATATCTGCCAAGTATGGTGTTGCAACAAAATACTTTATATATATATATATATATATATATATATATATATATATATATATATATATATATATATATATATATATATATATATATATATATATATATATATATATATATATATATATATATATATATATATATATATATATATATATATATATATATATATATGCTGTTAAAATGCTCTGTGTGAAATATGTCCATTTGGCAGAAAATTGGAAAATCATGTAAAATAATATTAAAAAGTACCCTTGTACAGAGTTAACGATATCAGCCATTCTACAATCATTGTAATGTACACTAGTTCTACTTACTGAAACATTTTGGTGGAGGTGACCATCCATTCTTTGTGCATTCAACCACCTTTTCTTCATTATCTGGTTCTAAAGTAAATCCAGTGTCACAACGAATTCGAATTAGATCCCCATCATGATATATACCAGTAATTCTTTGAGGTCGGAAAGTACCATTAGATATTCTTGGAGAGTTGCATGTAATTTCTAAAGAAAATAAATCATGTATTATATGAAAAAAGGAAAACTCATATCGGGTTGTAGTCATTGCTTTCCATAAGCATAGATAACAATATCATTACTGTTTATAATATCTATATACCGGTAGTACCACAAGAACATATTAATCAATAGACATCCAAAATATACTGTGAAATTAGTCATCTTGGTTAAAGGTGCTTTTAGTAGCCTTGTATTTATTTGAAAGATCATAAATAAATTCAGAAAGTTGTAATTATTCTTCCCCTTCAATTTGGTTTTGAATTAAAATAAAAAGCTACAATTTGATACCTCTATACCTCCACACTTGATACTCTCATTGTTGCTTTTCAGTCCCACTGTGGAGCTCAGTAGCATTTTCAGCCACCTGCAAGATTGTAAAATTAGGAGCTCCACATTGTAGTGATTCCACTCCTGCCCTAGGTTGTCGTTGTTAATGGTGACAGGGGAAAGAGGTCAGGCTTTCAAATGCTGGGATGGAGCCCACAGGGCTTGTTCCTTTTCCCATTTCTATCCTTATTCTCCTCAGAATTAGAAGCGATCCTTTATCTATGATCATAACTCTGAGGCAGAGTATCACCAACAACAATATAGATGGACTCAATTACTGTGGCGATGGATGCATTGCTGGAAGATCTGAAGGATTGATTGGGGCAGATTTCCTGGAGAAAATCAGTCTATGTGATTGCTGACAGTTGATATCAACTTCTTAGCATGTAATTCAACAATTAATTAGCTCTTCCTGAAATTGCCCTGAGGATACCATCAAAACATCAGTTGGTCTAAAATTCAATATCCTGTATCTCCAGTGTATACTCTTAGCTCTGCTATATCACAGCTGCAGGAGCTGCCCTGGCTACCAATGTACCTCTGAGTGCAATCCAAGGTCTGGACACCACTTTTAAAGTTGGTTAAAGCTCAAGTATAGGACATATATGACACTGAATTTTCCAAATAACCATGGTTTGTCTAACCTGGATGGCAAGACAACATTTATTAAGAGTCCCCAGCTTTCAGGTTAGTCAGGGAGTGATATCACATCTTCTCTTTGCAACTCCCCTCCTTGGAAACAGCTGCCTTAAGTTGAGTATGACAGCCACTCTCCTGATCTTCTTGAAGCTAGTAGAACAATGGGCACTTTTGTCTATATGCGTGCATTTTTCTTATGATTTAATTTAATCATATTATTGAATATTTTTATTATTTTATTGCTATTTTAATATCTGTAAACTGCCTAGAATCCACATGGATAATCATGGTACAGAAATGGCATGTATGCATAAACAAACCAACATCTCCACGAAGTTCTTCTGATACCTATGATGGAACTGCTGGTTCTGGGAAAGGTGGAACTGCTAAAATTGTGAAATTAGACATTCACAAGTCTACTAGTCCCAAGATCAAATACAAAGCAATGTTCTGTAGCAGTAACTAAAGAAGTTTCTATATTCTTGTTAGCAACTACATTGGAATTTCTTTTGGTATTGGTATTTAGATTTTGGTATGGTAACAGTTTATAAATTCCTTAAAAACAGAAATACGTAGTAAGTCGGGTATGGAGTTTACTGTTGGCAAAAGTAATTACTTTACCATTCAATGTTATAAAAATATTACTATGTAGATATATTACCTTACATTGATTAAAAATTTTCAAGGGTACAATGTGGCAATTTTTGCAATAACTTAGCCATGAAATGGCCATAGGTGTGTCTTTCATTGCACTACTCCCTCTCCAGCAATCTGCAGTCTTTCAGGTTTCTCCTATTTCAACTACATCCCGAGAGTTTCCATTGGGCCCTTGCAGAATGGAAAAGTGCAGTCCAGCCAAGGAGCTTTCAGAGAGATAAAAATATCTGCCCCAGTAAAGGACATATGTAAATGATTGCAGTTTATTCCAGCTCTAATGATAAATAGGCTCAAACTGAAGTGCTTTGGCTCTGAATTGGTGATTGCAGGATTATAAAATTAAACTTTTTAAAGTCACCTTTGCATTTCGGAATCACTGGTGGTGTCCCATCACAATGGATTACAAAAGCTGATTGGGAAGAATTTGCTGCCAGGACATAACCGGTTCTACAGGTGAGCTCAATAGAATGACCATGTTGCACAAATATATTTTCAGGTGCATCTATTTCATCTTTAACTTCTACCTTCTGGCTTTCCAGTTCAGTCCTGGGGACCATACAGGGATCTGACATGAAAAGAAAGGAAATCCTGTCAGGATCCAAATGCATCATATTATCATTGCAAAATTCTAATAGTAAAATTTAGCTTTCTTTTTTTTACAAAGTTTTTAATTTTTTTTCCACACTCCACATCAATACATATACATATACAATAATATCTTATCAAATATTAACATAAGTTATACATTATTATCCATTAAGCAAACATAATAATCTTACACATATTATTACCAAGTTGCTTGTCTGTTTCCCCCTATTATGTCATGTCACTCCCCTCTCTCTTACCTCCCTCCCTTTTCTCTCCCTTCTTTCTCCTTCTCTCCCTTCTTCTTCCTACTTCCCTTTTCTCCTTCCTCTAACTTTCTCCTCCACCTACTCAACCTCTCCTCACCTCTCTCTTTTCCTTTTCTCCTCATCCTTCCTTCTAACCTCCTTCTCTTCTCCTACCTTCATTCTTCCGTCTCTCCTTTACCTCCTCCTCCTCCCTCTTATTTTTCCCTGAGTGTATCCATTTGTAATCTATTTTATGGTTAACAGACAAGGAACTCATCTATCTAGTTTCTCTCAACCTACAATACTAATATTAATCTTGAGTCTTTTCTATGTTAATACCTCTACACATATTAATCATTCTAGGTATATTTTTATACTAGTATACTGCTACCTCCTTAAATACATAATTTTGTCATCTGGGTCTCACATCTTTCACTTTTCAATTTCCTCCAATTTTAATTGGTGTAACTTATCTTCTAGCTTTCATCTACTAGGAACTTCACCTCAGAAACAGAAATGAAATCGAATATAAAGGAGAGCTGATTCAGGCAAGCCCAATTAAATGATCTTTATGCAAGAGAGAAAGAAGGCAGTGAATCTTAATGATTAGAAATGCTTATGAAAATTGAATGAAGATTTTTTTTCTTACTTACCAAGGCAAATGGGCACCTTTGTCCAGGTCCCATTGTCACAAAAAGATCTGTTCTGGCCTTCCATGGCATAATAATTTTGGCATATGAATTCTACTGAAGAGCCAGATCTGTACTGCTTCTCAGATAAAGTAGTAATGTCTCCATTCTCAGTCCTGGGTGGACCACTGCAGTTTTTTCCTCTTTCTATTAAATAGAAAAAAACCAATAGGCCAGGAAATATTAGCTGAAGTTGCTGACGATCTTTCAAATAACAATTACCAAAAAAATGGTTTAAAATTATTACTATTTTTAAAGTAGAATTCTTTCATAAGTTATTACTTACTTATTGTATTTGTGAAACTCAGAATCAAAACACAATCTACAACTCAATAGAGTCCAAATGCACCCAATGCTCATGATCTCTCTCTCTCTCTCTCTCTCTCTCTCTCTCTCTCTCTCTCTCTCTCTCTCTCTCTCTCTCTCTCTCTCTCTCTCCCTCCCTCTCTCTCTCCCTTTTTCTTTTTTTTGCTAAACATTGATACATAGAGCATCGATTGTGCTCTATGTTGACCAAGATCTTGACAGAAATATATGATGCAATAGTATGTAGAAATGATCTCGGAACAAAGGGAAAAGAAATGCAGCCAGGGAAACCATCAGATAAAAGGCAACTTAGCCCTTGCCAAAAACAGACAGGGCAAGTGGTTGAGAAGAGACCCTCCTAGTTTCAAAGGCCGTAAAGGGCATTGCGGGGAAGGAATATACTTTAGGATTGCAGGATTCTATTAATGTAATTATAGAAAATTAGACCTAATCTGACCATTCATCCTGTCTGATCTACCTTGCAAGATTGACACATAATCACTCTCCATTAAAGACCGTAAAGGATAATATTTAGTTAAATTAATTATTACACATAGATTGAGATGATAAAATACAGTAACTGCATAGTAATATCATTATTATATGATTTCTCATTCCATTGGAAAAAAGTAAATTAATACATGCAGTAATCAGTAATTACTGATCAGTAATTCTCAGGCTGTCATATGTAGATATTTCAAACTTTATATTTTGTTGTTTCATTTGTTTTAAACAACATGCTAACAATTTATCTGTTTATTCAATTTACATCACTTTACAATTATTTTATAAATATATTCTTAGGAGAAATGTTTCTATCAGATTGATAATGCACAAGATTTAGACCTATAAAAAGCAATAGCACTTAGACTTATATACCTCTTTACAGTGCTTTACAACCCTCTCCAAGCAGCTTACAGAGTCAGCATATTGCTCCTAACAATCTGGATCCTCATTTTACTGACCTCGGAAGGATGGAAGGTGAGTCAACCTTGAGCCGGTGAGAATTGAACTGCTAGCAGTTGGCAGTCAGCAGACATAGCCTGCAGTATTGCATTCTAACCACTGCGCCACCATGGCTCTTATAAATGATGATGAAGGGACAGAGTGACAATTTAAAAAAAATACCTTCTGGACTAATTTTTTGTAGGGCTATAAAAATTATAATAATTTGAAAATTAAATGTCTTCAAACAAAGAATAATAAAATATCCTTATCACACAAACCTATGGAATTATTAATTGCCATAAATCATAACACCAGTCAGATCAATATTAACATGACTATATGATAAAGTCATCCAAGCAATTTCAAACAAAAGAGATTTTTCATCATGCAAATTATGGGGCTCCTTTAATGATTATGGGGCTCCTTCAACTTATTTTTATACAACCTTTGCAATTTTTGAAACATATTCCTATGTCTACCAATATTATACATATCTTCAACCACATGGGATCATAGTTCTTAGCTGAAGTTCAAGATCTTGGATTGAACCTTAGACACAATTTAGAGGTTTTGGAAAATATCACAGAATCCTTCCCCAATCTGATGTGCCTCAGATTTCTTGTTTTAGAATAGAATAGAATTCTTTATTGGCCAAGTGTGATTGGACACACAAGGAATTTGTCTTTGGTGCATATGCTCTCAGTGTACTTAAAAGAAAAGATACATTTGTCAAGAATCATGAGGTACAACACTTAATGATTGTCATAGGGTTCAAATAAGCAATCAGGAAACAATCAATATTAATATAAATCGTGGCTTCCGGTTTGGCGCTGCAGCTCCGAGGGCGCTCTTTGCAGAGCGCTTGTTCCTGATCTCCGTATCGCCGCCAGATCGGCAGTCAAACAGCTGTCTGGCGGCTTGATCGTCTCCTCCCCGGGCGAAGGGGAGTGAGGAGAGCTGGCGGGGGTGAGGTAGAGCCCCCCTAGTGCCCCTGGTGAGATCCTGGGGCGCGAAGGGTGAGGGCCCCCTAGGAACCTCCCCACAGCTCCGGAATTAGGAAGTCTCCGTTTCGCAGAGCAAGAAGCTGCACCCAACCCCTGCATTTAACAAAGCTGATTAAAAGAAGATACTGTAGCAGGCGGAAAGACCCAGGAGGCAGAGATGGCAAATGGCAAGTAACAAAGTTTTCTTTGTGGATTGGCACTAAGGAAGGAATCAATTGATTAACAAAAGAACAAAAGAAATGGCGCTGGAGGCTTCTGGGTGTGGAAACGAAAGTTAAAAGTTGAGTGCTCTTTATATTACCAGCTCCTTCTTTGAAAACTCAGGATTTTAAATCGTTTCTTGACTTCTTTTTGAGGGAAGAAAAAAAGGACTTGATAAAATTCTTTTTGGTGGTTTGGCTATTTGGTTTCTGGCTTTTTTTTTAAGTATAAAGAGCGAAGTGATTTTCAATGGCTTCAAAAAAAACCACCTCTGTCAGAGCACCAGCGAGTGCAGATAGCTCTCCTAGTCATGCCTCTAAAACACCAGCCCCCCCTCAGACACTAACACTCCCAATGTTACAAGATGCACTCAGATCAATGCAAGCTGATTTAGCAGCCGGATTTAATCTTAAAATTAGTGAAACCAATGAGAAAATTTCTGAAATCAATGAAAGAATTAATGAGACCAATGAGAAAATTAATGAGACCAATGAGAAAATACAGGAAGTCTCTGATGATATTGCAATTCGTAACAAAGAGAATAGAGAAGATATAATTGATGCTTTTTCTGGTCTGGCCACCAATTATGAGATTATGGAAGAAGAAATACAAGAAATTAAGCAAACCACTACAGTGTTGGGAGCCAGGGTTGGTGAAGCAGAAAACAAAATTGAGAGGGAGGAGGCAGAAATGATAATTATGCAATACAGATGCATGGAGTTTGCAATAAGAGTTCGAGGAGTTTAAGAGAATAAGCAGGAGGACTTGAAGGAAATTATGTTGGAAGCATTTGAGTTAGCACTTGGAGTGAAGAAGGAGGATATGGCATGGCAGATAGACAAAATTTATCGCGTTAACTCATGGGTGGCGAGAAACAAAAATCTACCAAGAGATATTGTCATTTACTTTACTACTAGAACACTACGTAATGATATTCTACAAGCAACATTTGTAAACAAACTCCAAGTGCAAGGACAAGAAGTGATGACAATGAAGGAAATTCCTCCCAAGATGTTGAAAGCCAGGAAGGAATATACCTTCCTGGTGGAAGAACTGAGAAGACAACAAATACAATACAGGTGGGAAATACCAAGTGGATTGGTGGTTACGTTTATGGGAGTGAGATATCGACTTAATACAGTTCAGAAAGCCAGAGATTTTTATGAAGATGTTTTAGTGGCCGCCACATCTAGACCCTCGGAAGGGAAACAACAACAAGAAAGAGAAGAATTGTTGAAAGTGGTACAAGAAGGAGCTGCGTCATTGGCTATTGAAATGGAACAAAATCTAGAACTCAACAGACAGGAAATGATTAAAGAACAAAGACAGACCAGAGCTGCCAAACGGAGACAAGAATTGAGACAACAAAGACAACAGGTGGCATCCCAAGATATTCCTAAATTGGAAGCGGTGGGAGGAGCAAGACCAAAAGAAAAATCTAAAGTAGATCTTCAAGGTGTGCTCCATACGCTTCAGAAGCCCAGAGATGGGAACTAAACTTCTTACCTGGAATGTCAATGGTTTGAATTCTCCACAGAAAAGGAGGAAAATATTTCATTACTTAAAACAATTTAACAATGACTTGATATGTTTACAGGAGACTCACATAAGGACTCAAGATCAAAAATATCTGATGAATACAAGATTAGGTACATATTTTGTTGCTACGGCTCCAGAAAAGAAAAATGGCATTGTCATATATGTGAAAAAAGACTTGATTGTAAAGTTAATAGAAGCAGATGATCAAGGAAGATTTTTAGCAATTGAACTTTTAATAAAGGGACAGAAAATATTAGTGATTGGTTTATATGCCCCGAATCAACAACAAGAAAGATTTTATGATTTTTTGCATTCAAAGCTTATACACTGGGATTATAAAACTTGTATTCTTTTAGGGGATTGGAATGGCGTTTTGGACGTTAAGAAAGACAAGAAGGGTCCTAAGCAAAACATCTTTTCAAGAGCAAAGCTGCCTAAATCTTTTTTTGAGTTGATGGAAAATTGGGATTTGAGAGATATATGGCATGAAAGAAACCCTGCAGAAAGGGACTTTACTTTTTACTCAGACAGACACCAATCGTTTTCCAGAATTGATTTTATTTTAATTACTAACGATCTTTTTTCTAGGGTGAAGAAAATGAACATTTGCACGAGGGCATTGTCTGACCATAGTCCTGTCTGGCTGGAAATGGAATTTGGTTATGGTTCCAGAAAATCTTGGAGGTTAAATGATAACTTGTTTAGATATGAGGATAATGTAAAAGAATGTAAAAAATTTATGGGGGAATTCTTTGTTATGAATATGCAGAAAGGTACATCAATTCAGATGGTCTGGGATGCAAGTAAGGCTTATATGAGAGGTGTTTTAATATATTTGAATAATAAATATAGAAGGAAGAAGGAATTTAAAAGAAAAGGATTGGAGGAAGAAATTAAGAAACAAGAGAGGGCTTTAATTTCTAAACCAACAGATAAGAAAATTAAAGAAACAATTAACTTATTAAAAGCCCAATTTAATATGTTAATGGCAGAGCAAGTAGCAACTAATCTACAATATGCCAAACATAATACTTTTTGCAATGCAAATAAACCAGGCAGGTGGTTGGCTTACATGTTAAGGAAAAAACAGAAATCAAGAATAGTAGAAAAAATTAAGCACAAAGGGAAAGAAGTTTTTGAGTGCGAAATGATTAAAAAGTCTTTTTTAGAGTTTTATTCAGGGTTGTATAAGGGGGAGAAGATTAAAGAGGAAGATATAGATAGATATTTACAAAATGGGCATATACATATAGCTTCTAAGGCACAGACTGAAATTTTAAACCAACCGATAACCTCAGAGGAAATTTTGGCGGTTATTAAACAGCTAAAATTGGGCAAGGTTCCAGGTACAGATGGTTTAACAGCTGTTTATTATAAAAACTTACAGGATGAGATAGTGGAGCCTCTGAAGGTATTATTTAATAATATATAACAAGGTGGAGAAGTACCCCCAACTTGGAAAACTGCTTTTATCTCTTTGATCCCGAAAGAGAATCAAGATCATACAGACCCTAAAAACTATAGGCCAATTTCATTGTTAAATATAGACTATAAAATATTTGCCAAAATATTAGCTAACAGATTAATGACACTTATGCAACAACTGATCCACCAAGATCAAACTGGTTTTATAGAAGGTAGACAAATGAAGAGTAATGTACGACAAATAATTAATTTAATAGAGTATTTGGGGAGGAATAACCAGGTATCTGCTGCATTGGTATTCTTGGATGCTGAGAAAGCTTTTGATAGATTGAATTGAAAATTTTTATTAAAATTAATAGAAAAGATGCAGCTTGGAGAACACTTTACACAATCTATTAAGGCAACATATCAAAAACAAACAGCTCAAATAATAGTTAATGGTGGACTAACAGACAATTTTAATATAGAGAAAGGAACGAGACAAGGATGTCCCTTATCACCACTTTTGTTTATTTTGTCTATGGAGATTTTACTTAGTAAAATAAGGGATTCTGAGATAGTTAAAGGTATCAAAATAAGAGAAGAAGAATACAAATTACGAGCGTTTGCGGATGATTTAGTAGTCACTGTAACTCAGCCACATCACTCAATTACAGGTTTGATGGAAATTATTGATTCTTATGGGCAAGTATCTGGTCTTAAAATAAATGTAGATAAAACCAAAATAATAGCTAAAAATATGACCAGAAGTCAAGAGGAAGAAATAGAAAGGGTTACGGGATTTGAAACAGTTAAAAAAGTTAAATATTTGGGGGTTAATATTATGTCAACAAATACGAAATTATATCAACACAATTATGAATTATTATGGCAAAAAATACAGAAAGATTTGGAAAATTGGAAAAAACTACAGTTGTCCTTGCTTGGCAGGATAGCTGTAGTAAAAATGAATGTTTTACCGAGGTTTTTATTTCTTTTTCAAACAATTCCTATACTTAAAAAAGATGATAATTTGAAAGAGTGGCAAAAGGGTATTAATAAATTTATTTGGGCGGGGAAAAAACCGAGAGTAAATCAGAAAATAATGCAAGATTCACCTGAGAGGGGAGGATTAAAAATGCCTAATTTAAAACTGTATTATGAAGCAGCTACCCTCTCAGTAATTTCGGATTGGATTAACCTGACGGAAGAAAGGATATTAAATATAGAAGGGTATGGCTTGATTTATGGATGGCATGCTTATTTAGTGTATAATAAAAAAGTAGATAAAGCCTTTAAGAGTCACATATTAAGAAATGCTCTATTACGCGTTTGGAAGAAATATCAATGTAATCTAAATGATAGGTTACCTATATGGACAGTGCTCAGGCACATGAAAGAGAATATAAATATAGAGCAAAAGTCAGATAAGATTATATATAAGGAGCTTCTTTATGAAGAAGGAATGAGGTTACAATTAAAATCAATGGAGCAATTAAAAGAAGAAGGAACAATTAAGTCTTGGTTCCAATATGGGCAACTGCAGTCCAGATGGAAAGAGGATTCAAGAACAGGTATCTCGCAGCAAGACGATAACCTGATAAACCAAATAAAGAATAAAGGACCAATGCATATAAAGAGATTATATAATGTATTAGTGGAATTAGATTCTGAAACAGAGCTAGTTAAGGATTGTATGATTAAATGGGCGCAAAATATTGGTGAACCTATAATGATGGAAACATGGGAGAATATATGGGTTAGAAATGTAAAATTTACACAAGCTCAAAATTTAAGAGAAATTTTTTATAAAATGTTTTATAGATGGCATTTTGATCCAAAGAAACTAGCTTGTATGTATCCAAATTTACAACCTAAATGTTGGAGATGTGAATGTGAAGATGCAACTTATTTTCATGTTTGGTGGTCTTGTAGGAAAATTAAGGCTTTTTGGATTAAAATATGGTGGATTATTCAGAATATTTTGAAGAAAAAAATTAAGTTTACACCACAGTTTTTCTTGCTGGGAATAATTATGAACTGTACTGTAATAGAGACTAAACTGATTTTGAACTTGATAACGGCTGCCAGATTGTTGGTAGCACAATACTGGAAGAAAGAAGATATACCTACTATTGAGGAATGGACAATAAAAGTTACACACCTGGCAGAAATGGCAAGAATTTCATCATACTTAAAAGATCATTCAAATGAAAGATACATATTGGAATGGAGTAGATGGACTGATTATATTCAAAAAAAGTATCAGATTAAGAAGATATATATAGTTTAATAATGATATATGGTTAGAATTTTAGAATGGTTTTTATAATAGAATCTATGTTTTGTTAGCATATTTTAGTTTATGGTTATTTGAAGATTATATTATAAGTCGGGGTAGGGGAGGGAGGGGGTTGGGGGGAAGGGGGGTAAAAATTTTAAAAAAATTGTACTTTGTACTAATAAAACTTTTTCAATAAAAAAATATTAATATAAATCGTAAGGATACAAGCAACAAGTTACAGTCATACAGTCATAAATCATACTTATGACTTTTAGATTACAACTACTAAAATTCTAAGCCAAGATGGGAATCATGTCAATGAAGATTAAATCAGTTTTAAAAGAATGCAACTTTAGAAACAAATGTTCATGTTCGTTATATTAATTATTTTAATTGGTTACTATCCCAGAGGAATCCATCATATTGATAGCATGCTTACCAGAGATACATAAAGGCAAATCCATGTAACCGTCAACACACTTTCTGACTGATGGAACCACAAGCACATATCCTTCATTACACTGAAACTGCAGACTCTGATTACTTTGAATAAGCCGAGCTTTTCTTTGATTCCCAAACACAAACAAGTTTTTTGCTGCCAGCTGTTGTCTTGTGATACTGCAGGGTGCTAAAAAACAGAAAAGAAGGTAGATCTTGTCAAGGGAGGTAATTTATCCATTGGTTTCCCTCTGTTCTACTACCAAGAAAATCAACCCAGTTTACAAATCACAAAGGATAGTTCCAGGCCAAAACCAAGTAAGCCAAATTAGAGCACAATATTAATGATAAACAAGTTTGGATTCTGCTATAGTTTTTAGACCTTTCACGGAGGACTGGCTTGTAGCAGCATGCACAAACAGATGATGTTGTTTCTTTCTAGCTAGGAACAAACAGCCCAATTCAGAATCTTCTGCAAATTCATTTTGAGTTGGCTGAGTTGTAATGTAACAAAATTTGAAACAGCTGGAGTGATATATATACTGTTGAAATATGATGCAAAATTTCTCAACTTATCTAAGCATAGAAGATTGCCTCTTGGCTTCCTATATTTTATTTTACTTTTACAATTTTTCTTTTATTGAAGAGATTAAAATACAAAATCCAAAAGGGAAAAAAATAGAGACAAAACAAAGTCAGACAAAAACATTTTTAAAAAGGTAAATTAAAAAAGGACAAAAACATATTATCGCCCCTAGCTGAACACTAACAAATCTATTGCAACAATAATAACTCCTCCTCCCCTTGCAAAATTTATAGGCTTGTACATCTATTTGCAACCCACATGACCTGTGAAATATTACATATATGAATTTTTAAAACAATTTTAACAACATCAAAGTTAAACTTCAAAACACTCTCTTAAAAGTCTGTTTTTGTATTTACCACAAATCACCCTGCTCATTGTCTCTTGAGTCCAGGGTCAAATACCTTTGTTTGGTTCTTTAATGTAATGTTTCCTTAGGTTTTTAATTGGGAACTTTCCCAAGAATTGCATCTCATTTCCAAAGTTAATAAGTCTCTATATAAGCACCTGCACCAGATGGTCCTTCAGACTCCATTGAGTTGAATCAAAATAACTTTTACTGAGAGAAAGTGGTTGCAGTAGAGTCAGACGGAATCTGGTCCCACGCAAAGCACAAAACAATTCTTCCATTTTCCCAAAACCCAAAACCCCTGACCAGTCCACCAATGTGATGCCACAAGGATGTTTTGAGAATGCTGAGGTGCTAGGCAGGTAACAAGTCACTCTCAGGGCATGAGGGCCTTGGAATCAGGCTGGAACCAGCTGGGAGGGAGTCTGCTCCATCTCTGAAGACAATCCCCCTCCCAGGGGATTCCCAAGCAGTTCAGCAAAAGTGAAAGCATGCAAAAAATGCCAGCAAGTCTTCCTTCCCCCACTTGAACAGAATGGCAGGACACGATGGTGGACCTGACACTCTGTTGTAAATATCTCTGCATCATCCATTGTTGAATAATTCTCCTTAACGTAACATTGCTCTTCCCACAAAGTCCAGTCCATCTTTCATCATATCCATTATCTCAGAATTTCTTATATTCATATTCTTTTCAATCTTTTCTGGCAAATCTATATTTTTTTCAACCAAACACTTCCTTCTTCACATCTTACATTAACTGATCATGTTCCAATTCCTCAAATTGCAGATCAAGTCCAATTGTTATTTCCTGCTTTTGGATCTCATCTTGAGTTTGCACCAACGTTATTGACCCATCCATTTTTTTGTTTATATTTTCAAATAAAACTTGTATGTTGGAAAGCATTCTTTTTCCATTTCCTTCCCAAAAAATTATTTCATTTGAAAGCATGAGAAACATTTTTATTCTCTATTCCAGGACAAAAGAAGCAGATACGTTGTAACAGCTTCCACAATGCAAGGATTCCCCCCTCCATAGGTTAAAAAAGGGATTTTTCCCATCAAAAATTAAGAAATAAATAACAAATAACAGCCTAATATCTGGAATCTGTAATTCCCCAATGGGAATAATGTTGGGGAACTGGAGGAAAAGCTACTACCAAAATAACAGTCAGATACACTCCCTCTTTGAGGGAGATAGGGAGTTTAGAAATATGAAGAATGGATGGATGAATGAATGAATGAATGAATGAATGAATCTGAGTCTTAGTCAGAAATGTTTTAGTGATGATATTTTGTCCTCTGAATAATCTTTGGAGAAACTGTACTGAATTGTCTGATCTTCTGTTTTCTCACAGAAAGGTAGTCAGAAAAGAGAAAGAGAAGAAATGATAATGCAGGAATCTTGGCAACTTTGTAACCATATCAAGCATTCTAATTGGCTGGACAGAATTCACTTTCATACCTTATTAACCATTGATATTGTATCAATATGTGGCTGAATTCCAGTTTATCAGATTCCTGATAAGTTAGCACAAGCTTCCAATTGAATATTTTTTAATTATATCAACCGATTTGCTTGCTCATTGAAGCAAATCAGGAAAATTACAGTTCATTTTTCCAGATTTCAACAGAAAAAGCTGACACCAGGACAGTTTTGGCTTCAGTAAAACCTGGATCCTAATTCAAGTAGTTTTCTTTTTAAATGGTAGCTACTATTCTATTGGATGAATTTTGCATTTTCTCCCAGGTCTACATTAGTCAAAGAAAGCATGATGGCTTACCCAAGCATTTTGGTGGACGAGGTGTCCATTCTTGTCCCTTACACTGAATCCATTCAGGTCCTTCCAAGACATAGCCAGGGTAGCACCTATATTGCACTCGGTCATTTTCCAGATACTTGGCTTTCTCAGCGCTCACAATTTCCCCAAAGTCAATCTCATCTGGTTCTTCACATGCTGAAAATAAATTTACATTAAATTATCTTACCTGCTTTGACAAACTTGCTCTTCCTATTTACCCTTATTAACGGGCAAGATAACAAATTTCCCTCCTAGATAATTAGTTCCCACTTTTGTCTAAACTAGTAAACCAATACCTGCTACACACTTAATGCACACTACAGATAGTCCTCGTTCCAAAGGGGATACTTACAACTTGGATTTGAAATTCCAACCATTGCTCACCCCAATGGGGACATGACCACATTTTGGTCACTGGGCAACTTGGTTGCATTTATGGTCATTTATAATGTCCTGCAGTCACATGACCCTGTGTTATGACAGTTTTGCCAAAAACCAGCACTGATTGACAGTTTTGGGCAGACCCCTGACCCCTCGTTGCTTCTCTTAACAACTATGGATTTGTGCAATGACTACAGTAATTTGCTTAGTGGCCATTATAAAAAGGTCATAAAATTTTCATGTGAGTTGACCCACTTTAAGACCATAACATGTTATGACAATGATGGGGAGGTTCCAAGTGGGTCATAACTCAAGAACTTCTTATAATATGTTTGCTTTTCTTGCTGATGCCTAATCTAAGCAAATCTGGGTATAGGTTGAGAGAGGTTGTAAGGCTATCAAAATTTACCCCAAAGCCTAAAATTTGCCTGTAATTCTGTGGAATTTTGTCCTTGCCAGCACTTTGGTTTGCCCTGGTTGGTCCTGGAGAAATCTTTCTGACTGTTTTATGTATTGGATTTTCATGATTAAACCTTTCTCAGTTTTAATCACCCTGTCTTCTTTCCATGTATAATTCATCAGCAACATGTGACCAAAATTTTTAATGCTGCCAACAGTTCCTTTCTTAGAGATATTAAACCATTGCTTACTATTATTAACCTTGATATTAATTTCTCAATACATATTATCTATAGTTTGTTTCTTTTTATCAGGTCTGAATGTTGCCACACATAATTTATTCTGTAGTTTTTAATACTCTTGTGTACTTCCCTTGTTCTTCATTCTTTTCTTCTTCTTTTAGAAATACATAACATAGTAGGGATCAAAGAGAATACAATAGAGGAATAACACACACACACACACACTCACACGCATGCACACAAAGATATTATAGTATATGAAGAATGCAAATATACATTTCAATTCAGCCATGCTGGGCAGATACAAGGGAAGAAAATAATTGCAGAATAACTATCTCTAACCCTTCACCTATCAAATTTGAAAGTAAAAGCCTGATATGGGATAATATTCACTCATTATTGTACTGATGTGTTTTCAGTTAATTTTGCAATTATAGAGAAATGCTCTCTGTTGATTGAAGCCAGTTCCAGTTCTCCTCTTCTTTCACTTTTGTAACCATGAAAAAAAAAACAGTGATAAATATATGATTGGCTCAAAAGTATGAATATTACTATGAATATCAACAAATATAGTCTTAGCTTCAAGGTCTACTGAAGTCAATATTATCCTCATCATCTTGTGAAGGATATAATTGCTGTGAATTTAGACTTCCACTGATTTATTTGTATTTATCCTGATGTAAACCCCACTGAGATATATCTCTATAATTTCAAACACACTGACTTATGAAGCCTTGTCTTAGACATGGTAATCTCAAGTTGTTTATTAACTAAAACAAAGACCCTCCAAATGGGTGTGAATTTATAATACTGATACAAAGTATTTTGCTATTCACAAATCAGTTGCTGAAAATCATTGTATTTGAAAAGAGGATTGGAATTATAAATCTATGATATTATTAAAGAATCTGGCATTACAAATTTCCAGAAAGCCACAAGAGAAAAATGAAACTGTTTGCATTTTCTAAAAGTAACTTCCTTTAATGAACGCAAGCAGACACTGTTTCCCCCTTGATTTCTCTTTGTCTTAACTTACTGTTTTGAGAAGAGAAGCCTGGCCAGAGAAGAAAAACAGCAACCAGGAGCAGCCAGCCCTTCATAGTTCTTCAGGTAATCTCCCAACCACGAAAATTCAGTTCAGAAGTTTGGGTATTTCAGCTGATTTCTCCGAGTTACTATCATCCCTTCCTCCTTTTTGCTTGTTGCTTTGCTTTTTGTTACGAAACTTGTGAAGAGGAAGTATTACTGGAATAAGAATATGATCTTGACAGCTAAATGAGGACTTTGTGAACTTTGTGTTGCAGTGGTACAGCAAACAAATCAAGCAATGCTTCCAACTCTTCAGAAGAAGAAAAAACCTCCACTTTCATTCCAGTGTTGAGCAAATCTGAACTTTCCCAAGGTCTTCAGTAGCAGCAGCAGCTAACAATAACATTATTATACATGACTTTTATGAAAAATTCTTGGCCATGGAAACTATTTTCTCATTCTTCCATATCTTAAAACTGTATTTTTATTGAAATCATCCAGAGTGACTCAATGAAAAGGGCAGTGTAGAAATTTGATGATAAATAAATTACATTTGATATCTATCATATCTATTTTATATTTATATCAAGATTTATAGAAATCTCAAGTTTGTAGATATTCAGTTTTTTTCTTAAATTATTCTGGAGTTTTACAATCTTCAGCAACATGCAGTTATACAATCATATCAGGGAAACTGTTTGTACAATTTGGTACCTGTTGTTTTTTCACCAAATACCTCAGATCTAGGATAAGGTTGCACTTCAACAAATATCTAGAAGGTCAAAATACTATCAACTCCCGAGGAGAGAAGAGAGAAAATAATACATTGCTTCCTTATCAGAAGGATACAATAGCTATCCTTCTCCTTTTATTAACCAGGAAAATTCCCTTTTACAAGGAAAAATGTGATTTTACATTTTATTTCCTTTTTTCCTGTTTTGTCCTTTAGAGAAAACATGTTGTCAATATTTTTAATTATTTCTTAAATTCAAATTTTTATAAGTGTGTATAAAACTCTTCGTTGCAAATTCCATTTAACTATGAAGACATTATGTGTTATCTTTCTTATCCAACTTGAATTGAATCAAAAAGATCCCCTCATTTTTTTTCTTTAATATAAACTAGGGGTCCCTAACCCCCATTCCATGGACTGGCATGGGCCGTGGCATGCCAGAAACTGAGCTGCTCAAACAAGTGAAGCCCCATACACGGGATGCAGGCAGCAGGTGAAACCATGCCCCCTCCGGGCCACGGAAAAACCTTTCTCCACACAATTTGTCCCTGGTGCCCAAAACATTGGTGGCCATTGATATAGACATTGATATATCTCCCCCAGGACCTGTAGAGGAAAAAGGGAATGGCCCTGGAGGACAAAAAGAGAGCGCCATTACTCAGAAAAAGTAATGAATGCCATAATGCAGGGCTCTCCAAACTCGGTCACTTTAAGTCTTGTGGACTTCAACTCCCCGAACTCCCCAGCCAGCTTTGCTGCCTGGGGAATTCTGGGAGTTGAAGTCCAAAAGTCTTAAAGTGGCTGAGTTTGGGGACCCCTGCCATAATGTGTCCAAACTTCCTCAGAGGAATATTTGAGAAATCTTTACTAGCATTTTGCTATAACTTTCATGATGCACATTCTATTTCGAAGATGTTCTGGAAGGTTGCAGCTGCCTTACAGTGGACATTAGATAAAAAGGAGGTCCAGGCATATGTGTATAACACAGGGGTGTCAAACCGGATTTCTTTGGGGGCCGGATCAGCATTGTAGTTCTCCATGGGCCAGCCAAGGGGGTGGAGAAAGACACGGGACAGACGCCTCCTTCAGCAGCCTGCTGGCCTAATTCCCATGCCCCGTTTTTGGCCAGGACGGCCACCTGCAGCATCCTGCCAGCCAAAACGGGGCAAAATAGAGAGCTGTTTGGCCAGGAGAGTGCTGCAGGAGTCCATTGAGGCCAAAAATGGGTAGGGGCTGCACACAGTCTCCCCCATACCCCATTTTTGCTGCCAGAGGCAACGCAGGCTGGTCCTTTGCTATTTCCAGGCCAGCCCCATGGGCCAGATTTAAGCAATTTATAAGATGAAGCTTAATCTTTTATTTACTACTAGCCATACCCAGCCACGCGTTGCTGTGGCTCAGTCTGGAAACCCCTCGGGAGGCCCATTGGCAGAGAGATGCTGCCCTGGCAAGTGGCCGAGGCCCCCACAGCCACTTGGGTCAGCCACCCCCTGGAGCGAGAGCTGCAGAGAGCCGGGGGTCAGGGGACCATCACCTAGAAGGGCCCATCGTGGAAGCCTGCCACCCCAAAACCTAGCCGGGATGCACAGAGGCTCCTGCTTCCCCGGGGGACAATCTCTGTATCCCCAACTGCTGCCTTCCTCACAGCTCCGGACCCCAACGTGGATGCCCCCTAGCCATCAATCAGCCACCCTACTTGGGTGCAGGCAGCCTCGGTGTCCGGTAGCCCGGCATCCCTTGGCCTCCCTGTGCCACCACGATCGGGCGGCGAGCAGGCCGCAGGCAAACCCCAAAAGGAACGGGTTGCCCCTTTCTGGCAGGAAGGATGGGAAGGCAGAGGGAACTGTCATCACCGTGGCGAGCCCGGAGCCCCAGGGGAACAGACCCTGCCGCTGCCCATGGGTGCCCGGTTATACATGGTGGGCCCCTCCAGCCCAGCCCGGCGCAACGAGAGGGGCAAAGCCATGCCAGTCCCGGTTTGCAGTCCTGCTGCCTGCTGCCCCCCAGGTCCCTTGGCAGGCTCCACCAGGAGCAGGAGGGCTCCTCCTGGCGGGCGGGACTTGGGTGGGCAGTTTTTCAAAAAAGCATGTTTTACCTGTCACAGGTAAAAACCTGACATCTATATAATACTAGGTATATAGAAACACGCGCGTATTCACATGCAACATTGTGTCAAAATTTCAAAGCAATCAGTGAAGAACTTTCAGAGATTTAAGATTTTGAACAAACAAACATTTACATTTTTATTTATATAGATAACTAAAATGTGGTTCTGCTAATTGGCTTGGGTTTATTGGGCATTTCATACTGGAGATGGCTAGTTCATTAGGAACATAGAACATAAAACAATAGAGTTGGAAGAGACCTTGGAGGTCTTCTAGTCCACCCCCCTGCTCAAGTAGGAGACCCTATACCATTTCAGATAAATGATTGTCCAGTCTCTTTTTGAAAAACCTGCAGTGGAGCACCTACAACTTCTGAAGGCAAGTTGCTCTATTGGTTGATTGCTCTCACCATTTCTCCTTAGCTCTAGGTTGCTTCACTCCTTGGTTAGTTTCCATCCATTGTTTCTTCTCTTGCCTTTTGATGTTTTGGAAAACAGTTTGACCTCTTCATCTTCGTAGGAGCCCCTCAAATATTGGAACACTGCTATCATGTGTCCCATAGTCCTTCTTTTTGTTAGACTAGACACACCCAGTTCCTGTAACCATTCTTCATTTTAGCCTCCAGCCCCCTAATCATTTTTGTTGCTCTTATCTACACACCTTCCAGAGTCTCAACTCCTTTTTTGTATTGTGGTGAACAAAACTGGATAGAGTATTCCAAGTGTGGTCTTACTAAGGCTTTGTAAAGTGGTACCAAAACTTCAAGTGATCCTGATTCTATTCCTCAATTAATGTACAGTTGCATTGTCTTTTTTGGCTGCTGTCACACACTGTTGTCTCATATTTAAGTGATTGTCCACTATGACTCCAAGATTCCTCTCAAAATTACTGGCATTAAGTTTCATCTAGACCAGTGTTTCCCAACCTTGGCAACTTGAAGATGTCTGGACTTCAACTCCCAGAATTCCCCAGCCAGCATTCGCTGGCTGGGGAATTCTGGGAGTTGAAGTCCAGACATCTTCAAGTTGCCAAGGTTGGGAAACACTGGTCTAGACTGTACCTATATAGTTGTTTTTTCTTACCTAAGTGTAGAACCTTACTTCTCCATAGTGGGTGGAGCTAGCCGCCAAGATTGGGTATTGGCACAGCCTTCTAGCCAATTATGACTGAGTCTGGAAAAAGTATAAAAGGTGGCTCTAGGCCTAGATTCCCCCTCTTTTGACTCAGTCGAGCCAAGGACTTGTGCCTTTTGTTCCAACTTCAAAAGAGTTCTTAGAGAGAAAACAATATATGCTAACATCTGGATTCAAAATTGTAAGTCTTCCCTGAACGAGCCCCCCCAGTGATCTGATCTCTCCACTGGAGAGAAGGCAGCCTGGCCTTAGGCCAGCTGTCGCTCGCCCCTCCAGCCGAAGGCCCAATCCAAATTAAATTTTTCATCTGATTCACATTCCGGCTGCGTTGGGAGTGGGAAAGTCCCCAGAAATTGGCATTGGGGACAACTATATTGGGCCCTACACGAGGTGGACAAGTAATTTGCCAGTTATTTATACAGCTAAATAAATTTGCCTTGGCCGCGTGAGGAAGGCTCCCCTCACAGCCTCGTGTTAGGATATATAAGCCACTGGGTGAGGCTGGCAAGCAATTTGCCATTTCTAACGTGCTGTACGTTGCCCTCCAGTTTGGCCTTCTTTGATCTAACTCTGAATTGCTAATTGCGGCCGCCTGTAAAGCCCTACAGCTGAGGGCTTGGCTTATCTGATTGGGAGAGCCCTTATAAACTGTGAACTTTTTTTCTCCAAGTGAGCCTTGGCCTCTTTGATTGAGAACCTGCTGATCGGACCCTTATCTCTACCTCCGATCTAAATTGAGGCCGTCCGTGCTCTCTACGGGCGTTCCCAGCTGCTGCCGAGCATGATCTCCCCTTCCAGCAGGACATCGCAGCATGAACTGTAAAAGTGCCGATCAAGCCCTTATCTAACCTCCCGATCGATTCTGAGGCCGCTCGCATCATTACGAGCGTTCCCAGCGAGGCTGCTTCGTCGATCCCTATCAGCAAAGCCGATCTTTTCTGCTGCCTGCCGATCGAAGCGTGGAGCTAATTACCGGCCTCGGATCTGACAGACAGTCTTCTACCACCCTTAGAAGCCGTTCTGCGCCTTGCCTTTGATCGTCTGCTTCTCTGACGAGCTCCAGGTAGCTGCAGCTGTCTCCTCCATTGCTCCGGTGGCCATTTTGAGACAGCCTCGTGGTGTGGCGGCCATTTTGAATATTAATTGGCCACCTTCGATCCCTGCAGCAATGGCAGACAGGGCTGAGAAGTCGCAGAAGCCAGCTAAGGCCAAATCTAAGACCCCCAGGGCTATTACTGAAGATAACAGTCCCCAAAGGGATGCCTCCCCCTCCACAGGGAGGGACAGATCCCCAATTAGGCCTCGTTCTCCTGAGGTGCCCAAGGCTCACCACAGGCCGAAAAGTACCTCCAAACAGCAGAACCAAACTGGGACGGGGGCCCACCAGAAGAACCAGGGGACTCCTCAGGCACCCCCTCAGGGAGGTCAACAGCGCCTTGCCCGGCCTTCAGATTCCTTGTCGCTTGACAATGTTAACCCCTGTCAAGCTGAACCACAGGTATGGGGCCCACAGGTGCGGACTGATAGGCCCAAACAGGGGGCTAGGGGGGAAAGCTCCAATGAGGACCCTCTCCAGTCTAAAGAGGTACAAGACCGCATCAATGCGGCAATTAGACAGGGCATAGAGGCTGGCATCAGGGCGATGGCAAAGCACAATCCGCCCCAGACCACCAGATCAGCCTCCCCCGATAGACAGCAGCAGGATAGGGATTATTACCCCTACCCTGAGCTTGAGGAAGGGGAACTGACATATGATGAACCACTTGAGTTCCCTGACAATTTGGAGGACGATCAGGAACAAGGTACATTGTTTCTGGATCAGGAGCCAGAGATTCAGGCAGAAGTTGAGGGACCAGAATTGGCTATGTCAGAGGACGAGGACTTGGCCCCTGTGCCCTTTACCTCCTCGAGCCTCTTCCAGCCAGCCTTATTCCATTCTCTACTGCACAAGGCGAAAATCACAGCAAACTTGCAGCCTCCCTCAGCGGGGTCTGACAAGGCCCCTGTTGTGGATCCCTTGTTTGAACCCTCGGCCTTGCCAGCCGACGTGGTCCCGGCTCCCAAGCTATTTGTTGAGACTATTCTTAAACAATGGCAGTCGCCCACCGCGGGCCCCCTGCCTACCGGTCTGGACAAAATTTTTTTTAACATCGACAATGCCCTGGCACAACACCTGCCAATGCCTCCAGTTGATGCTCCTGTCCGGGCGCTGTATTCCAACCTGCTGATGCCCGGCGACCCGGAGGAACTTCTCCGCCCGGAAGACCGCGCGCAGACGCTTTGCTCCAGAGAGCCCACCAGTCAGCGGCATGGGCGATCCGAGCGGCTACCACCGTGTCCTTTTTCTGTAGGACCACCCTCAAGTGGCTCCATGCCCTGCAAGGCCATCTCCCACCATCAGACACCAGGGCGCACCAGGACCTAAATAAGCTCCTGGCAGCAGCCCAGTTTACCTCTGAAGCTACCCTGCAAGCTGCCCGCTTCTCAGCAAGATCGATGGGGTCCATGGTGGTGACACGTCGAATGGCCTGGCTTCGCAGCTGGCCAGCAGACGTGAGATACAAATGGAAATTAGCATCTGCCCCAGTAGCTGGGAAATCCCTATTTGGTGAGGTCTTAGATTCTATTGTTACTGAAACAAAAGATAAACGTAAGGTACTTCCCTCAGTCGGGCGGAAAAACTCATTCCGTCCCGCTCCCTTCCAACGAAGGAATTATAGAGGGGCTAACCAGTTCCAGAACCGTTACCAGGGGCAAACACAAGGGCAATCCCAGGGACCATCCCAGGGGCAGTACGGGCCACATCAGCGCTTCTCGGCTGACCGCCCATTCCGGGGTAACCAATACAAACGGCCCTTTAGAGGGGCCGGTGGTCGCCCCTTCCGCCGGAACAGATAGATCTCCAGCCGGTCCTCCCATAGGGAGTCGCCTGGCACTCTATGCCAGCCGATGGGAGGAAATCACCAATGACGCATGGGTTTGCCAAACCCTGAAGTCAGGTCTTTCTCTTGAATTTCTCTCCACCCCCCCCCCCGAGGTTTTTCCTTCGTTGCCCTCTGTCTTCAAATCCACAAAAAAGGGTCCTCATGAATCAGGCCATCCAGCACCTGTTGGAAATTCGAGCCATCCAACAGGTGCCCGAGGACCAACAGGGGCAGGGCTTCTACTCCATTTTATTCGTAGTGCCCAAATCCTCGGGAGGGTGGAGAGCAATATTGGACCTTAAGCGCCTCAACAGGTACATAGTCCACAAGAAATTCAAAATGCACACCCTGCACTCAATTCTGGCAAGTATTAGGAAGGGGGATCTACTGTCATCCATAGATCTCTCAGAGGCTTATCTCCACATTCCAATTCGGCCGTCTCACCGCCAGTACTTGCGGTTTTGCTATGCAGGGGTGCATTATGAATATGGGGTGCTCCCCTTCGGCCTGTCCTCGGCGCCAAGGGTTTTCACGAAGGTCCTAGCGGCCCTGACCGCTCACCTCAGGTCCATTCCCATCAGGATCCAATGCTACCTGGACGATATTCTCATCTCCTCAGCTCTCCTTTTCAGGCTGAGAGAGATGTTCAGGTAGTACTTACCGCACTTGACCGCCTTGGCTTCTTGGTCAACCGACCCAAGAGCCAGCTGAACCCCTCTACCAGGATCGTCCACCTGGGGGCGATCATTGACTCCCTGGAGTGTAAGGTGTATCTGTCCCAGGAATGGAGGGACAGCCTATTGGCCTTAACCCAGCAAGTTCTGAGGCAAAATTCAGTCCCGCTGAACCTACTGTCTTCCCTCCTGGGCAAGATGATTTCAGCTATTCATATAGTCCCATGGGCACACCTACACTCCAGGGACCTTCAATGGCTACTTCTCCCTTACCAACGTCAGGGTAGAGCCAACGCCCCTACCAAGGTAAGGATTCAGGCCTCGGTCAGGGAATCATTGAAATGGTGGACCACCTCTGCGGTTCACAGGGGCACCTGTTTCCTTCCCCCACAACAAATCGTTGTCACCACGGATGCCAGCTTGTCAGGGTGGGGGGCCCACGCAGACTCTCTGGTGGCGCAGGGCACGTGGTCGCAATCTGAGGCGACCCTCAGTATTAATATCCTAGAGTTAAGAGCAGTTTCACTTGCTCTGCAACAATTTCGCCCTCTCATAGATAATTCACATGTCCTGGTCCTCATGGACAATGTGGCCACCAAGGCACACATTAATAGACAAGGGGGGACCATGTCTGGCCAACTGATGACTGAGGCCATGCAATTAGGCCTCTGGGCAGAACGCCACCTGTTATCACTTGAGGTGGGGCATATCTCAGGGGTAGATAATGACACGGCAGACTGGCTTAGCTGAAACCAAATAGATAATTCAGAATGGAGCCTGCACCCCACGCTATTCCGTCAGCTCATGGGTCAATTTGGTCAGCCAGTGATAGATCTATTTGCCACCCCTGGCAATGCCCAGTTGCCCAGGTTCATGTCTAGATACCAATCGCAGGGGGCGGAAGGGACTGATGCCCTCCGCTGTCGGTGGCCCCGAGGGTTGCTTTATGCCTTTCCTCCAATCCCCATCATTCCGCAGGTCATCCGGAAATTGCTGGAGGAGAGAGCCGAGATGGTCCTTCTGGCGCCCGACTGGCCAAGGAGAGCTTGGTACGCCAACCTAGTCTCCCTGTCGATCTCCCCCCCATGGAGGATCCCTCTGACAGAGTGGTCGCTGCTCCAGGGATCAGTGCAGCATCCAGAGCCTCACTGGTTGCAACTGACCGCCTGGTGCTTGAGCGGCTCACTCCGAGGAGCCGTCAGATCCCTGAGGACGTTATGGAGGTCTTGCTTGACTCCCGCAGACCGTCCACACATCGTATTTATGCAGCCTCTTGGAAAGCCTTCTGCTCCTGGTGTGCTAGGGAGGATCATTCTCCACTGGACCTATCGGTCATAAATGTCCTTCAATTCCTACGTCAGGGTCTAGCTATGGGTCTTGCCCCAAGTACCCTCAAGCGCCAGGTGGCTGCCCTATCCACGGTGTTGTCTTGTCCCTCTCTGGGGAAACTCTCAACTCACCCCCTAGTCTCCAGGTTTCTGAAGGGTGCAGTGAACAGATGACCTCCTGTAGTGCACAGGTATCCCACCTGGGACTTGTCCAAAGTGTTGTCCGCACTCACGGGGGGCGCCTTTGAGCCTTTGGACTCTGCCTCTCTGGCCCACCTGACTTACAAGGTGGTTTTCCTGGTGGCTGTCACTTCTGCCCGTCGCATATCCGAACTGGCAGCCCTTTCCATCAGAAGTGACCTCTGTGTATTCCACCAGGACAGGGTGGTATTACGGTTGGACCCCACCTTTCTCCCCAAGGTAAACTCTTACTTCCACCGGGCTCAGGAGGTGGTATTACCTTCCTTCTACCCTTCTCCATCCTCAGACAGTGAAAGGCAGTGGCACCTCCTGGACGTGAGGCGCGCACTGGACATTTACATACAAAGGACCTCTGCCTTTCGCAAAACTGAGGCCTTGTTTGTCTCTTTCCACCACGCTTCTTTGGGCAGGAAAGCATCCTCTGTCATGGTGGGTTGGTGGATTCGCACTGTCATTAACATTGCATATGAACAAATGTCCCTGCCATGACCCACCAGGATTACGGCCCATTCCACACGCAGTGCGGCCACCACTGCGGCATGGAACACCAGGGCTTCCATCGAGGAGATCTGCCGAGCTGCCACCTGGGCATCCCCAACGCCATTTGTCCGGCACTACAGACTGGACGCTTTCGCCTCTCAGGAGGCGGACTTTGGGCGCAGGGTGCTGGAACAGGTGACTTTGGAGGGCGGTGTTTCCAGCCAAAATCCAGAGGCCCTCCCTGGGGACTAAATTACTTTGGTATGTCCCAATCTTGGCGGCTAGCTCCACCCACTATGGAGAATGAGACGTTGTACTTACCTGAGACGTCCATTCTCGTAGGGTGGAGCTAGCCACCAAGTCCCTCCCCTCTCAACGTGTTTCTGGCTGGACAGGTATTATTCTTGCATGATTTATTAGGTATCTAGGCACCTTAGTGTACATAGTTATCTTCTGTCTCTAGGTAGTTAGATTAGGTAATTAGGACCCTCATTAGGCTACGCCTGTATAATTCTTGGATTACACTGTTAATAAACTTGTTGGATCATGGCACTTGAGTCTGGCATTTCTTCCCTCGTCAAAAGAGGGGGAATCTAGGCCTAGAGCCACCTTTTATACTTTTTCCAGACTCAGTCATAATTGGCTAGAAGGCTGTGCCAATACCCAATCTTGGCGGCTAGCTCCACCCTACGAGAATGGACGTCTCAGGTAAGTACAACGTCTCATTTTATCTATGTTGAATTTCATTTTGTTAGATAGGGCCCAATGTTCAAGTCTGCCAAGATGTTTTTGGATCTTGAGCTTGTCTTCTGGTGGGTTGGCTATTCCTACCAGCTTAGTGTCATCTTCAAATTTGATGAGTTCCCCTTCTATTCACTCATCTAAGTCATTTATGAAGATATTGAATAGTATTCAATATCCAAAACGGAACCTTGAGGTACCCCAAGGCTTACTTCCCTAAATCTAGATATAGTTCCATTGAGGACTACACATTGACTACAATTTGTCAGCCAGTTACAGACCCATCTGGTAGTGGTACTGTCTAGCCCACATTTTTGTAGTTTGCCAAGAAGTAGGTTGTGATCTACTTTATCAAATACTTTACTGCAATCTAAATATACTATATTCACAGCATTTTGCTGAGCCACTAATTCAGCTGAAGAATGAAAGATTTGTTTTTGCCCAATCCTTGTTGGTTACTGGTTATAACTTTGTTGGTGTTTGCAGATTTGTTGCTTGATTATCTTTTCTAAGATCATCCCAGGTATTGATGTCAGTCATTGATTGGTCTGTAATTTTCTGGAATATTTTTCCTTTCTTGAAGATAGGAACTACATCTGCTCTTTTCCAGTCTTCACTTAGTTCCCCTGTGCTCCAAGAACTTTGAAAGATATGTTTCAATGGTTCTGAAATCACATCTGCCAGTTCCTCCATGGATGTAGTCTGGGATCCCATTTGGGATGTAGTCCATCAGGATGCACTGATTTGAATCCATCCGGAGCTGACAGTTGTTCTCTTACCTTATTTTTGCATGTTTTAATTTGCATTCCTAACCAATAATTTACAGTTCTGTTTTTCGTAAGTTGAGTATTGTTTTGTTTTTGCACCTTCACCACACTGTATATTGATCCCTTCCTTGATTATCTTTGCTAATTTTAATGTTAATATTTATTGTTTTAATCATTTTATTGTCATTTATATCTTGTTGTAAACTGCCTAAAGTCAGCTGCTGTGAGATGGATGGCATACACATTTAATAAATTAATACACAGAAACACAGAAACACAGAATCATAGGGCTGGAAGGGACCCTGGAGGTCTTCTAGTCCAACCCTTTGCCCAAAGTGGGGAGACCTTATACCAAACTTGACAAATGGATGACCAATTTTTTCTTGAAAATCTCCAGTGATGGTGAACTCACAACTCCAGGAAGCAAGCTGTTCCACAGTTTAATTGCTGTCACTGTCAGGAAATTTCTCCTTAGTTCCAGGTAGGATTTCTCTTTAATTAGTTTCTTCTTGCTCATTGTCTTGCCCTCCAGTGCTTCAGGAAATAAGTCAACACCCTCTTCTCTGTGACTGCCCCTCAAGTACTAGAAGACAGCTATCATGTCACCCCTAATCCTTCTCTTCATTAGGCTAGACATACCTAGATCAAATAGAGTCCCAGATATTTCAGCTTTGTTGTTTTTTTCTTGTCTCACAACCAGATGCTTTTGTCACAAAGTCATCTTCCTGTCTGATCTTGTTATCATCTTTGTTTTTGTTTTTTTCCCCCATTAATTTTCTATCTAGAGAATTCACTGAAGACTTCAGAGATCTTTTGGAGCACCTAGAGCTCTGTAGTTGAATAATAGTTAATACTACATTATCTGCGTAACATTTCATTCTCCATAGTGGGTGGAGCTAGCCGCCAAGATTGGGTATTGGCACAGCCTTCTAGCCAATCAAGACTGAGTCTGGAAAAAGTATAAATAGTGGCTCTAGGGCCTAGTTCCCCCTCTTTTTGACTCAGTCCTAGCCAATGACTAGTGCGTTTTTTCACCCAACTGCTGATTCCGCATATCAGTCATTATAACTGTAAGTTTTATTTTTTGCTTTCCTTGATCAGCCCCCCAGAAAATTGCTGTCATCCACATCTGGGTGAAGGCAGTTGGCCACAAGTCTAACTGCTGCTCGCCCCTCCAGCCGAAGGCCCAGTGATTTTGTGACATTTTTTAATTGTCTTTGATGCTATTAATTTTCCTAGTGTAGTTATTACAATTAATACCGGCTGTGGAAGGAGTGGGAAAGGGGCCTGGGGGGCCAGCGGTGGGCCCACCGCACATCTGGGCGTGAAGCGAGGCCAGCATCCAACTGCCTGACAGACACCTAGGGCTAGCCCGCAAGTGCTGCCCTTTCGAATTGCTAAATAAAAAATGCTGTGATCTGCCTGCCAGGAGAGCCGAGGGGCCGAGAGGCAGAGGGAACTACATACGAACAATATTTTTCTTTTATTATCGTTCCCTTGGTGTCTACAGAGCCGGACGACCCAGCGCAAGCGGGCCAAGCCATACAAGAGCTTTCCGATCCCCAGCTGACTGTCAACTAACTGGGATCGGAAGAGCCGAAGGCCTTGCAGGCAGCCCGGCCAGATTTGCACAAGCAATCCGAGCCTCCATTGCTGCCGACAATCAGCTGTTTTTGCCTGAATGGGTTCGCGCAAGCCCGAGCCCTAATTAGTACCTCTGAGCCGAAAAACAGCTGATTCCTCAGGGCCAGGCTAGCGCAAGCGGCGAGCGCCCTGACAGCCTCCGAAAGTCAACCGGCCAGTTTTTTTGAAGTAGAAAAGGCTGCGGAGGCACGGAGGGAGGCGGCCTACACTGTGATCACAGGGACAACGTCGGACCAGCCCCCCCACAGACATAAGAAGGCCGTATCCTACCTCGGAGGCTCAGGATGAGCCTGACGACCCAGCTCATCTGTCAATAGCTCCTGCTGGTCCTGTAAGCAAATTGAGTACTGTTAGAGACGAGATCACTGACTTTACGAAGGGAGGCAGCTCAGCAGGCCTTGACTGCGGCCTACTTTCCCAATTACCTCAGGCAGCATTGCAGGCCTTGGCAGCCATTTTACATCTGCCTCAAGGCCGGCGGCCATTTTGAATAACTAATTAGCCTTATAGACCAGCCCTCCTCTTTCTACTCATGGCTGACAAAAGCCAAAAGTCAGGAAAGGCAAAAGCAAAGACGCCCAGACAGGGCACTGAGCAGCCTGAACAAGCCAGGGTGGCATCTCCCTCTCCTAGCAGGGATCGATGCCCCATCAGGCCTCAATCCCCTGCCCAAACCAAGGACAGGTCTACCAAGGCATGTCAGACTCCCCAGCCTGGGGACAAGGCTGCCCACAGGCATGACAAGGGACGCCTAGACACCAGGGGGCTTTGCAGTCACACTCACCTGACAATTTATCCATTGATGACGCAAACCTGCACAGATCGGAGGGGGACATTTGGGGTCCACGGGTGCCCTTCAGAGATACCAATAAAGCCCCCAGCAAGGATCCCTTGCAATCTAAGGAGATCCAAGACAGGATAAATAAGGCCATCAGAAAGGGAGTGGAGGCAGGCATCAGAGCCATGGCAGGCTCATCTACCTCCCATATAGACAACCCTATCCCTCCAAGAGAGCACCAGAACATGGATAGCTTCGATTATCCAGAACTAGAGGGCGATGAGGAAGGTGAGGAGGAGTTTTCTGATCCCCTAGGTGACCTCAAGGATGACCAAGGTCAGGGGGATGATATGGGGGGGCACACTCCCTGAACTGGCATGTCAGAAGACAAGGACTTGGCTCCTGAGCCAGCTGTCTCCTCTGCCCTTTTTCAGCCAGCCCTGTTCCGGTCTCTTTTACATAAGGCAAACACCATGGCCAATCTCTTGACCCCCACTGGGGCAACCGGACAAGCATCTGAGCCGGACCCTATGTTCGAGCCTACTGCCTCCCAGGCTGATGTGGTGCCAGCCCCAAAACTGTTTGTTGAGGCTGTGCTCAAGCAGTGGCAGAACCCGACGTCAGAGTCATTATCCAACGCCCTTGATAAAAGGTATTTTAATATTGACTCTGCTCTGGCCAACATCTTGCAGTGCCTCCTGTGGACAGTCTGGTCCTGGCCTTGTTTTCCAACACCCAGATGCCTGGGGATACTATCCGGCCAGAGGATAGTAGGATGGAAGCAACACTCCAGAGAGCTCATCAGTCGGCCGCGTAGGCGCTGAAGGCATCTTCCACCACCTCATTCTTCTGCAGGATGTCCGTCAAGTGGCTCCATGCCCTCCAGGACCACCTGCCGCCTTCGGACATCCGTGCGCACCAGGACCTCAACAAGCTCCTGGCTGCGGCACAATATACGTCTGATGCCATGCTCCAATCGGCCCGATTTGCAGCAAGGGCCATGGCATCTGCGGCGGGGGCACGCCGCATGACTTGGCTCTGCAACTGGTCAGCAGATGCCAAATACAAGTGGAAGCTGGCCTCTAGCCCAGTAGCGGGCCAGTCTCTATTTGGTAAGGCCCTCAACTGTATTCTCATAGAAATGAAGGACAAAAAGAAAGTCCTCCCCTCGGGTGGTCGCAAGGCTCCCTTCCGCCCAGCTTCCTTCCCCAGAAGGAATTACAGAGGGGCTTATCAACCCCAGAATAGGTTCCAGGGACAATCCCAGGGTAACTACCAGGGTCAGACCCAGGGACAATATGGACTGCGCCAGAGGTTCTCCTCTGACCGTCCATTCCGGGGCAACCAGTATAAATGGCCCTTTAGAGGGGCCGGTGGTCGCCCTTTCCGCCAGAACAAATAATTCTCTGGCCATTCCTCCCATAGGGGATCGCCTGGCACTTTATGCCAGCCGATGGGAGGAAATCACCAACGATGCATGGGTTTGTGAAACCCTGAAGTCAGGACTCGCACTCGAGTTTCTCCCTACCCCCGAGGTTTTTCCTTCGATGCCCCATGTCATCAAACTCCGCAAAACGGGTCCTCATGAATCAGGCCATCCAGCACCTGTTGGAAATTCGTGCCATCCAGCAGGTGCCTGAGGACCAACAGGGGCAGGGCTTCTACTCCATTTTGTTTGTAGTGCCCAAATCCTCGGGAGGGTGGAGAGCAATATTGGACCTTAAGCGCCTCAATAGGTATATCGTCCATAAAAAATTCAAAATGCACACCCTGCATTCAATCCTGACAAGTATTAGGAAGGGAGATCTACTGTCATCCATAGATCTCTTGGAGGCTTATCTCCACATTCCAAGGTGGCCATCTCACTGCCAATACTTGCGGTTTCGCTATGCAGGGGTGCATTATGAATATGAGGCGCTCCTCTTCAGCCTGTCCTCAGCGCCAAGGGTCTTCACCGAGGTCCTAGTGGCCTTGACTGCCCACCTTTGATCTATCCCCATGAGGGTCCAGTGCTATCTGGATGACATTCTCATCTCCTCTGCCTCTCCTTCTCAGGCTGAGAGAGATGTCCAGGTAGTGCTTTCTATTTTCACCCACCATGGCTTCTTGGTCAACCGATCCAAGAGCCAACTTACCCCCGCCACCAGAATTGTCCATCTGGGGGCGATCATTGACTCCCTGGAGTGTAAGGTGTACCTGTCCCAGGAACGGAGAGACAGCCTATTGGAATTAACCCAGCAAGTTCTGAGGCAAAATTCAGCTCCACTGAACCTGCTGTCCTCTCTCCTGGGCAAGATGATTTCGGTCATTCATATTGTTCCATGGGCACATTTACACTCCAGGGACCTTCAATGGCTCCTTCTCCCCTACCAGCATAAGGGAAGAGCCACTTCTCCAGCCAAGGTGAGGCTTCAGCCCTCAGTCAGGGAGTCGCTGAAATGGTGGACCACATCTGCAGTCCACCTGTTTCTTTCCCCCGCAACAAATCACCGTCACCACCGACGCCAGCTTGTTGGGGTGGGGGGCCCATGCAGAATCACAGGTGGCACAGGGCACGTGGTCACAAACTGAGGCAACCCTCAGCATAAACATATTGGAGTTACAAGCTGTCTCTCTTGCCCTACAGCACTTCAGGCCTCTTCTGGAGAACTCCCATGTACTGGTCCTCACAGACAATGTGGCCACCAAGGCCCACATAAACAGACAAGGTGGGACCATGTCCGGACAACTGATGTCAGAGGTCATGCAGCTGGGGTTATGGGCGGAACGCCACCTACTGTCACTTTCGACAGAGCACATCTCCGGGATAAACAACATCAGGGCAGACTGGCTCAGCAGGAACCAGATAGACCACTCAGAGTGGAGCCTACACCCAGACCTGTTTCACCAACTTGTGGGTCATTTCGGTCTGCCAGTAATGGATCTTTTCGCCACCCTGGGAAATGCTCAACTGCCCAGGTTTCTGTACCTGACTCAGGGGGCAGAGGGGATGGACGCCCTATGCTGCACTTGGCCTCAGGGGCTACTTTACGCCTTTCCCCCCATCCCCATCATTCCGCAGGTCATCCGGAAACTGCTGGAGGAGGGAGCCGAGGTGGTTCTTCTGGGCCCCCACTGGCCACGGAGAGCCTGGTATGCCGAACTGGTCTCCCTGTCGGTCTCCCCCCCATGGAGGATCCCTCCGACAGAGTGGTCGCTTGTCCAGGGGTCAGTGCAGCATCCAGAGCCTCAATGGTTGCAACTGACCGCCTGGCACTTGAGCGGCTCACTCTGAGGAGCCGTCAGATCCCTGAGGACATCATGGAGGTCTTGCTTGACTCTCGCAGACCATCCACACAACATATCTATGCGGCCTCTTGGAAGCCTTCTGCTCATGGTGTGCTGGGAAGGGGCATTTCCCGGTGGACCTCTCAGTCATAAATGTCCTGCAATTCCTCCACCAGGGGCTAACTAAGGGTCTTTCCCCAAGTACCCTCAGACACCAGGTAGCTGCCCTATCCATGGTGCTGTCTTCACCGTCTCTAGAAAAACTCTCTGCTCATCCCTTGATCTCCCGATTCCTCAAGGGTGCGGTCAACAGATGCCCACCTGTGGTACACAGGTGCCCCACCTGGGACTTGTCCAAGGTTCTACTAGCATTCACAGGGCGTGCCTTTGAGCCTTTGCAATCTGTTTCCCTGGCCCATCTAATGTACAAGGTAGTTTTCCTGGTGGCTGTCACATCTGCCCGATGCATCTCCGAACTGGCAGCCCTTTCCATCAGGGGTGACCTCTGTGTGTTCCATCAGGACAGAGTGGTGTTGAGATTGGTAAACTCCTACTTTCACCGGGCTCAGGAGGTGGTGATCCCTTCCTTTTATCCTTCCCCATCTTCTGACACTGAAAGACAGTGGCACCTCCTGGACGTGAGGCGCGCACTGGACACTTACATACAAAGGACCTCTGCCTTTCGCAAAACCAAGGCCCTGTTTGTATCCTTCCACCCCACCTCCTTGGGGCGGAAAGCATCCTCTCCCACAGTGGGTCGGTGGATTCATACTGTCATTAACATTGCATATGAACAAATGTCTTTACCACGACCTACCAGGATTACTGCCCATTCCACACGCAGTGTGGCCACCACTGCAGTGTGGAACACTAGAGCGTCCATTGAAGAGATTTGCCGGGTGGCCACGTGGTCATCTCCAATGCCATTTGTCCGGCACTACAGACTGGATGCTTTCGCCTCTCAGGAGGCTGACTTTGGGCACAGGGTGCTGGAACAGGTAACATTGGAGGGCGGTGGTCCCAGCCAGAATCAGGAGGCCCTCCCTGGGGACTAAATTACTTTGGTATGTCCCAATCTTGGCGGCTAGCTCCACCCACTATGGAGAATGAGACGTTGTACTTACCTGAGACATCCATTCTCGTAGGGTGGAGCTAGCCGCCAAGTCCCTCCCTTCTGTTCCGTGCTCTGGCTGGATTTCTAAGTCAATAGGTATATAGGTATATATAAGTAGATAGGAATTAGTGACATAAAATGTTTTCAGTACATAGGTAGTTAGTACTTAGGTATTTAGCAGTACTACATCGCAGTGTCGTTGTTTTTCAACTGTGGTTTCAATAAAGTTGTTGGATTTGATTGGCACATTGAGTCTGGCATTCGTCCCTCATCAAAAAGAGGGGGAACTAGGCC
The DNA here is from genome assembly GCA_023053685.1 of Diadophis punctatus similis. Lineage (NCBI taxonomy): Eukaryota > Metazoa > Chordata > Lepidosauria > Squamata > Dipsadidae > Diadophis > Diadophis punctatus. The sequence continues at coordinate 83,762,438 of JALIGW010000003.1, read as the reverse complement.
CTAGAGCCACTATTTATACTTTTTCCAGACTCAGTCTTGATTGGCTGGAAGGCTGTGCCAATACCCAATCTTGGCGGCTCCACCCTACGAGAATGGACGTCTCAGGTAAGTACAACGTCTCATTTTGTATACTTCTCCCAGAATATTTGCTTGTCTTTTCAAACCCTGTCTGTGAAAACTTCTATCTAAAACAAATAATAATGGTGAGGAGAGTATTCTATTTGCTACAGTCTCTTTGCCATCAATATATACTCTCCAAACCAAATTTTAAATTCTGGTAAAAATATTTGTAAGGACATTCCAAAGTTATTAAAAGCTTCTTCTGCATCTAGGAATATTACTGCTGCCTTCCTGTTTTTAGTTTCTTTCTTTTTTTACATTGATGCTTTGGTCTCTTGCGTTGTTATGGATTTGTTTAATATTGATCCATTTTGTTCGGTAAATTCTTTAAATTTAAGTCTCTGCAATATGTTCAAGCCTTCTTTGTCAATATTGTGCTTGGAATATAATTTTTTACAGATTTCTGCAAGTTCTGTGATTTCTGTTCTCTTATACAACAATTTATTCCCATACTTTCTGATTTTAGCAAACCTTAGAAGAATCTCCTTCATGTCAGCTGCATTTGTCTCTTTTTTTGCATGTGGGTAATATGCTATCTAGGAGTAACAGCCTGTCATTCATGCACCAATTAAAAGGATTGTGATCCATGTATGAGAATATCTACTTCCTTGGAACAGTGGAAAACTTTAGAGACCCAGCACATGTCAGTTCTTGAAAATATTAAATGTCTTGCTGAACAAAACATAATTGCTTGGTTTTGGATTTTGTAGCTAACCTGCTTTGTAGTTAATCTATTTTTAACTTAGATAACTTGTTTGTGTTGCACACATTTTGCTATATTCATAATTGCACTTTTATTTCATTTTATTTAGTATTTTCCCTTGTGATTGCTGGACATTTTTATTTAATGCTATCATTTGTGCTGCTGATTTCTTGAACAGTTGGTTAAGGATGTCTAACTCCTATTTCTCTTCCTTCCTCTCTGTTGACATCGGTTGTGAAAATCTTTTCCAATTTCACAATCTTCTCTTATTTTATTGTTGTAACCAAACAATTTATTCTATTCTATTTATTCTAAATGATGGATTGTCAATGAGATGGCCATTGCTTCTAACAATTTCTCCCACACCAATTCCCCCCCCCCGACTTGCTTAACCTGCTTAAACTCTCTTTTCTTTAGCCCTCTTAAAATGTTTGTCTAACCAATAACAAAGAAAACATTCAGGACATACTTCCTTTCTCCCCTTCAGCCACCTCCACAGATTCTACAAAATAATATCAATTAATTGTTCACTGTTAAATGGTGTCCTTTGGTGCCATTTAGCAGGCTGTGAAGGCAACTATGTTTGTAGCCAGAAATAAAGATTTTTTTTTTTTTGCGTCTGAGTCAGTGTAGACTTCTGACAACTGCCTGAACTTTGCTGAACTGATTTCCTTGGACTCTGATTTCTGCTTGAGTGCTGTTTGGAACCGTGACATCTACAGTGTACTTGGCAAAATTTCATAAGTGGTTTGTAATTGGCTCCATCTGAGGGCTGAGAAAGAGTGACCGGCCCAAGGTCAACCAACAGTCTTTGTGCCTAAAGCTGGACTAGAACTCATTACCCCAAAGTGGCTGCCTTATTCTTTGATTTAGTCTCCAGTAAAAGAAAACCCCACAGTTAATTTAAAAGATCTTATTCTGATTGGGATCATGGAGCCCAAAAATAAAAGTCATATAAATTATGGAATCAACCCAAAAAATATCTACAATTTTTTTAGTTGGATGAGGAAGTAGAAATTCACTTTTCCCATAGGAAACAAACATATTTACACCGCCCTGAGTCCTTAGGGAGTAGAGCGGCATGGAAGAATTCCTAAATAAATAAATAAATAAATAAATAAATAAATAAATAAATAAATAAATAAATAAATAAATAAATAAATAAATAAATAAATAAATAAATAAATAAATAAATAAATAAATAAATAAATAAATAAATAAATAAATAAATAAATAAACAAACAAACAAACAAACAAACAAACAAACAAACAAACAAACAAACAAACAAACAAACATTAAAACTGGGGGAGGTCCAGAGGACAAATTTTTTATGGACTAAAACCAGCCTGCAATTCACTGATACCTGAACCTAAAAACAAATATTATTTTTTTAAGGTTATTATTTTTCAAATGTACCACCTCCTCCCTTTTAAAAGCCCAGCCTCAGATTCATGCATACTCCTAGGATTTGATATTCCATCCCCACATCCATTCAAATATTTGCAGAGAGGGCCTAGCTATTATCTGCTTGACAGATAGAAATATTGTATAAGTATGTCTCTCTGACACATATTTATACAGTATCTTACTGTCCAAAAGAAAAAGAAAGAGAAAAAAGGCAAAGAAAAAAAAGCCTTTTACCTGTTTTGTGATTTTCCCATCTTAGATAAGGTGACCAGACATCCCGCTTTTGGCGGGACAGTCCCGCTTTTTAATAATTTGTCCCGTGTCCTGCGGCATTTCAGAAAAGTCCCGCTTTTTGAATTTGAATTTGCGCAAAGCGCCTCGCTTCCCTCGAGCGGCAGTGGGAAGCAGCCCGAGAGCTGGGGCGGGCACCCCACATGCTCAGAGCCAAGCCCTGCACACCCCTCTGCCTGCTGCCTCGCCTGCCTCCTCCTGCCAGGCGGGGAGGGAGGGCAGTAAGAGGGGCAGCGGCCCCTGCCAAGCACAGCGCATGGAGGCGGAGGGCAAGGCGTCCGCAGCACACCTGTTAATCCAGCCGGCCACGCAACTACAAGTGCGGCACGAAAACCGCTGGTGGCCGGGTGGGCAGCAGTCCCCCGGGCGGGTATAGGGCCAGACCTGCGCTTGGAAGGGGCCGCCGCTCTCGCTGCTCTCCCTCCCTGCCTGGCTGCAGACATCTGCCTGCCCTCCCGAAGCAGCGCTGCCGCAGTTCACTTTTTTTTTGTGGCGGGAGAAGGAAGAAAGCGGGCAGCGAGAGCGGCAGCTTCTTCCAAGCGCAGGCCTGGCCGTCTCCCCACACGGAGGGCTGCTGCCCGGCTGGCTGGCGGCGGCTTCTGCAATGGAGGCAGCACGTGGCTGTGAAGAACCCTCACCACCCATGCTCCCGAAGCACCACAGCCGCGGTTTGCTTTCTTCCTTCTCCTGCTGCTGTCCCTCTCCAGGCCAGACGCAGCAGAGGCGAGCCCCGGCCATGGCAGCAGTAAGGGCTGCGATGAAGGGGGGGGGTGTTTGGGGGGGTGCACAAAGCTGCAGGATAAGAGAGACGGACCGCTCCCCGTCTTGCTCCCCTAGAAACCCACCCCCGTCAATGGTGTCCCACTTTACAAATATTAAAATCTGGTCACCTTAATCTTAGATGTTAATAGGCACAAACCTATTTGGCTGAACCTCCCTCTGATTATGAACATCAAGTTCGATTATGCTAACTCCAGAGCAACAACAGCAGAAGCAACTGTTTGTGGATCTTTGATTGGATAGTGAGTTGGAGTGTTTACTGTACTACTCTGCTGCTTTACAAAATATACTACAAACGGTTTGGCAATAAAAAAAATCATTTTTGGATATTTTAAATTTTTTTGAAGAATTAAAGACATCTACATACTAAAAATATCAATTACAATTATCTATTGTTATTGCTTTAAGATGGGTTGCTGATTCATAATTCATAATAATCAAATGTTTACTTGCTAAAATGCAGCGGGGGGAACAACATTAATAAGTCCAGATGCATTTTTAAAAAGTTATTTATAATGTTGCATTATAATATTTTATCTGTCTTAAAGATGGTCTGTAAACTTGTTTTCAAATGTTATCATTTTCCCAGTAATTACAGTTGGTAAAATTTGTCTTTTATGAAATAGGCTTTTAGGTTTGGATCCACTGCTTATATCTGTATACAATCCAGCTTTATATGGTCACATTAAAGAGAATGATATATGATTTCAGACATTCATCTTCTGGTTCAAAGGTGCTATATATGTCCTGTTCTTCATTTACTTAGATCTGTAAAATAAAAAGTGAAGAGCAAAGAAATAAATTTGCAATATTTTCAATTATTATCTTTGAAAATAAATGATAAAGGAGATACAGAATGCTATTTAATGTGGAATAGGTTTTATCAATGGTTAGAGAGAAGAGGTAGAAATTAGATGAAGAAAGAGTATTATTATGTTTAAGTAAAATATGAATGTTGTTTATAATCATATGTATGCCAATATATTTAATAGGAACATAAATAAGTGGATATAATTATAAATATGGTTAGAATTATTTTGTTATATTGTTATTGTTGCTATCAGTATATATGTTATCTTTTTTTCTTTCCTTTTTGTAAAATGGTATGCCCAGACAATACACTGTATTCAAAATACTTATACTGTATATAAATAAAATTATATATACTGTATATAAATAAAAAAAACTTGACTTAAAAAAACCTGCATCTGTACATTTTATGTAATTCTTTTAAAACTGATTCATCCGATTTGCAGCAGAAAGCAGCCTGCAATCATTTTAACATATCAAACTACATAGGCAAGAAGATTCTGAAATGTCAGTATCGCCATTTTTTTAAGCCAGATGGCTTCTCAAATGACTCAAAAACTGTAGACTGTTTTTATCACTGAGCAATTTCTACCTTGCTCAGGTAGAAATGTAATAAACTTTAATAATTTATTAGGCATTCTTGATATTTTGAGATATAAACTCTGGCATTTAGAATGAATCTGAAGCACCAACATTTTAAAAATAGGAGTGGGGAATTAGATGTTACCAGACTTTAATTCATCCTCACAGGGGATACACTTGAGGAAAGATGGGATACAAATGCAGTGAATAAACAAACTCACATTATCCTCAGACAACACAGCCAATAGAAGAATACTGGAAATTGTAGTCCAGCCATACCAAGAAAAAACCCATTTCCTTATTAACTAAGAAGGAAAAAGTTTCAATAAAATGTCCACTACATAAATATTTGATATTTATATGTATATCTCAACACAAATTGATATTTTACTAATAGTGTTTGCATTAATTGCAGTTTCAATGAAAGCCTCATTATACAATAAAATTCCTGCGATCAAATGAAATCCTGTCCATTCAGAGCAATGGGAGAAAAGTACTATGGGGATGAGAGTAATACTTTAAAAACAATGAAGCATTTGACAAGGAGGCACAAACATTGCCCATCATTTCATCTCTTCTAATCTGATCCTAAATCCTGGCAATTCCAAGACTGAAAACCAGGTGATCCCTCTGTTCTGAGGCTGAAATGAGTGGAAACTCTAAGTTAACTTCAGTGGGTTATTTTCATTCATTTCATTGTTCTCAGTGCAATAAGTTCAGTATGCACCCTAAGGTTTTCAGGAGAAAGCAAAAAATTCTTAGATTGGATTTTGTTGTCCCTTGAAGTCAATAGAATTTCATTTCATGATGGATAGATTTTCTTTTCCAGGTCATTTCAGAGAGTCTTCTTGTTCAATCTATTTTCCATTTATTCTAAGTTTGAAACTATTTCATGGGATACCTTGTTTTACATGTAACGAATCATTACATACCGGCTGCCAGGAGTTTTGCAGTTTGATTCTCACCGGCTCAAGGTTGACTCAGCCTTCCATCCTTCCAAGATTGGTAAAATGAGGACCCAGATGGGGGTGGGGGGAATATGCTGACTCTGTAAGCCACTTAGAGAGGGCTGTAAAGCACTGTGAAGTGGCATATAAGTCTAAGTGCTATTGCTATTATCAGTAATTACTAATTCAGTTAATTTTATTTTTTGTTCTGGTCCTGTGGCTTTTGACAGGCATTTATAAATATGCATGTAGTCACATGAGTAAGTGAGTAAGTTACATATGCAAGTTCAAAGGAGAATATTTCAATATCAATACAAATGAAATAAGGTAAAATGTATGGACATTCATTTGGAACCTATTCATTTTGAGGCAACTAAATTTGTTGAGTGAGGCAATGAAATCAGTGAAAATGGCCCACTGGCTTTAAAGTAAAGTTTCTACTCATTTCAGCTCCAGCACAGAGAAATCTCCTGGTCTTCATCTTGGAATCTGTCAGAATTCATCAGCAGACCAGAAGAGATGAAATGCTGGCAGATGCAGCATTCTGAGCCCCATTCCTCATTATTTTTAAGTATTACCCCTGTCCCCATAGTGCTTCTCTCCCATTGCTCTGAATGGAAGGAATTTTATTTAGATCACAGGAATCTTAAGAAGTGTTCTGACTTAGAAGAATTGCAGAAGACCAAGTTACCTTAGAATCCATTACATCCACAAATTTAGCTGCCAGACTTAGGCTTTTTAAATATTTCAAGTGATTTTTTTCAATGCATAGATATAGATATATAGGCATATAGATATAGACAAGGGAAAGAAATGTTAATATTAGCGAATTAAAGTATTTTTCTCAAAATATACATACAGGAATACAATCCGGATAGTCAAATTTCCCATCCACACAATTAACTCTGAATGATCTGGTATTTGGATGTGGTTTATAGCCTCTTCTACATTCAAATTCCACCATATTTCCATCATCAGAATATATTTTATCCCTGTTGTTCCACTTCAGCCTTATATTGTGTAGTCTCATATCTTCTTCATTTGCTGCACAGGCAACTGCAAAAGGACACAGATCAAATGGCATATAGAAAGTTTTAAACTGAGGAATTCATTTGATAAAGTTTAGGTTAGAAATTCTATGTTGCAATAGGCTAAAATGATTAGAGATCTATGTAAATGGACTCCCCCCTTTTCCTTTTGTCTCTCGACTATATTCAATCATGAACTAAAACACCTAACATACACAAATGTCTTTTAAGCAAGACAATGTTCCATTCCCAAAGAACAATATTTATCTATAAAGAATAAATCTATAAAGAAGTATAGATATTACTTATACCTCTACATGTCGGTGTTTGTGACCAATGACCATTTTGACAAGTCACTCTTCGAGAGCCTTCCATTATATAGAAATTTTGGCACTGATAAATTATACTTTCAGAATGTAAATAGGTTAGCTTGGGTGAGTCCACAATGTCTCCATTCTCCACGGGAGGTGGGCGTCCACATTTTCCTCCAATATCTATAATAGATACAGAATCTATTGATCAATATTGCTCATGATTACAAATATTATAGTGTATTCACACAGAGAGACACATTTTAAGCATATTCATAAGAAACTATATATCAAAATTATACTAATTCTTATTTTTAAAAAGCAGCAGTATCATACAACTTTATTAAATGATAGGCAGAAAATGATCACTAGTGTTGTCCCTAGTATTTTCTTTCAATTTTAGAACTTATACTGTCATTATTTTCATAATACCTTAAGTCAGATCTGTATTTAAATTAATAGCAATTGCTTGGGATAAATGGCATCTCCCCGCAAGGCATTCTTATTTTATTACCCATTTTCTGCACAAATAAATTGTGTAGTTGTATTGAAGTGATGGGATGGCTTGCAAAACAATAAAAGTAAGAATAAAAAAATATTTAAAATTTATAAACATTAAAATTAATAGAGATTGACTAAAACTAGGAACCATTACATATGCATTACAGTGGTGGAATCTTCTTTCTTAGTCCTCCAATCACTTCCTGTGTAAAGTGCTCCATCATGGCCCCAAGTCAATTGGCTGACCCAGGTTTTGAGGCAAATCCAGAAGGCCTAGACGGTGAGGGTGTATCTCACTTCCAGCAGCAAGATTTTCCAGATGGTGGGGGCATGGCAGAGAAAGATCATTTACTAGCTCCTGCTAGCAAAGTTCCTTGACTGAGGAGGTCTGCAGCATTGTCCTTTTTCCAGAGTGAGTGGGGTTGCCCAATAGCGGTGCAATAATCCCCTGTGTCATGAAGGGCTTTAAAGATTATAACTAACATGTTGAATTATAACTAACATGTTGAAGCAAACCAGAAACAAACCAGCAACTAGTGCAACTCATGTTACAGTAATGTTACATGCACCATTGAGCAGGCATCGTGAGTCTAGGAGAACCCACAAGTTGTACACAGGATCTGTCTGGGGCAGTGCAACCCTATCCAGAACTGAAGATGTTAAATTCCCAGATCCCAAGGCTCTCCAAGCAGCCATAGCATCGTGGTTTTACCAGGGTTCATTTAAAGCCTGTTGTCCCCTGTTCAGACACCCACAGCATCTAAAGAAGGACAGACTAAAGTCTCCTTAAAAGGTTTCAGGAATGCCCCCTTCTGCAATGATGCAGTGATCACCACCCAGAGGTCATCATCATGGAGGTTTTCACCAGCCAGGAGGCACATGGATTTAATATGCAGGTAGGTGCATTAACAGCACTGAGGATCCTGTCCACTTCCTTAGATCTAACTGGATCAAACTGTTCCCAGACAACTGGGTAAGCCTACTCCCTGGGCATCTCTGAGGGACCTGCTCTATATTTGGTCTCCAACTGAGAATGGACACAAGCAACTTTTTTCATCAGGTGTTTCACAAATTCCTCCACATGGCCCTGAAGATGATCAGCCATGTCCTCCTTCCCATTATATAAGTTATAATGCAAATAATAGGGATAGGTTGAATGTTAGAATTGAAAGGTATGGAATTGAATGCTACTGATATTTGCATCAAAGGAAAAGTCACAAAAAGGCAGTAAATGATGAAAAATTGGTAGGGGTGGTAGGGGTGGTAGGGATGCTACATTAGGAGAAATTTAAAAATGTACTTTCAGTCATAAGTGGTTTGACTATGCCTTGGTACCCTGGTGGAAAATAAGTGAATAAGTAAATTATGAAATAGTAGAAAATTTGTGCAGCTTATTACACATGGATATTTAAACTTAAATTGGAAGAAGGTGCTATTGCTCCCATGGAAAAGGAAAGATAGTAAGGGTGAGTGAAAAACTACAGGGAGGTTACTTTATTAACTGTTCCTGTGAATGTACTTGGGAGAGAAGTCTGAAAACTTAAAGAATGTGACAGTGAGCAAAATTGAGAAAGCGCAGCAGGATTTTATGCTGGGCAGGGATATATAATTAATATTATTGTCCTTGAGCTGGACAAAAATTAAGAAATATTTGGATGTGAGAAATAAATTTTATTGTATGTTTGTTGATTCAGGAAAAGTGTATAATAAAAGGAACAGGCTTGAAATTATAGAATATTTTGTGTAGAGTTGAAAGTTGGTTGCTGAATATGATAATAGAGGTATTAGAGAGATATAAAGCAAGCATTACAATCAAGGGAACACTTATCTAAGCAGGAAGTTAGACATGGATATGACGCACACACCCGGTGTTGCATAATTATTATATATTCCTTTATAAAAATATAATGAGCTCTTATAAGGAGGTCTGCATTGTTTGGGGATATTAATGTTTTCATTTATGGGTGAAGAAATTTTTACTGAGAATGTAAATGATTTGAATGAATGTTAGACATGTAAATGGTGCAATGAGGAGCAATGTAGGAAACCTTAAAATGATTAAATTTGAAAGGGAAAAGACAATACAAATTATTAATAAATGGAAAAAATTAAACAAATGGGTCAATCTACATATCTTGGTAGAATGATGACTATAGGTGTGAAAACAGATGGAGAAGTTAACATAAGTAATGTATATAATATATATGATATTTTTAAACTAATAACCAGTTTTATGTTGTATGACATCATAGGATTGAGAAGGAGAGGCTAATTGTGAAATAGAAATCCATGTTTGTGCTCCAAAAGACACATACTCTTTCAAATGAGAAAAGACTTCTAGCTATAAAATAAATTGAATAGATTTATATAAGCAGAAATTCAAAATTTTACAGAAGAGGGGCAATGTTAATGAAAATATATTCTACTTTCACAGTTCAACAGGGACATTAAATTTTACAATTCCAGCAATAAAAAATTGAAAAAGCCTGACAGAACCTTTTCAAAATAACATGAAAGGGACTGTGAAGTAAAAGCAAATTCATTTCCAATTCTAACTTCAGTTCTGCCTAGTGAAGATCTGTACATAATACCTGTACAACGTGGTGTTTGTGTCCAACGTTTCTTCAAACATGTAATGAAAGCAGATCCAAGAAGAGCATAACCTGGGTTGCATCGATACTGCACCTTTTCCTGGGGCAAATACTTCTCCTTTATTACACTAGCAATCTGACCATTTTGAATTTCAGGGGGAGGAGAACATCTTACATCTAAAATGGAAATAAAAAATGGTCCCATTCAAATAAAATTCACTTGGTTTTCCTAAAGTAAATATCTGAAAACATACTCCCACTTTTGAAACCAAAACTGTCAACAAACATCATATAGCACATAAAGTACAAGGGTGATGCTGCAGGCTTGAGGCTGCTTCCTTTTGAGGTGAGGAGAATGTGAGGCTACAGACAGAGGAAGTTCCTCTTCCTCCTACAGCACCTGTTTCTACTCACCTTGAAGAAATGAAACTGGATGCTTTCAATAGCAATAGCACTTAGACTTATATACCGCTTCATAGTGCTTTACAGCCCTCTCCAAGCAGTTGACAGAGTCAGCATATTGTCCCCCAACAATTTGGGTTCTCATTTTACCCACCTCAGAAGGATGGAAGGCTGAGTCAACCTTGAGCCTGGTGATATTCGATCTGCCAAACTGCTGGCAGCCGGTGATCAGCAGAAGTAGCCTGCAATATTGCATTCTAACCACTGCGCCACCGCGGCTCTTCAATACTATCATGATATCTGATCAGCCTTAGATTAATGGTGGTGGATTCTTTGCGTAAATAATTTTTCCTGAAACTTCTTTTGAAGGGTGAGGGTTAGCTTGAAGGGTGGGAGAACCTGTATACAATCTCTTCTCTAATGTTGTTTGTAAAAGCTAAATAAGAATTACAACGTTGATGCGGTACATAGTTGGTAATTGTGTATTAGAGAAATTCTGAAATGTTGTATTGAAAACTGGATTATCTTGCAAGAATTTTAAATCCTTCCATGAACTACATGCAGAAAAGAAGCTATCAAGTGAACCTTTGCATGATGAACTATTCTGGCCTTTTCCCTTCCAATCAGTCTCTCATGAAGCTGGATATCAAAGCAATGGATGTAATTGTGATCTTCTAGTCCAGTGATGGCGAACCTTTTTTCCCTCGGGTGCCGAAAGTGCGTGCGCACGCACTATCATGCACGTGCGAGTGCCCACACCCATAATTCAATGCCTAGGGAGGGCAAAAACGGCCTCCCCCGCCCCCGCAGAGGCCCTCTAGAGGCCAGAAATGGCCCATTTCCCAACTTCTGGTGGGCCCGGTAGGCCTGTTTTTTGCCCTCCCCAGGCTCCAGAGGCTTCCCTGGAGTCTGGGGAGGATGAAAACGCCTCCCCGGAGGCCGTCCAGAAACCTAAAATGCCCTCCGAGAGCCTCCACGCCAGCCAAAAATCAGCTGGCTGGCGCACCCATGCGTGCTGGAGCTGAGCTAGTGCAACGGCTCACGTGCCAGCAGATATGGCTCCGCGTGCCACCTGTGGCACCCGTGCCATAGGTTCGCCATCACTGTTCTAGTCTGTGAGGGAGATGGTCTCAATATCCTTTGCTGATCTTTGGAAACAATGTTTGGATAGAAGTGGAGGAAAAATAAATAAGCAAACAAGCTTGATCATTCAAGGTAGGCAAGGCAACCATAAGTGCTATTTCCAGACATAAAAATTTCTGGATTTAAAAACTGTCCCTCATGTTGGGTTTCCATGACCTCACATATACTGGATATCTAGGCTGACACCCCCACCCTCCGATTAGGAAATGCTAAAGCAGAGGAAATACTACCAAGAGTATTGAGCTGCATTTCTTTTGAACAGAAAAGAAGACATTTAAAATTGGAGGAAGTTCAGCTTCATCCTGTCTCCCAGCTCTCAGTGTCTCCACCCTCTAGAGCTCAAGATACCAGTTACTATTGGCAAGAGTCTCCCCATCCTTTCTAATTATTCTGAAAAGTAGTTCTGCAATTAAGTTGTAACTTAATTAAAGGTTAATGAAAGTTAAAGGCTATATTTTGCTCCTTTTTGCTGGCCACCTGAGGGGCAATGCTGGTCTGTGGGTTGGAAGTTGGGCAATTGGGGATGGGTGGAAAAACAATGAGTGCATCAAAATGCCCACATGCTTATCTATTTGTCAAACAGAAAAACTAAGAGCAACAACACAGGATCAGTTCATCTTGAGTGAATGGTTCAGATTAATAATATTTCATTTCTGAATTTTTTAAAAAATGTACCGTACTCTCCATTATCTAAAATGGACACCTAAGATCAAATGCACCTAAGATCAAATACACAACAAAGAATGTTCTTTCTCTGCCAACTCAGAAAGCTCAAATTTCCCAAGGAGCTGCTGATTCAGTTCTACAGAGGAATTATTGAGTCTGTCATCTGCACCTCTATAACTGTCTGGTTTGGTTCTGCAACCCAACAAGACAGACACAGACTTCAGAGGATAATCAGAACTGCAGAAAAAACAATTGCTACCAACCTGCCTTCCATTGAGGACCTGTATACTGCACTAGTCAAAAAGCGGGCTGTGAAAATATTTACATACACCTCACATCCTGGACACAAACAGTTTCAACTCTGTTAGATTGCATGGGAATGAAGAGACAAGACATAGGAGCAGTTCAGCACCTTTATTGAACTTAACCGGATTGCAATACGAACTGCCGGCTGGCTGCAGGGAAGCCACTTTTAAGGGCTTGCCTGTAACCAAGCCGGCGACTGACAACAGTTTATTTCTCCCACCACTAGATTAACCAATCAGCAGCGGCTATGCAAATCCTGGCTACGTATGGCCGTACTTAACACCCCTCCCTTCTTAGTCTGTGGATAGTCATAATGCATATTAATATATGATACGTAATCACATAGGTAGGTGGGGCGCCGTACAGGTCCTACTGGGCCTGCACGATTCATTACTCCTTGGGAACTTGCCAGTGGCGGATTAGCCATTTGCTGCTCCGTTCTCCTCCTGTAGAAATATCTGGAACCTGCTGTTGGCCACGGTGGCCTCCTCTCCTGAATCGTTATCCTCCGGTTCCCGGAGGATGCCGCTGGACTCCGGCTGCTCTCGGTAGGTGTCTGCTCACCTTGTCCGGTGTTGAGCATAGGGTCTCTTGGTCTCTGTTAAGCCGGGCTGGTCTGTCATGCGGAGTTCCATGAACCGGTGTTTTGGAGGCCTCTCGGGGTGGAGACTCTGGTTGCTCTTGTCTTGCAGAAGGTGGTGTCTCGTCCAGCTGGCAAACCAGGAGTCCCCCAGCCTCCTTCTGAGCTGATCTATGTGTTGCCTCCATACTTGTCCATCCTCTAGTTCTACTTGGTATGATTTCAGACCGGTGATTGAGATGATTTTGGCTTTCACCCACTTGGGATCTGCGCAGTTATGTGCAAAAATGGGGTTGTCTATTCCCAATAACTGGACTATTCTGCTAGAGTCCAAGGATTTCTCTGGGTCATAGTTGAGGTTCAACCAGTCTAGCTGGGACCTCAGTTTGTGTCCCATTAACATTTCAGATGGACTACGGGTAGTGGCCGTGCATGGTGTAATGTTCTGGGCCAGCAGGAACTGGTCGATTCTTTCTTGCCAGTCTCCCGGGGCCCATTCTCGTGAGTGCCTCTTTGGTCATCCTCACCATTCTATCTGCTTGGCCATTGCTGGCCAGATTGAACAGCGAGACGAGGATGTGTCTGATGCCCAGTTCTGCCAGGAATGACTCCATGTTCTTCATAGTCAGTTGGGGCCCATTATTTGACATGAGAACGCCTGGGAGGCCATGGGTTGCGAATATTCACCAGAAGGCTCGGATGGTCACCTCTGTCATTGATGTGTGCATGGCCACAACCTCCAGACATTTAGAGTAGGCATCCACCATGATTAAAAATGTTTGTCCTGCCATGGGTCCCACGAAATCTATATGAAGCCTTGACCAGGGTGCCTTGGGAATTTCCCATTCCAGTGGGGCCATGTGAGGAGGAGCTGGATGTGTTTCTTGGCATGGCATACATGTTGCCACCCATTCAGTAATGTCCTGGTCTAGTTGGCGCCACCACAGGTAGCTTCTGGCCAGTGCCTTCATTCGCACTATCCTGGGGTGCCCTATGTGAAGAGTGTCTAGGACTCCTTTCTGCAAACTTTGGGGTACTATGACTCTTTCCCCCCACAGCAGATAACCCTTTAAAACTGACAGCTCCATTTGTTTGTTTAGAAATGGTTTGAATTCTTCCCCCATGTCTTCCTGCGGCCATCCCCTTAACACTCAGTTGATGATTTTGGTCAATACCTTGTCCCTGGCTGTATGGGTGGCGATGTCCCTTGAGGTGACTGGGCCACAGGTACGGGGTCTTTGACGAAGTCTGGTGTGGGGCAGCGGCTGAGAGTGCCAGTGTTAGTTATGCACTTCCCAGGGCAGTGAGATAGTTTATAATTTTAGCCCATTAGGAAGATGGACTAGTATGTCAACCTGGGGAACATGTAGGATGGAGTTTGTTGTTTCCCCGCAAGGAGACCCAATAATGGCTTGTGGTCGGTTATTAATTCGAAGTGCCAGCCATAGAGATACTCATGGAAACGCTTGATGCCTGCCACACTTGCAAGTGCTTCCTTGACGATCTGACTATCATTACATTCTGCTGGGGACAGAATCTTTGAGTAATAGGCTATAGGAGCCTCAGAGTTGTTAGGAAGTTTGTGGCTCAAAACAGCCCCTACTCTAAAAGGGGAAGCATCGCACATCAGCACTAGGGGAAGGTTTTCATTGTATTGTATGAGGATGCTGTCTGAAAATAGAAGGTCCTTTATGGCTTGGAACGCGGTGGCCTCTCTTTGTCCCCAAGTCCATGTGGCCTTCTTCCCCAGGAGCAAGTGGAGTGGCTCAGCAAAAGTTGGCTTCTGTTTGAGAAAAATTGGATACAAGTTTAGAAGCCGAGGAAGGCTTGCAGCTCTGTTTTGTTGGTTGGGGTGGGGGCTTGTTTGATGGCTCTCACTTTGCTGTCCGTAGGGCGAATGTCAGACCCATCAATTAGGAATCCCAAGAACTCCACTTGCTTTATGCCAATTTTGCATTTCTCCTTTTTGACTTTAAGTCCTTGTGCTTGGAAACGTTGCAGGATGGCCCTAAGTCTGGTGATGAGCTGTTCCTTATTTTCCCCTGATATAAGGATGCCATCAAAATAAAGAACCACCCCCAGAATGCCCTGGAGTAAGCGCTCCATTATGCTTTGGAAAAGCCCCGGGGCAATGCTTACTCCAAATTGCAGGCGGTTACATTTGAAAGCCCCCCTGTGGGTAACTATTGTCTGGGCTTCCATGGCAGCTGCGTCCATTGGCAATTGCTGGTAGGCTTGGGCCAAATCTAATTTTGTGAAGATTTGTCCATTGCCTAATGAATGCAGCAGATGTTGTACCACAGGCATTGGGCATGGTTTTTGTTGTAGTGCCTTATTGATGGTACATTTATAGTCCATGCACACACGAATAGACCCATCTGGCTTCATCGAAATTACAATGTGGTTCTCCCACATGGCATGGTCAATGGGTTCTAGAACCCCTTGAGCAATGAGCTTGTCCAATTGTTTGTCTACCTTGGGATGCAGTGCAAAAGGGACTCGTCGGGGCTTAAGCCTAATGGGGGTAATGCTGGGGTCTAGATTGAACAAAATGGGCTTGCCCGTATATTTACCTAGATTCCTGTCGAAAATGCCCTGACAGCAGATGGTCCAATTCATCCCCGTTGATTAGGTTGAGTCCGGTGATGCCAATTCTGAGCGGTTTTAGCCATTCCACTCCGAGCAGCATAGGCCAATCCATCTCAACAATGGTTAAAGGCAGCTTTCCTTTGAAATCCTTGAATTGGATCTGTACTTTTGCCGGACCTAAGACTCGAATGGGGTTGCCCTGAAAATCTCTGAGCCGGATATGTTGCGGTTGGAGGGAGGCTTGATTTGCTTTTGGCTGGAAGCTTTTTAGGGTGGTCCAGGACATGATCGTGAACACAGACCCTGTGTCAGGTTCCATTTTACATGGTCTGCCATCGATGGGGATCATAACATGGAACTTGCCCCCTGCCTCAGCTTCTGACTGGCCTAAGGTTGTGTGGTATAACCCTCTGGTGTCCTGGAATGGCTCTTCCCTGCGTCTGCCTCTTTGACCCCCTGCTCTGTTCTGCCCTTTTCTTCCTGGCCCCAGTGGTGGTTTGGGAGGGTACTGGGCTGGTTGGTAGGGGGTTGGTTAGGTTGCTCTGCAGGAGTCTGCGATGTGCCCCCTTTTCTGGCACCAGCGGCAAATCATGTCTTTAAAGCAGCATAACACCCTAGCATGGCCCCTAGGCAATGGGTTTGCCTGGTATCCAAGTCTCTGGGGCTCACCATCTTTTCTGGATGGATGCGGTATATTGGTTCATCCTCCTCAGATTCCTCACCGTACTCCGGGACCTCGGTAATCCAGTCGGGCTCCCTGTGGGTATGATGGACTCTGCTGGTCTTCCTGATGTCAGCAGCAGAGTTGTCCGATGATTTGGCAGCTCTGGCTTCTTCCATGACATCCTTGAATGTAGCTCTCCTCCGGATCAGCAACTTCTTCTGAAGGCTGAGATCTCTCATTCTTAGGATGATGCGATCCTTCATTATTTCCTCTGGGTTGATGAATTCACACTTTGATGCGATCTCCTGGAGCTTAGCTACAAAGTCATTGATCATTTCCCCTTCTTGGCGCCGGTGATGGTAGAATTTGTTCCGGCTAACCATCGCTGTTGCTGAGTGAGCGTAGTGTTCCTTTAGCATTGTTTGTAAGATCATCCAGGAGATGGACTCGATGTCCGTGGGTGCTGCCAAGGTTTGAGCCATTTTATAGATTTTGGGCCTGCTGTAGGTTAGGAAGAGGGCCCTCTTCCTATTGTCGGGAAGGTCCTGGAAATTGTTTGCCTCCAGGAATATGCGGAAATGGCTCATATATGTCTGCCATTCTTCTGTCTTCGGATTGAAGAATGCAGGAGCGGGAGATGTTTGAGTAGTCATCCTCAAGTTTGGCCGGAGCAGGTTGGTGCTTGCTTCTAAGATGGCCACGGATGCCACGAGGTGCCTTTTTCCTGTTGTCCTTCTTCAACCATCTTCGTTGCCAATGTTATATTGTGCAGGAATGAAGAGACGAGACAAGGGCTGAAGAGTACGGTTTATTCATATCGCTTTATCAGGAGATGCCAGAGTTGAACAAAAAGAACTTGAAAAAATTACGAAATATCGTGACCTGGCCATCAAAACTACACGGCTATGGATGGAATGTAATAGTGATACCCATTGTCATTGGGGCACTTGGTACCATGTCCAAGAATTTCACAAAACACATCAAGAAATTGCAGCTTCCTGCAATAACACCAGCGGACTGCAAAAAACTGCGCTACTCGGAACATCATATATTTTAAGAAGATACTTGGTTGATACCTAGGACCCAGCAACCAGTATCAACCATTAGCACCAGTCAGTGGTATTTGTGACACTTTTTTAAATGTTCAGTTGACTGAGTTTCATGTTTAATGAATAAAAGAGATAATAATAATAATAGTAATAATAACAACAATAACAACAATAACAACAACAACAACAACAACAACAATAACAATAACAATAACAATAACAATAACAATAACAATAACAATAACAATAATAATAATAATAATAATAATAATAATAATAATAGAGTTGTAAGTGTTTTTGAGTGAAATTCTTGCATATTGTACCTGACCGTAAATGTCATATTGATGTGCAATAATAATAGCTCTTAGACTTATATACTGCTTCATAATGCTTTACGGCCCTCTCTAAGGAGATTACAAAGTCAACATATTGCCCCCAACACTCTGGGTCCTCATGTTATTGACCTCAGAAGGATGGAAGACTGAGGCAACCTTCAGCTGATTAGATACCCAGTTGCTGTGGCTTAGAGGTGGAGCTCTTGCCTCACAATCAGGAGGTTGTGAGTTCGATCCTAGATAGAGGCAGATGTAAGGGTCTCCTGCTTGGGCAGGGGGTTGGACTAGATGACCTGCAAGGTCCCTTCCAACTCTGTTAATCTGATTCGAACTCCTGGCGGTGAGCAGTGAGAATTCTAACCACTACACCGCCACACTTCTAAATGGAGAATTTTATGATCAATTTCCAGTTACTGCCATAATTTGGTCCTGAATACAGAATCAAAAGTTGCCTTAAGATCAATGACGGCAACATACAATGACACCACATTGTTGGCTGAATATTTTTCAAACAGTGCTATAGGACCAAACATTGGTGCCCATATCTTCTCTAAAATAAAGAAATAAAGAAACAAACAAACAAACAAACAAACAAACAAAAATATTTATAAACAAATGTCTGCCTACCAACAAGGAAATGAATTTGTTTGTACTTCTGGAACAAGCAGTTGTAATACATTACCCTTTCCTTTTTCTCTCTAAAGCTATGCATGTTGTAACGTTCAATGTTTCCAGCTGTTTAGCAACTTTCAGCCCTGTTGTTTCTTCTGTTCAAAGTTTATGAAACAGTAAGTTCACCAGCCTATGATTTTTATCTATATTTACAGCAAGCCTATTTATTTACTAAGCGAAAATAATACTGGCCATGTTAGTTCTCTCCTTTATGACATGTGTATCTATTTGCCCATGAATTGGCCTATAATCTTGGTTATTCCTCTTCATTTGACAAGCAAATGTTTCACACTTTGTTTAGAGCATGTTAATTGCATGGTTCCCACATACTGTATCTAAAAAGACTCTGTTCAAGATAAATTTGTAGAAATGCAATGATGCAATCTTATCTATTCTGTTCTCATGGAATATCCTCCTACCATATCTGCCAAGTATGGTGTTGCAACAAAATATTATATATATATATATATATATATATATATATATATATATATATATATATATATATGTATGTATGTATGTATGTATGTATGTATGTATGTATGTATGTATGTATGTAGGTATGTAGGTATGTAGGTATGTAGGTATGTAGGTATGTAGGTATGTAGGTATGTAGGTATGTAGGTATGTAGGTATGTATGTATGTATGTATGTATGTATGTAAATGCTGTTAAAATGCTCTGTGTGAAATATGTCCATTTGGCAGAAAATTGGAAAATCATGTAAAATAATATTAAAAAGTACCCTTGTACAGAGTTAATGATATCAGCCATTCTACAATCATTGTAACGTACACCAGTTCTACTTACTGAAACATTTTGGTGGAGGTGACCATCCATTCTTTGTGCATTCAACCACCTTTTCTTCATTATCTGGTTCTAAAGTAAATCCAGTATCACAACGAATTCGAATTAGATCCCCATCATGATATATACCAGTAATTCTTTGAGGTCGGAAAGTACCATTAGATATTCTTGGAGAGTTGCATGTAATTTCTAAAGAAAATAAATCATGTAAAATATATGAAAAAAGGAAAATTCATATCGGGTTGTAGTCATTGCTTTCCATAAGCATAGATAACAATATCATTACTGTTTATAATATCTATATACCGGTAGTACCACAAGAACATATTAATCAATAGACATCCAAAATATACTGGGAAATTAGTCATCTTGATTAAAGGTGCTTTTCGTAGCCTTGCATTTATTTGAAAGATCATAAATAAATTCAGAAAGTTGTAATTATTCTTCCCCTTCACTTTGGTTTTGAATTAAAATAAAAAGCTACAATTTGATACCCCTATACCTCCACACTTGATACCCTCATTGTTGCTTTTCAGTCCCACTGTGGAGCCCAGTAGCATTTTCAGCCACCTGCAAGATTGTAAAATTAGGAGCTCCACATTGTAGTGATTCCACTCCTGCCTAGGTTGTCATTGTTAATGGTGACAGGGGAAAGAGGTCAGGCTTTCAAATGCTGTGATGGAGCCCACAGGGCTTGTTGCTATTCCCATTTCTATCCTTATTCTCCTCAGAATTAGAAGCGATCCTTTATCTATGGTGATAACACCAACAACAATATAGATGGACTCAATTACTGTGGCGATGGATGCATTGCTGGAAGATCTGAAGGATTGATTGGGGCAGACTTCCTGGAGAAAATCAGTCTATGTGATTGCTGACAGTTGATATCAACTTCTTAGCATGTAATTCAACAATTAATTAGCTCTTCCTGAAATTGCCCTGAGGATACCATCAAAACATCAGTTGGTCTAAAATTCAATATCCTGTATCTCCAGTGTATACTCTTAGCTCTGCTATATCACAGCTGCAGGAGCTGCCCTGGCTACCAATGTACCTCTGAGTGCAATCCAAGGTCTGGACACCACTTTTAAAGTTGGTTATAGCTCAAGTATAGGACATATATGACACTGAATTTTCCAAATAACCATGGTTTGTTAACCTGGATGGCAAGACAACATTTATTAAGAGTCCCCAGCTTTCAGGTTAGTCAGGGAGTGATATCACATCTTCTCTTTGCAACTCCCCTCCTTGGAAACAGCTGCCTTAAGTTGAGTATGACAGCCACTCTCCTGATCTTCTTGAAGCTGGTAGAACCATAGGCACTTTTGTCTATATGCGTGCATTTTTCTTATGATTTAATTTTAGTCATATTATTGAATATTTTTATTATTTTATTGCTATTTTAATATCTGTAAACTGCCTAGAATCCACATGGATAATCATGGTACAGAAATGGTATGTATGCATAAACAAACCAACATCTCCACAAAGTTCTTCTGATACCTATGATGGAACTGCTGGTTCTGGGAAAGGTAGAACTGCTAAAATTGTGAAATTAGACATTCACAAGTCTACTAGTCCCAAGATCAAATACAAAGCAATGTTCTGTAGCAGTAACTAAAGAAGTTTCTATATTCTTGTTAGCAACTACATTGGAATTTCTTTTGGTATTGGTATTTAGATTGGTAACAGTTTATAAATTCCTTAAAAACAGAAATACGTAGTAAGTCGGGTATGGAGTTTACTGTTGGCAAAAGTAATTACTTTACAATTCAGTGTTATAAAAATATTACTATGTAGATATATTACCTTACATTGATTAAAAATTTTCAAGGGTACAATGTGGCAATTTTTGCAATAACTTAGCCATGAAATGGCCATAGGTGTGTCTTTCATTGCACTACTCCCTCTCCAGCAATCTGCAGTCTTTCAGGTTTCTCCTATTTCAACTACATCCCGAGAATTTCCATTGGGCCCTTGCAGAGTGGAAAAGTGCAGTCCAGCCAAGGAGCTTTCAGAGAGATAAAAATATCTGCCCCAGTAAAGGACATATGTAAATGATTGCAGTTTATTCTAGCTCTAATGATAAATAGGCTCAAACTGAAGTGCTTTGGCTCTGAATTGGTGATTGCAGGATTATAAAATTAAACTTTTTAAAGTCACCTTTGCATTTCGGAATCACTGGTGGTGTCCCATCACAATGGATTACAAAAGCTGATTGGGAAGAATTTGCTGCCAGGACATAACCGGTTCTACAGGTGAGCTCAATAGAATGACCATGTTGCACAAATATATTTTCAGGTGCATCTATTTCATCTTTAACTTCTACCTTCTGGCTTTCCAGTTCAGTCCTGGGGAACATACAGGGATCTGACATGAAAAAGAAAGGCTGTCAGGATCCAAATGCATCATATTATCATTGCAAAATTCTAATAGTAAAATTTAGCTTTCTTTTTTTTACAAAGATTTTTATTTTTTTTTCCACACTCCACACTCCACATCAATACATATACATATACAATAATATCTTATCAAATATTAACATAAGTTATACATTATTATCCATTAAGCAAACATAATAATCTTACACATATTATTACCAAGTTGCTTATCTGTTTCCCCCTATTATGTCATGTCACTCCCCTCTCTCTTACCTCCCTCCCTTTTCTCTCCCTTCTTTCTCCTTCTCTCCCTTCTTCTTCCTACTTCCCTTTTCTCCTTCTTCTAACTTTTTCCTCCTCCTCCTCAACCTCTCCTCACCTCTCTCTTTTCCTTCTCTCCTCATCCTTCCTTCTAACCTCCTTCTCTTCTCCTACCTTTATTCTTCCGTCTCTCCAATACCTCCTCCTCCTCCCTCTTATTTCTTCCCTGAGTGTATCCATTTGTAATCTATTTTATGGTTAACAGACAAGCAACTCATCTCTCTAGTTTCTCTCAACCTACAATATTAATATTAATCTTGAGTCTTTTCTATGTCAATACCTCTACACATATTAATCATTCTAGGTATATTTTTATACTAGTATACTGCTACCTTCTTAAATACATAATTTTGTCATCTGGGTCTCACATCTTTCACTTTTCAATTTCCTCCAATTTTAATTGGTGTAACTTATCTCCTAGCTTTCATCTACTAGGAACTTCACCTCAGAAACAGAAATGAAATCGAATATAAAGGAGAGCTGATTCAGGCAAGCCCAATTAAATGATCTTTATGCAAGAGAGAAAGAAGGCAGTGAATCTTAATGATTAGAAATGCTTATGAAAATTGAATGAAGATTTTTTTTCTTACTTACCAAGGCAAATGGGCACCTTTGTCCAGGTCCCATTGTCACAAAAAGATCTGTTCTGGCCTTCCATGGCATAATATATTTGGCATCTGAATTCTACTGAAGAGCCAGATCTGTACTGCTTCTCAGATAAAGTAGTAATGTCTCCATTCTCAGTCCTGGGTGGACCACTGCAGTTTTTTCCTCTTTCTATTAAATAGAAAAAAACCAATAGGCCAGGAAATGTTAGCTGAAGTTGCTGACGATCTTTCAAATAACAATTACCAAAAAAATGGTTTAAAATTATTACTATTTTTAAAGTAGAATTCTTTCATAAGTTATTACTTACTTATAGTATTTGTGAAACTCAAAATCAAAACACAATCTACAACTCAATAGAGTTCAAATGCACCCAATGCTCATGATCTCTCTCTCTCTCTCTCTCTCTCTCTCTCTCTCTCTCTCTCTCTCTCTCTCTCTCTCTCCCTTTTTCTTTTTTTGCTATACAATGATACATAGAGCATCGATTGTGCTCTATGTTGACCAAGATCTTGACAGAAATATATGATGCAATAGTATGTAGAAATGATCTCGGGACAAAGGGAAAAGAAATGCAGCCAGGGAAACCATCAGATAAAAGGCAACTTAGCCCTTGCCAAAAACAGACAGGGCAAGTGGTTGAGAAGAGACCCTCCCAGTTTCAAAGGACGTAAAGGGCATTGCGGGGAAGGAATATACTTTAGGATTGCAGGATTCTATTAATGTAATTATAGAAAATTAGACCTAATCTGACCATTCATCCTGTCTGATCTATCTTGCAAGATTGACACATAATCACTCTCCATTAAAGACCGTAAAGGATAATATTTAGTTAAATTAATTATTACACATAGATTGAGATGATAAAATACAGTAACTTCATAGTAATATCATTATTATATGATTTCTCATTCCACTGGAAAAAAGTAAATTAATACATGCAGTAATCAGTATTACTGATCAGTAATTCTCAGGCTGTCATATGTAGATATTTCAAACTTTATATTTTGTTGTTTCATTTGTTTTAAACAACATGTTAACAATTTATCTGCTTATTCAATTTACATCACTTTACAATTATTTTATAAATATGTTTCTTAGGAGAAATGTTTCTATCAGATTGATAATGCACAAGATTTAGACTTCCATTTATAAATAGCAATAGCACTTAGACTTATATACCACTTCACAGTGCTTTACAACCCTCTCTAAGCAGCTTACAGAGTCAGCATATTGCTCCTAACAATCTGGATCCTCATTTTACTGACCTCGGAAGGATGGAAGCCGGTGAGAATTGAACTGCCAGTTGGCAGTCAGCAGACATAGCCTGCAGTATTGCATTCTAACCACTGCACCACCATGGCTCTTATAAATGACGATGAAGGGACAGAGTGACAATTTTTAAAAAATACCTTCTGGACTAATTTTTTGTAGGGCTATAAAAATTATAATAATTTGAAAATTAAATGTCTTCAAACAAAGAATAATAAAATATACTTCATCACCCAAACCTATGGAATTATTAATTACCATAAATCATAACACCAGTCAGATCAATATTAACATGACTATATGATAAAGTCATCCAAGCAATTTCAAACAAAAGAGATTTTTCATCATGCAAAAAATGGGGCTCCTTTAATGATATGACATCAACTTATTTTTTTTTATTGAAAAAGTTTTATTAGAACAAAGTACAATTTTTTTTAATTCCCCCCTTCCCCCCAACGCCCTCCCTCCCCTTCCCCGACTTCCCAGAAAGAACACAGGATATAATCTTCAAATAACCATAAACTAAAATATACTAACAAAATATAAATTCAAAAATTCCTCTAATAATTCCTCTAAGTGTATATATATACACTTCCCCCCCAAAAAAAGAAAACTCCACTTTATCTAAAATCTATTAAACCATTCTAAAATTCTAACCGTATATCATTATTAAACTACATATATCTTCTTAATCTGATACTTTTTTTGAATATAATCAGTCCATCTACTCCATTCCAATATGTATCTTTCATTTGAATGATCTTTTAAATATGATGAGATTCTTGCCATTTCTGCCAGATGTGTAACTTTTATTGTCCATTCCTCAATAGTAGGAATATCTTCTTTCTTCCAGTATTGTGCTACCAACAATCTGGCAGCCGTTATCAAGTTCAGAATCAATTTAGTCTCTATTACAGTACAGTCCATAATTATTCCCAGCAAGAAGAACTGTGGTGTAAACTTAATTTTTTTCTTCAAAATATTCTGAATAATCCACCATATTTTAATCCAAAAAGCCTTAATTTTCTTACAAGACCACCAAATATGTAAATAAGTAGCATCTTCACATTCACATCTCCAACATTTAGGTTGTAAATTTGGATACATACAAGCTAGTTTTTTTGGATTCAAATGCCATCTATAAAACATTTTATAAAAATTTTCTCTTAGATTTTGAGCTTGTGTAAATTTTACATTTCTAACCCATATACTCTCCCATGTTTCCATCATTATAGGTTCACCAATATTTTGCGCCCATTTAATCATACAATCCTTAACTAGCTCTGTTTCGGAATCTAGTTCCACTAATACGTTATATAATCTCTTTATATGCATTGGTCCTTTGTTCTTTATTTGATTTACCAAGTTATCATCTTGCTGCAAAATACCTACTTTTGAATCCTCTTTCCATCTGGCCTGCAGTTGCCCATATTGGAACCAAGACTTAATTACTCCTTCTTCTCTTAATTGTTCCATTGATTTTAATTGTAACCTCATTCCTTCTGCATAAAGAAACTCTTTATATGTAATCTTGTCTAACTTTTGCTCTATATTTATGTTCTCTATCGCATGCCTGGGCACTGTCCATATAGGTAACTTATCATTTAATTTACATTGATGTTTCTTCCAGACACATAATAGAGCATTTCTTAATATATGACTCTTAAAGGCTTTATCTACTTTTTTATTATATACTAGATAAGCGTGCCATCCATAAAACAAGCCATACCCTTCTATATTTAGTATCCTCTCTTCCGTCAAGTTAATCCAATCCGCAATTACTGAGAGGGTAGCTGCTTCATAATACAATCTTAAATTAGGCATTTTTAATCCTCCCCTCTCTCGTGAATCTTGCATTATTTTCTGATTTACTCTCGGTTTTTTCCCTGCCCAAATAAATTTATTAATACCCTTTTGCCACTCTTTCAAATTATCATCTTTTTTGATTATAGGAATATCAACTTATTTTTATACAACCTTTGCAATTTTTGAAACATATTCCTATGTCTACCAATATAATACATATCTTCAACCACATGGGATCATAGTTCTTAGCTGAAGTTCAAGATCTTGGATTGAACCTTAGACATAATTTAGAGGTTTTGGAAAATATCACAGAATCCTTCCCCAAACTGATGTGCCTCAGCTTTCTTGTTTTAGAATAGAATAGAATTCTTTATTGGCCAAGTGTGATTGGACACACAAGGAATTTGTCTTTGGTGCATATGCTCTCAGTGTACATAAAAGAAAAAGATACATTTGTCAAGAATCATGAGGTACAACACTTTATGATTGTCATAGGGTACAAATAAGCAATCAGGAAACAATCAATATTAATATAAATTGTAAGGATACAAGCAACAAGTTACAGTCATACAGTCATAAGTCATACTTATGACTTTTAGATTACAACTACTAAAATTCTAAACCAAGATGTGAATCATGTCAATGAAGATTAAATCAGTTTTAAAAGAATGCAACTTTAGAAACAAATGTTCATGTTCGTTATATTAATTATTTTAATTGGTTACGATCCCAGAGGAATCCATCATATTGATAGCATGCTTACCAGAGATACATAAAGGCAAATCCATGTAACCGTCAACACACTTTCTGACTGATGGAACCTCAAGCACATATCCTTCATTACACTGAAACTGCAGACTCTGATTACTTTGAATAAGCCGAGCTTTTCTTTGATTCCCAAACACAAACAAGTTTTTTGCTGCCAGCTGTTGTCTTGTGATACTGCAGGGTGCTAAAAAACAGAAAAGAAGGTAGATCTTGTCAAGGGAGGTAATTTATCCATTGGTTTCCCTCTGTTCCACTACCAAGAAAATCAACCCAGTTTACAAATCACAAAGGATAGTTCCAGGCCAAAATCAAATAAGCCAAATTAGAGCACAATATTAATGATAAACAAGTTTGGATTCTGCTATAGTTTTTAGATCTTTCACAGAGGACTGGCTTGTAGCAGCATGCACAAAGAGATGATGTTGTTTCTTTCTAGCTAGGAACAAACAGCCCAATTCAGAATCTTCTGCAAATTCATTTTGAGTTGAGTGAGTTGTAATGGAACAAAATTTGAGACAGCTGGAGTGCTATATATTCTGTTGAAATATGATGCAAAATTTCTCAACTTATCTAAGCATAGAAGATTGCCTCTTGGCTTCCTATATTTTATTTTAATTTTACAATTTTTCTTTTATTGAAGAGGTTAAAATACAAAATCCAAAAGGGGAAAAAATAGAGGCAAAACAAAGCCAGACAAAAACATTTTTAAAAAGGTAAATTAAAAAAGGACAAAAACATATTATCGCCCCTAGTTGAACACTGACAAATTTATTGCAACAATAATAACTCCTCCTCCCCTTGCAAAATTTATAGGCTTGTACATCTATTTCCAACCCACATGACCTGTGAAATATTACATATATGAATTTTTAAAACAATTTTAACAACATTAAAGTTAAACTTCAAAACACTCTCTTAAAAGTCTGTTTTTGTATTTACCACAAATCACCCTGCTCATTATCTCTTGAGACAAGGGTCAAATACCTTTGTTTGGTTCTTTAATGTAACGTTTCCTTAGGTTTTTAATTGGGAACTTTCCCAAGAATTGCATCTCATTTCCAAAGTTCATAAGTCTCTATGTAAGCACCTGCACTAAATGGTCCTTCAGGAAAGCTTTGACTGTTTACTCCATTGAGTTGAATCAAAATAACTTTTCCTGAGAGAAAGTGGTTGCAGTAGAGTCAGACGGAATCTGGTCCCACGCAAAGCACAAAGCAATTCTTCCATTTTCCCAAAACCCATGACCAGTCCACCATTGTGGTGCCACAAGGATGTTTTGAGGATGCTGAAGTGCTAAGCAGGTAACAAGTCATTCTCAGGGCATGAGGGCCTTGGAATCAGGCTGGAACCAGCTGGGAGGAAGTCTGCTCCATCTCTGAAGACAATCCCCCTCCCTGATTCCCAAGCAGTTCAGCAAAAGTGAAAGCATGCAAAAAATGTCAGCAGCTCTTCCTCTCCCCACTTGAACAGAATGGCAGGATAGCAATAGCAATAGCAATAGCACTTAGACTTATATACCGCTTCATAGTGCTTTACAGCCCTCTCTAAGCGGTTTACAGAGTTCAGCATATTGCCCCCAACAATCTGGGTCCTCATTTTACCCACCTCAGAAGGATGGAAGGCTGAGTCAACCTTCAGCCGGTGAGATTTGAACAGCTGAACTGCTGAACTAGCAGTAGCCTGCAGTGCTGCATTTAACCACTGTGCCACCTCAGCTCAGGATACGATGGTGGACCTGACACTCTGTTGTAAATATCTCTGCATCATCCATTGTTGAATAATTCTCCTTAACAACACAACATTGCTCTTCCCACAAAGTCCAGTCCATCTTTCATCATATCCATTATCTCAGAATTTCTTATATTCATATTCTTTCAATCTTTTCTGGCAAATCTATATTTTTTTCGACCAAACACTTCCTTCTTCACATCTTACATAAACTGATCGGGTTCCAATTCCTCAAATTGCAGATCAAGTCCAATTGTTATTTCCTGCTTTTGGATCTCATCTTGAGTTTGCACCAACGTTATTGACCCATCCATTTTTTTGTTTATATTTTCAAATAAAACTTGTATGTTGGAAAGCATTCTTTTTCCATTTCCTTCCCAAAAAATTATTTCATTCGAAAGCATGAGAAACATTTTTATTCTCTATTCAAGGACAAAAGAAGCAGATACATTGTAACAGCTTCCACAATGCAAGGATTCCCCCCTCCATAGGTTAAAAAAGGGATTTTTCCCATCAAAAATTAAGAAATAAATAACAAATAACAGCCTAATATCTGGAATCTGTAATTCCCCAATGGCAATAATGTTGGGGAACTGGAGGAAAAGCTACTACCAAAATAACAGTCAGATACACTCCCTCTTTGAGGGAGATGGGCAGTTTAGAAATATGAAGAATGGATTAATGAATGAGTGAATTAATTAATTAATTAATTAATCTGAGTCTTAGTCAGAAATGTTTCAGTGATTTTGTCCTCTGAATAATCTTTGGAGAAACTGTACTGAATTGCCTGATCTTCTGTTTTCTCACAGAAAGGTAGTCAGAAAGGATGTGGGGATGTGATGAATTACCCACAAGGAGTGTGGGATCTAGTTTGTGTACTTTTAATAGAGAAGAAATGATAATGCAGGAATCTTGGCAACTTTGTAACCATATCAAGCATTCTAATTGGCTGGACATCATAGCAACAGAATTCACTTTCCTACCTTATTAACCATTGATATTGTATCAATTCCAATTTCTCAGATTCCTGATAAGTGAGCACAAGCTTCCAATTGAATATTTTTCAATTATATCAACCAATTTGCTTGCTCATTCAAGCAAATCAGGAAAACTAAATACAGTTCATTTTTCCAGATTTCAGAAGAAAAAGCTGACACCAGGACAGTTTTGCCTTCAGAAAAACCTGGATCCTAATTCCAGTAGTTTTCTTTTAAAATCGCAGTTACTATTCTCGTATTGGATTAATTTTGTATTTTCTCCCAGGTCTACACTAGCCAAGAAAAGCATGATGGCTTACCCAAGCATTTTGGTGGACGAGGTGTCCATTCTTGTCCCTTACACTGAATCCATTCGGGTCCCTCCAAGACATAGCCAGGGTAGCACATGTATTGCACTCGGTCATTTTCCAGATACTTGGCTTTCTCAGAGCTCACAATTTCCCCAAAGTCAATCTCATCTGGTTCTTCACATGCTGAAAATAAATTTACATTAAATTATCTTACCTGCTTTGACAAACTTGCTCTTCCTATTTACCCTTATTAACGGGCAAGATAACAAATTTCCCTCCTAGATAATTAGTTCCCACTTTTGTCTAAACTAGTAAACCAATACCTGCTACACACTTAATGCACACTACAGATAGTCCTCGTTCCAAAGGGGATACTTACAACTTGGATTTGAAATTCCAACCATTGCTCACCCCAATGGGGACATGACCACATTTTGGTCACTGGGCAACTGGGTTGCATTTATGGTCATTTATAATGTCCTGCAGTCACATGACCCTGTGTTATGACAGTTTTGCCAAAAACCAGCACTGATTGACAGTTTTGGGCAGACCCCTGACCCCTCGTTGCTTCTCTTAACAACTATGGATTTGTGCAATGACTACAGTAATTTGCTTAGTGGCCATTATAAAAAGGTCATAAAATTTTCATGTGAGTTGACCCACTTTAAGACCATAACATGTTATGACAATGATGGGGAGGTTCCAAGTGGGTCATAACTCAAGAGCTTCTTATAATATGTTTGCTTTTCTTGCTGATGCCTAATCTAAGCAAATCTGGGTATAGGTTGAGAGAGGTTGTAAGGCTATCAAAATTTACCCCAAAGCCTAAAATTTGCCTGTAATTCTGTGGAATTTTGTCCTTGCCAGCACTTTGGTTTGCCCTGGTTGGTCCTGGAGAAATCTTTCTGACTGTTTTATGTATTGGATTTTCATGATTAAACCTTTCTCAGTTTTAATCACCCTGTCTTCTTTCCATGTATAATTCATCAGCAATATGTGACCAAAATTTTTAATGCTGCCAACAGTTCCTTTCTTAGAGATATTAAACCATCGCTTACTATTATTAACCTTGATATTAATTTCTCAATACATATTATCTATAGTTTGTTTCTTTTTATCAGGTCTGAATGCTGCCACACATAATTTATTCTGTAGTTTTTAACTCTCTCATGTACTTCCCTTGTTCTTCATTCTTTTCTTCTTTTTTTAGAAATACATAACATAGTAGGGATCAAAGAGAATACAATAGAGGAATAACACACACACACTCACATGCATGCACACAAAGATATTATAGTATATGAAGAATGCAAATATACATTTCAATTCAGCCATGCTGGGCAGAAACAAGGGAAGAAAATAATTGCAGAATAACTATCTCTAACCCTTCACCTATCAAATTTGAAAGTAAAAGCCTGATATGGGATAACATTCACTCATTATTGTACTGATGTGTTTTCAGTTAATTTTGCAATTATAGAGAAAGGAATGCCTTCTATGCTCTCTGTTGATTGAAGCCGGTTCTAGTTCTCCTCTTCTTTCACTTTTGTAACCATGAAAAAACAGTGATAAATATGATTGGCTCAAAAGTATGAATATTATTATGAATATCAACAAATATAGTCTTAGCTTCAAGGTCTACTGAAGTCAATATTATCCTCATCATCTTGTAAGGATATAATTGCTGTGAATTTAGACTTCCACTGATTTATTTGTATTTATCCTGATGTAAACCCCACTGAGATATATCTCTATAATTTCAAACACACTGACTTATGAAGCCTTGTCTTAGACATGGTAATCTCTTGGTTATTATCATACCTAGTTGCTAATTATCTGAAACAAAGACCCTCCAAATGGGTGTGAATTTATAATACTGATACAAAGTATTTTGCTATTAACAAATCAGTTGCTGAAAAACATTGCATTTGAAAAGAGGATTGGAATTATAAATCTATGGTATTATTAAAGAATCTGGCATTACAAATTTCCAGAAAGCCACAAGAGAAAAATGAAACTGTTTGCATTTTCTAAAAGTAACTTCCTTTAATGAATGCAAGCAGACACTGTTTTCCCTTTGATTTCTCTTTGTATTAACTTACCGTTTTGGGAAGAGAAGCCTGGCCAGAGAAGAAAAACAACAACCAGGAGCAGCCAGTCCTTCATAGCTCTTCAGGTAATCTCCCAACCACGAAAATTCAGTTCAGAAGTTTGGGTATTTCAGCTGATTTCTCTGAATTACTATCTTCCCTTCCTCCTTTTTGCTTCTTGCTTTGCGTTTTGTTACAAAACTTGTGAAGAGGCAGTATTACTGGAATAAGAATATGATTGTGACAGCTAAATGAGGACTTTGTGAACTTTGTGTTGCAGTGGTACAGCAAACAAATCATTAATAGTTCAACTTTTCAGGCAGTGCTTCCAACTCTTCAGAAGAAGAAAAAACCTCCACTTTCATTCCAGTGTTGAGCAATTCTGAACTTCCCCAAGGCCTTCAGTAACAGCAGCTAACAACAAAATTATTATACATACATACACAATTCATGGTCAAGAATTTTATGAAAAGTTCTTGGCCATGAAAACCATTTTCTCATTCTTCCATGTCTTAAAACTGTATTTTTATTGTAAATCACCCAGAGTGACTCAATGAAAAGGGAAGTGTAGAAATTTGATGATAAATAAATTACATTTGATATCTGTCATATCTATTTTATATTTATATCAATACTTTTAGAAATCTCTAGTTTGTAGATATCCAGTTTTTTTCTTAAATTATTCTGGAGTTTTACAATCTTCAGCGACATGCAGTTAAACATTAGACAATCATTTCAGGGAAACTGTTTGTACAATTTTGTTTTTTCACCAAATACCTCAGATCTAGGATTAGGTTGCACTTCAACAAATATCTAGAAGGTTAAAATACTGTCAACTCCTGAGGGGAGAAGAGAGAAAATAATACATTGCTTCCTTATCAGAAGGATACAATATCTATCCTTCTCCTTTTTAAAAAAAAATTATTTAGTTATTTATATTTAAAAAACAACACCAAAAATATATACAAAGGGTAAACAAAATGAAAAATACAATAACATACATACAACTACACTAAGTAACCTCTACGGTTATCATACAGCAATTTATATCGATGGTAAATTCATGCTCGTATAATTTCTATACATAACATAATTATGTAATCTTTTTCGTTAACACATTTCATTTTTATTTCATAAATATAATTATAGTAACTTAAAGTAGTTATAAATCATATATATGGTGGTCAGGTGAGTTCACTCTCCCACTCCGAGTCCGAAGGAGACCTAGGTTCCTCCTTTGCTCCAACCATATGGTGAAAAGATGGACGCTATCATCCGGAGGACCCTGTGGAACTTAGACTGGCTTGTTACACTGGCTATCCGAGACTCACTTTCTGCTCTTTTATTGATCCTCCCGTGGTTTGTTTCCTGGTGGAATATTGGGGTGGCTTTCATCAGATTGGTCCATCTACCTTTGACTGCCTTTGACTGCCTTTTTACCAACTTCACCCTGTCAGCAGACGCAAGAAAGACACTGTTGTTGTCGTCGCCATCTTGGCAATCACCAGCGATGCCGCTTTGAGATCCGAGACCTGGGATGTCCGATGCTGCCGGGTTTAACGTGACGGCTCTGGATGGGGCTTGGATCTCTCCCCTTTTTAAGCGGGGACTGAATGCGGCTTGGATTTCTGCCTTTTTCGAGCTGGGGCAGTTTGGAACCATGTTGTTGGGTGCAGCTGGGATTTATGCCTTGCTGAAGTCTGGGCTATTTAGAACGGTGGAGAACAGGGAGGGGAAAAAAGGAAACTGGGAGATCTTCATTTTTCTCCTTTGCCAGACCAGTCTTCGAGGGACCTTTTTGACAATTGCTCAGGGGAGGGAGCCTTGGATACATCGAATATGGTTGCACAGGGAGAGGCTTCGTCGGTCCCTATTCTGTTATTCCCCCCGAGCCTGTGACTCTGGCAAGAAAGATCTAAACCTCAACTGGAGCTTTAACAGCGGAGCAGGGACTAGAGCCGTGCAATTACAGAAAGCCTTGATAAAACCCTCTTGTATTCCCCCTCATAATTTATTATTTACCATCCATCAGCTCTGGGGTCGAAATTGTCATCAATTATTAGGTTTAATCTCGGAAGCCACGGCTTGGAGTTTTCTATGCATTTTTGCGTTTTCCTATGCACTTTGTTTCTGCCAGCCTGAACATTGATTTGTTTCCGTTGTTACATCGAATCTCTACCTCGGAAGTGGGAGGGGGGTGGGAATGTGGAAGTTTGTGTATTAAGGTTGGGTGGTTGATGCAAGTGGGTGTAAACGGATTTGGTTGAAAGGATATTTATGTGTGAATGTATGTTGATATATTGGGTGGATGAAATGTTTAGATTAATTGATTAGTTTGGATAGAATGAGTGAGTCTGGGATAGGGGTTCGGGTCCCCTCTGCTGAGTGTGGAAACAGAAGCTGAGGAGGCCTTGATTTCGACCCCTGGCTCAGTGTGGATGGTATGTATGGCCTGCAGGGAGGGAGGAGGACCAGAGGGGAGGGGGAGGGGATCTCTGGGGGGGTGGAGAGCAGGAATATTTTGGTCATGATAGGGAGAGGTAGGTATAGCGGGAGCAGAGGAGTGGGCCGCTCTCAGGGAATAAGACCTCACTGTTTATAAGCGATCTCTTGTTCCGGCCCCTCCAATGTGGTTCCATCTTGCTCAACCCGAGTACCTGGTGACCAGGGTTTTCAGGGCCCTGGGATCAAGCTGATGCTTTTGAATGCCAGGTCAATTGTCAACAAAGCCCCCCTGATATGTGATTTAATCACTGACGAGGGGGTGGACCTAGCATTCATTACTGAGACCTGGCTGGGCCAGCAGGGGGGAGTAGCCCTCTCCGAGATATGCCCAGATGGGTTCTCAGTGTTGCATCAGCCATGACCCCAGGGAAGGGGGTGAGGAGTGGCTATTATAACACGCCAGAATCTGCATCCTCACAGGAGCCCTGCCCCGGAGATTGTTGGGTGGGAGATGCTCCTTCTGAAGTTGGACTTAGGGGTTCAGGTGGACCTTTTGTTAGCGTACCTGCCTCCCAGCTGCATTACCAAGGCCCTGCCTGAGCTGCTTGAGGCAGTAGCAAGCCTGGCGGTGGAGTTCCCCAGGCTTATGGTGCTGGGGAACTTTAATCTACCTTCGGCAGGTGAAACCTCTGGTGCAGCTCAGGAGTTCACGGATTCCATGACAACCATGGACCTGACCCAAGTAATCCAGAGTCCGACTCATGAGGGAGGTCAAACGCTTGACCTAGTGTTTCTCTCGGGGCAGTGAAAGATGATCTGAAGCCAGGGGATATAGTCATCACCCCATTGTCATGGTCAGATCATTTCCTATTGAGGTTGGATTTCACAGCCCCACTCCTCCCCCGCAGGGAGGTGGGACCGACTAGGTGGTTCCACCCCAGGCGCCTAATGGAGCTGGAAAGATTCCAGAGGGAACTTGGGGAAATACCTGAAACCCTGGTCCACAATTCATCTGAGTCCCTGGTGGCTGCCTGGAACACCGCAGCATCAGGGGCATTAGATTGGATTGTGCCTTTGCGACCTCTCCGTGGCAGTGGATCCTGGAAAGGTCCATGGTTTACTGAGGAGCTCCGGGAGATGAAGCACCACAAGAGATGTCTAAAGCGACACTGGAGAGCCAGTAAAACTGAATCAGACCAAACACTTCTAAGAACTTTTATTATCTAGTGGCGATAAGGGCGGCAGAACAATCTCATTTTTCCACTCTTATTGCATCTGCAGATTCTCGCCCAGCCGCCTTGCTTAGGGTGACTCACTCACTCCTTGCTAAAGGGGGGAGCAAGGAACACTTGCAAGGTAGAGCTGAGGAATTCGCGCAGTTTCTGACGGATAAAGTCACTCAGATTCGGTCAAACCTGGACTCCGGCTAGAAAGAGCCCAGTGAGTTGACAGGGGCAAGTCTTAGTCCAGCGTTGTGGGAAGAGTTTGAGCCAGCCACTCCTGATGACTTGGACAAGGCGTGGGTGCAATGAGCTCTTCCACCTGTTTATTGGACCCGTGCCCCTCCTGGCTGGTTACGGCCAGCAGGGAGGTAGCACGCGGCTAGATTCAGGCATCAACGCTTCCTTTAGGGAGGGATCCATACGCCAGCCTTTAAAGGTTGTGGTGGTGAGACCCCTCCTTAAGAAGCCTTCCCTGGATCCGGCTGATTTGAAGAACTTTCATCCGGTCTCCAACTTACCTTTCATAGGGAAAGTTGTTGAGAAGGTGGTAGCTTTTCAGCTTCTTCGGTTATTGGAGGAAACTGATTATCTAGATTCCTTTCAATCAGGTTCCAGGCGCGGCTACAGTACAGAAACTGCCTTGATCGCCCTGATGGATGACCTCTGGCGAGCCCGGGATGGCGACTATTCTTCCATCTTGGTGCTACTTGACCTCTCAGCGGCTTTCGATACCATTGACCATGGTATCCTTCTGCATCGTCTCGGCAAGGTGGAAGTGGGAGGCACCATTTTATGCTGGTTCTCCTCTTACCTCGCCGATATGATGCAGTCGGTGTTAACAGGAGGACAGAGTTCATTTCCTAGGCCTCTGACTTGTGGGGTGCCACAGGGTTCAGTCCTCTCACCCATCGTGTTCAACATTTACATGAAATCGCTAGGGGAGATCATCCGTTGACATGGGGTGAGTTTTCAACAGTACGCTGACGACACCCAGCTGTACATTTCCACCCCGTCTCAATTCAGGGAGGCAGTGGATGTAATGTGCCGATGCCTGGATGATGTCAGGATCTGGATGGGGAGGAACAGGCTCAAACTTAACCCCAACAAGACTGAGTGGCTCTAGTTATTGCCTCCTAAGGACTATTCCGACTGTCCCTTCTTGGTTCTTGGGGGAGAAAAATTAACTCCCTCGGAACAGGTCCGCAACTTGGGAGTTCTCCTAGATCCACAACTAAAATTAGATCAACATCTCACAGCTGTGGCTAGGGGAGCCTTTGCATAGGTTCGCTTGGTGCACCAATTGCGACCATACTTGGAGAAGGAGGCTCTACTCACGGTCACTCATGCCCTTGTCACATCTAGATTGGACTACTGTAATGCGCTCTACATGGGGCTACCCTTGAAGAGTATCCGGAGACTTCAACTGGTGCAAAATGCGGCTGCACGTGCTGTGGTAGGTGTCTCAAGATACACCCACGTAACACCTATACTCCACCAGCTGCATTTGTTGCCCATTGGTCTCTGAGTGCAATTCAAGGTGTTGATCATCATCTTTAAAGCCCTACATGGCTTACCTCCGGGATACCTCCGGGACCACATCCTACCTCATACTTCCCTTTGACTGG
This sequence comes from Diadophis punctatus similis, assembly GCA_023053685.1. Lineage (NCBI taxonomy): Eukaryota > Metazoa > Chordata > Lepidosauria > Squamata > Dipsadidae > Diadophis > Diadophis punctatus. The sequence continues at coordinate 83,725,601 of JALIGW010000003.1, read as the reverse complement.
TTAGTTCCCACAGAGTTGGTCTTCTCCGGGTCCCATCAGCCAAACAATGCCGGCTGTCGGGGCCTAGGGGGAGGGCCTTCTCTGTAGGGGCCCCTATTCTCTGGAACCAACTATCTCCAGAGATCCAAACTATCCCCACCTTGCTGGCCTTCCGAAAAGCCATTAAGACATGGCTCTTCCTGCAGGCAGGGTGATTTTGAGACAACTTTCCCCCATGTATGCATGGTTTTGTATGTCTTTTTAAAACAATTTTTAAATTGTTTTTAATAATTTTATTGTTTAGTTGCTCCTTAAAATGTTGTATGCCGCCCTGAGTCCTCAGGGAGTAGGGCGGCATAGAAGAACACTAAATAAAATAAAATATAAATAAAATATATATTACTAAATTAATTATTTACAGATTTATTTTGTTTTCTCTTTTCAAGCCAATCATAAAATGTATTCCAAATTTCATAGTATTCCGAATCCTCCTTTTCATTTAATTCCATTGTCATTTTATCTAGTTCAGCACAATCAAAATTTTTCTTAATTATTATATTTTCATTTGGTACATCCTTTTGTTTCCAATATTGTGTGAGGCTGATTTGTCTTTTATGAAATAGGCTTTTTGGTTTGGATCCACTGCTTATATCTGTTTACAATCCAGCTTTATGTGGTCACATTAAAGAGAATGATATATGATTTCAGACATTCATCTTCTGGTTCAAAGGTGCTATATATGTCCTGTTCTTCATTTACTTAGATCTGTAAAATAAAAAGTGAAGAGCAAAGAAATAAATTTGCAATATTTTCAATTATTATCTTTGAAAATAAAACAGAATGCTATTTAATGTGGAATAGGTTTTATCAATGGTTAGAGAGACGAGTAGAAATTAGATGGAGAAAGAGTATTGTTATGGTTAAATAAAATATGAATGTTGTTTCTAGTCATATGTATGCCAATATATTTAATAGGAACATAAACAAGTGGATATAATTATAAATATGGTTAGAATTATTTTGTATTATTATTATTTTTGCTATCAGTATATGTGTTATCTTTTTTTTCTTTCCTTTTTGTAAAATGGTATGCCCGGACAATACACTGTATTCAAAATTTTTATATATAAATTTTAAAAATGATTGTAAAAAAACTGCATCTGTACATTTTATGTAATTCTTTTAAAACTGATTCATCCGATTTGCAGCAGAAAGCAGCCTGCAATCATTTTAATATATCAAACTACATAGGCAAGAAGATTCTGAAATGTCAGTATCGCCATTTTTTTAAGTATATGTGTTATCGTTTTTTTCTTTCCTTTTTGTAAAATGGTATGCCTGGACAATACACTGTATTCAAAATACTTACATATAAATAAAAAAATGACTTAAAAAAACCTGCATCTGTACATTTTATGCAATTCTTTTAAAACTGATTCATCTGATTTGCAGCAGAAAGCAGCCTGCAATCATTTTAATACAGTGGTTCCCAACCTTTTTGTGATCGAGTACCACTTGGAGGTCCCGTACAGTCGCTGCGTACCACCTGGTTCCAGAGAAACTAAATTCGATCAGATATCACTTTATTTCTATAATTGTACCGTTCCTTTTTTGGCCCAGCGCATCCAGCAACTGGATTCTCGGGCCACTGGGACCAGGTGGGTGGCGTGTGGCAACAGTTGTGTTAGGCAGTAAACATTTTTGTGAAGTAAAAAATAACTAAATAAAATAAATAAAAATCGTTCATGACCCCGAAAGTGTTCGCGTACCACCTGGAAGGCCCTCGCGTACCACTAGTGGTACATGTACCACAGGTTGGGAACCACTGTTTTAACATATCAGACTACATAGGCAAGAAGATTCTGAAATGTCAGTATCGCCATTTTTTAAGCCAGATGGCTTCTCAAATGACTCAAAAACTGTAGACTGTTTTATCACTGAGTAATTTCTACCTTGCTCAGGTAGAAATATAATAAACTTTAATAATTTCTTAGGCATTCTTGATATTTTGGGATATAAACTCTGGCATTTAGAATGAATCTGAAGCACCAACATTTTAAAAATAGGAGTGGGGAATTAGATGTTACCAAACTTTAATTCATCCTCACAGGGGATACACTTGAGGAAAGATGAGATACAAATGCAGTGAATAAACAAACTCACATTATCCTCAAACAACACAGCCAATAGAAGAATACTGGACATTGTAGTCCAGTCATACCAAGAAAAAACCCATTTCCTTATTAACTAAGAAGGAAAAGGTTCCAATAAAATGTCTACTACAGAAATATTTGATATTTATATGTATATCTCAACACAAATTGATATTTTACTAATAGTGTTTGCATTAATTGCAGTTTCAATGAAAGCCTCATCATACAATAAGATTCCTGTGATCAAATGAAATCCTGTCCATTCAGAGCAATAGGAGAAAAGTACTAAGGGGATGAGAGTAATACTTTAAAATCAATGAAGCATTTGACAAGGAGGCACAAACATTGCCCATCGTTTCAACTCTTCTAGTCTGATCCTAAATCCTGGCAGATTCCAAGGCTTGCTAAGTGAAACATTTGTTAAGTGAGTTTGTCCCATTTTACGACTTTTATTGCCACACTTATTAAGTGAATCACTGTATTTGTTAAGTTAGTAAAATGGTTGTTAAGTGAATCTGGCTTCCCCATTGACTTTGTTTTCAGGAGGTCACAAAAGCTGATCACATGAGCCCAGGACACTGCATCCGTCATAAATATGAACTACTTGCCAAACATCTGAATTTTGATCATGTAACCATGAGGATTCTGCAACAATCATAAGTGTGAAAAATAGTCATAAGTCACATTTTTCAATGCCGTTGTAACTTTGAATGGTCACTAAATGAACTGTTGTAAGTCAAGGACCACCTGTATCGCAGAAGATTTTGAGAGATAATATATACAATTAAGTCACAAGAGCATACATTAATATTGTGTCATTTAAGTATAATTGTATTGTGCATTGACTTAAGTACATTTTCTTTAGCAAGGGAAAAACATGAAGAAATTGATTAAAGTTTGGTTTTAGATTTGCATAACTGCTTCTCTACAGTTATGAGAAACCACAAAAAGGGTTCTGAGGTATTTCTGGATTTATTAAAACTACATTCTAAAAGCAAATTAATAGAAACCTGCTGATTGATTTGTTCAGTTCTATACTTTGATTTAGAAGTAGAGTGATTTTTAGACTGTGCATATATGTTTGATTTTCATTTAGTGCTTCTGTTTTAGTTTTAACTCTCTGTTCGTTGCGTAGAATCACTTTTGTGAGATAGTCAACTATATAAATTATTAAAATAAGTATTAAAACCCTTTTTAAATAAAGTTTCTCTTTAACTATCTTCAAAGGAGGAAACCAGGGGCGAGGTTCTGAATGACCATTGAACTGAAGACAGAAGTTATGGCCCATTGAGGCCCTGATAAAAAGCAAATGTACAAAAAGCTAACAACAATTGAGGAAAGCCAGCAGCTGACTTTAGCTTCAAGCACCAGGTCATACTGAAAAAAATAATTAAGAAGTCCAGCTAGGAATTATGCATTAAATTTAATTATTGATGCTCTGTAGATTTACTATCTCTCATTCATGTTCTATAAGTGTGCTCAATAAACTGTATGTTTCCATGTAACCTGGAACCTTTTTATAGGCTAGTTTACCTAAATTAAGGACAGACTTGATATTATCCAATCTAGAGCATTCTGTTGTTCATTTTATTCATTTTATAGGAGAGCCTTTTCAAATGCTGTTGAAATTTTAGCAACTTTATATTTTTAGGGGGGAGGTTGCCATTGGAATTATTTAAAGGTGAAGATAATTTTTTGCACATTTGTGTTTTTGGTGCCTTGTGAGGTTAAGTTATCTCCCAAGGTGGTGGTGGATGGGCTGTTGAATTCTATAGTCACATTCTCAGTAGAGAGGGATAGGAGGGGGTGTTATAGAATCTATTTCATTTTTTAACCTTTACTTTTTTTCTGTTTACTTCCCAACAACAAGAATCAGGGCTTGACTATTCAGACTTTAAGATTTCCAGCCTTTTGTCTTTTCAGCTCTGTCACTATAGCCGTAACTCAAAATAACTATGCATATATTTCTGAATACTCATGGGTGATAACCATACTCTTAGGAAACACTCAATTCTTAGATCATCAGGGTTAGCCTTATCTATTCTCTGCTTATGTACTAATCCAGTCAAGAATGGACTTAACTACTAATGTGCCTATCAGGTTAAAATCAAGCATTTATAAATAACATTTACATACTCCGAACTTCCCTAAGGTGAGAAAGGCATCATTTAAATCTAGACATAACATCCTTTCCTCTGTTTTACTGCAAGGCAGGTAGCTAGAATTCCATTATTATCTCTGCTCATGAGTTGCTAACAAGACAGAAACAATAAGAGGTGTCCACTGCACTGTACATTTCATAAGCTCATCCTATATATATATAGGATGAATGGCCCTATATAGGTAATTTCAGCTCTATTATGCAACTTAGCTGAAAAACTGTACAGGCACCTGGAGAAGTTTCTTTTAGAAGATTTGAAAGTCTATATCAGTCACCTGGTAAATAAGCTTTGTATTGCTGCAGTGGAAATCAGAAAAAAGCTGATATGGGGATATCTTTCTGGAACATTCCTTTAATTTCATTGTGTTGTAGTTTTTAAAGATTATATCTTTAATGTTAAAATATATATTATGTTCTTTACAACATCTCTCGTCGTTAAGATACAATTGGCAGAGTGTGCATTGAGGACATATGGATCTAGCTCATTGGTTCTCAACCTTCCTAATGCCGCGACCCTTTAATACAGTTCCCCATGTTGTGGTGACCCCCAACCATAAAATTATTTTCGTTGCTACTTCATAACTGTAATTTTGCTACTGTTATGAATCGTAATATAAATACTGTATCTGATATGCAGGATGTATTTTCATTGTTACAAATTGAACATAATTAAAGCATAGTGATTAATCACAAAAACAATATGTAATTATATATTGTGAAATATTTATTTCTAATTACAAAAAAATGAAATTTTGTCTTGAAGCATGGTGTAGCATGGGTAACAGTCTTAATATAACAACAGTAAACTACATTGCTACATTTTGCGACTATGCGTAAAAAGCCAACATCAGTGCGAAGGTTGGGATTGCTTCTTTCTCACCAGATCAGAAATTCTCGGGGCAGTCTTTGCAAGAGCATTTTATTGTTTAAATTAATTATGTATAGAAGTAGTAAGAATATACTATATATTTAAAGACCAAGTAAATAAATAGAAAGGTAAACATATTTACTTACAGATAATATTTTAAAAAATGTTATCCAATGAAAGCTTATTATATAGAGGGGGATAGAATACCCCTAACTGTATGTTTTATGTGTGCATTGTTTCATGTTGTATTTTTGTGTGTGTTTAATAAAAGTTAAAAAATTTTTTTTAAAAAAAGATCATTAGAGATGAGTATTTCAAGGCCCTTAACTGAGTGAGGATCGTCAACAAGATCATGATCATCTAGTTTGTATTTTGTGTTCTGATTATTTTTGCAAATGTGTAAGACTGAGCATTTGTTGATTGAGATTTGCAGTTGCCACTTGTTTGACCATTCTGATACATAGTCAAGGTCTTTTTGAAGGGTAGCAGCATTGTCGGTGGTGTTGAATAGTTTTACATCATCTGCGGAGAGGACGCAGTTGCTGTTTATACTGACACAAAGGTCATTTATGTAAACAATAAAGAGAGTTGGTCCTAAAACGCTGCCTTGAGTGACACCACTGTTAACAGGTGCAGGATTTGATAGAGAGCTTCCTATTTTGACCACTTGTTGCCTGTTTGACAGGAATGCAGTTATCCATTTGTGCAGGGGTACAGAAATGCCATATGATTTTAGTATTATTTAATATATTATTTAGTATATTGATCTGATTTCCTCAATGAAAAATGTCCTCTTATGGCACCCAGGTTATGTGTTTTTCTGATGGATGCATCAGCCTTTTCGAAACATTTCCCCCCAATATAGAATTGGTCCCCACCTTAAACACTTTTAGAAAAGCAGCTAAGATCTTTCCTTTCCGCCTTTGGGTCAAAAGAACCAGATTTCTCAAATGATGAGTTTCTTACCACCATTTTATTTTCTTAGAAGGTGTTAATGGGATGTTTTTCTTATTATTGATTGATTTTTTTTCTTTTTGCATGCTTCTTCTTGAGCAGGAAGTTATACTAGAAGACCTCCAAGTTTCCTTCCAACTCTGTTATTCTGTTATTTCTTTATATGTTTTTCTTTATGATATTCTTAATATTTTTTTCTTTTCTATATCTGTTTCTTTTTTCATTCTTTTCTGCACTTTCTATTTTTCTTTTTTAGTCTGCATTTTTACTGTTGTAATTGTCATCTTCTATAAAGTTCGATTAAAAAAATGTATGTTGTTTAATGATTACAATAAAGAAATGGACTTCAAATAAAGCTGTTACTTGTCAATACAGGAAAATTGCCATTTCTTTCCTTTTGCAATATACATTTCTGGTTTTGTGTAGGTGGCCAGTTTAATATTACAATAGATTTGTAATTCTGCTATCTGACTTCTTTTTGTGCTTGGCTATGTTAAAAGCACATTCAAAAGTCCTATTAATATAATGAAAAAGAAATAATCCCATTGCCTCTAAAATATAAAAAAACCCCTGAAAAACAATTAATATTACTGTTCATATGAACATTTTCTTTTCACAATTTAAGAATACAGTTCTGTTGTATGTTGTATATGTATAAATGAAGATGTAAGAGACCCATTCAATGCATCCTGCTAAGAGAAATCTGTTTACTGGCCACTGATTAGCTTTCCTCACACAATCTAGAAAACAGAACGTATTTTTTAGAAAAACCTATTCCTTAATTTCCTTCCTCCCGCTTCAAATACAGTAATAATTCTTAAATTGCCCATTTTTACCTTTACATGTTGGAGGCTTTGGAGACCATCCAAAATGATAACATTGTGCAGATTCAGAGCCAACTCTTGTGAATCCTTCGTTGCATTTAAAATGTACCACCATTTTATGCTGAAATATGTCCTCTCTTGGTTCAATTATGCCATTTCCCAAAAATGGAGTATTACATACTATGGCTATATAAACGTTGAATAAAATAGAATAAGGTTATTTCAGAATGAAACTGCTTGCCAGAAAGTTTGAGACACTTATGTTTATATATAAAATAAACACGATTTTATATTCCTTAAGTGCAATATGAGTTCTACTATATATTCCTCAGAGTTTCCCAGTATTACAGTATATTGGAGTGAAGTGGTGGTGGTGATTGTCATCCAGGAATCCCTTATGGCTTCTGAGGGAACTATTCTACAGGTCACCAGATGTGAGACCCTGTTCATTAAATTGCATTCTAGGGATTAACGGGGATGGTTGCTGTAGTTCCTGCTGTATAATAACCTCCCTACCTGAGCTCCTTCGTTCCATTTCTAGGATGAAAGTGTGGTTCTGCAGATTACAGAGGACTTCAATTTGCCTTCTCTGGGAGTGGGATAAGGTGGCTCAGGAGTTTTTGCCCATCATGATGGTCATGGGCTCATCTCAGATAATCCAGAGTCCAATATGGGATAATGATCACACTCCAGATCTGGTTCCCTTTGGAGTAGTGGCTGTGTGATCTGGAATTGGGAGAGCTTCCAGTGTCTTAGATCACACCCTGATTACTATGGGATTCTCTAGTGTCTCTATGGGTCCATTAGATTGGTCTGTCTTAGATGATGGATACATAGGTTTCAGGGGAGCTGAGTAGTTGTTCCTGCTCATCTGCCTTATGGTCCATCCAAAGACTTGGTCACTGATTGGAATAAGAGAGGGGCTGAGGCATTGTTTCAGATAGCAACCATGCAACCTCTCCTTTCAGGAATCCTGCCATTTCCCATGGCTTATGAAAAAGCTGAGGGAGATGAAAGGACAGAAGAGATGTCTTGAGTATTGCTGGCACTCAACAAAGGATAAACTTGACCAAATATAAGTTAGAGCCTCTATTAAGGTCTATGATGTGGCAGTAAGGATGATGAAGCTTCAATGCTTCTATACCCCTATTGCTTGCACTGATAGTTGCTCCATGGCCCTGTCTAGGGTGACAGAAGTCCTTTGGAATAAATGGGGTTCAAAAAACTATTTGTAGGGGCATATGGAGAAATTTGCTCAGAATCTGTTAGAAAAAATGCTCAGATAAGTTCACAGATGCCAGCCTTGTTGCGGGTCCAGAGGAGATGCCTGGGAAGGAGTCTTATTTGGGAGCAGTTTGAACTGTTGGACCTGACAAAGTGGACTGGGTACTTAGGAATGGGAGTTCAGCCATCTTCTCTATAGATCTATGTCCCTTCTGGCTCATTAAAGAAGCCTGTATGAAACCTTAGCCACTGCTTAATACTGGACAATTTTAGTCCAGTATTTAACCTTGTTTTGGAAAGGTGGTTGAGAAAGTTGTTGTACACAGCTTCAGATGACCTTGTGTTTGGGAAATAGAGCCAGCTGCTCTGGCCTTTGGCCTCCCTATGCAGTGGGGGACTGTGTGATGCCATTCCAGAAGTTTCAAAACTGCCACAATTCAGCATTTTCAGCTTTAGCAGCACCCAATTATTACGATTATCAAGTCTTATGAAACTAACAGTCTTGTGATTAATCTTTAAAAATATTTCTCAATAAATCAATTTGATTTGTACATATATACCCAACAAAATAAATATCAATGTCAAGTAGATTAGATCAAATAAGGAATTCAAGATCTCCATTTTATCTAAACAATAAAAAGCTGCTTTAACAATATTTCAATAGATATTAAACTTTGCATTATTCAATAAAAATGATATCTTGGACATTGGACTCAATTGCATTTGTATAGAAAAGAAATGGGTAAATTAACCTAAATGATTTAATTATTCTTGTTTAGTTTCTATTTAAAAAGCCAATTTCTGGAAAATAATTTAGGATTACAATACTTTTAAGTATACCTAAATATAAATGCAACATTATGGAAATCATCAGGAAAATATTCTTGATGAATTGATTTAGACAACTGGATTATTAGACTGGTGTTTCATTAACTTACCCACACAGCTAGGAGTAGGTTCCCATCCTTTCTCAGTGCATGCTACGGTGTCACCGATGGTATTTTTAGTGATTTCAAACCCCTCTCTACATTCATAGTGAAGTTCGTCTCCAGGAAAGAAAATAGACTTAGTTGTGTTGAAGATAAAATCTCCATCAGGTGGCTTTAAGCATGTCTCTGTGGAATCAAAGAGAGGATATTATTAGTGTCTCACTGTTCTTTTCTCATGAGTCTAAGTTGTAAGGTTAACAATTCTCACCAAACAATGACCTCTCAGGTATCAGCACATGCACAAAGCAAATGATGAGTTGCTATAAATAAGCTCTCACTGCTTCATGCTAGTGATGTTGGCAAACATGATTAGTTGCTTTTTAACCAGGTTAGCCGGTCACATTAGACAATTTAATCTTGCAGACTGCTTCACTGACCCTTTCATGATTCTAGCGTTTGAACACATATATATATATAGTTTTTCAGAATTGTGCTGTAGTTGTGCTCAACAGGTTTTCTTGCCCTTTTGCAAGTTTAAGGATATATAACTCCCTCTGTAAATGGAAAATCCATAATATGTGTTTTCTGTTTGCATCTATAGGATATTTGTTGCATAAGCTCTTGGGAGGACAGGAAATAAAATGCAAATTGTATGTTTACAATAAAAGTGTACACATATTTAGGTTGCAAGTTATTTTTTTCAAATCATGAACAAAAACAATAATTTTATACTATGAGCCTATAGTTGGACTTCTTGAAGAGATACATTTATAAATTGTTATGATATCAGCCTATTCTTCACTGAATAAGATTCCATGTCTTTGTCTTTGCCAGTCAGTTTCAATCTATCTTCCAATGGAATTGTATTTACTTACTGATACATTCAGGCTTTGGGTTCCAGCCCTCTGTAAGGCACTGTGTCTCTGCCTCAGTCTCTCCCTTTGACGTTGTATAGCCATCATGACAATTATATTTTGCTTTAGCATTGATCTGAAAACTCTGTTGTTGTGGTCCAAAATTCCCATGGGGTAGAGAAACCTTCTTACAGGTACGTTCAACTGCTAATGGAAAGAGGAATTATAAAATGTGAATTCTTCTGTTTATAAAATGTGAACACTTTATAAAATACCTGGGAAATCAGTGGAGCCAGAGGAAGATTGCCTCTTTTCAAAATCATAAATAAATGGACTAAGAGGCTGCTAAGAAAAGCTGTATACAATACGTTGGAAAATCCATAGGCAGATTGAGTGGGAAAATTAATGTATCTGGTTACATTAATTCACGACTGCAGATTCACGACTGTCTTATAGAAACTTAAGGCATCTAATCTGCCCTTTAATTATATAAAATAAATTGTATTGCCATATAAGCTATATGTATTCCATATTTTTGTGGCCTGACCTGAATCTGTATTGGAATTCCTACATGTGGATCATGGGGCTGAAGATTCTCACTTGTGTTTTGAATGTCCTGTATTCTGGTCCAAATCCTTTGGAGTTTAATGGGTGACAACATCAGGAGATTTGGAGTTTAATCCTTTTAAGATGCTGTTGGCACCCAAACTTATTAATCTGCAAGATCTCTTGAAATTGCTATGAAAGGATAAATGAAGAATAATAAATTATAGGTGAATCCAGGAAAGATGGGAATGTTCAAGGAGTGTTTTGAAAACTCCAGCACTACATTGTATTCTAGATGGGGTTACAGTGCCCCATCTCAAAGGAAATCACATATGGACTGGGGGTTTCGATCCCTAAAACTGTAAGGATATATTTCAGCTATGTGTAGTGAAACATACAGTAATAGAAATAACATGATACATTGCAACATTTGTGTGAGCAGAACAAGTTATGTAAGTTAGCGGGATGCTATGTTACAGCTTCACTGTCAATGAAGACTCAATTATCCAGGCCAAAAGTGTCTAAAAGTTTAAAATACTAATGGAAAAAGGAAGGCAAAACTTTAGACACCTTTGGCCTGGATCAGAGGTCTTCAAACTTGGCAATTGTAAGACTTGTGGACTTCAACTCCCAGAATTCTCCAGCCAGCTATGTTGCCAATTAAAGTTGCCAATTTGGGGACCCCTGGCCTGGATGATTGAGTCTTCACTGACATATTGCAATGCATTTTAGGGAGAAACCCCTCAGGTTGTTACATTGCAATGCCTCTCTCTGCCTAACTAATTTTGCTTTGACTAATGAAGTTGCTTGGATGAGCAACTAAATGTCTCAGATTAACAAGTTTTGTCCAGTTGCCACGATTCAACCTTTAGACACAATACAACTTCACTGACAACAATTAGAGGATTGTCATATTTTAAGACTTCTGTAGCATAATACAATTGTGAAAGTATTTGGAGCACAGATCTAATTCTTTTTATGCAAATGCTATCATTTACATACACACACACATTGAAGTTTTTAAAATGTGTTAGATGCAGTGAATTGTTTTAGTTGCAAAATATATATTAAAAGGTATTATCATTAATTTTGATAATACCCTTTTCTTTATTCTACTGTTCCTTAATAATTGCCATTTATCCATTCATTTATGTTTATATTTGTATAGTGCCTAATACAATTAATCTTCATTGGAGACAAACCCAAATCCCCTTTGCATATCAAAACACATCACACTTTCTTTAAAAATAATAAATATAATGAAAACAATTTTTAATTGTTAAACTTCAACTGAAATATTTTTCTTCATATCAAAAGTTAGCTTTTTATTGCAAATGTTCAATAGATCTAAGTAGCAGAAGGCATTAAGTTTAATTAATAAATGATAGGCACAACTGTGTGCATATACATAAACACCTACACGTATCTTTACCCCAGTCACAGCACAATTTCCTGTGGAAATATGAATCTTATATGAAATATATATATATACACATACATACATACATACATACATACATACATACATACATACATACATATACATACATACACAGACAGACAGACAGACAGACAGACAGACAGACAGACAGACAGACAGACAGACAGCATGATAAGCAATTTCAGGTCAGGCAATTTTAGCTGACGTTCCTAAAGCTTACCTAGCAGGATACATCTTGGAGCAGGTGACCACCCATGTTTTGTGCAAGTAATTGTTGATTGCTGGTTTGCAGGAGAATATCCCGTATCACAAACAAATGTAATATTGTTACCTTCTATGTATTTGTTCCAGTAGCTAAAAATGAAACGACCATGATAAAAACGTAGAAAAGGATCACACTGTTCTAAAAGCAAAAAAGAGCAACTTGGTTTCATCATTTATGATTCTTGGAAGGCTATTCATACTACACATGATATCTAATTCACAGAGATGACAAGATGTGAAAAGAGGACGAAGCTGATGAAGAAATTCCCTATTTTTCTGTTTATATTTTATAAAAGACTCAGCTTTTCCCTGCCTCATTTAAGGATTTAGTCCGCAAACTCTAGGCTTCAAAACAACTTTTAGGGGCCCTTGAGAACAGACACCAGTGAAAGCATCACCCTAGCAGGCAGAAGAACCAAACAGGCTGAAATCTCTATAGCAGTGGTAGCGAACCTTTTACTCACCGAGTGCCGAACAAGTACGTGCTTCGCACGCTTCGCTCTCTTCTTGAGTATGCGTGCTATCTACCCTAATGCGCAGCTCCTCCCCTGTGTGCTGTGCATGCAACCACACCATCTGCGCATGTGTATGGCTTTTGTGTGCGCCCCCATACACTCTGCGTGCAACCACACTGTCTGCACATGAGCACAGGTTTTGCACAGCTCCCACCCGTGCACTGCATGCAAAATCACACCATCTGTGCATGCGAGCAGTTTCCATGTGCACAATGCACATGTGCAAATGTCACCTGTGCATGCATGCACTGCACGCAAGTACTCATGTGTGCACATGCGCAAACATGCACGCATGCACAGGAGAGCTCGAAAGACCAGGTCGGTCCCCTGAATTGCATGCATGTGCACCGGAGGCCTGAACACCAGCTCGGGCAGATGCGCATGCACAGCTGCAGGAGAATAGGATGACAGCTAGTGCCCAGAAAGATACTCGTGCCATAGATTTGCCATCACGCCTCTATAGGATGCTACTTCTTCCAAGTTAAAGGAAGGTCAGGATAGCATCTGATCTGTTTTGTTTGTACTTGGCAATATCTACTGCAAAGGGGAAAGAAGTACTTACTAAAACACTTTGGTTCTGAGTCATAGCGGGAATTGATGCATGTCGCTGTTTGCCATGTTTGCTTGCTTGCAGGCAGAAAGCCACGATAACAATAAAACTGAATTGATAGTCCCTCCCTTATTGGAAACAGTTGGTACAGTTCAAAATGATCAGCCATTCTTCCATTTTCTATAAGGATATAGCCACAGCCCTTTCCTGAAGAAAAGGGATAGAAAAAAAAGTAAGGCACCCCCAAAATTCAAAATATTCTATCAGTTCATTTGCTTTGCTATAGTCTGTGCTAGCATCAGAGATGAACTTCTTATTAAATGATGTTGTTCTAATGCAATACCAGAATCTGATCTGGATTTCTGCCCTGCATCTAAGAAAGAACAGAGAGTGACAATGACCAAACGGGGAATAAAGGCCCTTATTTCTTCTGCTTACAATCTGTGAGGGCTGTGGGGAGAATGGAATGATGTTGATTTGACATCTTCGATCTTATACTGTAAAATGGGACTGAACTTCTTTCTATCTTCTTTTTATCACTGCACAGTGACTTATTCAAGTATTATGATTCTTTCTGTTATTGTTATTATTATATTTTCATCCTGCCTTTCCTTCTGGGAGATCTGCAATACTTCCAAAACAGCTTCGTCACAATGTGCAGGATTTTCTGTGCTTTCCTGCATAAATGGCATACTTTGACATCAAGAAAATGTGTGCAGCTTGTTCCCTAAGCCTTTACTCCTTTCTTCTCTTTCCAGTTCTAAGCTTAAGATCCTGAAACATGTGCCCTTCAGGTACAAGGATATCATTAGATAGGTAAAGTAGTGCTATGTCACATTGTTACTAAAGATTGAATAGCAGTCTCTGAAATATAATTCACAATCCATTAGATATGACTTTGGTCGCATATTGAATTTCCCTGCCCACCCCACACTTCCTGCTGGGCAGGGGAAAGAGTTAGGTGTTTTAAGACAAAAAGTGGCACTTGGCTGCAGTTTGGGAGAAGAACTTCCATCTTCCCAGCAGCCTCTCAAGAAAACTCCAGGAACCTTGAAACAGAAGAGGATTTGATTCAGATTTATATTGAAAGAGGTAGAACGTCTAGCCAGGAATGTATTTGAATTTAGAGGTCCATTTTCTGGATAATGCTGAATTGTTTCAAAATCACTGTAGAAGTTAGAGGGACACAATGTTTAAATTCAACTTTATGAATACCTCAGGCAGCTTCGCAAGATAAAATTTTAATGATTTCTGATGAGAATGTAAAACCTCACTAGTATCTTTGAGGAGATTTTCAACAGAGAGAATTTCAGAATTTCTGGTTTGTCCAGAGATTGATTTTTTCTCTGGAATTTTTTTTCCCCCACCAAAATTTTCCAGTCATTCAGGGGACCTCTCATAGTACACTGTAGTGGCTACATCTACAGGTTAGGACTAGAGAGGTTTACACTCCCTCCCCCCCCCCATGAAACAGTTTGGTAACCTTGATTCAATAACTGGATATTGAAGCAGGATAGAAATTTAAGCAGAACCAAAAAATACCCCACCCAAAAAAACTTCAGAGTATCTTTTTCTGAAGACTCTATTCAGATAATGATATTAACATAATACTAGATGTCATATCTCATTGTGATTTAGAATTCTTTGTTTGACAAGACTTGCAAATTCCTTTGAGTTATAGATTTTGTGTTCAGTGGTAGTTATGCAGGAAACTTGGGGCAGGTGCTGCCGGAACTTAAATACTAGGCCACCTTCTGGCTAACTAATTTTTTCTTTCATTGTTTCGCCTTGCCTCTTTAAGGATTTTTTTTAAATGTTCAATTTGATACAAACCTATTTTGGCATCAGAATTGCAAAGAATACCCAGATCCCTGTTTAAATTTACTTTTGGATAAGTCAGTATTGACTGTGTTTGGACAACACAGATTTTAAGAATGTTTAGATAGTTTGTGGCTTTTGACAACCTTTATAGAGACTGGAGTGTACTCATTGTGTTTCTCAAGTATTTGTAAACAAGCCAGGACATGAGATCCTTCCCTGTGTTTCCATTTTTCTAGATTGAGACAGTTTTAACTTTTACTGTCTTTTCCTTTCCTTCTTTAAAACTATTCATTTCATTCCTTCAGCCACTTCTGTTCAAACGTTTTTGGGTGTTCAGGCCTTCTGTTCTGCCATTTCAGTACTATTCCTTCCATTCCTCATTTAATAAAAGTTAAGTTCCTCAACTTATGATTTTATTTCACTTGTTGCAATCATTCTATTCATGTGCCATGAAAAAAATTAGGTCTGCTCAGGTGCTAGCAAATTTCACTGCATGTGTTCCTATAGACTCGTCCACATTTTCTGTTTCTCTTGAAGCAAAGAGGCCTCCCCTAAGAGTTCATTGAGAGTATGAATACACAGCATTGTCCCCAACCTGTCCCTGTCCCATTGCAAGAATTAGCTCTGCCTGTCATTTCTCAATCTGTATCAAAATGGTATTTTCTGATTTCTTCTAGTACTTCAAGTGCTATGCAGTTTATCTGGGATGCTTCACTAGACAAGGAATCTTCACTTTTCCCTGGATACTATTAGCTATCTTCCACAGCCTTTTCAATTTGGGCCGCCTAACCACCTATAGAAAGAATTTTTTTCTGTACAGCCGGACTGCACTTTGTTTTGTCAAGCATACAACAGACCTGGCATCAGGCTGCTTATGTACCTGAACAGGGCAGTTTCATGAATACCTGATCCACTGACTCCTGTATGGCCTAGGGTCATCCTATCACTGAAAGGTGTAAGAATTTCACCTGGTGTGAGCAGGTAATGTGGCAGTTACTTTGTCCTCTCTGGCCCTCCTTATCATCTTATAGAGGAATATCCCATGGAAATACCCTTGTTTTTCTACTGCATTGTTGTTTTGCACACTCCACAGTACTCCACACTCAAAGTACACTTGCCACTTTGTGACAGCATTCCCTTGCAAGCTGGAATGAAAGAGACTTGAGCATTTCCTCTAGACTAAGACTAATAAATCTTTGTTCCAAAGCAGCTACCATTGGTAGATTGCAAGGCAGGAAAATGGCTAGGATCTTCAACAATCACCCCTTCTTCCTTCCAGAGTTTGTTAAATAGGTTATTTTTGGATGGACATTAATTAATCAGACCCCTGAAAATTCAGTCCAGTCCTTACAGTCTTCAGATGGCTTATGAATTAATGGTTAGTGATAGCATGGTGTAAGTTCTCTATACTATATAATGCTATTATTCCATTTTTATATTGGTTTTCCTTATTTTATTGTGGAACAATTTTATGATTTTTATAAAACACTTTAGGATTGTTTTTTAATGAAAAAATTACAGAAATCATACTGTAACTACTGATAGCTATAATACTATTCTCCTACCACCATAATTATCTCACTTCATCTACCATAATTATAAGAATATTATTCATAAACAACGAAGCAATTTCTGCTCTAGAAAGAAACTTCATAGAAAAAGTTACTTACCTTTACAGACAGGAGGAGGATTCCAACCATTTGCAGTGCATTTGGAAAACTTTCCTGGGCCTCCAAAGACAAACCCTTCATTGCATATTGTCTCAATTTCATCATTGTAGATATATGGAGTTTCTCTAGGTAAAATGTGGCCATTCATCACTTCTGGAGGGAAACACTGAATTTCTATGGAGGAATATGAATAAAAATAGGTGGTCAATCTTTAACCAACAAGAACATTTATCTGCTCCAGGTCCTTGGAAAGTTTTCAATAGGTGAAGAAAGATTAGTTGATTGCAAATGATTTTTCATCATTTATCGACCAGTTATTTACACAGCCATTTATCGACCATTGATCCTGGTGATTAATGCTGACCACATTGGGGAACCTTGCCCTAAAGGTGCTGTTCTCACTTTGCTGCTTAGCTTAATATGATTTTACAATACTTGGGGGGGGGGGTTTAAAAGTGAAATTAGTGCCCAAATGTAAGAATCACCAATACTGAAGTCATAAGGTGATTTCAGTCTGAAACAAAGATAGCCAACTGATTTGTGGATCAATTCTGCCCTTTACACATATCTTCAAAATAGATTGAGTTGCCCCCTTGTGGGACTATCACCCAAATTTTCCCTAAAGAAACAGTTACTTTTTCTACCCTTTGTGCTTTGTGCTGATCAAGACACAAATGGTCTTGATCAGAGGTGAGTTCCTCCCGGTTCAGACCAGTTCGCCCAAACCCGTAGCAAACTGCTGGTAACATCATGATGACTTCACCAAATCGGTTCTGTCGGTGCCAGTCCGTGGATGCCGCCATCTTTTTTGGGGATTATTTTTTGGGGGGGGTTCTTTTGCGCACTGTCCATGTGCTGCCATCTTGTTTTCAGCTTTTTTATTTTTTGTGAATTTTCAGCACTGTGCATGTGCACGCATGCAAAGCATGCATGCACCCACGAGGTATGGCCACGCAGCACGGGAGGAAGTGAATTGGCAGTGAGGTAAATTAGAACCCACCCCTGGTCTTGATGAATTGTGTTCCTCTGTCCAAGAAATGCTACATGAAACATTCATTCCTATTTGGCCCCACATTTATTGCTGAGTCATATTACTTATGATAGATTGCAGACAGAAGTAAATGTTTGCTTCAAATGATCTTCAGAAGAATAACGTCCTTCTTTGAAGAAAGACATTCTGAGTCTTATCAATTAAGATTAAAGGAAGTATAATATGCTATTTGGCTCCACAAGTTCCAGGAAGCCATGAACCCTGAGTTTTTAATTAATCAAGGATTACTAAAATGTTGAAATTATAGACTTAGTGGCTCATTTTGAATTATCACTTTAAAACTAATTATAGCTAATTTAGGAAATCAGTTCAATATGATGTAAATAATACATAGATCTAGAGGAAAATTGAGACAATATTTTCTTTTACTTGTTAAAAAAAGGAAGGATGAGTCTTCTAAGACAATGTTATTCTTGTTCTCTGTGTTTCTGATGAAAATGAAATCAAATAAAGACATACAAAGACTTCTTTCCCTATTTTACCACAAGGTTTTTAACCAGGTCAGATTGATTGGATCTGCAATTCTAGGCATGCAGAGCAAGAAGAATAAAATGTGTATAAGATTTCAAAACAACCACGACCATTAGAAACATATACAGACCTTTACATTGAAGCTTTGGAGCCCATCCATTCTTAGTACATAAGGCATCTGGTCTGTCAACATATCTGTATCCTTCATTACAGGAGAATTGTATTCTCTCACCTGTCTTATAAATTAACTTTGGAGATAATATGGTTCCATGTTCTATATAGTCTGTCTGGCAAGTTGTTTCTACCATAAAATACAAACAAAATGTTTTTTTCCATTAATATCCTCTTCACTTGAATAAAAAATGCTGTATTACTAAAATGATTAAAGAAGAAAGAGATCTCTTTGTAATTTTAATTTCATTTTTCATTCTTATAAGTGACCTTTTTCATATTTATTGGGATGAACAATAATAATAACAATAAAACAATCAAATGAAATGCCTTCAGCCTCAACCAGTGTCTCCATGTTAATATTAAACAGAAGTGGGGAGGAGGCTTAGCACTGAGGCAACCTGCAAAGCAGGATCTGTGGGCTAGACCTCTCCTTCCATGAATGCTGACTAAAACTGTACCAGAGGAAGGAGAAAAACTAGTGCGACACAGTGCTACCCAATCCAATCTTTGAAACCAGCCCAGAAATATTTCTGCACCTATATTGGTTCTCACTGTCAGGAAGTTTCTCCTTAGTTTTAGGTTGCTTCTGTCTTTGTTCAGTTTCCATCCATTGCTTCTTGTTTTGCCTTTTGATGCTTTGGAAAATACATTGCCCCCCCTTCTTTCTGGCAGCCCCTTAAAAGCCTGTTGCCTATCACACTCTTGGGCAAAGCATGTGAGCCATTTCCTCATTTCAGTGGTCCATGAAAGTACATCTATAGTATGTAGATAATAAAGTTGAAAAAAGGTGAACAACATTTTTACAGAACTGTATATTCATTGAGGCTGGATGCCAGGCGAGGCATCCCTTGACATGAGTGGCATTGAGTTGGCCATGGCCACCCAGTCACATGACCACCAAGCCTCACCTGGTGAGTCACATGACCATGAAGCCATGCCCACCCAGTCACATGACCATCAAGCCACTCCCACAAAATTAAGCCACACCCACACAATTAAGCCACACCCACAGAGTGGTAGTAAAAAAAATTGGAACCCACTCCTCAGGCTTGAAGAAATGTGGCAGAGGAAGGCTAATATGTCTATATTTCCTCTAAAGAAAAGGTCCCCAACAGTTAAGTTCATCAACCCTTTGTGAAGTTTTGGATTGCTTACTGATACTTATATAGCTAACAGCACGACTACTGCTGCTATAATAACAAATACAACTGCAAAAAATAAGGATTAGGTGGCTAAAAATGCCAAATACCTGGTAGACTGCAATAAACCATACTAATAATAATAAGAACAAATACATACAAAGGCAGAGTTGGGAAGACAGCATCAGACAGCAAGTGCTGCCTCGGCAAAAAGCTGAAGAAACAGTGAACCATCCAGTGAGCTGCTGCAAGAAGATTGCATAGACGGATTTCAACAAAGTTATGACAAAGTATTCCATTGCATTGGAAGATCTGCAAGATATACTACTTGCCTGCAACAAGAACTAGTGGCATCACAAAATAGAAGAAGAAGCTAAACTGCTCTGGGACTTTAGAATTCAAACAGACTTGCTACATAACACCCAAACTTCACAATTGTTGATAAGAAAGGCAAAGAACTGTGGCTGGTTCTCTTCTGACAGCAGAAGAGAAGAGAAAGAACTAGAGAAAATCACAAAATACAAGGACCTTCAAATAGAAATGATGAGCCAATAGTGAAGCCACAATTTCAGTCTGAAACAGAAATGACCAAAATATTAGATCAGATTTCTCAGAACCCTTTTGAGGTGTATTGCTATTCTGGAAAGAACTATAGCATCATCTGTATAGAGCAGCAGGGCAGTGCTATAATCCCCTAGTTTAGGGGGATGGAAATATCATTTGGACACCTCACCATACCATTGATATAGAATTGAAAAGCAGGGGAACCAAAATAAATGTTTAACCCCCTTTTGAGCTGTAAGTGGTATTGGACTTCTGGTTGATGTAGTGGCACTATCGGATGTGAAGAGTGGGGCTCTGTGAAATTGTGCCAAATCCTTCTATTGGAGGGCCCCATAAGGGGCTAAAGTCATCCTGTAGGGGTGACAAAAGAGTGGCGGGGTGTTCCTTCGTTGGATGGCCCCATAAGGGGCTAAAGTCATCCTGTAGGGGTGACAAAGAGTGGAGGGGTGTTCTGCAGGTCATGGAGAGCGGCGGCTCTCCTGCTCGACCCAGGGCTAATTCCCTCTCATCTGATGAGGAGGAGAGGCAGCCATTATGGCTGCCATGAAGCTGGGGCAGCCAAAAAAACAAAGAATATGCTGGAGCGGTGTGGATTAACAGTGACTGGAACTGGGGGAGGTGACTTTTTTTTTACCTAAAACCTAACGTAAGGAAAATAAGTTCTGGAAAAGAGACTCTTTGAAAAGTTTGTTTAAGTGGCAAACAATTACAGAGAGAAAAGTCACAGACCCAAAAGATCTTAAGAAGAGAGTGCAAAACCTTTAAAAACATTGAAAGATTGGATTTCTAATTTTTTCTGGCAATAAGGCATTTTAAAATGCTGGAATTACTTGTTAGAATTTTGATTATTTTTTTGAATAAATACCGATGGAACCTCTTAGAATTTGTGCAACATTGAATGTTAAGCTGAAGTGGTGAATGGAATAGAGATTATATTCCTATAACCCTGTGGAAAATACTGATAAAACAGAGGAGAAAGTGGAAATAAATAACATCTGGAGGACTGCTGGGCTATCTACTGCTCTATACTATACTTATCTACTTCATGACTACTGGAACTCTAATGGTGAGAACACTGAAGACATTTAAATAAAGTGACTTTCAAATATCAGGAGTTATGATTGAACTTCTACAGTGGATTTAAGAAGACATAAATAACATGTGGGAAGCTAGAAAGTGTTCTACAAGGGATAATGAATAATGATCAGAAAGCCCAGGAAATAGAGGAGATAATAGAGAGACCAGGGGAAAAGATAGAACAGACAAATCAACAAATAAAACAAGAAGATAAAAACGAGAAGGCAATAAAGACTTATGAAACAATGCAGGGAAAATACATGCTAAAAGACCAAAGAATGATATTGGATAAACATATTCTTGAAAAGAAAATAGAGACTTGGGCAGATCCTCTGGAGGCTTGGCAGTCAAAGATAGTAGAGATGTGTCACGCAGTGATTTTATATTGCCTGTTACATGTATATGCAGGGAGATGCAGGGAGATGCATCCCTATCAAATATAATGGTTTATTCCTGAGCACGTGATTAATGTTCCTAGTACGCATGTGTACATTCCATTCCTTCCTTTTTGTTCTATGCTTCGGACGAAGCAACACCTTTTATATAGCCAGTATGTGATCTCATTATTTTTGTATCAAAATAAATATCTTTTACATTAGAATTATAATGCGGTTTATTTTGGTAATGTCAGAGTTCCAGGAAAAGATTCAGTTCGCCTCTGATAAGAGTAATTCTTATCCCAACAAGATGGAAGAAATACTTAGGTTAAATAGGAACGATGTAGATAGAGATGAAGACCCAAGGGAGGAATTTGGCAGGTAAGTCAAAAAACAAATAAGAATTGAAATATTAAAATGGTCAAGAGATGATGGATAGAGGAAATGTTTTGTAATACAAGATTGGCTTTACTGGGAGCTAGAACAGAGGCAGAAACAAGAAATAGGGGGAATAATATTATACATATTTCTATCTAATATATTAAAAGTACCATATTTTTGGAGTATAAGACACACTTGAGTATAAAACGCACCTTAGTTTTGGGGAAGGAAAATAGGAAAAAAAATTCTGCCTCTGCCTACCAGGTATTCATGTGGCTAGCGTCCTTGGCCTGGTCAGCTTCAGAACATTAGTTTTCTGGTTGTGAGCATGCACACTCTCTCTCTCGCTTCACTCGCACGTACCACATTGGGGATGATAAGCAGCTTCAAAAGCACAGCTAATCATCGGAGGGAGCTCCAGTGAGTAAAGCAGGTGAAGCAAGAAAGCGGTAAGACAAGGCAGCAGCTGTTCCGGGTTGCCATTTTGGGCTCTGCACCTCACGTTTTCAGCCTCCAAACACTCTGTTTGACAGCCATTCAAGGTTGCAGGGATCACCAAAGCACATCGCCGCCAATCACCACCTGAAAATGCGACGCAACAGAGGAGAAAAACGGGGCGTGCAGAAGCCTAAAACGTGATGCATGGAGGTGGCGATCAGCAGCGATATCCTTTGGCGATCCCCGCAGCCTTAATCGGCTCTCAAATGGAGCATTTTGAGGCTGAAAACGCGAGGCACAGAGCTCAAAAACACAAGCCATTCAGGCAATCTCTGCAGCCAGGAAGAGGATGTGTGGAGGCTGAAGGGTGGGGGCCGGTGGGTGGGCAGGGCTACATTCGGAGTATAAGATGCACCCAAATTTTCAGCATCTTTTATGGGGCAAAAAGTGCATTTTATACTCCAAAAAATACAGTAATAGCTAGATATAAAGATTAGATATTGAAAGATGGCAACACTATGAATGTTTGAATGTTATTGTTATTTTCATTAGAATGGTGGACTAAAATGCTGAACAATTAAATAATGAAGGCCAATATTTTAAAACAAATATGTATAATAACATTACAATTACATAAGTATGATATAAGTAACAAATAATACTATCACTACTACTTGTATTCAAATGAATGATACTCAGATGCCTCACTGTTCATGTATAGATATTGATGTATATTCAAAAATAATAAACAAACAAACAAACAAATAAATATTTTTTTAAAAAAATGTAAGTGGTTTTGAGTGAAATTCTTGCATATTGTACCTGACTGTAAATGTCATATTGATGTGCAAGGCACAAATTAAATAGCAATAATAATAGCTCTTAGACTTATATATTGCTTCATAATGCTTTACTGCCCTCTCTAAGCAGATTACACAGTCAACGCATTGCCCCCAACACTCTGGGTCCTCATTTTATTGACCTCAGAAGGATGGAAGGCTGAGCTAACCTTCAACTGATCAAATTCGAACTCCTGCCAGTGAGCAGTGAGAATTCTAACCACTGTACCTCCACACTTCTAAATGGAGAAGCTTATGATCAATTGATGCAACTTCCAGCTACTCCCATAATTTGGTCCTGAATACAGAATCAAAAGCTGCCTTAAGATCAATGACGACAACATACAATAATACCACATTGTTGGCTGAATATTTTTCAAACAGTGCTATAGGACCAAACATTGGTGCGCATATCTTCTCTAAAACCATTGAATAAATAAAGTAACAACAATAAACAAACAAACAAAAATTATTTATAAACATGTCTGTATGCCAACAAGGAAAGAATTTGTTTGTACTTCTGGAACAAGCAGTTGTAATACATTACCCTTTCCTTTTTCTCTCTAAAGCTATGCATGTTGTAACGATCAATGTTTCCAACTGTTTAGCAACTTTCAGCCCTGTTGTTTCTTCTGTTCAAAGTTTATGAAACAGTAAGTTCATCAGCCTATGATTTGTATCTATATTTACAGCAAGCCTATTTATTTACTAAGCGAAAATAATACTGGCCATGTTAGTTCTCTCCTTTATGACATGTGTATCTTTTGCCCATGAATTGGCCTATAATCTTGGTTATTCCTCTTCATTTGACAAGCAAATGTTTCACACTTTGTTTAGAGCATGTTAATTGCATGGTTCCCACATACTGTATTTAAAAAGACACTGTTCAAGATAAATTTGTAGAAATGCAATGATGCAATCTTATCTATTCTGTTCTCATGGAACATCCTCCTACCATATCTGCCAAGAATGGTGTTGAACAAAATACTTTATATATATGTAAATGCTGTTAAATGCTCTGTGTAAAATATGTCCATTTGGCAGAAAATTGGAAAATCATGTAAGGTAGTATTAAAAAGTACCCTTGTACAGAGTTAACGATATCAGCCATTCTACAATCATTGTAATGTACACCAGTTCTACTTACTGAAATATTTTGGTGGAGGTGACCATCCATTCTTTGTGCATTCAACCACCTTTTCTCCATTATCTGGTTCTAAAGTAAATCCAGTGTCACAACGAATTCGAATTAGATCCCCATCATGATATATATCAGTAGTTCTTTGAGGTCGGAAAGTACCATTAGATATTCTTGGAGAGTTGCATGTAATTTCTAAAGAAAATAAATCATGTATTATATGAAAAAAGGAAAACTCATATCAGATTGTAGTCATTGCTTCCCATAAGCATAGATAACAATATCATTACTGTTTATAATATCTATAATATCTATAATATATATATACCGGTAGTACCACAAGAACATATTAATCAATAGACATCCAAAATAAACTGGGAAATTAGTCATCTTGATTAAAGGTGCTTTTAGTAGCCTTGCATTTATTTGAAAGATCATAAATAAATTCAGAAAGTTGTTGTAATTATTCTTCCCCTTCACTTTGGTTTTGAATTAAAATAAAAAGCTACAATTTGATACCCCTATACCTCCACACTTGATACCCTCATTGTTGCTTTTCAGTCCCACTGTGGAGCCCAGTAGCATTTTCAGCCACCTGCAAGATTGTAAAATTAGGAGCTCCACATTGTAGTGATTCCACTCCTGCCCTAGGTTGTCGTTGTTAATGGTGACAGGGGAAAGAGGTCAGGCTTTCAAATGCTGGGATGGAGCCCACAGGGCTTGTTCCTTTTCCCATTTCTGTCCAAAGGAAGCAATCCTTTATCTATGATCATAACTCTGAGGTAGAGTATCACCAACAACAATATAGATGGACTCAATTACTGTGGCAATGGATGCATTGCTGGAAGATCTGAAGGACTGATTGGGGCAGATTTCCTGGAGAAAATCAGTCTATGTGATTGCTGAGAGTTTATAGCAACTTCTTAGCATGTAATTACCTTACAAAACCAGACTTAAAATCCTGGCCTTAGAAAGCTTAGAACTACATTGCCTTCGGCATGACCTAAGCATAGCTCATAAAATTATCTGCTACAATGTCCTTCCTGCAACTACTACTTCAGCTTCAACCACAACAATACACACGCACACAACAGATACAAACTCAAAGTGAACTGCTCCAAACTTGACTGTAGAAAATATGACTTTAGCAACAGAGTGGTAAATGTCTGGAACTCACTACCTGACTCTGTGGTTTCATCACCAAACCCCCAAAACTTTATCCTCAGACTGTCCACTGTTGACCTCACCCGATTCCTAAGAGGTCAGTAAGGGCCGTGCATAAGTGCACCAGCGTGCCTACCTCCCTGTCCTAATGTTCCCTCTTATCAGTACCCATCTTATGCATATAAACAATGTTATATCTATGTATATTACCAACATGTACTTGACAAAATAAATAAATAAATGAATGAATGAATAAAATAAAAAATAATAATTCAACAATTAATTAGCTCTTCCTGAAATTGCCCTGGGGATACCATCAAGACATCAGTTGGTCTAAAATTCAATATCCTGTATCTCCAGTGTATACTCTTAGCTCTGCTATATCACAGCTGCAGGAGCTGCCCTGGCTACCAATGTACCTCTGAGTGCAATCCAAGGTCTGGACACCACTTTTAACGTTGGTTATAACTCAGGTATAGGACATATATGACACTGAATTTTCCAAATAACCATGGTTTGTCTAACCTGGATGGCAAGACAACATTTATTAAGAGTCCCCAGCTTTCAGGTTAGTCGGGGAGTGATATCACATCTTCTCTTTGCAACTCCCCTCCTTGGAAACAGCTGCCTTAAGTTGAGTATGACAGCCACTCTCCTGATCTTCTTGAAGCTAGTAGAACCACAGGCACTTTTGTCTATATGCATGCATTTTTCTTATGATTTAATTTTAGTCATATTATTGAATATTTTATTATTTTATTGCTATTTTAATATCTGTAAACTGCCTAGAATCCACAAGGATAATCATGATACAGAAATGGCATGTATGCATAAACAAACCAACATCTCCACGAAATTCTTCTGATACCTGTGGTGGAACTGCTGGTTCTGGGAAAGGTGGAACTGCTAAAATTGTGCAATTAGACATTCACTAATCTACTAGTCCAAGATCAAATCAAAGCAATGTTCTCTAGGTATAGCTAGAAAAGTTTCTATATTCTTGTTAGCAACTACATTGGAATTTCTTTTGGTATTGGTATTTAGATTTTGGTATGGTAACAGTTTATAAATTCCTTAAAAACAGAAATATGTAAGAAGTCGGGTATGGAGTTTACTGTTGGCAAAAGTAATTACTTTACCATTCAATGTTATAAAAATATTACTATGTAGATATATTACCTTACATTGATTAAAAATTTTCAAGGGCACAATGTGGCAATTTTTGCAATAACTTAGCCATGAAATGGCCATAGATGTGTCTTTCATTGCACTACTCCCTCTCCAGCAATCTGCAGTCTTTCAGGTTTCTCCTATTTCAACTACATCCCGAGAGTTTCCATTGGGCCCTTGCAGAATGGAAAAGTGCAGTCCAGAAAGGAATAGCAGGATTATAAAATTAAACTTTTTAAAGTCACCTTTGCATTTAGGAATCACTGGTGGTGTCCCATCACAATGGATTACAAAAGCTGATTGGGAAGAATTTGCTGCCAGGACATAACCGGTTCTACAGGTGAGCTCAATAGAATGACCATGTTGCACAAATATATTTTCAGGTGCATCTATTTCATCTTTAACTTCTACCTTCTGGCTTTCCAGTTCAGTCCTGGGGATCATACAGGGATCTGACATGAAAAAGAAAGGAAATCCTGTCAGGGTCCAAATCCATCATATTATCATTGCAAAATGCTAATAGTAGAATTTAGCTTTCATCCACTAGCTACTTCACCTCAGATACAGAAATGAAATCGAATATAAAGGAGAGCTGATTCAGGCAAGCCCAATTAAATGATCTTTATGCAAGAGAGAAAGAAGGCAGTGAATCTTAATGATTAGAAATGCTTATGAAAATTGAATGAAGATTTTCTTTTCTACTTACCAAGGCAAATGGGCACCTTTGTCCAGGTCCCATTGTCACAAAAAGATCTGTTCTGGCCTTCCATGGCATAATAATTTTGGCATCTGAATTCTACTGAAGAGCCAGATCTGTACTGCTTCTCAGATAAAGTAGTAATGTCTCCATTCTCAGTCCTGGGTGGACCACTGCAGTTTTTTCCTCTTTCTATTAAATTTAAAAAACCCAATAGGCCAGGAAATGTTAGCTGGAGTTTCTGACATTCCTTAAAATAACAATTACAAAAAATGGTTTAAAATTATGATTATTTTTAATTTTTTATAAGTTATTATTTACTTATTAAGTTTTTGTGAAACTTAGAATCAAAACACAATCCACAACTCAATAGAGCACAAATGTACCCAATACTCATGATCTCTCTCTCTCTCTCTCTCTCTCTCTCTCTCTCTCTCTCTCTCTCTCTCTCTCTCTCTCTCTCTCTCTCTCTCTCTCTCTCTCTCTCTCTCTCTCTCTCTCTCTTGTTTTTTGCTATACATTGATATATAGAGCATTGATTGTGCTCTATGTTGACCAAGATCTTGACAGAAATATATGATGTAATAGTATGTAAAAATGATCTCTGGACATAGGGAAAAGAATTCCAGGAACAGACAGGGCAAATGGTTGAGAAGAGACCCTCCCAGTTTCAAGGGCCGTAAAGGGCACAGGAGGGAATGAATGCACTTTAGGATTACAGGATTCTATTAATGTAACTCTAAGAAAATTAGAATTAGCTAATCTGACCATTCATCATGTCTGGTCTACCTTGGAAGACTGACATATAATCACTTTCCATTAAAGACTGTAAAGGATAATATTCAGTTAAATTAATTATTACACATAGATAGAGATGATAAAATAGCTGCATATTTATTTATTTATTTATTAATAGTTCTTATATGCCGCCCAACTCCCGAGGGACTCAGGGCGGAGTACAACGTATTACAAGAACAATTTAAAAAATGATAATAATGCATTAAAATACTTACAAAAATTAAAACAAACCAACATTCATACATGGGGGATTGATCTATTTCACCCCGCCTGCAGGAAGAACCATGTTTTAACGGCTTTACAGAAGGCCAGTAGGGTAGGGATAGTCCGGATCTCTGGGGGAAGTTGGTTCCAGAGAGAAAGAGCTCCCACAGAGAAGGCTCTCCCCCGTGGTCCCACCAACCAGCATTGCTTGGTTGATGGGACCTGGAGGAGACCAACTCTATGGGACCTAACCAGTCGTAGGGAGGTATGCGGTAGGATGCGGTCCCGATGGTAACCATGTAGGGCTTTAAAGGTTAAAACCAACACCTTAAATTGCGTCCGGAAACTAATGGGCAGCCAATGCAGCTGGCGGAGAATAGGTGTTACGTGGGTGTATCTTGGGACACCCACTACAGCTCGCACAGCTGCATTTTGCACCAGTTGAAGTCTCTGGATACTCTTTAAGGGTAGCACCATGTAGAGCGTGTTACAGTAGTCCAGCCTTGAGGTGATGAGGGCATGAGTGACCGTGAGTAAGGCCTACCTCTCCAGGTAGGGACGCAATTGGTGCACCAGACAAACCTGTGCAAAGGTCCCCCTAGCCACAGCTGCCAGATGTTGATCTAATTTTAGCTGCGGGTCTAGGAGAACCCCCAAATTGCAAACCTGTTCCGAGGGAATTAATTTCTCTCCCCCAAGAACCAAGGAGGGGCAATCGACATAATCCCTAGGAAGCAATATCCATAGCCACTCTTGTCAGGGTTGAGCTTGAGCCTATTCATTCCCATCCAGAACCTAACATTGTCCAGGCATCGGCACATTACATCCACTGCTTCTCTGAATTGCGACGGGGTGGAGATGTACAACTGGGTGTCATCAGCATACTGTTGGAACCTTACCCCATGTCATCGGATGATCTCACCCAGCGGTTTCATGTAGATGTTAAACCGGATGGGCGAGAGGACCAAGCCCTGAAGCATCCCGCAAATCAGGGCCTAGGGCTCAACCTTTGTCCTCCTGTCAACACCGACTGTGTCCTATCAGAGAGGTAGGAGGAGAACCACTGTAAGACGGTGCCTCCCATTCCCACCTCACCGAGTTGGCGCAGAAGGATACCATGGTCAATGGTATCGAAAGCCACTGAGAGGTCAAGTAGCACCAGGATGGAGGAATGACCAACATCCCGGGCTCACCAGAGATCATCCATCAGGGTGACCAAAGCAGTTTCCGTAATGTAGCCGAACCTGAAACCTGATTGAAAGGGATCTAGATAATCAGTGTCATCCAATAACCGTAGGAGCTGGAGCGCCATCACTTTCTCGACAACCTTGCCCACAAAGGGAAGGTTGGAGATTGGACGGAAGTTATTCAAGTCCGCTGGGTCCAGAGAAGGCTTCTTGAGAAGGGGCCTCACAACCGCAACTTTTAAAGGTTGGAGCATAGATCCTTCTCTCAAAGAGGCATCCACAACCACCTGGAGCCAGCCGCGTGAAACTCCCTGCTGGCTGAGACCAGCCAGGAGGGACACAGGTCAACAAACAAGTGGAGGCGTTCATTGCTCCTATGGCCTTGTCTACATTCTCAGGAGTGACCGGCTCAAATTTGTCCAATAAAACTGGACTAAGACCTGTCCCTGTCAACTCGGCTAGCCCTGTACAATCGGAGTCCAGTTCATCCAAATATGAGTGACTTTATCCGCCAGAAACTGAAAAGTTCCTCAGCTCTGCCCTGCAAGTTTTTGTCGTCTCCTCCCTTCGCAAGGAGGGAACGGATCACCCTAAACTGGGCAGCTGGGCGTGAATCGGCAGATGCAATAAGAGCAGAGAAATGCAAACATTTTGCTGCCCGTATCGCCATTAAATAAGACCTAATAAAGGTTCTTAGTAGTGTTCGATCAGATTCAGCTTTACTGGCTCTCCAGCGTCGCTCTAGTTATATGTCCAGCATTGAATAGTAATATCAGTATTGCAGGATCAGTAATTCTCAGGCTGTCATATGTAGATATTTCAAACTTTATATTCTGTTGTTTCACTTGTTTTAAACAACATGCTAACAATTTATCTGCTTATTCAATTTTCATCACTTTAGAATTATTTTATAAATATGTTTCTTAGGAGAAATGTTTCTATCAGATTGATAATGCACAAGATTTAGACTTCCACCTATAAATAGCAATAGCACTTAGATTTATATACAGCTTCACAGTGCTTTACAGACCACTCTGAGCAGTTTACAGAGTCAGCATATTGCTCCCAACAATCTGGGTCCTTATTTTACCGATCTCAGAAGGATGGAAGGCTGAGTCAATCTTGAGCCGGTGAGAATCGAACTGCCGAACTGACGATGAAGGGACAGAGTGACAATTTTAAAAAATACCTTCTGGACTAATTTTTTGTAGGGCTATAAAAATTATAATAATCTGAAAATTAAATGTCTTCAAACAAAGAATAATAAAATATCCTTCATCACCCAAACATATGGAATTATTAATTAAATAATAACACCAGTCAGATCAATATTAATTCATCCAAGCAATTTCAAACAAAAAAGATTTTTTCACGCAAAATATGGGGCTCCTTTAATGATAAGACATAAACTTATTTTTATACAACCTTTGCAATTTTTGAAACATATTCCTATGTCTACCAATATTATACATATCTTCAACCACATGGAATCATAGTTCTTAGCTGAAGTTCAAGATCTTGGATTGAACCTTAGACACAATTTAGAGGTTTTGGAAAATATCACAGAATCCTTCCCCAAACTGATGTGCCTCAGGTTTCTTGTTTTAGAATAGAATAGAATTCTTTATTGGCCAAGTGTGATTGGACACACAAGGAATTTGTCTTTGGTGCATATGCTCTCAGTGTACATAAAAGAAAAGATACATTTGTCAAGAATCATGAGGTACAACATTTAATGATTGTCATAGAGTTCAAATAAGCAATCAGGAAACAATCAATATTAATATAAATCATAAGGATACAAGCAACAAGTTACAGACATACAGTCATAAGTCATACTTATGACTTTTAGATTATAACTACTAAAATTCTAAGCCAAGATGTGAATCATGTCAATGAAGATTAAATCAGTTTTAAAAGAATGCGACTTTAGAAACAAATGTTCATGTTCGTTATATTAATTATTTTAATCAGTTACGATCCCAGAGGAATCCATCATATTGATAGCATGCTTACCAGAGATACATAAAGGCAAATCCATGTAACCGTCAACACACTTTCTGACTGATGGAACCGCAAGCACATATCCTTCATTACACTGAAACTGCAGACTCTGATTACTTTGAATAAGCCGAGCTTTTCTTTGATTCCCAAACACAAACAAGTTTTTTGCTGCCAGCTGTTGTCTTGTGATACTGCATGGTGCTAAAAAACAGAAAAGAAGGTAGATCTTGTCAAGGGAGGTAATTTATCCATTGGTTTCCCTCTGTTCCACTACCAAGAAAATCAACCCAGTTTACAAATCACAAAGGATAGTTCCAGGCCAAAATCAAATAAGCCAAATTAGAGCACAATATTAATGATAAAGTTTTGTTTTGTTTTGTTTTGTTTTGTTTTGTTTTGTTTTGTTTTGTTTTGTTTTGTATTGTATTGTATTGTATTGTATTGTATTGTATTGTATTGTATTGTATTGTATTGTATTGTATTGTATTGTATTGTATTGTATTGTATTGTATTGTATTGTATTGTATTGTATTATTTTATTTTATTTTATTTTATTTTATTTTATTTTATTTTAATTTAATTTAATTTAATTTAATTTAATTTTATTTTATTTTATTTTATTTTATTTTTTATTTTATTTTTTATTTTTTTATTTTTTATTTATTTTATTTTATTTTATTTTATTTTATTTTATTATTTTATTTTATTTTATTTTATTTTATTTTATTACTTTATTTTATTTTATTTTATTTTATTTTATTTTATTATTTTATTTTAATTTAATTTTATTTTATTTTATTTTATTTTATTATTTTATTTTATTTTAATTTCATTTTATTTTATTATTATTTTATTTTATCATTTTATTTTATTATTATTTTATTTTATCATTTTATTTTATTATTATTTTATTTTATTTTTACAATTTTTCATTAATTGAAGAGGTTACAATACAAAATCCCAAAGAAAGAAAAATAGAGACAAAACAAAACCAGACAAAAACATTTTTAATAGGTGAATTAAAAAATGACAAAAAAAATATTATCAACCCTTGTTGAACACTGATAAATCTATTGCAACAATAATAATTCCTCCTCCCCTTGCAAAGCAGGTCCAAAATTTATAGGCTTGTACACAGTAGTGGGTTCCTACCAGTGCGGCCCACTCTATCGCACCGGTAGCAACTGGCTGGTGACGTCATGGTCAGTTACAGGTCCCTGGGAACCGTCATATTTTTTTTTAATTTTTTTTGAATTTTTTTTTATTTTTTTTTAATTTTCTTCTGAGCATGTGCAGAAGCCGAGCTTCCGGCCCTGTGCATGCAGTCGCTAGCTTGTTTTTGGCTTTCTTTTATTTCTTTTATTTTTTTGAATTTATTTTATTTTATTTTATTTTATT
Organism: Diadophis punctatus similis; assembly: GCA_023053685.1. NCBI lineage: Eukaryota > Metazoa > Chordata > Lepidosauria > Squamata > Dipsadidae > Diadophis > Diadophis punctatus. The sequence goes on along the minus strand of JALIGW010000003.1, from coordinate 83,692,577 downwards.
TTTAAATTTTCTTCTGAGCATGTGCAGAAGCCGAGCTTCCGGCCCTGTACATGCGGTCGCCATCTTGAGGAATGCAGCCAGCAGAGAGGTGAGTTAGAATCCACTCTGCTTGGGTCCCCTCAACTTTTCAGCCCCAGAAAATGCCTTTCTCTAATTTACAGCTAGGCACTATTTCCCTTGCAAACAGAGGCAAATATAAACGGAGATAGCAAAGGAAAGCTGAAAGCAAAAGGAAGCGAGGGGGGGAGGGGGGAATGAGGGAGCTCTTTTAAACAACGGAGCTTGCCTGCAATCAGACTCTGTGTGTGTGAGAGAGAGAGAGGTATTAAATAATGAGAGGGGGGGAGGAAGGAAGGAAGGTAAAATAAGGAGGGAGGGAGGAAGGAGGAAGGCTTCTGAGAGGGGGGGGAAAGGAAGGAAGGAAGGTAAAATAAGGAGGGAGGGAGGAAGGAGTAAGGCTGTTAAGGGGGTTCAACTTCTGTGGAAAATGGTTCCAAATGGCTCTTTGAATGTTTAAGGTGATTGCAGGGGTCTCCAACCTTAGCAACTTTAAGACTTGTGGACTTCAACTCCTAGAATTCCTCAGCCAGCTTTCCTGGATTAGGGGACTGGACTGGAGGCTAAAACATATGAACCCAAATCCTCTTGTGGTCAAAAGACAATTCTTTTAACTAAACAATCAATGATTTGAACACATGTTGCTGCCATGAATTATCAGGACTAATTCAGATATTAGAATTCAGAATTCAGATATTTTTATGGTTTCATTCTCTAGAATAAGAGATATAGTTGACTGCAAAGCATGCAGCTATTGGAGCAGCATTTTGTGCCAAATGCAATTTTTTTAAAGGGGTGAACCATTGCAGCAAATTGTAAATTTTAAATTCCTGCACTATGCCTAAGTTAATTTAATATAAATGTCCTTGAAATAGATGTAATTGTTATCCAGTGTTTTTCAACCTTGGCAATTTTAAGATGTATGGACTTCAACTCCCAGAATTTCCCAGCCAGCATGCTGGCTGGAGAATTTTAGGAGCCAAATGCCATAAAAGTATGAAGCTTGAAAACACTGTTAGTCTATGTAAAAAGGATGTTGAGACTCTGGAAAGAGTGCAGAGAAGAGCAACAAAGATGATTAGGGGACTGGACTCACGCGTGAAAGAGATGAGAGAGAGGAAAGAGGAGGAAAAGAGAAAGAAATGAGAAAATGATGGAGGGAGAGAATGAGAGACAGGAAAGAGAAACATGAGAGAGAGAAAGGGAGAAAGAGATGAGAGAGGGAGAGAGATGAGAAAGAAAGAGGGGGAGAAAGAAAAAGAGATGAAAGAGATGAGTGACAGGAGATGAGAGAGAGAAGAGAAAGAGAGATAGGGAGAAAGAAAGAGACAGAGAGAGATACCTGTTTAAAAGAAAATAGAAAAATGGCTCTTTAAGTGTTTAAGGCTGCAGACCCCTGGGTTAGGCAAACACCATGGTTGTTAAGTGAACCTTGTGGTCATTAAGCAAACACTGATTGTTAAATGAGTCCATTTTCCCTTATGGGCATTTTTAACCGGAAACCAGAAGAAATTGTTGGGAACTGGCAAAAAACATAGAAAACCTCAGTCACATGACTGTGGGATGTTGTAACTGGTCATAAATGTGTATGTGTGCACGCATGTGTACATGTGTGCATGCATAAGGCTGTCAAAACTCAAAAAACAGGTCAAGTAGCTCTGAGGAGGTCAGTCATAAATTTGAACACTTGCTAAGCCATTAAGTGAGGACCACTTGTATTTGGTTTGCCTTAAGGGTTCAGAGCTGTATGGAATCTGGTTTCTTTTAATCCTTTGGGGGATTGTAAAAGGTCCGGATGCAGGAATCCTTGTAGGGGGAACTAGGATCGTGACCACTTAGCCACACCTGCCCAGTCACATGACCATGAAGCCATGCCCGGCCAGTCACATGACCATGAAGCCATGCCCACCATCAAGCCACTCCCACCCGGTCACATGACCATCAAGCCACACCCACAAAATTAAGTCACACCCACAAAATTAAGCCACACCCACAGAGTGGTAGTAAAAAATTTAGGAACCCGCCCCTGCTTGTACATCTATTTGCAACCCAATTGACCTGTAATACATTACATATATGGATTTTTTAAAACAATTTAAACAACAGCAAAGTTTAACTTCAAGCCGCTATCTTAATCACCCTGGTCATTATCTCTTGAGTCCAGGGTCAAATATCTTTGTTTGGTTCTTATAATGTAGTGTTTCCTTAGGTTTTTAATTGGGAACTTTCCCAAGAATTGCATCTCATTTCCAAAGTTCATAAGTCTCTGTGTAAGGACCTGCACCAGCTGGTCCTTCAGGAAAGCTTTGACTGTTTACTTCATTGAGTTGAATCAAGATAACTTTTACTGAGAGAAAGTGGTTGCAGTAGAGTCAGGCAGAATATGAAGGACCCGTGCAAAGCACAAAGCAATTCTTCCATTTTCCCAAAACCCAAAACCCATGACCAGTGCACCAATGTGATGCCACAATGATGTTTTGAAAATGCTGAGGTGCTAGGCAGGTAACAAGTCATTCTCAGGGCATGAGGGCCTTGGAATCAGGCTGGAACCAGCTGGGAGGGAGTCTGCTCCATCTCTGAAGACAATCCCCCTCCCTGATTCCCAAGCAGTTCAGCAAAAGTGAAAGCATGCAAAAAATGCCAGCAAGGCTTCCTCTCCCCACTTGAACAGAATGGCAGGATACCATGGTGGACCTGACACTCTGTTGTAAATATCTCTGCATCATCCATTGTTGAATAATTCTCCTTAACAACACAACATTGCTCTTGCCACAAAGTCCAGTCCATCTTTCATCATATCCATTGTCTCAGATTCCTTATATTCATATTCTTTTCTATCTTTTCTGGCAAATCTATATTTTTTCAACCAAACACTTCCTTCTTTACATCTTACAGAAACTGATCAGGTTCCAATTCTCAAATTGCAGATCAAGTCCAATTGTTATTTCCTGCTTTTGGATCTCATCTTGAGTTTGCACCAACATTATTGACCTATCAATTTTTTTGTTTATATTTTCAAATAAAACTTGTAAGTTGGAGAGCATTCTTTTTGCATTTCTTTCCCCCCAAATTATCTCATTTTAAAGTATGAGAAACATGTTTATTCTCTATTCCAGGACAAGAGAAGCAGATAAGTTGTAACAGCTTCCACAATGCAAGACATTTCTCCCCCTCCAGGTTAAAAAAGGGGAATTTTCCCATCAAAAATTAAGAAATAAATAACAAATAACAGCCTAATATCTGGAATCTGTAATTCCCCAAAGGGAATAATGTTGGGGAACTGGAGGAAAAGCTACTACCAAGAGAACAGATACACTCCGTCTTTGAGGGAGTTGGGCAGTTTAGAAATATGAAGAATGAATGAATGAATGAATGAATGAATGAGTGAGTGAGTGAGTGAGTGAGTGAGTGAGTGAATGAATGAATGAATGAATGAATTAGTTAGTTAGTTAGTAGTTAATTAATTAATTAATTAATTAATTAATTGAGTATTATTTAATTATATCAACTGATTTGTTTGCTCATTCAAGCAAATGAGGTAAATTAAATACAGTTCATTTTTCCAGATTTCAAAAGAAAAAGCTGACACCAGGACAATTTTGGCTTCAGAAAAACCTGGATCCTAATTCCAGTAGTTTTCTTTTTAAATGGTAGCTACTATTCTATTGGATGAATTTTGCATTTTCTCCCAGGTCTACACTAGTCAAAGAAAGCATGATGGCTTACCCAAGCATTTTGGTGGACGAGGTGTCCATTCTTGTCCCTTACACTGAATCCATTCAGGTCCTTCCAAGACATAGACAGGGTTGCACCTGTATTGCACTCGGTCATTTTCCAGGTACTTGGCTTTTTCAGAGCTCACAATTTCCCCAAAGTCAATCTCATCTGGTTCTTCACATGCTGAAAATAAATTTACATTAAAGTATCTTACCTGCTTTGGCAAACTTGCTCTCTCCTATTTACCCTTATGAGCTGCGAGCTAACAAATTTCCCTCCTAGACAATTAGTTCCCACTTTTGTCTAAACTAGTAAATCAGTACCTGCTACACTCTTAATCCACATTACAGATAGCCCTCGACTACTGACTCATTGTTTAATGACCTCCAAAGTTCCAAAGGGGATACTTACAACTTGGATTTGAAATTCCAACCGTTGCTCACCCCAATGGTGATATGACCACATTTTGGTCACTGGGCAACTGGGTTGCATTTATGGTTATTTATAATGTCCTGCAGTCACGTGACTCTGTGTTATGACAGTTTTGTCAAAAACCAGCACTAATTTCCAGTTTTTGGCAGACCCCTGGCCATAGGGAGTCGTTGCTTCTCTTAACAACTATGGATTTGTGTAATGACTACAGTAATTTGCTTAATGGCCAGTACAAAAAGATCATAAAATTGTCATGTGAGCTGACTCACTTTAAGACCATAACAAGTTATGACAGTGATGGGGAGGTTCCAAGTGGGTCATAACTCAAGAACTACCTGTAATATGTTAGCTTTTCTTGCTGATGCCTAACCTAAGCAAATCTGGGTATAGGGAGGCAGAGAGAGGTTGTAAGGCTATCAAAATTTCGCCCAAAGCCTATAATTTGCCTGTAATTCTGTGGAATTTCGTCCTTGCCAGCACTTTGGTTTACCCTGGTTGGTCCTGGAGAAATCTTTCTGACTGTTTTATGTATTGGATTTTCATGATTAAACCTTTCTCAGTTTTAATTATTTTAATTTTAATTTTCTGGCGGATAAAGTCATTCAGATTCGGACAGACCTGGACTCTGATTGGGCAGTACAGGCCGAGACGACTGGGGCAGGTCTTAGTCCGGTTATATGGGATAGGTTTGAACCGGTGACTCCTGAGGACGTAGACAAGGCCATAGGAGCTATGAGCTCCGCCACTTGTTTATTGGACCCGTGCCCTTCCTGGTTGGTTTCGGCCACCAGGGAGGTTTCACGTGGCTGGCTCCAAGCATTGGTCAATGCTTCTTTGAGAGAGGGGTCCGTCCCGCAGCCCTTAAAAGCTGCGGTGGTGAGACCCCTCCTCAAGAAGCCTTCCCTGGACCTGGTGGATTTAAAGAACTTCCGTCCAGTCTCCAACCTTCCCTTTGTGGGGAAGGTTGTAGAGAAAGTGGTGGCGCTCCAGCTCCTACGGCTGTTGGATGACACTGATTTTCTGGATCCCTTTCAATCGGGATTCAGGCACGGCTACAGTACAGAAACGGCTTTGGTCACCCTGATGGATGATCTCTGGCGAGCCCGGGATGGAGGTCACTCTATCCTGGTGCTACTTGACCTCGCAGCGGCCTTCGATACTATTGACCATGGTATCCTTCTGCGTCGTCTCGGAGAGGTGGGGGTGGGCGGCACTGTTTTGCAGTGGTTCTCCTCCTTCCTCTCTGACAGGACGCAGTCGGTGTTGACAGGGGGGCAGAGGTCGAGCCCTAGGCCCCTACTATGTGGGGTGCCGCAGGGCTCGGTCCTCTCACCCATCCTGTTTAACATCTACATGAAGCCACTGGGTGAGATCATCCGACGACACGGGGTGAGGTATCCGCAATATGCTGATGATACCCAGTTGTACATCTCCACCCCGTCTCAATTCGGGGAAGCCGTAGACATAATGGGCCGCTGCCTGGACAATGTTAGGGTCTGGATGGGGAAGAACTGGCTAAAACTTAACCCTGACAAGACTGAGTGGCTGTGGATATTGCCTCCTAAGGACCCGACCAATTGTCCCTCCTTGGTTCTTGGGGGGGGGGAGAAATTAGCTCCCTCAGAACGGGTCCGCAATTTGGGTGTCCTCCTAGACCCACAGCTAAAATTGGAACAACATCTTTCAGCTGTGGCTAGGGGGACCTTTGCACAGGTACGTCTTGTGCACCAATTGCGACCCTACCTGGAGAAGGAGGCACTTCTCACAGTCACTCATGCCCTTATCACCTCACGGCTGGATTACTGCAATGCGCTCTACATGGGGCTACCCTTGAAGAGTTTCCGGCGACTGCAATTGGTGCAAAATGCAGCTGCGCGAGCTGTGGTGGGTGAACCCAGATGCACCCACGTAACACCGATCCTCCGCCAGCTGCATTGGCTGCCCATTAGTCTCTGGATCCAATTTAAGGTGTTGGTTGTTACCTTTAAAGCCCTACATGGCTCAGGGCCAGGTTACCTTCGGGACCGCATCCTGCCGCATACCTCCCTACGACCAGTCAGGGCCCACAGAGTCGGCCTCCTCCAGGTCCCGTCGACCAAACAATGCCGGCTGGCGGGGCCGAGGGGGAGGGCCTTCTCTGTGGGAGCTCCCTCCCTGTGGAACCAGCTTCCCCCGGAGATCAGGACCATCCCCACCCTACTGGCCTTCCGGAAAGCAATAAAAACTTGGCTCTTCCGGCAGGTGGGGTGAAAGTGAGACCAACTGGATTTCATATGGGTCTCCCCCCTTGATTGTAAATATGAGATACTCTTTTTAACTTTTGTATTTTGTATTTTTTTAACTCCTGTATTTTATATTTGTAATGGAATCTATCATGTTGTGAGCCACCCAGAGTCCTCAGGGAGTTGGGCGGCATAGAAATCCATTAAATTAAATTAAATTAAATTAAATCACCCTGTCTTCTTTCTCTGTATAATTCGTCAGCAATATCTGACCAAAATTTTTAATGCTGCCATCAGTTCCTTTCTCAGAGATATTAAACCATTGCTTACTAGTATTAATCTTCGTATTAATTTCTCAATACATATTATCTATAGTTTTTTTCTTTTTATCAGGTCTGAATGCTGCCACACATAATTTATTCTGTAGTTTTTAACACTCTCATGTACTTCCCTTGTTCTTCATTCTTTTCTTCTTTTTTTAGAAATACATAACATAGTAGGGATCAAAGAGAATACAACAGAGGAATAACACACACACACACACTCACACTCATTCACACAAAGATATTATAGTATATGAAGAATGCAAATATACATTTCAATTCAGCCATGCGGGGCAGAAACAAGAGAAGGAAATAATTGCAGAATAACTATTTCTAACCCTTCACCTATCAAATTTGAAAGTAAAAGCCTGATATAGGATAACATTCACTCATTATTGTACTGATGTGTTTTTAGTTAATTTTGCAATTATAGAGAAAGGAATGCCTTCTATACTTTCTGTTGATTGAGGCCAGTTCCAGTTCTCCTCTTCTTTCACTTTTGTAACCATGAAAAAACAGTGATAAATATATGATTGGCTCAAAAGTATGAACATTACTTTGAATATCAACAAATATAGCCTTAGCTTCAATGTCTAGTGAAGTGAATATTATTCTCTTGTGAAGGATCTAATCACTGTGAATTTAGACTTCCACTGATTTATTTGTATTTATCCTGATGTAAACCCCACTGAGATATACAGTATATATCTATCATTTCAAACACTTTGACTTATGAAGACTTAGCTTAGACATTAACAGATTAACAGAGTTGGAAGGGACCTTGCAGGTCATCTAGTCCAACCCCCTGCCCAAGCAGGAGACCCTTACATCTGCCTCTACCTAGGATTGAACTCACAACCTCCTGATTGTGAGGCAAGAGCTCTACCTCTAGGCCACAGCAGCTATGTCCGACTTCCACTGATTTATTTGTATTTATCCTGATGTAAACCCCAATGATATATCTCTATCATTTCAAACACTTTGACTTATGAAGCCTCGTCTTAGACATGGTAATCTCTTGGTTATTATCATATCAAGTTGTTTATTAACTGAAACAAAGACCCTCCAAATGGGTGTGAATTTATAACACTGATACAAAGTATTTTGCTATTCACAAATCAGTTGCTGAAAAACATTGTATTTGAAAAGAGGATTGGAATTATAAATCTATGATATTATTAAAGAATCTGGCATTACAAATTTTCAGAAAGCCACAAGAGAAAAATGAAACTGTTTGTGTTTCTAAAAGTAACTGGTCCACTAATGAATGCAAGCAGACACTGTTTTCCCCTTGATTTCTTTTTGTCTTAACTTACCGTTTTGAGAAGAGAAGCCTGGCCAGAGAAGAAAAACAGCAACCAGGAGCAGCCAGCCCTTCATAGCTCTTCAGATAATCTCCCAACCACAAAAATTCAGTTCAGAAGTTTGGGCATTTCAGCTGATTTATCTGAGCTACTATAATACCTTCCTCCTTTTTGCTTGTTGCTTTGCTTTTTGTTAGGAAACTTGTGAAGAGGAAGTATTACTGGAATAAGAATATGATCTTGACAACTAAATGAGGACTTTGTGAACTTTGTGTGGCAGTGGTACAGCAAACAAATCAAACAATGTTTCCAATTCTTCAGAAGAAACATAAACTCTACTTTCATTCCTGTGTTGATCAATTCTGAACTATGCCAAGGTCTTCAGTAGCAGCAGCTAACAACAAAATTATTATACATTACTTTTATGAAAAATTCTTGGCTATGGAAACCATTTTTCCATGTCTTAACACTGCATTTTTATTGTAAATCACCCAGAGTGACTCCGAAAAAAATGGCAGTGTAGATATCCAATTGTTTTCTTAAATTATTCTGGAGTTTTACAATCTTCAGCTATGTGCAGTTAAACATTAGCCAATCATATCAGGGAAACTGTTTGTGCAATTTAGTACCTGTTGTCCCCCCCCCCCCCCCCGATACTGCAGATCTAGGATTGGGTTGCACTTCAACAAATATCTAGAAGATCAAAATACTATGATCTCCCGAGGAGAGAAGATAGAAAATAAGACATTGCTTCCTTATCAGAAGGATACAAGATCTATCCTTCTCCTCTTATTAACCAGGAAAATTCTCTTTTACAAGGAAAAATGTGATTTTACATTTCATTTCCCTTCCCCCCCCCTTTTTTTTTTGAGAAAATATGTTGTCAATATTTTAAATTATTTTCTTAAATTCAAAAGTCTCATTTTTATAGATGTGTATAAGAAAAATTCTTTTCTGCAAATTCCATCTAACTTCTATGAAGAAAACAATATGTATTATTATCTTTCTTGTGCAACTTGAGTCAAAAAGATCCCCACATTTTTTCTTTAATGTAAACTAGGGGTCCCCAACCCCCAGTCCATGGACTGGCATGGGCCGTGGCATGCCAGAAACTGAGCTGCGCAAACAAGTGATCCACGGGATGCAAGCAGTGGGTGAAACCATGCCCCCTACAGGCCATGGAAAAACATTTCTGCACAGAATTTGTCCCTGGTGCCCAAAAGGTTGGTGGCCAATGATATAAACACTATTTATCTCCCCCAGGTCCTGTAGAGGAAAAAGGGAATGGTCCTGGATAACAAGAACAAGAGCTATTACAGGGACAAAGTAATGAATGCAATAAAGGATTCGTAACTGGCTGATCAACCACACTCAATGTGTAGTCCTCAATGGAACTGTATCTACATAGAAGGAAGTATGCAGTGGAGTACCCCAAGGCTCTGTTTTAGGCCCAGTACTGTTCAACATCTTCATCAATGATTTGGACAAAGGAATAGATGGGGAACTCATCACATTTGCAGACAACACCAAGCTAGCAGGAATAGCCAACAGTCCGGAAGATAGGCTTAAGATACAGAAGGATCTTGACAGACTTGAACATTGGGCATTATCTAACAAAATGAAATTCAATGGTGAAAAAAGTAAGGGAAGAATTTATAATTTTATAGACAGATAGATAGAAGGGAGAAAGAAAGAAAGAAAGAAAGAAAGAAAGAAAGAAAGAAAGAAAGAAAGAAAGAAAGAAAGAAAGAAAGAAAGAAAGAAAGAAAGAAAGAAAGAAAGAAAGAGAGCAGAGAGAGAGAGATAGAAAGAAAGAAAGAAAGAAAGAAAGAAAGAAAGAAAGAAAGAAAGAAAGAAAGAAAGAAAGAAAGAAAGAAAGAAAGAAAGAAAGAAAGAAAGAAAGAAAGAAAGACTTATGACCACAATTGAGCTCAAAATTTTGGTTGCTAAGCAAGAGCGTTTTTAAGTGATTTTCACCACATTTTACAAGTTGGCCACGCCCACCCGTTCACCTAACCACCAAGCCACGCCCACCTGGAGGGGGTAGGGGGCACTGAGGATGAGTTTGTAGCATCAAACTGGGCGGTGGATTGAAAAAGTTTGGGAACCACTGCTCTAACTCTTCAGCTATCGTATTTGAAAGTAAGAGTTTGAAATGGGGTGGCAATCATTACTTATTGTACCAATGGTTTATCAGATAATTTTACAATTATTGGGAAAGGGACACCTTCCGTGGTCTCTGTTGACAGGGCCAGTGCGCCTCTTCCTTTCCCCTCACGAATGACTTTTGCAAACTAGTTTATTTAACATGAATCAATTGATTTTAAAAAGAGAGAGAAACAAGAAAGCAACTGCCAGGAAACCATCAAAAACATTGATAAATAAAAGACTGGCTCAAAAGTTCAATTCATGTGAATATAAGCTGTGCTGAAATCTGAATATTTTCCTTTTCTTTCTTCTCCTAGAAGATATTATTACTGTGAATTAAGATATATACTTTTGCATTTATCCTGATGCAAACATAACTAAGATAGATCTCTAAAATTTCAAACTTCTGACTTATGAAGAACCATTTTCTTGACACAGAAGATTACAGACACTACAGACATGGTTCCTATAGGATCAATGTTCTTTTGCAGGTATTATGTGCTATAGTAGCAGCCTGTGGCTTTCATAAAATCACCTCATTTGGAGGGAAGAGAGAAAAAAATTGGGACAAAGTTTAGATGCTACAGCGCTGACAGCATATTCTTGGTTAAATTATGGTAGAACTATATTCAATAAATATATTTCATTTTTATACCTGTTCTACTGTTATACTTTTGAGAATATTTTTGTTTATAAGTAAAATAAACCATTAAGTACAAATACTTCAATAAAATCAAACAGTGAACTTTTACTTCACTTTACTTTTAAAGTAGCATTATTAGACATGGTAATCATTTGGCTATTATCATATCAAGTCCTTTATTAACTGAAACAAAGTCCCTCAAAATGGGTGTGAATTTGCAATACTGTTGCAAAGTATCTTGCTATTCAAAAATCAGTTGCTAAAAAAATTGTACTTGAGAAGGGGATTGGAATTATAAACCTATGATATTCTTAAAGAATCTGGCATTACAAATTTCCAGAAAGCCACAAATGAAAAATGGAACTCTTTCTTTTTGCTAAAAGTATCTGCTCCTTTAATGAATGCATCAGAAACTGGTTTCTTTAGTAACCCTTTGATTTCTTTTCTTAACTTACCATTTTGAGAAGAGAAGCCTGGCCAGAGAAGAAAAACAGCAACCAGGAGCAGCCAGCTCTTCATAGCTCTTCAGGCAATGTTTGAACCACCAAACCTCAGTTCAGGGGTTTGGCATTGTCAGCTGATTTCTCCCAGCTATTACCATCTCTTCCTCATTTTTTTAATTTTTATTTTATTTTATCTCTTCCTCATTTTATGTTTGTTTGTTTATTGTCAAGGAAACCAGGAGGAGTAAGTATTACTGGAATAAGAATATTGTTAAGTCCTGGTACTGAAGAGGCTGGAGACAGTGGTTTAACTAACAGCTCTTTACTGTATAACAGTCAGATCCAGCAAAGGAACCAGCCTGACAGCTCTCCCTTTTATACAGGGCTGTCGGCTGGTTCAACCAATCAGCGGGCTCCCTTTTCCCGCTCAAAATAGCAGACCTTGGAGTAAACAGTCAACCTTAATACATAACAAATATGATCTTGACAGGTAAGAGAGGACTCCACGAAAATTTTGTGAACAAACAAATCAAGCAATAGTTCAGTTTTTCAGACAGTGCTTCCATCTCTTCAGAAGGAAAAATCACCACTTGCATTCCAGGGTTGATAAATTCGGAGTCTTCCCTAAATCTTCAGTAGCAGCAGCTAACAGCAAAATTATTATACAGGACATTTATGAACAATTCTTGGTAGTTTTCTCATTCTTCAAGGTCTTAACGCTGTATTTTTATTGTAAACCATCCAGAGTCAATCAAGTGAGATGGGCAGTGTTGAAATTTGATTAAAAATTACATTTGATATCTGACATATCTATTTTGCATGTCTGATGTCAATATGTAAAGGAATCACATGTTGCAGATATCCAATACATTTCTTAAATAACTCTGGAGTTTTACAAACTTCAGCTAAATATAGTTAATCATTAGCCAATAATATCAGGGAGACTTAGTACCTGTTTTTTTCCCCCAGATTCTGCAGAACTAGGGTTGGTTTGTACATCTATAAATATCCAGAAGGTCAAAATAGTATCAGTCTGAGAATGTAACAAAGAGGTTTGCAGAACCATTCAACTCTTCTTTGGAATCTGAGGTTGCCATATTATTTCTCAAAAGCAGGCTGGAGTTTTCAAACTGCAGAACTTCACAGCCACCTGTGGCTGAGGCACTAATAAAGCACTTGTGCAGGAGCACAATCTGTAACCAAAACAGTGTTTGTGCAGAATCACAGTCTACCAAGTCTAAACCTCTGGCCATGCTTGAGAAAACATGGACACCCACCATGTAGCACTGTGCCTGCATTTACTTAGTGCAGATTATCTTCAATGGATCAGTCCAGGGGTGGGTTGTAACTTACCTCGCTGCTGGTTCTCTTCCTCTCACGCCACCTGCATGCGCAGTGGTAAAAAATTTAACCCCCCCCAAAAAAAGCCAAAAACAATCTGGCGACACATGAGCAGTGCCGAGTACTTGGCTTCTGCGCATGTGCAAAAGAAAAGAAACCGGGGAAAAAATTCCCCCCAAAAATAATCCCCCCCCAAAAAAAATTTCAAAAAAAAAGATGGCAGTGCCCACGGACCAGCACCGACCGAACTGGTTCCGTGACATCATCGTGACATCACCAGCGGGTCACTACCGGTTCAGGTGAACTGGTCCGAACCAGGAGGAACCCTCCTCTGTGTCACTGTCATAAATATGAGTCAGTTTCCAAGCATCTGAATTTTGATCACGTGATCAAAGGGATGCAACAATGGTCGTAAATGGGAAAAACCATCATAGGCCACTTTTTTCAATGCCATTGTAACTTTGAATAGTCACTAAATAAACTTGTAAGTCGAGGACTACTGTGTGTGTGTGTGTGTGTGTGTGTGTGTGTGTGTGTGTGTGTGCGTGTCTGTCTATCATCAACCTATCTATATCTATCTATCTATGTGTATGTGTGTGCATGTGTGCACGTGTGTAGATGGATGGATGGATGGATGGATGGATGGATGGATGGATGGATGGATAGATAGATAGATAGATGATAGATAGATAGATAGATAGATAGATAGATAGATAGATAGATAGATAGATAGATAGATAGATAGATAGATAGATAGATAGATGTAGGAAATGCAATGGCTCAGTGGTTAAAGATGCTGAGCTTGTCACCTGGAGAGCTAACAGCCTATGTTCAAGACCCAAGCTCCATGCAACAGGCTGACATCTCAGTACTTGCCCCAGCTGCTGCCCACTTAGTAGTTAAAAGCATGGAAATATAAGTAGATTACAATTGTCGTAATTGTGAAAAACCAGCATAAGTCACTTTTTTCAGTGCCATTGTAACTTTGAATGGTCACCAAACAACTTGTGTGGGAGTGTTTGTCTGTCTGTCTGTCTGTCTATATGTGTATGTATGTGTGCGTATATACACACACAGAGAGACGATGATAGATAGATAGATAGATAGATAGATAGATAGATAGATAGATAGATAGATAGATAGATAGATAGATAGATAGATACATACATACATACATACATACATACATACATACATACATACATACATACATACATACATACATAGATATATAGATACATAGACACATAGACACATAGATAGATAATAGATAGATAGATGATGGATGGATGCAAGGAGTGCAAGGACTCAATGATTAAAGACTCTGAACTTCTCACCTGGAGAGCTGACAACCCAGATTTGAGACCCAAGCTTCGTGCAATGGGGTGAGCTCTCGGTACTCGCCCCAGCTCCTGCCCACTTAGCAGTTCAAAAGCATGCAAATCAGAGATGGGTTCCTGCCAATTAGCACCGGTTCTATAGAACTGGTAGCAAACCGCTGGTGACATTCACAGTGATGTCACAGAACCGATTCTGTTGGTGCCAGTCTGTAGACACCGCTATCTTTTTAAAAAACGTTTTTTAATTTTTTTAAAATTCTTTTCCTTTTTTTGCATAGAAGCTGAGTTTCTGGCACTGTGCATGCATCACCATCTTGTTTTCAGTTTGGTTTTTTGGGGGGGATTTGGGGGGGATTTTTTTGGCACTGCCACGCGGCGTGGGAGGAAGCGAACTGGCAGCGAGGTAAGTTGGAACCCACCCTTGATACAAATGTAAGTAGATTAATAGGTACCACGTCATTGGAAAGGCAGTAATATTCAATGTATTCCATTTAGCCTATACCCATACTGGCCGCATGACCATGAACATTATCTTCAGACAATGCTACCTACCTCCCTCAACCAAGAAATGGAGATGATCATGGTGCCCATGAGTCAGATATGACTGACAAAGAAATCTATACCTTTATATAAATTTAAATCATCACACATGGCAGTGAATGCTCCCTGTGAATAAAAGTGTTGTGAAAGAGCTTTGTAGGTATAAGCCTTGATTAAATCATTGAGCTCAATCAGCATCAGGACCTCTATTCATCTTAGCTGATATCTGTGAACATTTACATATCTTTAGAAAATAATAAATGAAAATGATTTTTACAGATGAGTTTTATTTATTTAATGAAAGCAACACTTCATGCTAACATATCATTTTCAATTGTCTATTGTCTATTGTCACTTCTTTAAGAAGGGCTGATGATTGGTTATTCTCATTAACCAAATGTTTTGGCTAAAATTTTGTACATAAAGGTATACATTATTGACTTCAGGTACATTTTGAAAAATGTATACCACATATTATAATAAAGGTGACCAATATATTTGTTGAAAACTGAATTATCATTTTATCAATAATACTAAGTACAAAAATATTTTTTTTTAGAAAGTAGGCTTTTGTCTTCAAGATCCATTGCGACCTGTTGCAGACAATCCAGAGTTCACAGTGAAATTTCATGTAGTGTTATTAAAGAGAATGATCCATGATTACTAATGTCCACATGCTGGTTAAAATGGGCTGCTGTCATTAATTGTCTTAGACCTACAAAATATAATGTGAATTTGCAAGTTATATTTTAAAGAACTATGTTTTATACCTCTTCCTCTGTAGCAGAATACACCCTTGATACTTTGCAATATTAAACTGATTCCACACATGGGCAATATGGATGAAATATCAGACATGATTACTGTATCTCTGTATATTGAATCAAGTGAACAAAATGGAGACTTGTTCTAGAGTAGATTGTAGAGCTTTCTGTCACTAAGCAATTGTTTCCTTCTTTTCTTCATCTCTAAAATCATTGTTGATACAATCAAACCTTAAACATTTTAAGAATCTTGATGCTAATCAAGAATTTTTAATATATTTTAGGATCTAAATTCTGGCAGGCGGAGGGAACCTGAAGAATAACCTTTAGGATGAGTAAAGCAACTGGACTGAATCAAATTTATTGTTGCTCAGAATAGACCCTCTGAAATGTATTGGATGAATTGAACGAGTCATTACTAAATGAAATGTCTTTGATTGTAATGGACTATTGGCTCCAACCCAAGAATTTTATAGTGAAAAGTTCAGGCTGATTCAGACTAAATTTGCTGCACTGGGGCTATTGAAATCAATGAAAATATCCCTCTGAGGTTAAATTACAGTTTCTACTCACTACAGCTCCAGAAGAGAAGAATTTGCCAGGATTCAGGAAGAGAGGAAATTATGGCAGTTTTTGTATCTCTCTGACTCAATCCTTGATGTTTTAAAATACACCACTTACCACAGAGAGAGAGAGACTTTCCCCCTATTATTCTAAATGAAAGGAAACTGATTTAAATCCCTATGAATTTCCCTCAGAAAGCCAAGTTGATTTAGAATTCCATTTTATCCAGAGACATCTCCTTGATTTTTGTTGTATTTCAAGTATTTTTCAATGTATGGATACCCTTAAAATATATAAAAACTGTGTTAATTCATCCAGCTTTTCTCCCTCTCCATTATCTAAAGGAAACCTCTTGGTTCAAGATGATTGAGAAGAAGCCATCTTCCTCCCTTTATGAGGCATATCAATGAAATAATCTTATATCATATTTATTTTAATTTGGGTATAACCATCCAGCTTTCTAAAAGAGCGATTCTCTCCAAAGTGGGATAAAGAAAGGCACCTCGTAAGGCAGTGACGGAAACTGTAAGATGTCTGAAAATCAGAATATTTTATTTGAATTATCCTAACAAAAAGGTGGGGGGGAAATAAGAAGAGAAGGGGAAAGTATAAATATTAATGCAATACAGGTAATCCATTTTTCCATTTATGCACATAACTCTAAATGACCTGGAATATGGGTGTAGTTGAGAGCCTCTTTTACATTGAAATTCAACAATATTGCCATCATATATTCCAAAATATATAAATATATATTTTATCTCATTCCTTCCCCCTCCACTGTGTATTGTAGCAATTCAAATCTTCTTCCCTTGTTATACAAGGAACTGCAAAAGCTGCCTAAATTGGATAAACTGAGGACTTATATTGCTTTGGTCTTAAAAGAAAATGCTTCCCTCAGGTAATATTTTAAGAAATGACTCTTTCCAGTAAGAAACTACTTTGATTGTCTCATCAGGAAAATTTGTGCATTCTTTCCCCACTATCTTATATAGGGAAAATATATGAATGTATTTTTATGATGACTATGATCATGATTTATCACATAGCTTTTATGTACACTGAGAGCTTATGCATCGAAGACAAATTTCTTGCGTGTCCAATCACACTTGGCCAATAAAGAATTCTATTCTATTCTATTCTATTCTATTCTATTCTATTCTATTCTATAAAATTATATGATATAATTTTTAAAAGTATCTTGTGATCTCTAATGAGAACGTAAAGCCTCACTAGTATCTTTGAGGAAATTTTCAGCAGAGGGAACTTCATAATTTCTGGTTTGTCCATAGATTCACCTTTCCTCTGAAGTTTTGTTTCTTTTTCCACCAAAATTGCCAGTCATACTATACATGCTACATCTATGGGCTAGAATTGGAGAGGTTTATATCCCCCTTTTTCCATAAAACATGTTAGGTAACCTTGATTCAATAGCTGGATATTGAAGCAGGATACAAATCTAAGCAAACCCCCCCAAAAATACCCCCAACAAAACCCCACAGTATCTTTTTCTAAGTGACTCCATTCAGATAATGATGTTGTCATAATATCATATGTCATATATCAATGTGATTTAGTATAACAAGATAGCTCCTGGTTTAAGAATTCTTTGCTTTTGAGAAGACCTGTGAAGTTACAGATTTTGTGCTCAGGGGTGGTTAAGCAGGAAACTTGGAGCATTTTAGGAAGGTGCTGCCAAAGATAAGGTGACCAGACGTCCCGATTTTGGCGGGACAGTCCCGGTTTTGGCCCATTTGTCCCGCGTCCCGCTTCGTTTTGAAAAAGTCCCGCCGCCAGCACTCTCCTCTTCTCCTAACGCCCTTGTTGCTATCGGCGGCCGCTGGCTTGAGTGGCGGAGCGGGCTGGTTCCCTCCCTTTCATTTGTTTCCTTCCCGCTGTGCCTGCGCTGCTCTCGCTCGCTCACTTGCTCTGGAAATGGAGCCAGACGAAGGTTCCTCCCCGTGCGAGATGCCTCTCAGCCGCGCGCTCCCTCGGCGAAAATGGGAGGATGGGGTGCTTTGACTTGCCCTCCCCTCCTTTTTCTCGGGTGAAGGAAAGAGAGTGCTGGCGGCTGCGGTCGCGCCGAGGGAGCGCGCGGCTGAGAGGCATCTCGCGCTGGGAGGAACCTTCGTCTGGCTCCGCTTCCAGAGCGAGAGCAGCGCAGCCACAGCGGGAAGGGAAGCGAAGGAAAGGGAGGCAAGCAGCCCGCTCCACCACTCAAGCCAGCAGCCGCCGGTAGCAACAAGGGTGTTAGAAGGAGGAGCGCTGCCGCCGCCGCCAGCACTCTCCACTTGACAGTATATCTCAATTGATATTCCGACAACCTCAGATCCTTCCTTCCTTTCTCCCTGGTTTTATTTATGCGTACGCACACACCAACACACACACAGGCGTGTGCATTTAAAAGGATCCTCTCCAGGAGTTGCCCCATGGATAAAACATGGAGCCTTGCAATTATCAGCTCACGGAGGCTTCCTTGGCTTGACAGCTAATATGGCTTTTGGAGAGGAGCCCAAAACAACGGTTAAAAATTAAGCAATAATGGTCTGTGATAATATCGTAGTTTTATAGCAAACCTGGAGTTTGTGTTTCCACCATGGCAGAGTGATATAACAAGCTCACCTCCTCCCCACACTGAGATGCAGGAGTGTGCAAGGGTTCTTGGAAATGGTTTCCAGGAAAACTACGGGCAGCCTTTTTGGATATGGACCGCCCTTTTGAAGAGGGAATGTGTTAAAAAGATGGGAGGATGCTTGAATGGAATTGAAATAGGAATAGGAATAGGAATAGAATAGAATAGGAATAGAATAGAATAGAATAGAATAGAATAGAATAGAATAGAATAGAATAGAATAGAATAGAATAGAATAGAATAGAATAGAATAGGAATATTGGAATGAAGAATGGAATGGGAATGAGAATAGAATAGAATAGAATAGAATAGAATAGAATAGAATAGAATAGAATAGAATAGAATAGAATAGAATAGAATAGAATAGAATAGAATAGAATAGAATAGGAATATTGGAATATTGGAATATTGGAATGAGAATAGAATAGAATAGAATAGAATAGAATAGAATAGAATAGAATAGAATAGAATAGAATAGAATAGAATAGAATAGAATAGAATAGAATAGAATAGGAATATTGGAATAAAGAATGGAATGGGAATAGAATAGAATAGAATAGAATAGAATAGAATAGAATAGAATAGAATAGAATAGAATAGAATAGAATAGGAATATTGGAATGAAGAATGGAATGGGAATAGAATAGAATAGAATAGAATAGAATAGAATAGAATAGAATAGAATAGAATAGAATAGAATAGAATAGAATAGAAATATTGGAATGAAGAATGGGAATGAGAATAGAATAGAATAGAATAGGAATATTGGAATGAAGAATGGAATGGGAATGAGAATAGAATAGAATAGAATAGAATTGGAATATTGGAATATTGGAATGAAGAAGGGAATGGGAATGGGAATAGAACAGAATAGAATAGAACAGAACAGAACAGAACAGAACAGAATAGAATTCTTTATTGGCCAAGTGTGATTGGACACACAAGGAATTTGTCTTGGTGCATATGCATAAGGAAAAGGTTAAATCTCGGGCATCAGCAAAAATCACAATAGAGAACAAATGGTTAGAAATATTTCATCATTTTGAAACAAACCATGTTCCATACAATAATGCACTAAAAATTGTGGAATTCGCGCTGTCCTTACCAGGAACTAATGCTGCGACTGAACGCGTTTTTTCTACATTAAATAAAGTGTGGACATCAGAAAAATCACAATTAAATGTTGAGACTTTGAAAGCCGTTTTATGTCTGAAATATAATTTAACAAATTCTTGTGAAAAATTTCATGACCTTTTAAATGACGACAGCAATCTACTAAAAAAAATTCATTCAAATGAGAAATATGCCAAAGAATAAAATAATACTATAATAGTTTTTTTAAATGTATTATATTTGTAAATTGTACTTAGGTTGAAATTAAAAAAATATATATTACAATACTATTTTTGCATTCTATGAAAATTATTGTTGGTCTATATAGACCAAATTTTTAATCAGGAACCCCCCCACCCCCGTCAGGAACCCTCCCCCCGTCAATGGTGTCCCTCTTTACCAATGTTAAAATCTGGTCACCTTAGCCAAAGATGAACTACTGGACTACCTTCTGGTTAATTCATTTTTTATTTAATTGTTTCTCCTTGCCTCTTTAAGGTTAATTTTTTATATTCAATTTTTATACAAAACTATTTTGACATCAGAATTGTTAAGCATACCCAAATCTCTGTTTAATTTCCTATTTATAACCTTTGGATAAGTCACAGTTGATTGGCACTTTCTGGACAACAAAGACTTCAAGAGTGCTTAAACATTTTGTAGCTTTTGGCAAATTTTGCAGAGATTGGAGTGTGCTCACTGTGTTTCTCAAGCGTCTATAAACCAAGCAAGAGATTAGATTCTTTTGTTTCCATTATCACAGATTGAGACTGTCCTAACTTTTACTGTCTTTTCCTTTCCCTCTTTAAAACTGTTCATTTCATTCCTGCAGCCACTTGCATTCAACCTTTTTTTGGGGGGGGGGTGTTCAGGCCTTCTGCATGTCATTTCAGTAATATTCCCTCCATTCCTCATTTAATCAAAGTTAAACTCCTCAGTTTATGACTTTTTTCACATTGTTGCAATCATTCTATTCATGTGCCATGAAAAAAAAAGTCAGTCTGCTCAGGTCCTAGCCATTTTTTCTGCATGTCTATTTATAGTTTTATTTACATTTTCTGTTTCTTCTGAACAAAGATGCCTCCCTGACAGGTCATTAAGAGTATGAATACACAGCATTGTCCCCAATCTGTCCCTGTCCCTATCCCATTGCAAGGTAAGGGGCGTGCATAAGCGCACAATCGTGCCTACCGTTCCTGTCCTAATGTTCACATATATTCTTACCTCTTTTACTCTTATTCATGCTTGTACTATTACATATATATTCAATCATGTTTTTACTGTTTATACTTTGTTTATAATCATATATGCTTGACAAATAAACAAATACAAATACAAAGAACCACTTCTGCCTATCATTTCTTGCTCTGTATCAAAATGGTATTTGTTGATTTCTCCTATTATTCCATTCAGTCTGTCTGTGATGCTTCAATAGACAGAGAACCTTCGCCTTTCCCAGGGAAATATTAGCTATCTTCCACAACCTTTTCACTTTGAGCTGCCTGACCAACTTCAGAAGGAAAAGTTCCCTGTAAAGGAGCACCTACACCTTGCTTTGTGAAGCACACATCAGTTCTGGCATGGGGTCACTTATGTAACTGAAAAGGGTAATGTCTTGGAATACCAGCAACTCCTATATGGCCAAGAATCAGCATACCGTTGGAAAGTGCAAGAATTTCACCTGATAAAATCACCCGGAGCAGGTAATGTGGCAGTTATTTTTACCTCTCTGTCCCTGCCTATTATCTTATAGAGAAATATCCTATCTAAATATCCCATTTTTCTATTCTAATGTCGTTTTGCACAGTTCATAGCATACTTCAAACTAGAGTTGACATTTTGTGCCAGCATTTCTTGCAAGCTAGGATGAAATTCATCAGAGATCTGAGCTTTTCTCCTTCAAGCTATAAAAGCTTGAAGTTATAAAACTATCGATGAAAATCTCAAACAACAAATAGGAGATCCAGGCAAAAAAAAACAGGGACAGACATTGTGGTGCCCACATACAGGTACTGAATGTAAAATAGTAAGCTGTTGTATAAAGTTATAATGTTGTTAAAAGGAACTGTTTAAACAAGTAAGTATAGAGCCAGACAGCTTTTAAATGCATGGTAAGTAGAAAGGGGGAGGTGTTTATCCCAGTGCTCCAGAAGGGAGGGGGGATAGATGACATCATAAGAGACAGCCAATCAGAGCATAGATAGCAGGGCCAGGAACTATAAAAGGCCTGGTTGAGAGAGATGTGGAGCTCTCTGTTATGTGTGAAATTCCAAAGAAGGAAGGTGTAGTGTGAAAAGCTGGAGAGCTCTCTGTTAGGTTATGTGGTAAATCCCAGGAGGGAAGGCTTAGTGTGGAGAGCTGAGGAGCTCTGTGTGTGACTTTCCAAAAGAGTAAGGTGACCAGACGTCCCGCTTTTGGCGGGACAGTCCCGCTTTTTAAGCATTTATCATGCGTCCCACGGCGTTTCTTAAAAGTCCCGATTTTTTGAAAGAATGCAGACAAGCTAGGGCATTCTTTCCAAAAATCGGCTCTTTTTGAGCCGCTCGCTTCACTTTTTACAGAAATCAATATATGTGAACCGCAGAATCTAGCCCTTCTATTCCAGGCTGCTTTGCCATTGGCTGAAGAGAGACACGTGTACAAAGGAACCAGGAAGTGACTGCTGGAATTGGAGTATCGGCTGTATTTTGCAATGTCTGGGTGATCTTATTGAGTGTATGTAGTAAATTATTATTATTAAATAGAACGGGTTATTAATTTTTTAAAAAAATCCAGGAGAATACATTGAAAACAAACACCCAGGCAGGCAAAATTCTTGCTGCATATAATATGGAAACTTGCCTAACCTGTTAGGGAGAAGCCATGCTATAAGTGATTTTATTTGCTGTATTGTGTGATATATTGTGTGTATAAGAATTTTTATTTAAATTTTGTCAGACTTCTTTTGTGAACATGTACTCTTTTTCCATTGCTGCAGTTTTTTCCTTTAATATTATGTCTGAAAAATATGTCTTAGTTATATCTGAAAAACAAAATTTATGCTTGTGATATTGTAAATTGTAATTCATATAGGGTGTATCTTTCCTTTTTCCTCTATAACTGATTACCAAATTATCTACACAATAGACTGTTCATAGCTTTAATTAATACTATATAAATATAATTGTATTGAAACTATAATGAACAATTAGAACAATGTAACATAAAAAGAAAACAAGAAATGCAAAACGCAAATAGTATAATAAACAGATTAAAATAATCGTTAATTTCAATTTTAAAAAGAGAGGAAATTAAACATAAAACAAAAACATTATTTGAACAATTTAAAACAGCATTTTCACAAGGAAAATGAGAGAAGAAAGGTGCCTTTAAAGATGTAATTATAATCAGCTCAGGAATTTCAGGAGTGCACCATTGAGAAATTCTATGACAAGCCACAAGAATGTACAATGTGGTTCTTGGTCCAGGGACAAGGTTCTTTCCCAGCACTGACCCAGCCTATAACAAGAAAGGTAATACTTGTACACTGGGAAGTCCAGTTTAAGCCATGTATTGCCAAGGAAACCTTGTATTTAGTTCAACAGCTAATTATCCATTGGTGCTGCTGATGCTTCACATGAGCACTGCCAGGTGCGCCATTCTGCACCAGCTTTGGCCTCCAGACTAAATGCAAGGGCAGCTCCATAACACAAGAACATTATAGCCATGTGGTTAGCATGTTGTGCGCCTGTGGTTTGTAAATGAAAATTATCACAGTGTGAGAAAGCCATCCATAATGTGGTGTAACTGAAACATTGTTTAATCAATGAAAGTATTATAGTTCGATGGGGGGGGGGTTGTTTTCATAAGTGCATTTGTTCAATTTTTAATGCAAGTTTATGTTTTGCATAGAGTTCTAAAAAAGTGAACAAAAATAACACATCCAACCTGCAATTGGACAGTTACATACAAATTTGAGCATATTATTTCATACCATTGTTAATGGAAATTTTTATAATCACCTACTGTCAGGTTAACATATACAGGTAGTCCTTAACTTACAACCACTATTGAACCCAAAATTTCTTTTGCTAAGTGAGATAGTTGTTAAGTGAGTTTTGTACCATGTTACGACTTTTGATGCCACAGTTGTTAAGTGAAGCACTACAGTTGCTAAGTTACCGTATTTTTCGGAGTATAGGACGCACCTTTTTACCCCCAAAAAGAGGGTGAAAATTTGGGTGCGTCTTATACATCGAATGTAGCCCTACCCACCCACCACCCACCACCCTTCGGAGGTTTTCAGCCTCCGTGGTCCCCGCCACTGCCACTGCCGCCACCACCGCTTCCCCCCTGCTGCTTGCCCCCCCGTCCCCGCTGTTGCTTGCCGCTGCTGCCGCCGCCACCACCGCTACTTGCCCCCGCCGCCCGCCGCCGCCGTTTCTGCTGTCCCCGCTGTCCCACCACCGCCGTTTCTGCTGTCCCCGCTGTCACGCCGCCGCTTCCGCTGTCCCCGCTGTCCCACCGCCGCCATTTCCGCTGTCCCACCGCCGCCGTTTCTGCTGTCTCCGCTGTCCCACCGCCGCCGTTTCTGCTGTCCCCGCTGTCCCACCACCGCCGTTTCTGCTGTCCCCGCTGTCCCACCGCCGCCGTTTCTGCTGTCCCCGCTGTTCCACCGCCGCCGTTTCTGCTGTCCCCGCTGTCCCGCCGCCGCCCTTTCTGCTGTCCCCACTGTCCCGCCGCTGCCATTTCTGCTGTCCCCGCTGTCCCACCGCTGCCGTTTCTGCTGTCCCCGCTGTCACGCCGCCGCTTCCGCTGTCCCCGCTGTCCCACCGCCGCCGTTTCCGCTGTCCCACCGCCGCCATTTCTGCTGTCTCCGCTGTCCCACTGCCGCCGTTTCTGCTGTCCCCGCTGTCCCACTTCCGCCGTTTCTGCTGTCCCCGCTGTCCCACCGCCGCCGTTTCTGCTGTCTCCGCTGTCCTGCCGCCGCCATTTCCGCTGCCTCCGCTGTCCCCGCTGCCCCAGCCGGTGTCCCCGCCACTACCCGAAGTGAGCCGCCACCTCCGCTACAGCCCAAAAACCCCACCACCGTTTGAAGCCTGCTCCCGAGGCACCTGAGGAGCCGCTGCCAGATTCTCCGAAGAAAGCCGACAGGTTAGAACTTTTTTAAAGGGTTTTTTAAAGGGTTTTTTTTTAAGGTTGCCAAGTGGAGGAGGAATTCTGGGAGTTGAAGTCCACAAGTTTGAAGACCCTTGCACCCCCTTGGCAACTTTAAGACTTGTGGACTTCAACTCCCATTCCTGAGCTAGTATGACTGGAGGAGGAATTCTGGGAGTTGAAGTCCACAAGTCTTAAACTTGCCAAGGGGGTGCAAGGGTCTTCAAACTTGTGGACTTCAACTCCCAGAATTCCTCCTCCAGTCATACTAGCTCAGGAATGGGAGTTGAAGTCCACAAGTCTTAAAGCTGTCAAGTTTGAAGACCCCTGGGTTAGGGGTTAGGGGTGCAAGGGTCTTCAAACTTGGCAAGACTTTTTACAACCATGTACACTTTTTACAAACTTCAAACTTGACAGCTTTAAGCCTTGTGGACTTCAACTCCCATTCCTGAGCTAGCATGACTGGAGGAGGAATTTTGGGAGTTGAAGTCCACAAGGCTTAAAGCTGTCAAGTTTGAAGTTTGTAAAAAGTGTACATGGTTGTAAAAAGTTTACATGGTTGTAAAAAGTATTCTGCTACACTGGTATTTTATTAAATAATATATTACTACACCATTTGGTTCAGAATACTTTTTTCCTTGTTTTCCTCCTCTAAAATCTAGGTGCGTCCTATATTCCGGTGCGTCCTATACTCCGAAAAATACGGTAGTCACACGTTAAGTGAATCTGGCTTCCTCATTGACTTTGCTTGTAGAAGGTCACAAAAGGTGATCACATGACCCAGGAATACTGCAACTGTTATAAATATGAGTCAGTTGCCAAGCGTCTGAATTTTAATCCTGTGATCATGGGGATACTGCAACAATCATACGTATGAAAAATGGCCACAAGTCATTTTTTCAGTGCCATTGTAACTTTGAACAGTCACTAAATGAGCTATTGTATGTCAAGGATTAGATGGTTTTATCTTAAAAAACAAACAAACCGGAATTAGTACTTGGCAGGGGGGAACCGATCTAAACAATTTTTACTTGTCAATTTTATATCTTGGAATTTTCTATGGATTGATTATTTTTAAAATGGACCGCAAATAGTTTTTTTAAAAACAAAATATATTTTACGGTGTGGCAAACCGATTTACTGATTCATTTTGGTGCCTTTCACGTTTTGGGTGGGCTATCAAAGCTTTGCTTTGAATGAAAATGGCCCATACAGATGGATTAGATCCAGTGTGATTAAAATAGAGGAAATTTTATTTGTTTGCAAAGGTTAAATTGGCGACGATAAGATTATTATGGAACTTCATATAGACTGATTTAAGTTACAGTAACCTGGAGTTGTGCATCCCTGGGTTATATTAGAAAAGATCCTTCAAAAACCTTTGAAAGTCATATTTATGATATCCAAAACCACATTTATCAACTGTAGCAATTAGATTTTATTTTAAAGGTATACATACATGACGATTGTGACTACCTTTAATCCATGTCCTGACATCTGGGACTACTCTTGAAAGGTTTCAGGAATTTGCAGTTGTTGCAAAAGGCAGTTGGTTCCTAACCAATGAAAGTGGTATGCTAAAATTGAAGGAGAAATTCCTTTTTTTGTGCTTCTTCTGTTAGCTTGAATTTTGGTGGACAGAAGAATTAACCAGTATGTGTTTACAGCAGCTTTCGTGATGATGCGTGAGTGGTATTTCTTTCTTTCCTTTTTCTTTCCTTCTTCCCTCCCTTCCCTTCCCTTCCACCAGCCATGGCCAGGCCGCCGCCACCACTCACCCAGGCCGATGGCTTGGTATGCGTTCTCCGGATCGTGCATCAGGTCGCAGAGCACCATCAAGGCCGCTGCTGCACCAGCAGCTCGGGGTGCTGCAGCTCTTCATTGAGCTTGGGGAGGCCTCAGAGGCTGAAGGCCACAGGCGCCTTGGTGGGGTCGATGTTGGGGGGCTGAGATCCGCGGGTGCGCCATGCCGGAGGGGAGCCCACCAAATTGCGCGCGCCGGGTTGCTAGGCGCCAGGGACGCTGGGTGGGAAAGTCCGTGCATGCGCAGGTTCCATGGCGGGGCCTTCCCACGGGTCTGCGAGTGCTCACCCGAGCAGCTTCGGGAGTGGTCGGCTTCCCTCGACGCTGTGCCGCGCTCAGTACCTAACACTTGTAACTCTGTCTCATTACACGCTCTTGGATGCAGGGCAGCCCATTCTGAAAGAAAACATCTCACGTTTTCTTTCAGAATGGGCTGCCCTGCATACAAGAGCGAGGAACGCGAGAAAGCTTCAAGTGCTAGGTAGGATGCCCGTCGCGTGGTGGGACGCAGTTTGGGGTGACCAATCGTGCGGACCGGAGCAGAGCCTGGGTGGGGGCTGGGCTGGGGCTGGGGCTGGGTGGGCCGTAAGACAGGCATCATACCTAGCACTTGTAACTCCGTTGCATTCCACGCTCTTGTGTGCAGGGCAGCCCATTCTGAAAGAAAACATCTCGCGTTTTCTTTCAGAATGGGTTGCCCTGCACACAAGAGCAAGGAATGCGAGGGAGCTTCAAGTGCAAAAGCATGGCAAACCACCTACCGCCCCCCTGGTCCCTCTCACCGCCCCCCTGTTGCCACCCTTGCCTCTCACCGCCCCCTAAAGGTTCTCACCGCCCCCTGGGGGGTGGTACCGCCCACTTTGGGAACCACTGCCTTAGGCAGTTCTGTGGGAAGCAGGAGCCAGGGTCAGGGAACAAGATTGATTGATATATATATATTGAGTAATCTGTAGATAGAGATAAACTGTGAAACGTGCTCTTATCTATAGGCCTAGAAACAAAGAAGAATTGGATTTGCTTAGATTTAGTCAGGAAAGCAAGGAGAGTCTATTGAGGGGAAGAAGAGAAAAGAAAGAAGTAAATAAGCTGCTTGTGGTTTTAACAAATTCACTTGGCAATTACTGAGAAGTTGTATTTAAATAAACTGTTTACTAGTTTGTTAAAGAAATGTGTCAATGTCTGTCTATTCCACACATAAAGCAAATCTCCAACAATCCTTCAGGGTTTAGATATATTGAAGAAGAAGTAAAAAGCAAGCCCCTAAAGAGAGAGAGAAGTGAAACAGAGGGTGCAACCCTTGGTCAGGGAGATATAAAAGGAAAATTAAACACAAATCACTACCAAGACATATAAAACAATAAACCTGACAGGAAGGGGACGGGTGGCGTCCCCCGCAGACATAAAGTTCTAAATGCTTATATACAAATGCTCAAAGTTCGGCTAACAAACAGGGTGAATTGAAAGCATTACTGCTTGGTCTTAAATTATACTGCCACTATTATTATTTCATAATAAATCATTCATTGTCAATAAAGCAATTTACCATTCATAAACAATAAATCAATTTCTGCTTTAAAAAGAAATTAAAAACAAAGAAACTAAAAAAGAAAGCTGCTTACCTTAACAGAGAGGAGGTGGGCTCCAGCCATTAGCAGTGCATTTAGAAAACTTCTGTCCGACATTGGGCATAGGGGAACACCATATCTCAATTGCATCATTATACATATATTGAGATCGGTAAGGTCGAAAGTTGCCATTCCTCACTTGTGGAGGTAGACATTGAATTTCTATAGAGAAAGATGAGTATGGAGTCACTGCCTATGAGATCAATGTATTGCAAAATTAGGAGAGATCTTCATGTTATAAACCTTGAAGTGGACCTATCGAATGTATTTTGTTTATGCTCTTTTTTTCCAATTTGCAAAGAAAAAAAGCTGTAGAACCTTTCTCTCTATCATGTGTATCCACCTCACCAGATGGATGGCCTAAGGAAACTTCAGACTACCATCGTGAAATTTGTTAAAATGACAATATCTTATGCATCTGATTGTGCTATATTCAACTTCCTTCCTTCAGTAAATAGTAAAGAATTTGTGAGAGCCTTCAAAATGTTATCTTGGTTTTCTCAACTTAAAAGAGCTTCAACTCATTTTCCCTAGGCAGCAGTTTCTGCATATTTTTTTTGTCAAGGAAATCGTTCTTACTTTCTCAATAGGTATATGGGAGAATACCAGAGAACAATTTCACCTCAAAAGTTGGTGATTGCAGCACAAGATATCAAGCATTTGCTTCAACGAACAAAGGCTAAGGTGTATCAAACCTAGAGGACATCTGGCAGAGGAAAGCTGATACCTGTATCCTTCCCCTAAGGTAGGGATCCCCAACTCTTCGGTTCATCTTCATGATGTTTGAGATTGTTCACTGACCCCCAAGTATTTATTACATTTAAATAATTTAGTGCTTACTTACCAACATCTAAAATAACAACAACAATAACAATCATACATTAGTAGCTTATATAAAAGACAGCCCAGAACAAGTACTGATGCAAATTAAAACTTGGAACTTGCTGAATGTGCTGGAAACAAAAAAAAGAATATTGAAATAATATAACAAAAACTCGATCAAAATCCCATCAAGGAAAAGTACTACACAATTAATTTCTACAAAGGTTTGAGGGGAATAAAGAACTGGAACATTTATGCAGAGAAGGAAAGAACAGTAAATCATTTACCCTGCTCATGCAAGAAATCACACAAATGATTAAAAACAACAAAATAACACAATAGCCAAAATGATTCACTAGAACAACTGTCAAAATTATCAGGTTCCAGAAACAAAAAATGGGTGGGAACATAAGAGTTGGAAAAGTAGTTAATCAACAGGTTAAAATATTGTGGGATTTCCCAAAACAAACAGATAAAGTCTCGGCTCATAACATACCACGTTTAACCGTGGTTGAAAATAAGAAAGTGTGAAACATTGACAGCAATATCACAGGATAATAGAATCAAAAACAAGAATTGAAAAAGTGTTAAGTTCTGAAAATCAAATTTGAAATATTTATTCGATTTTTATCCTGCTTTATTGTTTCTAAGTAATTCAAAATGCATAATACTCCTTCATACTCCTATTTTAATCTCTAAACAACCATATGATATAGGTTAAGCTGAGACTGATTGGTCCAAAGTCACCATGCTGACTTACATTATGGCATAATCTTGTCATGGTGGTCCTAGTCATTATTGGCATACTAGGTGCTATAACACAAAATCTTGGATGGCGTTTAAAACATCTGTACATTGACAAAATTTCCATCCACAAAAATGGAAATCTACAAAAGGCCTCACTACTTGAATCCACATTTTTGCTACCCTGATACATTATGACATCTTAGGTTCTTGGGAAGAACTTGATACAAATTAAGGCAAACACCAGCTAAAAAACTGGCATTGTTGTGTATTTATTAGTAGCTAAAACAGTCCAATAGCATCTACTTTTAAAAAAGCTCTTTCTGACTGAGCAGAAAGGAAACTACCCAAATAGTGGAGGAACAATCAGCTCCTAATTGATAAAATGATTGTGGAAAACTGCAGAAGAAGAAAAAAGGCATTCGACTCCCTGCCACATGACTGGATAATCAAGTGCCTAGAAATAATAGCAATCAGTGGAAACATCAGAAGGCTTGTGCAAGGATCTAAAGCACAGTGAAAGACACAGTTGCTGGTCAATGGTGATAGGCTGGGAGAGGTAATATCAAAACAGGAATCTTTCAAGGAGATTCAGTATCAATGCACCGATTTTTCTTTCAACAATACTAAAGAAGTCAGGGCATGGCTATAAAACATCAAAAACCTTTTTCCAGGCTACCCCACCTCCTTTACATGGACAATCTGAACTTGAAGCTCTATGGAAAAACATCATCTGAAATAGAATTGCTGCTGAACACTATCTGATGGCCAACTGATTTTCTGTTGCTCAATTCTGCCCATGCTTCCAAAAATAGCATGTTTTGCTGCCTTTTGGGACTATCACTTAGATAGTATTCATATAAATAATCCATAGATTCAGATGAAAACTGAAACAGCATTTTTACATGTTAAAGAAAAGAAAAATGACTCTTCTACAACAATACTTGTTATTCAAGTTATCTGTAAGTATCTCTGGTGAAAATGAAATCAAATACAAACACACAAAAGCTCCTTTCCTAAATCATCAGAATTTTTCATATTGATTGGAGCTGCAATCCTATGCATCCAATGTGTATAAGATTTCAGAGTAACCATGATCATTAAAAACATACATACCTGTACACTGAAGTTTTGTACTCCATCCATTCTTAGTACATAAGGCATCTGGTCTGTCAACATATCTGTATCCTTCATTACAGGAGAATCGTATTTTCTCACCTTCCTTATAAATGAACTTTGGAGAGAATATGGTTCCATGTTCTATATAGTCTGCCTGGCAAGTTATTTCTACTATAAAATGCAAACAAAAGTTTTTTTCCATTAATGTTCTCCGTAACCACGGGAATAATTAAAAAAACAGAAATGCTATTTAACAAATCTAAATGATTAGAAAGAAGTTTGTACTTGTAATCTCATTTTTCATCGTAATAGAATTCACATAGGATCACATGGAACCAATGGATTTTTATCATACTGGGATTAGATAATAATCAATGTTAATGCCAACTATTATTCAGTTATTTTCATAATCAAATGAAATGCTTTCAATGACACCCAGTGTCTTCATGTTAATATTAAACAGAAATGGGGAGGGTACAGAGCACTGAAGCACCCTGAAATCAGGATCTGTGGACTAGACCTCCCCTCCCATCAACACTGATTAGAACTGTCCCAGAGGACTTGACGTGTGAGCCTTCATTCTGGATTAAAGAAAACAAATAACAATTTTAAAAATTTAAAATCGCTAGCAAAAAGCTTGACAGGAATTGATATAAGTTTTAAATGAATTAAAAGTACAGTCACATTTGAAATGTTATTTTTACAAATTGCTTCTAAAACAATTTAGTGTTTCTTGACCTTGGCAACTTGAAGAGGTGCGGACTTCAACTCTCAGAATTCTGAGTCCACTCACCTTCAAGTTGCCAAGGTTGAGAAACACTGAACTAAATAAACCATAAGTATCTTTAAAGGAGATGCCAATTGCTTAGAGTTGTAGTGAAGACAGAATTGGTGGACTTTGATAAATAATGACAAGGAAAATGCAATAATGCAAAAGAGAGAAAACTTGAGATATGAGGGTGAGTAAAAACGTAGTGCCATTTTCTTTAGGACAGGTGGTATTACCAACACAGGAACATGTAGCATACATCAAAATGAAGCTGGTCCTCTGTGGATCACATCCCTACTTCTCAACATAGTCACTGTTTCTCTCAATAGCAATGTTCCACCTTTGAATGAGAGCATGTATCCCTGCCTCGTAAAATTTTGTTGACTGTTCTTTGAGCCACTTCTTCACTGCAGTTTTCACTTCCTCGTCACTGGAATAATGTTTGCCTCTCAAACCCTCTTTCATGGGGCTATAATCTAAAGTATTGTCCTCAAACACATTTTGTAATTGTCTGTGAATGTTCACAGGGGTTTCCCCCTCAGCAACAAGGAATTCAATCCCTGCTCTTCGTTTTTGATGTAACTCTAAGGGAGCAGCCATTTTGAATTTTCCTTGTGAGTCTAAAACCCTGAAAAGTAAGAAACAAAATATTTCAGAATGTAAATGATATAATCATTTATAACTGGAAAAATTTCGGGTATTTTTATCAAAAACTTCACCTGAAATAAAGAAAATGGCATTACTTTTTGACTCACCCTAGTAGAACAGATGATTATAAAATTACAGAGTGTCAGAAAGCATCAAAGGCTTAAGGACCTAGAGAAAAAGCCAAAAAGAAGGGGACCTGAGAAAAGCCGCCCTTTTAGTTTTGTACTTGACTTATTTTCCTTCTCGATAACAAATGAATGAAATAGTCATTTCTAGAAAATCGGGGGGGAAATGTAGAAGGAAGGAAGGGATAGTTGAAGAAAAGTATTTAAATTCATTTCATATTCAATTACGGTTGCTATGGTGGTACTATCTTGCAAATTTATTTCAAGCTTGAAGTGATAAACAGTGAACAAAGAATATGAATGAACCAGAAGCTTGCCTGAGGTGTTCTTTTTTTAATAGGAGTACCAGAAGAATATCCCAAATCCAATCCAGGATTCCAAGAGTCAGCTTAGGGTTGTGAAGCCATTCCAATTGTTAGAGGTTCAAAACTTCTTACATGATAAAATTCACAAGAACCTCACAATAGAACCAAGGCTTAAACATTGTTTCCAGCATAGAGAACATTGTGTCAGCTGATTCTTAAATCAGGATGTAACCAGCTGTCACAGAATTACTCCTTTGCTGGAGAAGAAACCTCATGGAATGTTGTTTACTTGACATACTGTAAGGATTTGGAGGCCTTACATCAACATTTGACTTCTTCAGCTGCCCAGGGAATCCCTGTGTTTGTTCAGCCTTATCTGAATCTTATCTTGGTGACTCCGGAGACAGATATTTCAAAGGTTCAGCTGGAGGAAGTTCTTTAAATTTGAATCTGAAGTCAGAGTCATGACATTGCTAGTTATTAAATTTAAAGTCTTCCCTTAAATATTGGCATCTTAGGAGACCTAGAAACCTTGCCTTTTCCATGGTAGCACCCTTTAATCTTACAGAAAGCGTTTGAGATCTAGCTTTCTCCCCCCCCCCCCTTAGAACTGGACTAAGGTGACCTAAGTTTGATTATGATATTAGGTTTTTGGTTTTAATATTTTTCATTGTTGATAGATTTGACTTTATATTTTGGTTGTGAGCTACCCAGTGCTTGGTATACAATGTAAATATAATATAATAATATAATATAATATAATATAATATAATATAATATAATATAATATAATATAATATAATATAATATAATATAATATAATATAATATAATATAATATAATATAATAATATAATAATAATATAATATAATATAATATAATATAATATAATATAATATAATATAATATAATATAATATAATATAATATAATATAATATAATATAATATAATATAATATAATATAATATAATATAATATAATATAATATAATATAATATAATAATATAATATAATATAATATAATATAATATAATATAATATAATATAATATAATATAATATAATATAATATAATATAATATAATATAATATAATAATATAAATATTTGTACATCAATCAGGTAGTGATTTTTTTTTTCATTTCTGGAAGAAGGCAGATGTAATAAATTACCTCTGTCGTTTCCTTTGACCCTCTATTCATTTCATACAGTAACATTCAACATTTCCAGCTATTTAGCAACTTTTAGACCTGCTGTTTCTTCTGTTCGAGTGGGTGGGCGGGCAGGCGGGCAGGGAAAGAAAGAAAGGAAGGAAGGAAGGAGCGAAGGAAGGAAGGAAGGAAGGAAGGAAGGAAGGAAGGAAGGAAGGAAGGAAGGAAGGAAGGAAGGAAGAAAAGAAAGAAAGAAAGAAAGAAAGAAAGAAAGAAAGAAAGAAAGAAAGAAAGAAAGAAAGAAAGAAATTCATGTAAAATAATGTGAAAAGGTACACTTGTGTAGAGTTAAATATATTGGCCCTAATCAGTAATGTACGCAACCTCTACTTACGGACACATTTTGGTGAAGGTGACCATCCATTTTTTGTGCATTCAACCACCTTTCCTCCATAATCTGTTTCAAGTGTAAATCCACTGTCACACTGTATTCGAATTAGATCCCCATCATGGTATATATTTTTTACAGATCGGAAAGAACCATTCAATACTCTTGGAGAGTTGCATGTAATTTCTGGACAAAATAAATCATATCTTATATCAAAAAAAGAGAAAAACTTGCATTTGTATCAGATATTAGCACAGAAAACAAAACCATTATACAGTATATATGGTTTTGAGTTTTTTTCCCCCAAAAGTTTTTTATTTTTTTCTCCATAACTCCATCTGTAAATCAATATACCTTAAAATATTACAATACAATATATAGTTATACATTTTGATCAATCATTCATAAATTCTTTATATATAACACTTTATTCCAGGTATATATTATGAAAATAATACTGTTTCAAAAAAAATCTAATTTTGTCTTCTGGGATCTCCACCAATTAATTCCAATTTTTTTCTCCAAATTAATTGCTATTAGCCAAATTTATCAAGATAGTTATTTTTTCCTCCTGTCTCTTAATTTGCTTCCTCCCCTTTCTTAATTTCTTTATTCATCTTTTTTTCTTATCCCCTATTTTATCGTAACTAAATGCCCAATAAAAGTTAAAAAAACTTCAATTATATAATTTATCTTAGGAGCTCATAATCATGTTTGTCATTCATACTTCTCATATTAATTATCATTGTTCCATCTATGTTATTCCAAATCAATTAATTCTTCAACCAACATAATGGATTTCTCAAATTCATTTGAATAGATCTCATATACAAAGTAATAAACAATAATAATATACTTTTTTAAACATTTGATCCATTTCCACTTTCTCTAATTCTTTGTTTTCTACATCAATACAGATATTTAATTATATTTAATAAAGAAATTGATCTAACACCATTATCAATTCATCCATCTAAAATACAATATTAACCTCTATAGAAAGAGCAAAAAAGCTCTTAACTCTTAACAAAATAATTATATTGATTATCTATATCAAATTCTAAACTATTAACATTCTTATCTCAATTAAATCTAATATAGTAATTATCAAAAAGGAAAAAAACATTTCTATAACATTTCAACACCCTTCATCCATTTCCTTTTAAGTTCTCAACTACTTCCTTTATATATATATATATATATTCTTCATCCCCATTTCTTTAGCTTCTTCCCCTTCTTTCTTTTATTTTTATACCAATAAATTATCTTTCCCCACTCTTTTTCTCCTTCTTAAATATGTTATTTGTATATATCTAGTTTTTTCCATTCCTTTTTTAACATTATGCATCTCAAAGCAATCATATCAATCTGAACATGATCATTTTTAATATCTTTTTCTCTTTTATCACTGTAAACCCCAGTGGAATCATTATATGTTTCAATATATTCATCAACATAGTCATTGATCTGTATTTCATTTTCAATATTCTTTTCCTTTTTATCATCATGTATAATATTTTCATCAATCTTCTTTTCTTCTGTTTTCTTCTCCATTTTTTCCTCTTGTACTTCATTCTTTCCTTTCTCAATTACTTCAATTCCAAGAGATCTTCTGAAATCATTAAGAAGATTGACAGAGGTGATAATTAATCTCACAAAGGAGAAGTTTGATCTTTTTCCGGACATCAGACATTAGAAAAGAAACCGCAGTTTAAAAGTCTAAGTAAAAATATTTATTTTGATACAAAAACAATAAATCTTCATTATCTACATCTCTGATATAAAAGTAGGTCTTGCTTCAATGGAAGCCAGGAACAGAAGGAAAGAATGGAATGCACATATGCGTACAAGAACATATCAATCACGTGCTCAGGAATGAACCATTATAATGAATAGGGATGCAGCTCCCTGCATATACATGTAACAGGCAATAAAATCACTGCGTGACAAAGATCTTTCAGAAATCCAGCCAATTCTTCATAATCAATTTCCTCCATGTCTTTAAAGTCACAGTTCTCAAATCCAAAAATTAGGCAAAGTCAAACTGTTACCAAGAGTCATCCAGGAGTGACACCAGTCCTTAATAATCACTTGTCTCTATATCTCAAAGTCACAAATCACTAATTTTTACAGTCCATCCAGCTGCTAACAAAGATATATTCCACAGCCTTTTTTAATTTATTAGTTTCTATTTTAGTAGTTAAGAGTCCAAGTTCTTCTGTTCCTTATATTATTAGCATTTATTTAAGTTCATTCTTATCCAAGCCAGTCCAGGCACTATCTTTCAGACAATAACAAAAAGCAATCTGTTTTAAATTTTTTCAGCTTTCAAAGAAGTTTTCCTGTTCAAGGTCAGCAGCTGTCTAAATATCCATGGTAATATTCCACCATTACAGTAATTTCTCCAACCAGCAGATGGCATTCTCCATTCCAATTCTTCCATTTTTTAAATCAATTCCATTTTTCAAATTATTTCCTCCAAATTTATCTTCCAAATTTCCTATTCCTCCACCAAGTCTTTTAAAAACAAAGTTCCAAATCTTTAATAATTGGGCTTTAGTTGCAATTTCCTTTAGCTTCATTACTCCATTGTCTCCACATGTTAAACAGCCGCTCCTTAATTCCTGGTCCTTTTGTTCCCCTTTAGATATCAAAATACTTCTTTTAACAATTTCTTTTGGCGATATCACTCACCAGCCTCTGTTTTCTTCACACTCTCCAGCACGAAGCTTTGGCTTTTCCTTCCCAGATCACTCCAATCTCACAATTCAATCCTTCTGTTGTGGCCGCCACAGCTAGGACGCCACTTAAGGATATATTCTGGTCGCCGCTGGCCGAGGGGACTAAGCCGGCTCCCTGGCTTTCCACTCACCCAGCCTACCAGCAGGCACCCCTCTTCTTCTCCACCCCTCCTGGGTGGTTCTGAACTGGTTCTGACCGAACCAGGTCTCCAAATGGCGCAGATATCAGAGCGAGGGGAAACTACAGAGCGAGGGGAAACCACAGAGCGAGGGGAAACCACAGAGCAAGGGGAAACTCCGTGGCATGGTGGTGTTGGCCACGCCTTCCTCGGTTTTGACTTTCTGACTCACAAGGGTGAGTCAAAAAGTAATGCCATTTTCTTTATTTCAGGTGAAGTTTTTGATAAAAATGCCTGATATTTTTCCAAGTTATAAATGATTATATCATTTACGTTCTGAAATATTTTGTTTCTAACTTTTCAGGTTTTTAGACTCGCAAGAAAAATTCAAAATGGCTGCCCCCTTAGAGTTGCATCAAAAGCAAAGAGCAGTGATTGAATTCCTTGTTGCTGAGGGGGAAACCCCTGTGAACATTCACAGACGATTACAAAATGTGTTTGAGGACAATACTTTAGATTATAGCAATGTATGCAGGTGGGTCCATCGTCTGAATGATGAAAAGGTAGGAACTGTGAGCGTAGCCGATAAACCCCATTCTGGCTGACCGTCCTCTTCTGTGAATCCTGCCAATAAAGCAAAAGCAGATGCTCTGATCAGAGAAGATAGGCGCATAACTCTTGATGAGTTGGCAGAAAACCTTGGAGTGAGCCATGGAAGTGCTTACAACATTGTCGAATCACTTGGCTTTTCAAAAGTGTGTGCCCATTGGGTACCGTGACAGCTGACTACCAAACACAAGACTTACAGGGTCAATGCCTGCACTGAACTTCTCAAACAAAGTCCAAGAGACAACACCTTCTTTCGAAGACTCATAACAGGTGATGAAACATGGGTTCATCATTATGAACCGGAATCAAAGAGGCAGTCAATGGAATGATGCCACTCTGCATCACCACAACCAAAAAAGTTCAAGACGCAAAAGTCAGCTGGAAAAATCATGGTGACTGTCTTTTGGGATGCTCAAGGTGTCATTCTGGTTGCTTTCTTGCCAAGAGGAGAAACAATAAACTCTGAGGCCTACATTGAGACGAGGCTCAGAGCAAGAATCCGACAAGTGAGACCCAACTTGCCAATCAACAAAGTCCTCCTTCTGCACAACAATGCTCGACCACACACAAGCATCAGGACAAGGGAGACAATTGCCTCATTCGGGTGGACAACTTTACCGCATCCTCCATACTCACCAGATTTAGTGCCTTCAGACTATCATCTCTTCAGCCCCATGAAAGAGAATTTGAGAGGCAAACATTATTCTAGTGACGAGGAAGTGAAAACTGCAGTGAAGAAGTGGCTCAAAGAACAGTCAACAAAATTTTATGAGGCAGGGATACATGCTCTCATTCGAAGGTGGAACATTGCTATTGAGAGAAACAGTGACTATGTTGAGAAGTAGGGATGTGATCCACAGAAGACCAGCTTCATTTTGATGTATGCTATATGTTCCTGTGTTGGTAATTATACCTGTCCTAAAGAAAATGGCATTACTTTTTGACTCACCCTAGTGTGTGTGTGAGTGTGTGTGTGTGTGTGTGCTTTTCTGTCGAGTCACCTGGCATACCCAAATATGGGGCTTCCTTTTGCCTTTCAGTCCCACTCCGGGGGGCATCCAGGCTGCAAACCATATTTTCAAACTTACAAAGAACTAATAAAGAAATAAAGGGAGACTAGTATAGATCTATTTCAAGCTATTTATCTCTCATCAGCTAGCCATACCCTTCTAGGATTTTGCCTTTCTGCCCCACAAGGAAGCAGTATGCTCCCTCCCATATTTGGGTATACCAGGTGACTCGACAGAAAAACATTTAATCCTTCCCCTGGCTCAGCTGATAAGGGAGAACAACTTGTGGCTTAGAGGGTAAAAACACTGCCTAACAAGGCAAGTAGCCCAAGTTCAAATCCTAGAAGTGTATGGCTAGCTGATGAGAGATAAATAGTTTGAAATAGATCTATACTAGTCTCCCTTTATTTCTTTATCAGTTCTTTATAAGTTTGAATGTGTGTGTGTGTGTGTGTGTGTATGTATGTGTATATATATGTATGTATGTATATGTGTGTGTATATATATATATGTATGTATATATGTATGTATGCATATGTGTGTGTATGTGTGTGTGTGTGTGTGTGTGTGTGTAACATTTTTTTGCTGATAAATGAAAATAAAGGGAGACTATTATAGATCTATTTCGAGCTATTTTGCTCTCGTCAGATAGCCATACCCTTAGTGGGATTTGAACCTGGGCAGTCTGCTTGTAAGGCAGCAGTTTTTAACTTCTAGGCCACAAGGTTCTCTTCCCTATCAGCTCTTCACCAGGAAAGGGTTATAAATGTTTCTGTCGAGTCATCCCGGTGTATGAAAGAAAACATCACAGCTTCCTTTTGCCTTTCGGCCCCTCCTGGGGCCATCCAGGCAGTTTTTATAGCCAACAAACTATATTGTCTGTATGTGTAACATTTTTTGCTGATAAATGAAAATAAAGGGAGATTATTATAGATCTATTTCGAGCTATTTTGCTCTCATCAGATAGCCATACCCTTAGTGGGATTTGAACCTGGGCAGTCTGCTTGTAAGGCAGCAGTTTTTAACCTTTAGGCCACAAGGTTCTCTTCCCTAAGAGAATTCCCTATATTCCCTAATATATATATAAAATTTCTTGGTGTCTAAAATAATACTGTGAAATTATCCATCCCAATTAAAAGCACTTTAATACTCTTGGGTTTATTTGGAAGATCGTAAATAAATTCAACAAGTTGCTGTAATTGTTCTTTCCCTGCACTTTAGTGTTTAATTGAAATGTAAAGCTACAATGTGATGCCCCCATAGTTGCTATTGAGTCCCACTGTCAGTCCCAGTAGCATTTTTAGTCACCTGAAATTACAAATTTAGGGCTCAATATTGCAGTGGTTCTGCTCTTACCTGATGTTATAGGTGGGCTCAGTTACAGTGCTGATAGATGATCTTGAACTTTCCAAATAACCACTGCTTATCCATCTTGGATGGCAAGACAACATTCACTAAGGGTCCCCAACTATCACTTTGGTCAGGAAATGATTCTTCTCTTTGCAGCTCCCCTCTTCTGGAACAGCTGCCCTAAGATGCTGCCTCTCTCCTCACCTACAGGCAACTATAGAGCTACAGGGACATGTGTATGTATAAGTGTGCAATTTTTATTATTTTGTTCCTCTTTTTATATCTGTAAATTGCCTAGAATCCACAAGGAGCAACATGATAGAGAAATGCCATGAATGCCAAACAAACATCTCCATGAAGTTCTTCCTATGCCTATATAGAAACTACTGGTTCTGGGAGATGTTAAACTGCTACAATTGTGAAATCCACTAATCCACTAGTCCCAAGATCAGAAGCAAAGCAATGTTTTCTAGCAGTAACAAAAAAAAGTTCCTATATTCTTGTTAGTAACCGAGTTGGAATTTCTATTGTTAGAATAGAAGCGGTATATAAGTCTAAGTGCTATTGCTACTGCTGTATGGATTTTGGTGTGGTAATAGTTTATGAATTCTTTAAAAATATAAGTTTAGTAACTCAGCTGTGGGGTTTGCTTTTGGCAAAAGCAATTACTGTAGCATTCAAAGATACAAACCACAGGTGCCCAACTCATGGTGTCACATGATGTATCGTGACATTTTTTTCACTTCACGGAGCTGGGGTGGGTGTGGCCTGCATGTGACGCATCCGGCCTGTGAGCCACCAGTTTGACACTCCTGATATAAACAGTATTGCCAAGCAGATATATTATCCTGCATTTATGAATGAACAACCTTTTTGAAAAATTCTCAAGGATGAATGTGCTGTTGTTACACTAACTTAGCCACAGTTTGTAAAATTAAACTTTTTGAGTCA
The DNA here is from genome assembly GCA_023053685.1 of Diadophis punctatus similis. Lineage (NCBI taxonomy): Eukaryota > Metazoa > Chordata > Lepidosauria > Squamata > Dipsadidae > Diadophis > Diadophis punctatus. The sequence goes on along the minus strand of JALIGW010000003.1, from coordinate 83,651,580 downwards.
CCTTCACAATTAGGAATTACAGGTGGTATCACATCACAATGGATTATAGAAGCTGATTGGGAAGCATTTGCTGCCAGGACATATCCGGTTTTACAGGTCAGCTCGATAGAATGACCACGTTGCACAAATGTATTTTCAAGTGCATCCGTTCCATCTTTAACTTCTATCTTCTGCCTTTCCATTTCAGCCTTGGGAATCATACAGGGATCTCAGATGAAAAAGAAAATAAATCTGTTAGAGAAGAAGTCAGGATCCAAATGTGTCATATTATCTTGTTGCAGAGGTCTAACAATAGAATTTAACTTTTATCTAGTACCCAGTTCACCTCAGATGTAGAACTGAACCCATATATAAAGGAGAGATGCTGTAGGCAAGACCAATTAAATCATATTTATGTGAGAAAGAATGAAAGCAGTGAATGGATCCTAATGTTTGAAAATGCTGAGGAAAATTGGATGGAGACTTTCTCTTCTGCTTACCGAGGCAAATGGGTACTTCTGTCCAGGTCCCATTGTCACAGAAAGATCTGTTCCCACCTTCCATGGCATAATACTTTTGGCATCTGAATTGAACTGAAGAGCCAGATCTATACTGCTTTTCAGATAAAGTAGAAATGTCTCCGTTCTCAATCCTGGGTGGACCACTGCAGTTTTGCCCTCTTTCTATTAAATATGAAAGCATGAAGGGTAAAGACTTTGGCCTTATTCCAACCTAAAGCTTTGAGATTATCAATATTTCTTGACTTTGCAAAAGATGCCAATAAATCTGTTTTAAGGAACATTCATTCAAGTTGTATGTGTTTATTGTATTTTTGAAATATACACAAAAAAACAGCAATATACATCTATTGAACAGATAATCTAAGTAACGGCTAATATAAAAGCATCTTAAAAATGAACAAATTAACAATGCCTCCTCTAAGGATTAACATATTAAATTGATATAAATCACCAAAATATTTGCACATATATTAATAATATTTTAAATTACACAGAAACTTAATCTGTGTTTATTGTGAATCTATGATAAAAAATTACAAAGCATAATTTTTTCTTAGCAAAATACCCTTTTCTAAAATTAACAATTATGTTTATATATATATATATATATATATATATATATATATATATATATATATATATATATATATATATATATATATATATATATATATATATATATATATATATATATATATATATATATATTCTTTTCTTTAAACGAAGCAATCAGTTTAAATAACTTTTTTTCTTGCTGTGGAAAATAATATATATTTCTAGTAGCAGATATTAATCTTTATAAACTATCATCATTAATATTAGCCAAATTAATCATTATATTCTTTCAGATTCTTTAATATTAAAGAGAGAAAAAACCTTTCTTTTGCATCCTCTTTAAAACTCTAAACTTCTCTTTTAAAATATTAGTAAAATCTCTAAATTCTAATATGTTTTTTAAGCTTCCCCTTAAGATAGATACTTTCAAATACACTTTCAATAATATTTTACAAAATTAAGGGATTACTGAAGCATTATATATAAAGAAAAAGAACACATTTTCAAACCCACTTTACAAACATGGAGTTACATTAAAACTTTTTTTCAGTTACATATATCAGATTGGTAAAAAAAATCCATCCTAATTCCAATTAACTCATTAAATTTATGTCACTCCTTCCAGTTTATCTTTTTATAAAATCTTTTTCTTTCTCTAAGATATCTATCAAGTAATTATAAACTTCTCTTTTTCTCAGAGATTTCTCAATCTCATTAATGTTCATGAAGAAAAAGTCTGAAACTTGTCCTCTCCAAAGTTATAAATTAGCTTGGAACTCTTCCTTCAATTGCACTGGGAGGTTTACATCATCATCATCATCATCATCATCAAGACTGGTGGCAGATTTTTATTCCAAAGTTGCAGTTGGGTCCTTTGCACTGTCAGCTACTTGTGAAATTGCCTCAATGGTTTGGTAACTTTCTACACATAATTGCATCTCTGAATTACTCATCTTTCTTCCAATTAGCAGAGGTAATCTCTGAATTGCTCATCTTTCTTCCAATGAGCAGAGGTGGCGCAGCGGTTAGAGGCAGTACTGCAGGCCACTTTAGCTGACTGTGATCCGCAGGTCAGTAGTTCAAATCTCACCGGCTCAAGGTTGACTCAGCCTTCCATCCTTCTGAGGTAGGTAAAATGAGGACCCAGATTGTTGGGGGCAATATAAATATACATTGCTTACTGGTGTAAACTGCTTAGAGAGTGCTTGCACTGTGAGGCGGTATATAAATCTCACAAACAAACAAACAAACAAACAAACATTTACTTGAATAGTTTTAGTAACATCTTTAGAACAGACTTGATCTATTTTTATTTTATTTTATGTATTTTATGTATTTATTTCATCAAGCATGTATTAGATAACAGATATAAGTATAAACATAATTATGAATACATGAAATGGATACAAATAAAAGGGAACATTAGGACAGGGATGGTAGGAACGCTAGTGCACTTATGCACGTCCCTTAAAGACCTCTTAGGAATGGGGTGAGGTCGACAATAGACAGTCTAAGGGTAAAGTTTTGGGGGTTTGGGGAAGAAACCACAGAGTCAGGTAGTGCATTCCAGGCATTAACGACTCTGTTACTGAAGTCATATTTTCTGCAATCAAGTTTGGCGCGATTTACCATAAGTTTATATCAGTAGTGAGTTCTAAAACCCATTGGTACCGGTTTGTGCGTGCACTTGTGTGCGCGATGCTTCTGCACATGTGCAGAAACATCCCGGGAGGGTGGGTGGAGCCTCCTGCCACTGCTACCAGTTCACAGAACTGGGCCGAACTGGGAGCAACCCACTGCTGGTTTGTATCTATTATGTGCTCGTGTATTGTTGTGGTTGAAGCTGAAGTATTCATTGACAAGTAGGACATTGTAGCAGATAATTTTTTATGCTACGCTTAGGTCACATCGAAGACGGCGAAGTTCTAAGTTGTCTAAGCCTAAAATGTCAAGTCTGGTGGCATAAGGTATTCTGTTGCAAGGAGAGGAGTGGAGGACTCTTCTCATGAAATATCTCTGTAGTCATTCAATTAATGTCTGATATGCAGTGCGGGTTCCAGACTGTATTCTGGAATTGGTCTAGCAAAAGTTTTGTATGCCCTAATTTGCAGTTCAATATTACCGGAGAAGAAGCTACACAAGATTAGGTTAACAACTCTTAAGCCTTTTTTGTAATGCTGTTACAGTGAGCTCTGGCACTTAGGTCATTTGAGATGAGTACTCCAAGGTCCTTGACAGAATGAGGATCGTCTACGAGGTCGTATCCACCCAGCTTGTATTTTGTGTTCTGATTTTTTTTGCCAATGTGTAAGACAGAGCATTTGTTGGTTGAGATTTGGAGTTGCCAATTGTTTGACCATTCTGACACATAGTCAAGGTCTTTTTGTAGGGTAGCAATATTGTCGGTGGTGTTGAATAGTTTTACATAATCAGTGAAGACAACACAGTTGCTTATAATCTGATCACAAAGGTCATTTATGTAAAGTATAAAGAGTGTGGGTCCTAAAACGCTTCCTTGGGGGACACTGCTGTTAACTGGTGCAGGGTTTGATAGGCCATTATCTATTTTGACTACTAGTGGCCTGTTTGATAGGAACACAGTTATCCACTTATGCAGGGATCCGGAAATGCCATAAGATTTTAGTTTTAGAAGTAGTTTGTCCTGTACTACTGAATCAAAGGCTTTACAGAAGTCTATATAAATTGCGTCTATTGCTTTACCCTGGTTGAGTTGTGAAGTCCATATGTTCTTGCAGTGTAAGAATGGCAGATTGCAGGATTTTTTTTAAGCCAAACTGCTTGTTTGAGAGTAGCTTGTTGGTCTCTAAATAGAGGATAATGGATTGGTTTATGACTGATTCCATGACTTTGTATGTGATGCAACATAATGAGATTGGTCTGTAATTTTCAAGGCTGGGGTCACCCTTTTTGAAGATAGGGATGACCATGGCTAATAACCATAAGCTATGCAAGGAGCTGGTTTTGAAAGATATTTCATAGATTATGCTAAGAGGTTTCACTATGGTGGTTGAGAGCTTTTTTAAGAAGTAGACACATAGTCCATCAGGGCCAATAGATAGAGATGGTTTTAGATTGCATAGTGCCTTTTCAATGGCATCTTCTGTGAAATCAACATGTAGTAGATCATTGTGATTAGTTGTGGTACAGTTGGGAAATGTGGGGCAAGATCTATAGCTGTTTACAAAGACTGAACTGAAGAATGTGTTGAAGAGGTTGGCCTTAATGGTTTCATCATTGCAGTATTTCCCATTTGGTCCTTTTAGTGGTGGGATGGATCTTGAGTCTTTAAGTTTGTTGTTTACAAAATTATAGAAGGCCCGAGTGGATTTCATGCATAGTAGGTTTTCTTCTTGTTTGCTGTGATAATTGGTGCATTCTGCCTTTATCTGTCAGCATAAGAATTTGTAGTGACTTTTGAAGTTAGTTACATAACCAGTTTTGTTTTTACGCCAAAGAGGAGTGTTTTTTTGGACTGAAGCTTCCTTATTGTTATGGGTCATTTGTTTTTCCTGGTTTTGGGGATTATTAGTGGTACGTGTAGTTTGATGGTTCTTTTGACTTCTTGTAAAAAGATGTTATAATGGTCATTGGCAGTGATGCAGTCAGTGAACAGAGTTTACCAATCAAGAGATGAGAGATCATCAGTTGTGAGATCATAATTGGTTTTTCTAAAGTTATACTTTGGGATCTTGTCATTTTGATCGTCTTTGTAAGGACATAAATTGAGACCAAAGTCAATCATGCTGTGGTCACTGTTTGAAAAGGGTTTGTTTATTTGTAGACCATAGATTGAGTTTAAATTATTGCAGAAGACGGGGTCTAGGCAGTTGTTGAGGCTAGTGTTGTTTGTTACAAGTTAATCGAATCCCAGATTAGTAACGGCATTGTACATGGTTGTATGTATTGGTTCTGTTGTACATTCATTGAGGGTCCAATTAATAAGAGGTAGATTGAGGTCACCAAGGAAGATAAGAGGGTGTGGGGAAGAGACTACCCATGTTATTAGTGAAGTTAGTTTGTTAGCATGTACAAGGTCGTAATCAGGGGCTCTGTAACAAAGTAAGAATCGAAATGTGGTGTTTAGGGACAGTTCGCATACGATGGTTTCAAGAAGAGCAAGCTCCTGTGTAACTTGAATATTTTTTAGATGTAGGGATTTTTTATAGAAGATAGCAACACCACCTCCTCTATGGATTTCACGGTTGGACCAGTAAACATGATGGTCTCTTACTGTAATAAGAGTAAGAATAAGAGTCTGGGAGGGATGAATTGAGCCACATCTCGCAGACAAATATAATATCGAATATAGCTGTATTTAATAATAGGAGAAATTCTGGTATTTTTTTATTAGGTTCTTGCGTTAAGTAGCTTGCATTTAAGGCCTGTGGCAGTGGATTTTGAGGAAGTTAAGGGCGTGCATTCCTAGTATTGGTTGTTGTGCTAGTGGTGGTTGTTGAGGCGTGAGCCATTGTTCTTACTTTTAATGCAGTCAGCGCGGTAGTCAATGTATAAGTCATTTTCACCCAGGTCCTGGCGTCTTTTGAGTTCAGTGCGCAGTTCACGGGAACGGATTCATGGGAGCGGATTCTATAAAGTGATGTTTCTACTGACTCCTGTTATTCCTAGGCATTGGATTATCCAGTCATGAGGCAGAGTTTAATGTCTTTTTTATTTTTAGATAATTTTTATTAGACATTTTTTTAAAAAAACAAAAAAATCTTCTTTTCAACATTTTTGCATCAGTATACATTTTTTACACATCCATTTTTTTCTCTTACATTCAATTTGCCATTTATACATATAATTCTAATATTAATTTATATACAGAGATAACAATGTACTCAATTTCAATTATACATTCTATGTCCATTCTTTTTTCATTTATTTATTGCTACCTTTCAACTCCTATGTCTTCCTTCTGTACACTTTCCTTACCCTTTATCCCTCTTCTCTAGCCATTCATACTATTTCTCCCATACTTTATAATATTCTGTTTCCTCTTTTTCTTGTATTTCTTTTGTAAGTTTGTCCATCTCTGCACACTCCAAAACTTTTCTAATCAATTTTTTTCCATTGGTATATTATTATTTTTCCAATTTTGTGCATATATTATCCTTACCGCTGTTATAATATGTATAATTAAATATTGTGTTCTTTTCTCATAGTCTTGGGGAGTATTCGTAATAAAAATATTTCAGGCTTCATCTCTATGTGCTGTTTGGTTATCTCTTCTAATTGTGTTCTAATTTTACTCCAATACTGTTTTGCTTTGGGGCACGTCCACCACATGTGGTAATATGCTCCCTGGTTTTGTTTACATTTTCAACAGGTTGATGGGATATTGGGGAACATTTTAGCCAACATTGCCGAGTTGAATGCCTTTTTGTAGTCAACTCATGCTACATTCAGGATGGTCTTTCTTCTCTTGCAGTTTTCCAAAAGCATTTTGTCAATTAGGAGTTGATCTTTTGCTCCTCTGCTATTGGTGTGGTTTTCTATCTGCTCAGGGAGAAAAAGATTTGGAATTTTTACTTTCTATCAAGTCCTTATCAAGGACCTGGGATAGGCAGATCTGGATGTTAAATAGTGGTGGTGGTGGTGGTAGTGGTGGTGGTGGTGGTGGTGGTGGTGGTGGTGGTGGTGGTGGTGATGATGATGATGATGATGATGATGATGATGTTTTAAGATTTAATCTTCAATACGATTCACAGTCTGGGACTGGTAAAAACTTAACAGTTCAAGTCTTAACCTAGGACCTAAGAGCTGTTAAGGTAATGTCTTACCTAATGTATATATGCAGTTCCAAGTTAGGTGGGTTTTTTTCTCAATATCAGAATATTCAGATCTACAGTAACAAGTTCAAAATTTCCATGTATCTTCTGCACCAGAAACAAATTCCTTGTGTGTCCAATTACACTTGGCCAAATGATGTATTCTAAAGTATTCTAAATTCTAAAAATCAATGGGGAAGCCAGATTCACTTTACAACTCTGATACAACTCTGAACAACTGCAGTGACTCACTTAGCAACTATGGCAAGAAAGGACATCCAGCCAACTTCAAACAAAAGAGTTTTTTTTAAATCATGCAAAATATGGGTCTCCCCTAATGATATGATGATCATATATTTTATACAACCTTTGCAATTTTTGAAACAAATTCCTATGCTTACCAATATTATGCATATCTTCAACCACATGAAAGAATAATTCTTAACTGAAACTCAAGATTTTGGATTGAACCTTAGAAACAATTCATATCTTTGGGGAAATGCCAGAACATTCTTCTCCAAGCAGATGTGCTTAATATTTTTTTTTGTTTTAGATTACATCTACTAAACATTTAAGCCAAGATGTGATTTCAGTGAAGGTTAATTCATTTTTGAAAGAATGTGATTTAGAAGCAAATGTTCATATTTATTATGTTATGTTATATTAATTCATTTAATTAGTTCTAATCTCAAAGGAATCCATTTTATTTGCCACATGCTTACCAGAGATACATAACGGCAACTCCATGTAACCGTCAACACACTTTCTGACAGATGGAACCACAAGGACATATCCCTCACTGCACTGAAATTGCAGGCTATGATTACTTTGAATAAACTGAGTTTTTCTTTGGTCTCCAAACACAAACAAGTATTTTGTTGCTAGCTGTTGTCTTGTGATACGGCATGGTGCTAAAAAAACAGAAAATAAAGTAGATCTTTTCAATGGAGGTAATTTGTCCATTGGTTTCCCTCTATTCCATGCAGTATTGCAGGATAATGCTGCCAACTGCCAGAGTTCAATTCTCACCACCTCAACATTGACTCAGCCTTCCATCCTTCCGAGGTTGGTAACATGAGGATCCAAATTGTTGGAGGCAATGCACTGACTTTGTAAACTGCTTAGAGAGTGCTGTAAAGCACTGTGAAGTGGTATATAAGTGCTATTGCTATTGCTAATACCTTTAAAATATTTTCTGAGCTATCCAATAAATATTATAAAGTCCTTCATTGAATTAATCCCATCCTAATATCAGTAATGAGCAGAAAAATTAAACTTGGGGAGCTGATGGCTTACCCAAGCATCTTGGTGGATGAGGTGTCCATTCTTGTCCCTTACACTGAATCCATTCAGGTCCTTCCAAGACATAGCCAGGGTTGCACCTGTATTGCACTTGGTCATTTTCCAGATATTTGGCTTTCTCAGCGCTCACAATTTCCCCAAAGTCAATTTCATTTGGTTCTTCACATACTGAAATTATATTTACATACAATTATCTTACTTGCTTAGACAAGTTTACTTTTGCTATTTAATCTCATGAATGTGTCATGAACTGTGAAATAAGTGGATTGTAACTCCAAGACTAGATAAGACAGATACTTCAGACAGATAACCATCTGTCTGAAGTAGTGTAGGGTTTCCTGCATAAGCAGGGGGTTGGACTAGAAGACCTCCAAGGTACCTTCCAACTCTGTTGTTGTTGTTGTTGTTGTTGTTGTTGTTGTTGTTATTATTATTATTAATTATTATTAATTATTATTATTATTTATTACTATCTGCAATATGTAACCTTCCCTAGCTGATGCCTAACATTGAACAATTCTGAGGAGGCAAGCTACTTTATTAAACATCAACCAATTGTTTAAAGAGGGCAAACTAGAAGCTCAGCACTAGCAACTCCCAGGCAATCATAAAAACAATAAAAATAAATGATTGGCTTAAAGGTTCAATTAGTATTAATATAAGCAAATATAGTCTTAGCTTCTGTATCTGGTGAAATGAATATTATCCTCCGTGTCTGCCCCAAAGGATATTCTCACCATTTAGATATCTATTTAGATATCTATTTATTGCTTTGGTATGTATCCTGAGGTAAGCCTAATGGAGATACATCTCTAAAATTTCAAACCTTTGACATATGCATAAAAAGTTGAAACATCTCCTTTGCATAAAAGGTTACAGTCTGAAATCTTAATTAGGATTTATTGCCAGGAATAGTCCTGTTTGTCTATAATCTCTCATTTTTAGAACATTAACCTCTGAGTGGAAATATGATGTGGAAATATATTCAGTAATTATATTCCATTTTTACACCTGTTCATTTCAACTTTTGGGTATCCTTTTTGCTTTTAAGTAAAATAAATCATTAAACACAAATGCTTCGATGAAAGGGCCGGGAGATAATTCAGTGATTAAGGGCCTGGAGACTAAAACATGTGAAGAACAGTTGCAGAAATTGGGTATGGCTAGACTAAAGAAAAGAAGGACTAGGGGTGACATGGTAGCAGCATTTCAATATTTGAGGGGCTGACACAAAGAAGAGGGGATCAACCTATTTTCCAAAGAGGCAAGACATGAAACAAAGCATTGAAAGTAATTAAGGAGAGAAGAAATCCAGAACTAAGGAGAAACTTCCCAACAATGAGAAAAATTAACCAATGGAATGGCTTACCTTCAGAGGTCATGGGTGCTTCATCATTGGAGGCTTTTAAGAAGAGACTAGACAATCACTTGTCTGAAATGGTATAGAGCAGTGATGGCTAACCTTTTTGTTGTCGCGTGCCAAAAGCACGCCCACACCCATAATGCAATGCACGTGTGACACCCCTATGCACACCCCTCTGCACATGTGTGCGCAATCCCCCTTGATCCCCCACCCCTTGACTCCCCACCCATGCTCCATCATGCCCCATTTTGGGCCTAATAGGCCTCCCTGCAGCCTCCTGGGAGCAAAAATAGGCCATGAGGGGCCACGCCACACCCCCGTGCCCCATTTTGGGCCCAGTAGGCCTCCATGCAGCCTCCTGGGAGCAAAAATGGACCACGGGGGATAGTAGGTGTCATGCCCCCGTCGGAGTCTGACTCTGTGGTGGAAGAAGAGCTGGAACAAGAACTGACAGCAAGTGAGAGGGCAGCTCTGTTGGCCTTGGAGGAAACTGGGGAAGGGCAGAGTGAGTCCAGGCAAGGCTGTTCGGAATTAGCAAGGCCTGCAGGCAGGGAGGAACTGAGTTCAGCCAAGGAGCATGAACCACCGCCTTCTGATGCAAGGGTGTGGAGAGTGCAGAGGAGTCGGGATCAGCTCAGATGGAGGAGGCCACTCCCGAGGAAAGTGCTCCTCCCAGCACAGCTGGGGAATGAGACTTAAGGAGATGCTGTGAGGAGGAGTGTTAGGACTCTGTCAAAATGGTTGGGTTGGCAATATATAAACAAGCCAAGAATGTCTGTTTGTATGTATTGATGTAATATAGCTTTAAACTGTATGCTATGTTCTAATTGGCTGTAGTATTGCAAGTTGCCATAAGAGGGAGCTAGAGATCATGGCTTATTCTCTCTGTTGTTTTATTCTATATTGACTCTCTGACTTGATAGTGATCTCTGTGTTGTGTTCAGTTACTCTCTCGGATATTCTGTTGTGTTTGTAAGCTTTAATATCTTTGTTGAATGTGTATGACAAAGACAAGCTGGTAAGAAGATTATTGTACTTTTAGATATTGACTGATTTGAACATGTATGACCTGGACTGTTTATTTGAACTGTGCTATTTCTTAAAGTAAACACTATATGCACGTTAACGTATCTCTGTGTGTGACTGGATAATTACTCATATCTACTGCAATATCCCGCTTCTGTGTGCATGTCCTTGATAACTCAAGGATTGCTCTGCACTCACCTTATCAAGCAGCATTTATTGGGAACAAATGCTGAGTTCCTGGAGTGTTGTGTGTTGACATTTGAACTTGCCAAGAATCCTTGCATTCCTGTGTGGCATTTGGGACTGATTATCTTTTGCTCCCTGAACTCCTTGCTTTATTTTTGTTTTGCTAAATAAATTGGGGATTTATTGCTGTGCAGCCTTGGTGCAAACAGCGCTGGGCTGGAGTAATTGCGACCAGAGGCTGTTTGGAGTTTATTTGGGGGAGATTTGGAGCACTAAAAGGGCCAGTTTGAACTGCCAGCTCTTTGTGTTATCTCTGTGCCATGCCCTGGGTCATCATAGTAGGCCTCCCTGCACTTATAATGCATAATGCAATGCGTGCGTGACACCCCTGCGTGCCCCGCCAACCCGCGCATGCACGCATGACCCCCTGTGCTCCCCCATCCCCCCACTCATGTGCATGTGTCTCCCCCATGCACCCTGCCCCTACGCATGCGTGGCAGAGACCCGGTGGGAGGTGTGCGTGCATGCACGGTGGAGCTGAGCTGGGGCGACAGCTGATGTGCCCACAGAGAGGGCTCTGTGTGCCACCTGTGGCACGCGTTCCATAGATTCACCATCACTGGTATAAAGTCTGCTGCTTGAGCAGGGGGTTGGACTAGAAGGCCTCCAAGTTCCCTTCCAACTCAATAATAGAGTATTCTGTACTCTATTCTGTATTCTGTTCTGAAGTAAACTTTTACATCAGTTTTAATGTAGCATTATTAGACATGGCAATCACTTGGTTATTGTTGTATCAAGGTCTTTATTAACTGAAACAAAATCCCTCAAAAGGGTGTGAATTTACAATACCGATACAAAGTATTTTGCTATTCACAAATCAGTTGCTGAAGATATTTTGCATTTGAGAGGAAAATTGTAAATATAAGTCTGAGATATTCTTAAGCTATCTGCCATTACAAATTTCCAGAAAGCCACAGATGGAAAATTGAACTCTTTAGCTTCATTAAAAATAACTGTTCCTTTAATGAATAGCGTAGAAACGGTTTCGCTTAGTAACCCTTTGATTTCTCTTCTTCTTAACTTACCATTTTGAGAAGAGCAGCCTGGCCAGAGAAGAAAAGCAGCAACCAGGAGCAGCCAGCCCTTCATAGCTCTTCAGGCAATGTCTGACTACCAAACCTCAGTTCAACAATTTTGATATCTCAGCTCATTTTTTCCAGCTACTACCGTCCCTTCATCATTTTATGTTTATTTGTTGTCAAGGAACCTGGGAGGAGGAAATATTACTGGAATAATATGGCAACAAAGAAATGAAGGAAATAGTTCAGCTTTTAGGCATTGCTTCAAACTCTTCAGAAGGAAAAATTATCACTTGCATTCAAGGGTTGATAAGTAGAAGAAGCTAACAACAAAATTATTATGCAAACAATTTTCTCATTCTTCCAGCTCTTAACACTGTATTTTTATTGTAAAGAACCCAGGATGACTCAGATGAAATAGGCACTGTAGAAATTTGATGATTGGGGAGTTGGGCGGCATACAAATCCATTAAATTAAATTAAATTAATTGAATTACATTTGATATCCAACATACCTGTTTTGCATTTATTCTGTCAATAGTTATATGAACCACAAGTTTGCAGCTATCCAATACTTTCCGTAAATGATTCTGAAGTTTAACAATCTTTAGTCAAATGTAGTTAACCATTAGCCAACCTTATCAGAGAGTATGTTCGTGCACTTTGGTACCTGCTCCCCCCTAGATACTGCAGATCTAGGATTGTGTTGCACTTCTATGACTATCCAGAGGAACAAAATAGCATCAACCCTCAGGGGCTACAGAAGAACAGAGAAAATAACATTACTTCATATCAAAAGGATGCAAAATTTACTCTTCTCCTCTTACTAACCAGGAAAATTCCCATGTAAAAGGGAAAATGTGACTACATTTTATTTTATTTTTTATTTTTTGTCTTTTGGATAAAATATGGTATCCCAATTTAATAATACATTTTTCTTAAATTCAAAAATACTAAGAAGTATTCTTTGCTGCCAATTCCATCTAACTTCTCCGAAGAAAACAATATATATATATATATATATATATATATATATATATATATATATATATATATATATATATATATATATATATATATATATATATATATATATATATATATATATATATATATATATATATATATATATATATATATATATATATATATATATAATCTGTGTTGTATATTTTGAATTGAGTCCTGAAGGCCAAATATGGCTTTTTCAGGCTCGTGCCTCAGTGTGCATATTTTCCAATGAGACAAACCGAGATAGGAAGATCATTTTATTACAATTTATCAGAATATTCAGACAAAAGGGATGCCTCATTCAAAGAGGGAACCCCGATCTTTAGCTTACATCCCCTTTTATAGTTAACATAACAAAGAAATCTGAAAGAGGAAAGTTGATTGGACAGGATAGTAGCATACATGTTTATTAAAATGAGGTCTGAGGGGGAATAAATTGTAAGGAGAAAGGTTGTTTAGGGTTCACAAAAGAGATAAGCCAGACCTCAATTTGTACTAACAAACTTTTCTTATCAGGAGCTAGTCTCCAGCTTGTTTTTCAGTTTAGAAATGTTAAAAGCTAATAAATCTTGAACATCACTTTAAAAGAAAGGATATAAATCAGATTAAAATACAAAGTAACTATGTTAGTTAACAAATAACAAAACCCATGTTATTTGCCCCTCAGTCCTCAACATCTTGTATCATTAGTGGAAACACCTTTTATCTCCCGCAGGATCTACAAGATTCTATAACTGTAGCTAGTACAATAAATGTAGTACTAACCACCGTGGCATTGGTTTCTCGGTCTGATTTAGTTTACAGGGGTAGAATCATCTTAAATATGAACTTTTCTGCATTCTTTTTCCTCTAACCCCATCCAGACATCATCAAGCCACAAAATTGACTAATGCAATACCAAAACACAACTGACATAAACCACAGCTTATGCCACATATATCAGGAGGTTATTGTACAGATGAAATAAATTGTTTGCATAAAAGTTTGCATAATCACATGTACTTGATATCACAGATTCTTTCCCTTTGTACAGAAACCCTTCTATCTTTACCCATGATCAGCAACTACAAATTCTTTCAGGGAACCTCTTACTCTTCATATTTTGCATGTCCAAAGAATCTGCCCAGTTATTGTCCATTTTTGTATCATGTAAAAGAGCTGAAGAAGCATCATGAGAAGGAAGGAAGGCCTTTAACAGCTTCCAGAAGAAAATCAATCCCTTCTTGTAATGCTCTCTGGCTAGCCAACAATATATCTTCATCACAGTTTTGGTTAATAGCATGAGAAGTTGGAAGACTGCGTGTGTTTCCCTGTTTTCTGTGGCAGGACTCTTAATATAATGCCTGAATATGAGAGGTTTAGAAAAATTAAAAGCACGATGATTTATTGCAGGCTGGATGAAGTAAGCGCTAGTCCAGTCTTGCCAGAATAACTTCAATATTCAGTGTGAGGAAGACCAAGTCATAGCTTTCATAAACATTGCAAAATTTATCAGGCACTGGTAAAAAAAGGCTGTTTAAATGATATTTAAGTATATGAATGTATGTAAATATGTATATATATGTACTTGTTTTGTGTGTGTGTACACACACACTTATGACCACAATTGAGCCTAACATTTCTGTTGAGCTCAATTGTTAAGTGAGTTTTACCCATTTTGCAACCTTTCTTCGTACTGTTATTAAGTGAATCTCTGCAGTTGTTACATTAGTAGCATGGTTGTTAAATGAATCTGGCTTCCCCATTGACTTGGCTATGAGTCAGTTTCCAAGCATATGAATTTTGATCACATGACCAAGGGGATACTGCAATGGACATAAATGTGAAAAACCATTATAAGTCATTTCTTTCAGTGCCATTGTAACGTTGAACGGTCACTAAATAAACTGTTGTAAGTTGAGGATTATTTGTGTGTGTGTGTGTGTGTATCTATATGTATACACACAAATAGATGATAGATGATGATGATGATGATGATAGATAGATAGATAGATAGATAGATAGATAGATAGATAGATAGATAGATAGATAGATAGATATAGATGATGATGATGATGATGATGATGATGATGATGATGATGATGATGATGATGATAGGTAGGTAGGTAGGTAGGTAGGTAGGTAGATAGATGATAGATAGATAGATAGATAGATAGATAGATAGATAGATAGATAGATAGATAGATAGATAGATAGATAGATAGATGACAGGCGGGTTCAAGACCCAAGCAATGGGGTGAGCTGTCGGTACTTGCCCCAGCTCCTGCCCACTTAGCAGTTCAAAAGCATGCAAATGTAAGTAGATTAATAGGTACCACTTCGATGGGAAGATAATAGTATTCCATGTATTTCTTTTGGCTATATCCATGCTGGCCACACGACCACAGAAATTGTCTTCAGACAATGCTGCCTCCCTCAGCCAAGAAACAGAGATGAGCATGGTGCCCATGGGTCAGACAAGACTGACAGGGAAACCTTTACCTTTATATAAATTTAAATCAACACACATGACAGTGAATGCACCTTGTGAATAAAAGTGTTGTGAAAGAGCTTTGTAGGCATAAGCCTTAGAATAACAGAGTTGGAAGGGACCTTGGAGATCTTTAAGTCCAACCCCCTTGATGAACCCATTGAGCTCAATCAGCATCAGGACATCTATTCATCTTAGTTGACGTCTGGGAGAATTTACATATTTTTTAAAAATAAAAAATGAAAATCATTTTTACAGCTGAATTTTATTCATTTAATAAACTCAACACTTCTTCATGCTAAAACATCATTTTCAATGTTCTATTGCACTGCTTTAAGAAGGGATGATTGGTAATTCTCATTAATCAAATGTTTTGGCTAAAAGTTTATACATTTAGGTTACATTATTGACTTCTGCTACATTTTGAAAAATGTATATCACATATTATAATAGTTAAAGATGGCCTATATATTTGTTGAAAATTGCATTATCATTTTATCAAAATTATCAATAATACTAAGTACTAAAATGTAGCTTTTAGAAAATAGGCTTTTATCTTCAAGATCCATTGTGAATAGTTGCAAACAATCCAGAGTTTGTGTATTTTCCAGAACAAACACAGTGAAGTTTCATGTAGGGTTATGAAAGAAAATTATTCGTGATTACTGACATCTACACATTGGTAATGCCATCATTCATTGTCCGTGATCTACAAAATAAAATGTGAGTTTAAAAGTTATATTTTAAAGAACTATTTCTTACATCTCTTCCTCTGTAGCAGAAAGCACCCTAGATAATTTTACAATATTAAACTGATTTCACACATAGGCAATATGGTTGAAATATCAGACATGATTATCTCTGTACATTAAATCAAATGGCCAAAATGGAGACTCATTCTAGAGTAGATTGTACAGCACCCTGCCATTAAGCAATTCTTCTTTTCTTCTTCTGTAAAAATCACTATTGCTAACAATAAAAGTTTAAGCATTTTAGAAATATTGAGACTAATCATGAAATTTTTTAATATTTTAGGATCTAAATTCTGGCAGGCAGAGTGGACCAGAAGCATAACATTTAAGATGAGTAGGAGAACTTCACTGAATCCAAATTTACTTTTCCACAGAGTAGACCCTCTCAGAAATATATTGGATAAGTTGGACGATTCATTACTAAATGAAATCTCTTTGCTTGCAATGGACTATTGGATTCAACCGAGGAATTTTATAGTGAAAAATTCAGGCTGATTCAGAACAAACTCGCTGCACTGGGGCCAATAAAATAAGTGAGAATATCCCCTTGAGGATAAATTAGGGTTTCTACTCACTTCAGCCCAGGGGCGGGTTCCTAATTTTTTACCACCACTCTGTGGGCGTGGCTTATTTTGTGGGTGTGGCTTGCCAGCCATGTGGCCAGATGGGTGTGGGCCTCAGGAGCTTGGCAGTGGCCGGAGAAGTGGGCGGGCATTGCCCACCCACAAAGCAGCCCCCCGCAGTGGGAGCAGCAAGACCGCGGCAGCGATTCTTCTAGGAGGCTCTGTCCGGCCTGAATGATTCTCCCCATTCGATGATCCTAGGCTTCTGCCGCCCATTCCCCCTCCCCATAGCAGCTCGAGAAGCCTCAAATGTGTGAAAATGCCTAGGATCATTACCACACATTCGTGGCTTCTCGGACTGCTGAAGGGAGGGGAACAGAGATAGGTCCTGCCGCCCATTCTCCCTCCTCTCAGCAGCTCGAGAAGCCTCGAACGTGCGAAAATGCCTGGGATCATCACCGCGCGTTCGTCAGACTGCTGTAGGGAGGGGAACTGAGATAGGTCCTGCTGCCCATTCTTTCAGCATCTCACGCACTCCCTCAGTCATCCTCCCCTGCTTGGACTCACTGTGGGGTAGGAAGGCAGCGCACGCGCAGTGCCAGAAGCTCGGCTTCTGGGCATGCGCAAAAGAAAATGTAAAAAAAATTTTTTAAAAAAATGGCGGTGCCCAGGCACCGGCAACTGACCGGACCGGTACTGTGATGTCACCAGCGGGCTGCTACCAGTGCTATAGAGTGGACCGCACTGGTAGGAACCCACCACTGCTTCAGCCCCAGAAGAGAGGAATCTGCCAGGATTCAGGAAGAGATGAAATTAGGGTAGCTGTTTGAATCTCTCTGACCCAATCTTCATTGCTTTTAAATACACCACTTACCGCAGTCATAGACACTTCATTTCATGTTCTGAATGAAAGGAAACGGATTTAAATCATGGGATCCCTAAGGATTTCCCCGATATAGAACAATTGCAGAAAGCAAGGTTGGTTTAAAATTTCATTTTATTCAGAAAAATCTCTTTTGGCTTGTTAAATATTTATAACCCATGGATATCCTTAAAATACACGAGCACACAACAGATACAAACTCAAAGTGAACTGCTCTAAACTTGACTATAGAAAATACGACTTTAGCAACAGAATGGTAAATGCCTGGAACTCACTACCTGACTCTGTGGTTTCATCACCAAACCCCCAAAACTTTACCCTTAGACTGTCCACTGTTGACCTCACCCGATTCCTAAGAGGTCAGTAAGGGGCGTGCATAAGTGCAACAGTGTGCCTACCGTCCCTGTCCTAATGTTCCCTCTTATCAGTACCCATCTTATGCATATAAACAATGTTATATCTATATATATTACCAACACGTACTTGACAAAAATAAATAAATAAATAAAATAATATATATATAAAAATTGTGTGAGTTCATCTAGTCTTTCTGCCTCTCCATTATCTGAATGAGACCTCTTGGCTTAAGATGATTGAGAAGAACTCATCTTCCTTCCCTTTATGAGCCATATTGGTGAAATAATCTTATATTAAATTTATTTTAAAAAGACTGAGTGAATTTGGGCATAACAATCCAGATTTCAAAAGAGTGATTCTATCCAAAGCAGGATAAACGTTAGCAACAGAATGGTTAATGCCTGGAACTCACTACCTGACTCTGTGGTTTCGTCACCAAACCCCAAAACTTTACCCTAAGACTGTCCACTGTTGACCTCACCCGATTCCTAAGAGGTCAGTAAGGGGCGTGCATAAGTGCACCAGTGTGCCTACCATTCCTATCCTAAAGTTGACTCTTATCAGTACCCATCTTATGCATATAAACAATGTTATATCTATGTATATTACCAATACAAAATTGACAAAATAAAAAATAAAGAAAGACAACTATTTAGGCAGTGATGAAAACTATAAGATAACTGAAAATCAGAATATTTCATTTGCATGCTGGTAATAAAAGGTGGGAAGAAAACAAGGATAGAAGGGGAAACTATACAAATATTAATGCAATACGGATAGTTCATTTTTCCATTTATGCAAGTAACTTTAAATGGTCTGGAATATGGGTGTGGCTGATAGCCTCTTTTACATAGAAATTCAACTGTATTTCCATTTTCCCAATGTATTTTATCCCATTCCTCCCACCCCAGCTGTTAATATTGTTGTGCCTCAGATCTTCTTCCCTTGTTATTCAAGAAACTGCAAAAATTGCATAAATTGCATAAGCTGATGACTAACTTATATTGCTTTGGTCCTAAAAGAAAATGCTTTCATTGGCTAATATTTTAAAAAATTTATCTTTCTACTAAAAAAAAAACTTTGATTGTCTCATTTGTGCATCCTTTGCCCTATATCTTTTTTCCTTCATCCTTATTTCTCTTTCTAATTCTCAGCTTAAGATCTGGAAACATATGCTGTTTCAGATACAAGGCTATGATTAGATAGGTAAAGAAGTGCTATTTAACACTATTACTATAGATTGGATAGCAGTTTGCAACCTCTGAAATATAATTCACAATCCAGTAGATATGACTTTAGTTTCATAATGAATTTCTCTGCCCATTCTTCATTTCCAGCAAAACAGGGAAAAGAGGTGTTTTAAGACAAAAAGCGGCACTTGGCTGCACATTGGGAGAAGGGCACCTCTCAAGAAAACTCCAGGGACCTTGAAAGAGAAGATGATTTGATTCAGATTTTGATTGTAAGAGGTAGAATATCTAGCCAGGAATGTATTAGGATTTATATGTCCATTTTCTGGATGCTGCTGAGTTGCTTCAAAATCATTGTAAAGGTTAGGGAGATACAATGAATAAATTCAGCTTTATGCATACCTCAGGCAGCTTCATAAAATATTATTTTAAAAAGTATCCCATGATCTCAAATGAGAATGTAAAACCTCGCTAGTATCTTTGAGGAGGTTTTCAACTTTTCAACTTCATAATTTCTAGTTTGTACAGAAATTGACCTTTCTCTAGAGGTTTTTTTCCCCCCTATCAAAATTGCCAGCCATTTGGAGGACATCTACGGAATTGGATTAGAAAGGTTTACATTCCCCTTTTTTCCATGAAACATGTTAAGTAGCCTTGATTCAACAGCTGGAATACAAATCTAAGCAGGATACAAATCTATTTTTTTTTTTAAATAATCTTTATTAATTATATAAAAAAGACAAACAAACATCCAAACAAACATAAAAACGTGTATAAACATATGTATATATAATTAGAGTAAGAAATATCTTTGAATATAGGGACTTCCGGTTCCGGATCGCTGCATCGCGGACGCTCCTCGTTGAGCGCCTTTCCTTTTCCCCGTTAAAGCCGCCAGAACAGCTGTCTGGCGGCTTGAAAGTCTCTGCCCCGGGCAAAGGGGAGAGATGAGAGCCGGACAGGTGGGGTAGAGCCCCCCCTAGTGCCCCAAGTGTCAGCCAGGGGCGCGAAAGGTGAGGTCTCCCCAGCCAGCCTGTCTCTTGCTCCGGGGACTTGGAAACCTCCGCTTTTGCGGAGCAAGATGCCGTGACCACCCGCTGCTTCGTGAATGGGATTACAACTACTTAATTGTTTAAACAAGCAGACAGAGAGAGACAGGATTTTAAAGGGCAAGTACAGATTTTTTTTTTCTTTCAACTCCACTGCTGATTTTCACTTCGGAAGAAACTAAGTAACAGTTATTAGGCTACAACATGGCGATCGGAGAAAGTGGGAGGAGAAGTGAAAGTAACTTTCGTTTCCCTAGCAGCTTTTTTTCTTATGGAAATTTTTGATTTTGAAAGTTGGCTTTACTCTCTCTGTCTCCCGATTCTGGATTAAATAATAACTGACAATTTTTTAAAAATAAAATTCTATCTGGCTTTGGAATTTGAAAGAATTTTAAAAGAAATTTAAAAGAACTTTAACTAGAGGCTTGGCTTTTTCTTTGTTCACCACTGGAAATACTAAAATGGCTTCAAAATCTGGAAAGATTGTTTTGAATAAAAGAATGGATTATTCATCTGGTTATATTTCTAAAATGCAACTTACCACTGAGTTAACACCCCCAAAGTCTTTAACACCTGAAAATTTAATAAGTACCTTAAAGATTATGAAAGATGAACTTATTGTTGAATTTAACCAAAAAATTAGTGAAATAGATAATAAAATGCAGGCTGCTTTAAAGAATATTGACCAACAAATTAGAAATGATGTGTTGGAGGTATGTAAAGGTCTAGCAACAAATATTGAAGTTTTGGCAAACCGCATTGAAGAAAACAAACAAGTTTTGACAACTTCAGTAGAATACATAGATAAAATACAAAATGACATTGCAAATTTTGAAACAGAGGTGTTAATGACGCAATTCAGATCCATGGAATTTGCCATAAGGGTCAGGGGGTTGAAAGAAGGATTATATGAAGATTTGAAAGGAAGGATGGTGGAAGCTTTGGAGCAGGTGTCTGGACTGTCTAAAGAAGAACTAGCCAGGCAAATTGATAAAATATATAGAATCAACTCCTGGTATGCAAAACAAAAACACCTACCAAGGGATATTGTAATATACTTTACTACAAGAGCCTTACGGAATAGGATTATACAGGCGACGTTTAAGAATAACCTGCAGGTGAATGGCCAGGAACTGATGATATGGAAAGAAATTCCCTCTAAAATGCTCAAAGCCAGAAAAGATTATACCTTTCTGATTGATGAATTTAAAAGGTTAAATTTACATTACAAATGGGAAGCACCAACAGGAGTTGCAGTGAAATTTCTGGGAAAAAGATATCGGCTTAATACAACAAAGAAAGCTACTGAATTTTATGTCAACGTCTTAAAGGCTGATATATCCAAGATTCCAGAGGAAAGATGTATGAAAACAAAAGAGGAGGAGGAGGGAAAGCCATCCCTTCCTCTTCAAATCGAAACAGATTTACAAAATTTAAATGATTGGCAGAGCCAGACAGATGTCTACAGTGTGGAAAAGGAGATGGAAGATCGGGGTCAGATGGGAGGCGAGCTGACAACTACAAAATTATCAAGTTACAAAAAGATGCAACCATCATCAAGATACAACAAGATGCAGTGTTGAAGTTTATTGGACAGATGGTTGCCATTATGACTGTACTTTTCTTTTTCCCTTCTTTCCTTAATTTTTTTTCTTTTCTTTACTTCTTGCATTCTTTTTTTTTCTTTTGTTTTTTTTGGGGGGCTTATTCAAAGTATTATTAATTCTTTTTAAAGATTTAGAACTTTTTTGAACCTAATAATTTAATACATAGTAACATTATGTTACAAATAGAGTGGTAGAATTTATGATGAAGTTTAAGGTTTTTGTATTATTATTTAGTTATTTTTTGTGTAATATCAATTTAAGTTTTATTTAATTGTGAGAAAGATTTGGAATTGTTATCTATCCAGTTATAAAATATTACAATTAGATTTAACATTTTTTTTTTTGGGAGGAAGGTTATTTAAAGTTTGGAATTAGTGCTTATAATCTGATATATAGTAATAGTATGTTATTTATATACTGATTGATTTTATGATGAAGTTTAAGGTTTTTGTATTTAATACTTAGTCATCATTTATGTAATAATCATTTAATTCTTAGTTAACAGTGAAGAAATGTTGTGAAGGGTAGATGATTGAAAGGAGGAGGAAGGAATTTTTATTAGTGTACAATTTGGAGTTGAAGTTTTAAAAAAATAAGGTGGAAGTCAAAAATTTTTAATTTAATTTAAATTTATTTTATTGATATTATGCCCTGTACTCTCTCTGGGAAGTCCGGGGGGGAGGGGGGGAGGGAAAGGGGTGGGTTAGGGGGGAGAAAAATTAAAAAAAATGTTTGTACTTTCTATTTAATGTTTAGCTATTATCTATGTAATTTTGTACTAATAAAACTTTTTGGAAAAAAAAAAAAAAAAAAAAGAAATATCTTTGAATATAGAAAACATTGAACATTGAACATACATGTCAACCATCTCGTCGACGCTATCCTTTTACAGCCTAGTGATACAAAAAATATTTACATCATTATCTTTCTTATATCTTCCAATATTTCCCTTATTCTTTTCTGTTATTATATTATGTTCAGTCTATTATCATTACAATAAAACAATTTTCCCTTTTTCAACAATGGTTCTTTTGTTCAGCTTGATTAATATTTTATAACCTTGTAAAAATTGTATACATTCTGATATTTTGTTCCGGTCTTTGCGAAAAAGTAGACATTTGTTATTATTTATACTGTCTGAGATCATAACTCATAATGTGTCTAAGATCATGACATATAGTTATAGCAATTTTTGATATTTATTTTGGTTAAGCCAGTTATACCACCTGTCCCAAGTTTTATAGAATTCAAAGTCATCTTTATCTTGCATTTCCAGTGACATCCTACTAAGTTCTGCACATTCAAATACTTTATTAATGAGATTTAACATAGTTGGGATTTTTTCAGTTTTCCAAATCTGTGCATATATAATTCTTGCGGCTGTTGTAATGTGTAGAATTATATATCTGTCTTCGTTCGTCATTTTTTCCCTGAAGATACCTAATAGGAAAAGCTCCGGCTTTAGGGGGATCGTTTTTGAAGTTATTTGTTCAAGGCAGTTTTTGATCTTAATCCAAAAGTTTTTCGCTTTGGGGCAGGTCCACCATAGATGGTAGTATGTTCCTATACCTTCTTTACACTTCCAGCACTTTGGGGAAAGTTTCGGGAACATTTTTGCCAATCGTGCTGGAGGAAGGTGCCACCGGTAAAACATTTTGTATATGTTTTCTTTGTATGGTATCGCCAGTGTTAGTTTATAATTTATAGACCAAATTTTTTCCCATTCGTTTAAATTAATTGAATAACCAAAGTTTTGTGCCCACGCAATCATCGAGCCTTTCACCACCTCTTCAAATAGATTATATTGGAGTAGGAAATTATATAGTTTGGAAGTCATTTTTTGGTCCTTGCCTATTAATATTCTATCTAAGTCACATTTTTTTTGAAATCCGTATTTTATTTTATCTTTATTGTATTTTGATTTGACCTGTAAATAGTGCCACCAATCAAGGTCTATTCCTTTTTCTTTAAGTTCTTGTTTTGAGAACATCTCATTGTGTTCATCTAGGAGTTGTTGATATGTTATAATCTTATTAACGTCTAAAAGGTTCGGGTATATAATTGCTTCAGTTGGTGATATCCATTTTGGAACACTTGTATAGTGGTCCTTCCTTATTGTTAGCCATGTGTCTAATAGGTTCTTTCTTATATAATGTCGGCGGAAATATGTATGTGTTTTATAGGTGTCCCCCCATAAGAAGGCGTGCCAGCCTATCTGCAAATCGAAACCCTCTAGAGTTAGTATCCTTCTGTTTTTGAGTGTGATCCATTCCCTCATCCAATTGAGTGTAGCAGATTGGTGGTATAGTTCCCAGTTAGGGAGACCAAATCCTCCTCTCCTCCTATGGTCTTGAAGAAGTTTCAGTTTGATCCTCGCTTTTCTTTTGGCCCATATGAATTTATGAATCATTTTATTTAAATTTGAAAAAACTGTTTTGTTCAACTTTATTGGAATTACCTGGAATAGAAATAAGATCTTGGGTAAGATGTTCATTTTAATTGTCGCGATTTTACCCATAAATGATAATTGAAGTTTTGACCATCCGTCAAGGTCCTTACTAATTTTCTGTATTAGTTTTATATAATTATCCTCCTTTAATGAACTACATCTTGCGGTGAGCCATATCCCAAGATATTTAACTCTTTTTACTATTTTCATGCCCAATAAATTTTCCAATTTGATATTTTGTTTTGGTGTCATGTTTTTAGTTATTATTTTTGTTTTTTCCTTATTAATTTTTAGGCCTGCCGCCTTTCCAAATTTTTCAATTTCATTAATTAGAATCGGGCCGGTGTCTAAAGGTTCTTCAACTATAAATGTCATATCATCGGCGAAGGCTTGAAGTTTGAATTCCTCCTTCCTGATTTTTAGGCCTTTTATCTCTTGCATGCTTCTTACTTTCCTCAGTAGGCTTTCTAATGCTAATATGAAAATTAATGGGGCTAACGGGCATCCTTGACGTACTCCTTTTTTAATATCTATTTTCTCTGTGATATCGTTATTTACTATTATTTTTGCTGTTTGGGTACTATATATAGCTCTGATCAACCCTATAAATTTTTCGCCAAATTTCATTTTTTCTAGTTGCATAATAAAAAATTGCCAGTAAAGGTTGTCGAACGCTTTTTGGGCGTCGACAAAAATAAGTGCTAGTTGTTTATCTATGTGTATATCGTAGTACTCTAGTGTATTGAGTATTATTCTGGTATTGTTCCTTATCTGTCTGTGGGGTAAAAAACCGTTTTGATCTGAGTGGATAATCCGATTTAAAATTTTTTTGAGTCGTTCAGCCATTATTGATGCGAGTATCTTGTAATCCGTATTTAGTAATGAAATCGGTCTATAATTTTTAATGTTTTGTTTGTTCGAATCTCCCTTGGGTATCAGAGTTATATATGTTTCTTTCCAGGACTCGGGTAGTTCCCCTTTTTCCATTGTTTCATTGAATAAGTCTAACATTACTAGTTCTAATGAGCTTTGTAGATTTTTATATATTTCAAAGGGGATACCGTCCGGACCTGGTGATTTATTATTCTTTTGTTTACCGATGGCGTTTTTTAATTCTATTAGAGTAATCTTGTCATTTAGCATATTCCTGTCCTCCTCCAGCACGATTGGCAAATTGCTTTCATTGAGATATTCTTTAACTGCTTCGTCTTTTGGGTCTTCCTGTTTGTAAAGGTCGGTATAAAAAGTTTGAATTATATATTTTTTCTCAGCGATTCTGGTATGTACTTCCCCATTTTGGTCTTGAAGAGCGTCAATTGTTCTATCTGCTTTATCTTTTGCAAGTTTGTAAGCGAGCCATCTTCCTGGTTTGTTGGCTGATTCGAAGTAGTTTTGTTTTGCTAATTTAAGTTTCCTGGCCAATTGCTCTTGCGTTATCAAGTTTATTTTATGCCTGGTTATATTTAAGTCCTCTAATGTTTTAGAATCTTTGGGGTCTTCTTGCAATGTTTTCTCTAATTCGTGCAATTTAGTTGTTAATGTATTTAATTTGTTGTTTCTCTCTTTATTACGTTTGGCCAAGTAAGCTATGGACAGCCCCCTTATGTATGCCTTCGTTGTATCCCATAGAGTTCTTAGGGAAGTCTGTTCTTTAGTGTTAATCTGAAAAAAGATATCTAATTCTTTCTGCATCATTTTAATATAATCTTTTTCCTTTGTTATTGTTTGGTTTAAGGTCCATCTTACTCTTATTTTACTATTTGGCTCTTTCCATTTTATCCATAAGGGATTGTGGTCGGCCCAGGCGTTTGGAAGAATTTCAGACTCAGCCAAATCGTTTAAGAATTCCCCATTTGCCCAGGCCATATCAATTCTCGACCATGATTTGTGTGGAAATGAAAAGAAGGTATAGTGCCTGCTGTCTGGATTTTGGTATCGCCAACTGTCTTTTAAGTTAAATTCTGTTGCCAATTGATTAAATGATGTCGGTAGTACTCTTCTTGCTTTTTTCTTATTGGTACCTTTGTAGTCCTTTTTCCTATCAACGACTGCGTTGAAGTCGCCTATTATCAATAATTTCTCCCACTGTATTTCTAGTAATTTTTTATGTAAGCTGGAAAAAAAGGCTAATTGATTTATATTTGGGGCATATATAACCACTATCGTTACAGATTTGCTTCCGTTTTTTATTTGTATTATCAGTGTTCTACCGTCCTCGTCTGAATATAGTAGTTTTGGATTCAACCATGCTTTTGTATATGTTGCTATTCCACGCTTCTTATGTGTAGATAATGCTGTGAATAGTTTCCCTAACTTTGGGAATTCCAAAATCTGATGTTGTTCTTTTTTGATGTGTGTTTCTTGTAGACAGATAATGTCTGCATTTTGATTTAGTAATTTGTGGAAAAAAAATTTTCCTTTTTGTGGGCGAGTTTAGTCCATTTATGTTCAGGGATAGCAGATTTACTGTCTGTTCAGTTGGTGGTTTCCCTTGGTTTTGCTCTTTTTGCCTCGGCCTGTGCTCTCGTTGTTGCACCATCTCTACCGTAATTAACTGCCACCGTCCTCACACTTTCTTCTTTTTGCAGTAAATTTTCTTCTGAGCTTATCTCCTCCAAACTCTCCCTTTCCCCCTCTGCCTTTGTTTCATGTTCCTCTACTACTTTGATATACTGCTCATAAAAGTCTCTGGCATCTTCTATTGTTGTGAGTTTATGTTTTTTATCCAGTAGAGTTATTAGCATTCCTTCAGGTAATAGCCACCTGAAGGATATCCTGTGTCTATTCAGTTTGGTGGATAAGAATTGATAGGGCCGCCTTTTTTCCCTTACACGTCTTGGTATTTGTCTAAGTACTAGTATCTCTTTACCGTTATGTGTGACTGTATTTTCTTTCGATAAATTATAAATTTCATCTCTAACTATTCTTTTAGTAAATCTAATATGTACTTCTTTCGGTAGTCTGTTCTTTCGGGCATAGCTCGTATTCAGTCTATATATTTCATCCATATCCATTATTGTTTCCTGTAGTGTTCTATTTGTCATACTAGCAATTATTTGTGCCATGACCTCCGGTAAGTTCTCGTCTTTACTTTCAGTAACATTTTGAAATCTAAGAAAGAAGGCCGATTTTTCAAGCTCTAGATTTAAAATTGCCTCTTCGAGATCCCTGTTTATTATATCTGTTTTATTCTCTGCAACTTGAAGTCTAAGTTCAATCCTCTCATTGTGTTCCTCTATTTTTTTTATTCTCTGTACATTGTTTGCCAGTTCTCCTTGAATTAATTCCAATCTCTCATCTAGTTTTCCCACCCTGTCATCCACCTTTTTGATATCATCCCTCACCTCTCCTATTGTCCCTCTCATGTGATTGTAATTTCTGTCAATGGACTCCTGCATTTTAATCATCATCTCCTGGAGTGATGCTTGAGTTGTCGATGTCATTTGTGTACTGGAAGTTCCACCTGCTCTCTCTCCTGTGGAACCTTCAGTGGTACGCTGGTTTGATGGAGTTGGGGGTAGGGTTGAGGTTTTTTGTTTCCCTGTTTTAGTTACAGTGGATGTAGTAGACATTTTTAATACACTCCAGATGCTGTCCCAGTATACCATACGAAACCTCTTCTCCCTCTTGTTATTTTGGCACCAATTCTTTTTTTTTTTTACTATTTATATCTTTTTCTTCAAGTGTCACATCAATCTGTTTCTTAGATTCTAATGTCAATTTCCTCAAATGATTATATCACACCCTTAATTCCTTCACTATAAATTGTAAATTATATATAAATGTTATCACCGTTTACATCGCATTTATATCACATTCACAAGGGATCAATCAATAATTATCAATGCTTAAAGTAATTAATCTAAGTTCTATATATAATGTTATTTTCTAGACTCTATTATATAGATATTGTATAAATATGTAAATATATAGCAATGAATATATCTAGAATGTCCAGTTTGTATATATAGTCCAGTGTCCACAGTTTATATATATGTGAATATAGGTAGAATAAAGTTTAAGCCAATACTTAAATTTATCTAAGGTAAAGGTTCAAATAAGTTATGGATGCAAGTACTCACTTATAAATATTTCTTTTGGTCTATTGTCCTTTTGTTGATATATTTATAGTCTATATTTTACTAGTCCTTAGAGTCCAATGTTGATCTTGCTGGTAATTCTATCTCCTTGTTTAATAGTTAAAAATGTCCTCCGGATTTTGCTGTGTCACCGTCTCAGTTCCTTCTTTTCTCTTTCAACTCTAACTTCCTCCCACCTTCCGCACTTTCCAGAAATCTTTCTTGCCCTTTTGCTGTAGTTCTTTACCTTTTTAGTTCTCCAAACACAGTTCTCTTTTTGTTTCTTGCAGAGTGCTTTAAATCAAATTGGGTCGTAAATCTGTCTTGGTTCAGCAAGCTCTCTGCCCGTCCTTTTCGCTCCCCCTTGCAATCGCCGCCTTTATCCTCTCGGAGCTTTCTGTCATAAATCCACAGGTCAGCAATCAGCTACAAGGGCACACCGTCTTATTTCCTTCCACCAGTTGTTGAAAAAACCTCTCAATAATATCTCTCTCTCACAATTCTCCACCACAATTCTTTGCTGTTTTTCTCTTACTTCCTTATCTGAGTCGGGCAGTCATGTCTCCAGATCGGCCATGGAGGCTGATTTCTTCACGGTCGGCTCCAGGAGTTGTTCTTGCTCCCTGGGTGGATTGCTTGTCCTCCCCAGAGGCTCCGAACTCTCCCCCTTCGAATCACTCTTCCCTCCAGGTCAGTGATCGCCGCTAGGCAACCGAAATCAGTGAAAAGCACAGATGCAGCCTCAGAGGTTCTTGAGGCTACTGTGCCCAGACATGACGTCAAACCGGAAGCAGCAGGATACAAATCTAAGCAGAACCAAAAAAAATAAAATACCCCTCAACAAAACCCCACACTATCTTTTTCTAAATGATTCTATTCAGAGAATGATATTGCCATAGTATCAGATGCCATATGTAATTGTCAGATATGATTTAGTATAACAAGGTAGCTCCTGACTTCAGAATTATTTGTTTTTGAGAAGACCTGTGAACTCCTCATGAGTTATAGATTTTGTGCTCAGTGGTGGTTAAGCAGGAAACTTGAAGCATTTTAGGAAGGTCAGCTACTGGGCCACCTTTTGGCTAATTTATTTGTTATTTTATTGTTTCTCCTTGCCTCTTTAAGATTATTTTTTTTCAATGTTCAATTTTTATACAAAATTAATTTGGCATCAGAATTGCTAACCATACTCACATCTCTGTTTAATTTCTCAACTATCACCATTGACAGTTTCTGAAAAAAATTAGATTTCAATAGTAGTTAAATAGTAGTTAAATTCATTTCATTTCTGAAGCCATTTGCCTTCAATCTTTTTCGGTGTTCAGGCTTATGCCCTGCATTACAATTAAATTCCTTTCATTCCTCACTTAATCAAAGTTCCTCAACTTATGTTTCTGCTCCTATTGTTGCAATCATTTTAAAAAGTAGGTCTGCTCAATAGCATACGGAGTTATTAGCAAATAACACCGTATGTGTTCCTATAGGCTCATCAACATTTTCTGTTTCTCTTGAAGCAAAGATGCCCTCTCAATAGTTCATTTAGAGCAGGGGTGCCCAAACTTGGCAACTTTATGACTTGTGGACTTCAACTCCCAGAATTCTCCAGCCAGCTGACTGGAGAATTCTGGGAGTTGAAGTCCACAAGTCTTAAAGTTGCCAAGTTTGAAGAACTCTGATTTAGAGCATGGGTGTGAAACTTAATCACATCATGTGACATATCATGACGTATCACAATGTTTTTTGCAGAGCTGAGTTGGGTGTGACCTGCATATGATGCATCCGCCCCTTGGGCTGCCAGTTTGACAGGCCTGATTTAGAGTATGAATGCACAGCATTGTCCCCAACCTGCCCCTGTCCAATTGCAAGAATCAGCTCTGCCTGTCATTTATCGTTCTGTATCAAAATGGTACTTTTTTTATTTCTTCAAGTACTCCAAGTGCTATGCAGTCTATCAGTGATGCTTCACTAGAAAGAGAAACTTCGTTTTTCTCTGGGTACTGTTAACTATCTTCCACAGCCTTTTCACGTTGGGCTGCCTAACCAACTTTAGAAGAAAAAGTTCCCTGTAAAGCCAGACTATATCTTGCTTTATCAAGCACATATCAGAGTTGGCATAGGGATGCTTATGTACCTGAAAAGGGCAATTTTGTGGAATACCTGAGCCACCAAACTCTGCATTGCCAACATATCAACATATCACTGAAATGTGCAACAATTTCACCTTGTGTGAGCAGGTAATGTGTGGCAGTTACTTTTACCTCTCTATTCCTCCCTCTCAACTTATAGAGGAATATCCCATATCAGTACCTTTTTTTCTACTCTAAGGTCGTTTTGTATCCTCCACAGCAGTGGTGGGTTCCTACCAGTGCGGTCCACTCTATAGCACTGGTAGCGGCCTGCTGGTGACATCACAGTACCGGTGCGGTCGGTTGCCGGTGCCTGGGTGCCACCATTTTTTTTAAAAAATTATTTTTTTTAAAAAAAATTTCCTCTGTGCATGTCCAGAAGCCGAGTTTCCGGCACTGCTCATGCGCTGCCTTCCTACCCCACAGTGAGTCCAAGCAGGGGAGGATGGCTGAGGGAGCGCGTGAGACGCTGAAAGAACAGGTGGCAGGAGCTATCTCCATTCCCCTCCCTTCAGCAGTCCGAGAAGCCACGAACATGCGGTGATGATCCCAGGCATTTTTGCACGTTCGAGGCTTCTCGAGCTGCTGAGGGGAGGGGGAATGGGTGGCAGGACCTATCTCAGTTCCCCTCCCTTCAGCAGTCCGAGAAGCCACGCCCACCCGGTCACATGGCTGGCAAGCCACACCCACAAAATATGCCACGCCCACAGAGTGGTAGTAAAAAAATTAGGAACTTGCCCCTGCTCCACAGCATATTTTAAAGTGCACTTGCCACTTTGTGCCAGCATTCCCTTGCAAGCTGGGATGAAATTCACCAAAGATCTAAGCATTTCACCTTCAAGCTGTAAAACTATCCAGGATTTAGAACATACTAAGACTAATAAACCTTTGTTCCAATGTAGCTCAATAGATAGATTGCTGGGCTGGAAAATGGCCAGGAGCTTCAAGAAGCACCCCTTCTTCCTTCCAGAGATTTGTCCAATTTTTGAATGGACGATTTTGGATGGATGTTTACTAGTCTTTTCAAATCATTCGTAGACAGGTTCACTGTTCTTCCAGTCACATGGGGCCTTCCGAAGACTTATAGCTTATGGTCAAAAACAATCTAAGTGGCAGATTATCTATATGAAGCCGCATATCTAATCTTTTATCATATCTCTATTCCCCAAATAGCTGAAGCCTTTGTAAACATTCAAACTCAAGTGTATGAACTGGCCACCGAGAGACCCGGTTCGGGGGCATGCCCAGCCGGCCATCGCTGCTGGTTCAGCGAGCGGGGGGGAATTCCTGCTACCGGTTCTATAGAACCGGTCCAAATCGGCAGGAACCCACCTCTGAACAGGGTGGATTTTGGGCAAATCCATGAAGTCTGTGTATATGGTGCAAGGACAGTCCACTGTTTCCCTAGCATATTTGTATGCTTCTGCCTGTATGTCAGGTTCAGATCCTGAGTTGGGCAAGTACGTGTCCCTGCATGAATGTGTTATGTGTTAAGCTTTTAGTTCAGAAAATAAACAATAAAAGTTGCAAACTTGGTCCTGACTATGAAAGGATGTAGCTTCTTTAAAGAATCACTTTAATTAAATCATCCCTATAATCTTCAGAAAGGTACTCCCTGAGCTATGGATTATGGATTACGGTTAGTAACTGCACGGAGTATCATTATAATAAGGTTATTACTATTGAATGTACTTTCAATACATTTTTTCCTCTGCTTTTTGTGGAACAATATTATGATTATTATAAAGTGCCTCAGGACATTTTTAAGAAGAAAAATTATAAAAATATTATCATTATTACTGCTAATTTTAAAAAAATTAGTCTACTGCCACCATTATTATTTCATAAACAATCATTCTTTGTCAATAAAGCAATTTCTGCTCTAGAAAGAAACAAGGAAACTAAAAAAACAATCACCACCACTGCTTACCTTGACAGGAAGGAGGGGGATCCCAACCGTTAGCAGTACATTTAGAAACCATTGTCCGGTATTTTAAAATGAAAGGCACCATAAAACAGGTTATCTCAATTTCATCATTGTTTCTGTATAGAGATTGACTAGGTTGAATGCGGACATTCTTCATTTGTGGAGGGAAACACTGAATTTCTACAGAGGAATATGAATAGGGATTCATGGTCAATAGGTCACTGTCTATGAGACTACTGCATTGCAAAATGAGAAGAGATCCTCATGCTATAAACCTTGAAGGGGACCGAAAGAAATTATTTTGTTTGATGAACTTTTTTTTTTCAATTTTCAAGTAACACAAGCTGTGGAACCTTTCTCTGTCTATTGTGTTTCACTTCTGTCAGCTTCACAAGATAGCAATAGCACTTATATTTACATAATACTTTGCAGTGCTTTACAGACCTCTCTAAGTGGTTTATAGAGTCAGAATATTGTATCCAACAATTTGGGTCCTAATTTTACTGACCTCAGAAGGATGAAAGGCTGAGTCAACCTTGAACCTGTGAGATTCAAATGGCCAAACTACTGGCAATCGGCAATCAGCAAAATTAGCTTGCAATACTGCATTCTTACTACCTCGTCACCATGGCTCTTAAGATGGGTGGGTTAGGAAGCTTAAGACTACCTTCACTGAAATTTATTATAATAACAATATTTTACACATCTGATAGTGCTATATTCATCCTCCTTCATTCAGTAAATCATGGTTTGTCAAAGAACTTCCCCTCAGAACCCTCCAAATACATCTAAAAAGCCAGCAAATGGCTTCTGGAGTTTGTCTCCTAAGCTATCTGCATGCCAAAAGCTGGGGGGGGGGGGGCTGCAATTTGTTCAGGGTTGAAGAAGCCACCATTTTGAAATTCACCTTTCAAACGGACAGTAAGTTGTTAGTTCTTAATTACCTTCAAAGACTATTATTCTTTTTTAAGTCAAGTTAAAACCATTTTAGGGATTTCTTTTTGTTTTAAATAACAAGGAAGACGGTTGCTAAGGCTAGCCAAATAAGGAAGTGTGATGAAAAAAAAAACTAATGGAAACATATAGAGACTGAATGCTGTGATTTTAGTTTATTATTGTAGTAACTTATAGCTTGATCTTTGCTGTGGGTGGCTAAAATTTTCTGATCCTGATCAAAAGTGGAAGCCAAGATGGTGGAACAAAGCAGAAGATAAGCTGGAAGGAGTGACTTAAATTTAATGAGTTAACTGGAATTAGAATGGGCTTTCCTTTGTTTGATATATGTAATTGAAAGAAAAGTTTAATCCAAAATTTGAAAATATACTATAGATGATAGATGATAGATGATAGATAGATAGATAGATAGATAGATAGATAGATAGATAGATAGATAGATAGATAGATAGATAGATAGATAGATAGCAATAGCAATAGCAATAGCAATAGCAATAGCAATAGCACTTAGACTTATATACCGCTTCATAGTGCTTTACAGCCCTCTCTAAGCGGTTTACAGAGTTCAGCATATTGCCCCCAACAATCTGGGTCCTCATTTTACCGACCTCAGAAGGATGGAAGGCTGAGTCAACCTTGAGCCGGTGAGATTTGAACAGCTGAACTGCTGAACTAGCAGTAGCCTGCAGTGCTGCATTTAACCACTGCACTATCTCGGCTCTTAGATAGATAGATAGATAGATAGATAGATAGATAGATAGATAGATAGATAGATAGATAGATAGATAGATAGATAGATAGATAGATAGATAGATAGACAGACAGACAGACAGACAGACAGACAGACAGACAGACAGACAGACAGACAGACAGACAGACAGACAGACAGACAGACAGACAGATTTCACACATACATACATACATACATACATACATACATACATACATACATACATATACTGTATACTACTGAGACACCTTAAACAAAAATGCAATACAAGACTAGCTAATGCAGAAATTATCAAGCTTTTTGTAGTTTTGAATTGTGAAAATGTACTGCATATATGTAGCACTTTCCCCACTGGCAATCAACCTGCCCAAGGCACACCAACACACCTTGGAGGGATTTATCAGTTTTAATTAAAAATAATGGCCATTAAGATACAATGAAATTAAACAACACATAAATAAATAAATAAATAAATAAATAAATAAATAAATAAATAAATAAATAAATAAATAAATAAATAAATAAATAAATAAATAAATAAATAAATAAATAAAAGGAGCCGAGGTGGTGCAGCAGTTAGAGTGCAGGCCACTTTAGCTGACTGTGATCCGCAGGTCAGCGGTTCAAATCTCACCGGCTCAAGGTTGACTCAGCCTTCCATCCTTCTGAGGTAGGTAAAATGAGGACCCAGATTGTTGGGGGAAATATAAATATACATTGCTTACTGATGTAAACCACTTAGAGAGTGCTTTCACTGTGAGGCGGTATATAAATGTCACTAATAAATAAATAAATATGCATATACCCACATATATTATATGACATGGAGAAACAACACAGTCTAGTTCAGATGTATACATGTACAGTACATGGCAAGAGAAACGAATCTTGCGAGTTTACCAGATGGATGGCATAGGGAACAAAGCTGTTACAGAATCTGGTAGTCCTGCTAGAAATACTTTGAAACTTCCTCCAGAGGGGAGCAACAAAAACAGACCATGAAGCGGGTGTGTGGGGTCTCTAACAATGCTTCGAGCTCTAAGCACATAGCACTTATAAGCAGTATCCTGAATGACTGGAAGCAAGCTTCCAATAATCTTCTCGGCTGTCCTTACCACTCTCTAAATGGACTTTCTCTCTGGGGCACTGCTGCCACACAAAACCAAACAGTGATGCAGTTTGTTAGAACGCTGTCAATCGTGCCTCTGTAAAAAGTGGCCAGGACAGAAGGAGAAAGATGTGCTATCCTCATCTGACACAGGAGAAAGGGAAAGAGGAAAGACAAAGAAAAAGAAGGGAAGATGGGAAGAGAGCAAGGAAGGAAAAATAAGAGGGGAAAGGGGGGAAAAACAAAGGAGAATGAAGAGGGAAAGAAAAAGAAAAAAAGGAAGGAAGGAAGGAAGGAAGGAAGGAAGGAAGGAAGGAAGGAAGGAAGGAAGGAAGGAAGGAAGGAGATTATGTGAGTGAGGGAGGATCTGAGGGAAGTCCTGCCTTAGCACTTGGCCACCACAGCAGCGGGGGGTTGCTCCCGGTTTGGACCGGTTCTTAGAACCGGTAGCGGTGGCAGCAAGATCCACCACCTGCCCAGGATGCTTCCGCGCATGCGCAGAAGTGTGCGTGTGAACCAGTGGCAAACTAATTCAGAACCCACCACTGCATCACAGGTGCCCCCAACATGAGTGATGTTGAACTGATCATGCCCACCCTGGCCACATCCATCCCAGGCAGATCCAACCCAGCCACAGCCACCCCCAAGGTCAAACACAATCCTGATGCAGCCCTCAGTGAAATCGAGTTTGATTCCCCTCCTCTAAAGCTATTCATTTCATACTTAACATTCAACATTTCCAGTTGTTTAGCAGCTTTTAGACCTGCTCTTTCTTCAGTTCAAAATTTAGAGACTAGGTTCACCAACCTATAATTTGTATCTAAGTTTACAATAGGCCTATTTATTTGCTAAGAGAAAGTAATACTGTCTGTGTTATTTTTCTCCTTTATGATATGTGTATCTATCTGCCTGTGAATTTGCCTATAACTTTGGTTATTCCTCTTTATTTGTCAAGCTGACATTTCACACACCATTTCTTGTGCACATCCCACATGTATTTAGAAAGACAGAATCTTTTCAAAGTGAATTGGTGGAAATACAATTCTACCACCTTGTACATTCTAGTCTGATAGCGCATCCTCCTTTCATGTTTGTCCTGCATCCTATTGCAACTAAATAAGAACTAAGAATCTGCTAAAATGTTCTGAGTGAGATATGTCCCTTAGTCAAAAATAATTGGAAAATTGCATAAAATAATGTTCAAAAGTACAATTCTTCAGAGTTAAATAGCTCAACCCTTCTATAATCATAGTAATACATGCAAGTTTTACTCACCGACACATTTTGGTGAAGGTGACCATCCATTTATTGTGCATTCTACCACCTTTTCCCCATTATCTGGTTCAAGAATAAATCCACTGTCACACTGAATTCGAATTAGATCCCCATCATAGTATATAGTTCTTTGAGATCGGAAATAACCATTTGATATTCTTGGAGGGTTACATGTAATTTCTAGAGAAAATATATCATAATTTATACTGAAAAAAATCTTTGGATTATGGGAATTGCTTTCTAATAGCACAGAAAACAATAGCATTATTATATTACATAGCACCATGAGACCATTTTAATCAGTAATCATGCCTATTGATGGGCACTAATTAATTTCAAACTTCCCGTTAGTAACTAAAATATACTGTGAAATTAGCCATCATGATCAAAAGTACTTTTAGTACCCTTGTATTTATTTGGAAGATCATTAATAAATTCAGGAAGTTGCTGTAATTATTCATACCCTTTACTTTAGTGTTGAATTGAAATATAAAGCTACAATTTGGTACTCTCATATTTGCTATTCAGTCCCACTGTTGATCACAATAGAGTTTTCGGCCACCTGCAAGTATTGCAAATAATGGGCTCCACATCTTGCCTAATGTTATAGATAGGCTCAATTACAATGGTGATGGATGCGTTGCTGTAAAACTATGAAGCAATATATAAGTTTAAGTGCTATTACTATTGCTATTGCTATTGTTGGTAAATCTAAAGGACCAGATTGGGGATAGATTGTCCTGGAGGAAAAAAATCTATGTGATTGATAAGAGTTGATACCAACTTCATGATATGTAATTCATCAATTTGTTCTTCCTGGGATTGCTCTGGGATTGCTCTGGAAATGCCAGCTATTCTAGAATTGAATGCACTGCATGTTCACAGTAAAATCTTGTTCTGTAATATTACAATACTGCTGTAGAAGTTGCACTGGCTACCAGCATTCCTCTGAATGCAATCCAAGGAGCTGCTCGCTACCTTTAAAGCTGGATATGGTTCAAGAATGGGGTGTCTATGACATTGAATTTTTCAAATAACCACTGTTTGTCCAGTTTGGATGGCAAGACAATGTTTACTAAGAATCCCTAACAGGGGTGAAATTCGACCACCTCAGCCCACCTCGCCCTCTCGTCCTCTCGATCCCCAGAGAAACAGCCAAAGCCGCTGGACCAACTGCGCCACCACTTGAAGAGAGAGGATGCGCCAACGCTTCCCCGGCACTGCCGCCGTCCCGCTCAGCTGCCCAGCCAGATGTCATCACATCCCATGCACTGACCAGAAGAGGCACATACGAGCATAGCGAACACACATGCATGCTCACATCTCCGAGCTGGTAGCGAAGGTAAGTGCATTTTACCCCTGGTCCCTAACTATCAATTTGGTCAGGGAATGATATCAAGTTTTCTGCTTGCAGCTCCCCTCCTCTAGAACAGCCGTCCTAAGATGATGATCTCTCCTGGTCTGCAGGTAACTGTACAGCTACAAAGACAAGTGTGTATAAGTGTGCATATTTTGTTATTTGATTCCTATTTTTATATCTGTAAGTTGCCTAGAATCCACAAGGATCAACACGATAGAGAAATGCCATGAATGCGTAAACAAACATCTCCATTATGTTCTTCTGATGCCTATGGTGAAACTACTGGTTCTAGGAGATGTTAAATTGCTAGAATCGAGAAATGTCCCTTGTTAAACATCTTCTAATCTATTAGTCCCAAGATCAAAAATAAAGCAATATTTTCTAGCACTAACTAAAAAAAAATATTATATTCATGTTGTAGCTGGAATCTCTATTGGTACTAATATTTAGATTTAGGTATGGTAACAGTTTATAAATTCTTTAAAAATAGAAACATATAGTAGCTCGGCTATGGAGTTTGTTGCCAGAAAAAGCAAATACTGTACCATTCAATGATATAAATGGTATTGCCATACATATCTATTATCCAGCACTGATGAATGAGCTGTCTTTTTTGGAAAAACTCTCAAGGATGCAGTGTGCTGTTTTTGCACTAACTTAGCCATGGTTTGTAAAATTAAATTATTTGAGTCACCTTTGCATTTAGGAATCACAGGTGGCGTCCCATCACAATGAATTTTAGAAGCTGATTGGGAAGAATCTGCTTCAAGGACATATCCTATTCTACAGGTCAACTCAATAGAATGGTTCTGTTGCACAAATATATTTTCAGATGTATTCATTGCATCTTTAACTTCTATCTTCTGGCTTTCCAGTTCAGCCCTTGGAATCGTACAAGGAACTAAGATGAAAAAGAAAGTAAATTGTTAAGAGAAGGCAGTCGAGATTCAAATGCATCATATTATTCTGTTGCAAAGGTCTAATAATACCGGTAGAATTTAGCTTTCATCTACTACCCAGTTCACCTCAGATATAGAACTAAAATCATATAAATCATATTTATGCAAGAGAGAAAGAAAGCAGGGAGTAGATCCTAATACTACGAAGTATGGTCAAAATGGTATGAATGGGTCAGGAAAGACAAAGAACTAAGAAATAAGGTTGGATGAAAAAGAAGATGTAAGATTGTAAATATGTGGAAATATTCTATAAGATTTGTATAAGCACAAATAATAGATGTGAATAGGTGTAGATCTGTGTTATGTTATTATGATGCTTAAAGTTGAAAAACAATAACAAATATTTTAAAAAATGCTCATGAAAATTAGATGAAGACTTTCTTTTCCGCTTACCGAGGCAAATGGGCACTTTTGTCCAAGTCCCATTGTCACAAAAAGATCTGTTCTGGCCTTCCATGGCATAATATGTTTGGCATCTGAATTCTACTGAAGAGCCAGATCTGTACTGCTTTTCAGATAAAGTAATAATGTCGCCATTCTCAATCCTGGGTGGACCATTGCAGTTTTTCCCTTGTTCTATTAAATATGAAAACATGAATTGTAAAACTTTGGTTATACTCCAAACTAAAGCTTTGAGATTACCTATCAGTATTTCCTGATGGATTACAAAATACATCAATAAAGCTATTTTAATGAGCATCCATTCATGTTGTATGTGTTTAGTATTTTTAAAATAGACACAGAAAAAAGAAGCAATATACATGTATTGAACCATTAAAGTAATGGCGTACACAAGCAGCTGAAAAAGTAAACAAATTAACAATGCCTCCTCTAAGAATTAACACATTAAACTGATATAAGCCAGCTAAATATATTGCAAATTATATATGTATGCAGATTACATATAAATGTAATCTGTTCTTTTTATGAATCTATGACAAAAATATAGAGCATTGTTTATTTTCTTAGCAAATAAAACAGCCTTTTCCAAAATTGATAATTATCTGTTTCTTTAATTCAGTCCTTGATATTTAAATAGTAGTAGTTTTCCAAATTCTCTTGGATATTCCACATGTATGATATAACCTTGCAGTTCCCTAAAAATGGTTAGTAGGCTTGTCTAGTCCAATCTAAAACATGTTCTCAGCATAGTAAAGTATACTCTCTATTTGTAGGTTGATGTAAACATCAAATGCCCTTCATGTTAAATTACTATGTATAAGTTTACATCATTTTTCCTTTTTATAATTTTTAATTAAATATTTATAAAACACATAAAAAGGAAGGAAGGAAGGAAGGAAGGAAGGAAGGAAGGAAGGAAGGAAGGAAGGAAGGAAGGAAGGAAGGAGGAAAACAAAAGTGCAGAAAGAAACAAAAGAAAAAAAGATATGCTCCTTTGCAGTACATTTACAAAATTTACAAAATTCACTGTAATTAGCCTATAATTTACAAAATTCACATGTAATTAGCCTATAATTACAAAAAATTGAATCATTTCATAATTTTGATTATTAATATGTGATGTTGTTTTGAAATATTTATATCTGAACTGAATATAACTGAAATAGAACTGATAATGTAACTAAAAATCTGAAAAAAATTTAGGGTTCTACCAACAAATCAAGAGACAATGACAGTTCTGAAAAATATTGATTAAATTCTTATGGACTATTTTTTTTGTTGGCTACAAAATTATTATAACAATCAGAAAATTAAATGTCTTCAGGCAAAGACTAATAATGTGTCTTTCATGACCCAAATAGGCTGGAACCAATATTTGCAGAATTATTAAATACAGTCATATTCCAAGCCACCTTAATATTACTATGACTATAAGATATCGTCCAACCAATTTCAAACAAAAGATATTTTGCATGTAAAATATGGTTTTCCCCTAATGATGTGATATCAACATGTTTTTAAACAATCTTTACACTTTTTGAAACAAATTCCTATGCTTTTTGTTTAAAAAACCCCTCCCATTTTACAGCCTACTAATCCCTTAATTTTGGGTAGACTCAGAGCAACTGGATGCAGCTGAGTGTTTACTGGCCAGATGCCCTTCCTGATGCCACATGGAGTTTGCAGCTTATATTTTTACTTTGTGACACAGGTGAGAAACATATGCTGCTACCTAGGATTGAACTATAGAAATAGTAATAGCACTTAATAGAATAGAATAGAATAGAATAGAATAGAATAGAATAGAATAGAATAGAATAGAATAGAATAGAATAGAATAGAATAGAATAGAATTCTTTATTGGCCAAGTGTGATTGGACACACAAGGAATTTGTCTTTAGTGTGTATGCTCTCAGTGTACATAAAAGAAAAGATACATTTGTCAAGAATGGTTGTCATAGGGTTCAAGTAAGCAATCAGGAAACAATCAATATGAATATAAATCATAAGGATATAAGCAACAAGTTACAGTCATACAGTCATAAGTGGGAGGAGATGGGTGATAGGAACGATGAGAAAAACTAATAGTAGTAGTAATGCAGCCTAGTGAGTAGTTTGACAGTGGTGAGGGAATTATTTGTTTAGCAGAGTGATGGCGTTCGGAAAAAAACTGTTCTTGTGTCTAGTTGTCTTGGTGTGCAGTGCTCTATAGCGACGTTTTGAGGGTAGGAGTTGAAGCAATTTATGTCCAGGATGTGAGGGGTCAGTAAATATTTTCACGGCCCTCTTTTTGACTCGTGCAGTATACAGGTCCTCAATGGAAGGCAGGTTGGCAGTAATTGTTTTTTCTGCAGTTCTAATTATCTGTTAAAGTCTGTGTCTGTCTTGTTTGGTTGCAGAACCAAACCAGACAGTTATAGAGGTGCAGATGACAGACTCAATAATTCCTCTGTAGAACTGTATCAGCAGCTCCTTGGGAAGTTTGAGCTTCCTGAGTTGGTGCAGAAAGAACATTCTTTGTTGTGCTTTTTTGATGACGTTTTTGATGTTAGATGACCATTTTAGGTCTTGAGATATGATGGAACCTAGAAATTTGAAGGTCTCTACTGTTGATACTGTGTTGTCTAGTATTGTAAGAGGTGGTAGGATGGGAGGGTTTCTCCTAAAGTCTACCACCATTTCTACAGTTTTGAGTGTGTTCAGTTCCAGATTGTTCCGGTCGCACCACAAGGCTAGTTGTTCAACCTCCCGCCTGTATGCGGTTTCATCGTTGTCTCGAATGAGGCCAATCACTGTTGTATCATCTGCAAACTTCAGTAGTTTAACAGATGAATCGTTTGAGATGCAGTCATTGGTATATAGAGAGAAGAGAAGTGGTGAGAGTACACAGCCTGGGGGGGCCCTGTGCTAATTGTACAGGTATCTGATGTGATTTTGTCTAGCTTCACCTGCTGCTTCCTTTCTGTTAGGAAGCTTGTGATCCACTTACAAGTGTGTTCAGGTACCGCTAGCTGATTTAGTTTAGTTAGAAGAATGTCCGGTATGATGGTGTTGAATGCTGAACTAAAGTCTACAAAGAGGACCCTTGCATAGGTATTTGGAGATTCAAGATGTTGTAGGATGAAGTGCAAAGCCATATTAACAGCATCATCTGTCGATCTATTTGCTCGGTATGCAAATTGCAGGGGGTCTAACAGTGGATCCGTGATGGTTTTCAAGTGGGACATCACTAGCCTTTCAAAGGTTTTCATAACTACAGATGTTAGAGCAACTGGTCTGTAGTCATTCAGTTCCTTGATGGAGGGCTTCTTCGGCACTGGGATGATAGTGGAGTGTTTGAAGCAAGAAGGAACATGGCATATCTCCAGTGACTTGTTGAAGATTTGGGTGAAGATGGGGGCCAATTGGTCAGCACAGACTTTTAAGCAAGAAGGAGTTATCTTGTCTGGACCTGGTGCTTTTCCTGGCTTCTGTCTGTGAAATAGATCTTGCACTTCCTTTTCTGTGATCACCAGGGGTTGTGAACCCAATGCGATGGGTTCAGTTGTAGGAGGTTTGGCTGTTGTTGGTGTGTCTGGGATGGAGGTTGTGGGGATAGGTGGCTGTAGTTTCCTTTCAAACCTGCAGTAGAACACATTCAGATCATCTGCCAGTTGCTGATTTCCTTAAGCTTGGGAAGGTGGTTTGCTGTAGCCAGTGATGTTTTTAAGAGTTTTCCACATGTTTGCTGGTTCATTTGTTGAGAACTGGTTCCTTAGCTTTTCAGAGTAGTTTCTTTTTGCTGCTCTGATCTCCCTTGTTAATACATTTCTGGACTGATTGTACAGCATTCTATCACCTTTTCTGTAGGCTTCCTCTTTGGAACGACGTAACTGCTTAAGTTTAGCTGTGAACCAAGGTTTATTGTTACTGTATATTCGCAAGTTCCTGGTTGGTACACATAGGTCTTCACAGAAGCTGACATATGATGTTACAGTATCTGTGAGTTCATCCAGGTCTGCAGAGGTATCTTCAAAAATATTCCAGTCTGTGCAGTCAAAGCAAGCCTGTAGCTTTAACTTTGCCTCTTCAGTCCAAGTCCTCACTGATTTAATTGTTGGTTTTGTGGCTTTAAATCTTTGTCTGTAAGCAGGTACAAGGTGAATCATGCAATGATCAGAGTGGCCCACAGCTGCTCATGGTAAGGACCGATAAGCATCTTTTAGTGTTGTGTAGCAGTGGTCTAAGGTATTCTTGCCTCTGGTGGGACAATTGACATGCTGAAAGTATTTTGGTAGCTCTGTCCTTAAGTTTGCCTTGTTTAAATCTCCCAAAACAATGGCCAGTGAATCGGGGTATTTGGCTTCAGCCTCCATAATCTGATCAGCTAGA
Organism: Diadophis punctatus similis; assembly: GCA_023053685.1. Lineage (NCBI taxonomy): Eukaryota > Metazoa > Chordata > Lepidosauria > Squamata > Dipsadidae > Diadophis > Diadophis punctatus. Next base: position 83,608,155 of record JALIGW010000003.1, on the reverse strand, counting down.
GTTCTTAATGCCTTTTTTACAGAGGCTTGTGGGTGAATATAAACCGCAATTAGTAGACATGAGGAGAACTCACGTGGAGAGTAAAATGGTTTGCAGTTAATAAGTAAGGATTCCAAGTTTTCATCACAGAATTTTTGTATTATAGTTATGTCCTGAGACCATCTGTTGTTGATATATATACATAAGCCTCCTCCCCGTTTTTCCCTGATAATTCTGCAATCCTGTCTGCTCTAATTAATATAATTAGACTTATATACTGCTTCATAGTGCTCTACAGCCCTCTCTAAGCAGTTTACAAAGTTCAGCATATTGCCCCCAACAATCTGGGTCATCATTTTACCAACCTCAGAAGGATGGAAGGCTGAGTTAACCTTGAGCCGGTGAGATTTGAACAGTTGAACTGCAGCTAGCAGTCAGCTGAAGTAGCCTGCAGTGCTGCACTCTAACCACTGCGCCACCTTGGCTCATCAACCTTCTGAGTGGGCTTCACCACTCAGAAGCACCTTCACCACTAGGATACCATATCACTGATGCTACCAATATTTATGTGTATTTTTAACAACATATTAAGAAAAGTTCTTACCTAGAGCCTTAGATTTTGGATTGAGTTTAAGGTCAACACAAATATTTGGAGAAATGCCAGAACATCCTTCTCCAAACTGTTTTAGATGGGTTTTTTTATGTATAAGTTACTGCTACTAAAACTCTGAGCCAAATAAAGCAATAGCGCTTAGACTTATATACCGCTTCACAGTGCTTTATAGCCCTCTCTAAGTGGTTTACAGAGTCAGCATATTGCCCCCAATAATCTGCATCCTCATTTTACTGACCTCAGAAGGATGGATGGCTGAGTCAACCTTGAGCTGGTGAGATTTGAACTGGCAAATTGCTGGCAGCGGCAATCAGCAGAAGTAGTCTGCAGTACTGCATTCTGACAAATATGAGTGATTTCAGTGACTGGTAAATCACTCTTTTCAAAAAGGAAGTTTAGAAGCAAATGTTCATATTCATTATGATATATTAATTACCATATTTTTCGGAGTATAAGACGCACCAGAGTATAAGACGCACCTAGATTTTAGAGGAGGAAAACAAGGAAAAAAGTATTCTGAACCAAATGGTGTAATAATATATTATTTAATAAAATACCAGTATAGCAGAATACTTTTTACAACCATGTATACTTTTTACAACCATGTACACTTTTTACACATTTTGGCTTTGACATTTTTCTGCAAGAAAGAACAATAATGTTTCCTTTATAACAATGCAGAACCATATTCATACAATCATATGCACACACACACACACCCTAAACTTCAAACTTGGCAAGTTTAAGACTTGTGGACTTCAACTCCCAGAATTCCTCCTCCAGTCATGCTAGCTCAGGAATGGGAGTTAAAGTCCACAAGTCTTAAAGTTGCCAAGTTTGAAGAGCCCTGGGTTAGAGGTGGCAAGAGTCTTCAAACTTGGCAAGTTTAAGTCTTGTGGACTTCAACTCCCAGAATTCCTCCTCCAGTCATCCTAGCTCAGGAATGGGAGTTAAAGTCCACAAGTCTTAAAGTTGCCAAGTTTGAAGAGCCCTGGGTTAGGGGTGGCAAGGGTCTTCAAACTTGTCAAGTTTAAGACTTGTGGACTTCAACTCCCAGAATTCCTCCTCCAGTCATTCCTGAGCTAGCATGACTGTAGGAGGAATTCTGGGAGTTGAAGTCCACTAGTCTTAAACTTGGCAAATTTGAAGACCCTTGCACTCCTAACCCAGGGCTCTTCAAACTTGAAAGTTGGTCTTCAAACCTGTCAGGCTGCTCGCTTCAGGCAGCAGCAGCGGTGGCTCCAGCGGCGTCGAGTATCGGCGGTGGTGAGTATCGGCGGCGTCGGGGGCTACGTTGGTGTCGGGTCCTGCAGCGGGGGCAGAGGCTGCAATGGGGGCAGCTGCGGGTCCTCTGGTGGGGGCAGGGCTGCAAGGGGGCGGCCACGGCGGCTTTCCTGTGGTCCGGCGGTGGCGGCGGCCAACAGTGGCGGGAGCGACTTTGCTGTGCGGCGGCTGCAGCGGCCACAGCGGCTTTGTTGTGGTCTGGTGGTGGCGGCTTTCCCGTTGTCTGGCAACAGTGGCAGTGGGCAGCAGTGGTGGCAGCGGCTTTGCCATGGTCTGGTGGCAGCAGGAATAGCGGGGGCTTTCGGGCAGCAGCGGGTGGTGGCAGGAACGGCTGGGGCTTTTGGGCAGCAGCGGGCAGCGGTGGTGGTGATAGGAACAGCGGGGGCTTTCGGGCAGCAGCGGGCAGCGGCAGGAATGGCGGGGGCTTTCGGGCGGCGTCGTGCAGCGGCAGCGGCAGTGGGGAGCTGGGGTAGTAGCTCACTGCGGGTGGCGGCAGCAGTGGCAGGCTTCAGGCAGGAATGGTGGCGGGGAGGGGGGGTCAACATTCGGAGTATAAGACGCACCCAGTTTTTGACCCTCTTTTTCCGGGTAAAAAGGTGCGTCTTATACTCCGAAAAATACGGTATTTTAATTAGTTACAACCCTAGAGGAATCCATCATATTGACAACATGCTTATCAGAGATACATAATGGCAACTCCATGTAACCATTAGAACATTCTCTGACTGATGGAGCCACAAGCACATGTCCTTCATTGCATTGAAATTGAAGGCTATGATTACTTGGAATAATCTTTGTTTTTCTTTGGCCTCCAAACACAAACAAATTTTTTGTTGCTAGTTGTTGACTTGTGATATGGCATGGTGCTTAAAAAAAAGAAAATAAGATAAATATTATTTTTTAATTTTTATTTTATTCAAAAGATTAAAATACAAAATACAAAAGAAAACTTTTTTATAAAAACAAAATTAGACAAGACTATTAAAAAGAAAAGCATTTTATCCTCCCCCCAATTGAATATTGCCAAATATGTTGCAGCAATAACTCCCTGTGAGAAATAGAACCTTATTCTTGTAAAATTTAAAAGCAAGAGTGCAGCCATATTTTATGATGTATACTCAAGATATGATTTTTGCTTTCTTTCTGCTTCTCTGTTCCCAGAGAAAATGGAAATAACAGATTGTAATGCTGACAGGAAGAGAGAGTGTAAGATAGGGACATGCTGACCAAGGGCGGGTTCCTAAATTTTTTATTACCACTCTGTGGGCATGGCTTAATTTTGTGGGTGTGGCTTAATTTTATGGGTGTGGCTTGATTTTGTGGGTGTGGCTTGATGGTCATGTGACCGGGTAGGAGTGGCTTGGTGGTTATGTGATGGTGGGAGTGGCTTCATGGTCACGTGACTGGGCAGGTGTGGCTAAGTGGTCACGATACTAGTTCCCCATACGAGGATTCCTGCATCCGGACCTTTTACAATTCCCCAAAGGATTAAAGGAAACCAGATTCCATACAGCTCTGAACCCTTAAGGCAAACCAAATACAAGTGGTCCTCGCTTAATGGCCGGTTGCTTAGCAAGTGTTCAAATTTATGACTGACTTCCTCAGAGCTACTTTTCTTCTGGTTTCCAGTTAAAAATGCCCATAGGGAAAAATGGACTCATTTAACAACCAGTGTTTGCTTAATGACCACAAGGTTCACTTAACAACCATGGTGTTTGCCTAACCCAGGGGTCTGCAGCCTTAAACACTCAAAGAGCCATTTTTCTATTTTCTTTTAAACAGATATCTCTCTGTGTGTCTTTCTCTTTCTTTCTCCCTATCTTTCTCTCTTTCTCTTCTTTCTCTCTCTCTCTCTCTCTCATCTTTCTCTCTCATCTCCTGTCTCTCATCTCTTTCATTTCTTTTTCTTTCTCCCCCCTCTTTCTTTCTCATCTCCCTCTCTCGTCTCTTTCTCCCTTTCTCTCTCTCATCTTTCTCTTTTTCCTGTCTCTCATTCTCTCCCTCCATCATTTTCTCATTTCTTTCTCTTTTCCTCCTCTTTCCTCTCTCTCATCTCTTTCATGCGTGAATCCAGTCCCCTAATCATCTTTGTTGCTCTTCTCTGCACTCTTTCCAGAGTCTCAACATCCTTTTTACATAGACTAACAGTGTTTTCAAGCTTCATACTTTTATGGCATTTGGCTCCTAAAATTCTCCAGCCAGCATGCTGGCTGGGAAATTCTGGGAGTTGGTCCATACATCTTAAAATTGCCAAGGTTGAAAAACACTGGATAACAATTAAATCTATTTCAAGGACATTTATATTAAATTAACTTAGGCATAGTTAAGGAATTTAAAATGTACCATTTGCTGCAATGGTTCACCCCTTTTAAAAAATTGCATTTGGCACAAAATGCTGCTCCAATAGCTGCATGCTTTGAGGTCAACTATATCTCTTATTCTAGAGCAGTGTTTCTCAACCTTGTCAGTTTGAAGATGTGTAGACTTCAACTCCCAGAATTCCCCAGCCAGCAACGCTGGCTGGGGAATTCTGGGAGTTGAAGTCCACACATCTTCAAACTGACAAGGTTGAGAAACACTGTTCTAGAGAATGAAACCATAAAAATATCTGAATTCGTATTACTATCTCTTACTTGTATGTCTGGTATTAAATAATGACCTCTCCATTCTAATGAATTCTGCCATCAGACATTCCACTAGAGATTTCATCCATGTAGAATTCAAAAGAGATTTTTGCCCCACCAACATTTTCTGCTTGTTTCTTTTGAATAACCAAAATGCAGACTGTTAACATTTTCTGACACTGCCAAGGGAAGCCCCTCCTTAGTCCTGATAATTCATGGCAGCAACATGTATTTAGATTGTTTAGTTAAAAGAATTGTGTTTTGACAACAAGAGGATTTGGGTTCATATGTTTTAGCCTCCAGTCCCCTAATCACCTTAAACCCGTGATGGCGAACCTATGGCACGGGTGCCACAGGTGGCACGCGGAGCCATATCTGCTGGCACGCGAGCTGTTGCCCTAGCTCAGGTCCAGCGTGCATGTGGGCACCCGCCAGCTGATTTTTGGCTCGCACAGAGGCTCTGGGACGGCGTTTTTGGCCTCCAGAGGGCCTCCAGGGTGGCAGGAGAGGGCGTTTTTGCCCTCCCCAAGCTCCAAGAAAGCCTCTGGAGCCTGGGGAGGGCAAAAAATGGGCCTACCGGATCCACCGGAAGTCAGGAAATGGGGGAGCAGGGGTGCATGGGGGAGCATTGAATATGGGTGTGGGCACGCGCACGTGTGCGATAGCGCGTGTGTGCACTATTTTGGCACCCGAGGAAAAAAAGGTTCGCCATCACTGCCTTAAACAGTCAAAGAGCCATTTGGACCCATTTTCCACAGAAGTTGAACCTCCTTCACATCCTTACTCCTTCCTTCCTCCCTCCTGATTTTACCTTCCTTCCTTCCTTCCTTCCTTCCTTCCTTCCTTCCTTCCTTCCTTCCTTCCTTCCTTCCTTCCTTCCCCCCTCTCTTACACACACACAGTCTGATTGCAGGCAAGCAGCTAGCTCTGTTGTTTAAAAGGCTCTGAGCTATCCTTCTCCCCCCCTCCCCCCCTCACTTCCTTTTGCTTTCAGGAAAATATATACCACCACAGCTTGTCTCTGACCTTTGAGGAATTGCCTTGTTCCTCTTGGTCGTTCAAGATGCCTCTCCTTCACCATCCCTCCAGGATGGTTCTGATCCAAAAGATCTCCCCACAAAGGTTCGTCAGACTGGATTTTCATGGTGCTCATCAGAGCCCGCTATTTCCAGCCCGTCTCACCATGACTTCTGCAGACCTGGGTTTTAATTGCACTTTTTAAAGCTTTACCAATTTTTTATTTATGACTAGTTGATTGCTGACCTATTTGATAATCCCTTCATGGACTTTTACAACTTTTTTTCTGTTCTTTCATTGTTTACTATCAAACTCCAAACCACTTTCATTTTCGGTGTAAGGAGAAAATACATTGTCTGGCAGTGAAAGTCATCCAATTGGATTTACACTTACAGTATTAAGGATTATGAATTTTGTTCTTTCTAGCTCTTTAAACAATATAAAGAGCTCTGGTCTTTATTTTTTAATTATTGATGGAAAAATTCCCCTCTTTTCAGCACTTTTGATTTTGGAAACAAAACTTTATCTCAATCTTTCTCTGTGGAGGCTGGGTTATGATTTATCTGCTTCTCTTATCCTTGGAAAGAACAGTGATTTTTTTTCAAAATGTCTCTGAAAGGAGATCAAATTTTCTGAGAAGCTCTTGAAAAAAAGAATGGTGTCCAACTTATAGTTTGAAAATATAAATTAAAATATTGATGGGTCAACAATTGCTTTGTTTGAACCAAACCAAACCAAACCATCAACCAGAATGACACCTTGAGCACACACAAGCATCAGGAGAAGGGAGACAATTGGCTCATTCGGGTGGACAACTTTACTGCATCCTCCATACTCACCAGATTTAGCGCCTTCAGACTATCATCTCTTCGGCCCCATGAAGGGAGGGAGAGCAGAAGGGTGGGCCGCTCTTGGGGAATAAGACCTCGCTGTATACAAGCGATCCCTTGTTCCGGCCCCTCTGATGTGGTTCCATCTTGCTCAACCTGAGTACCTGGCAACCAGGGTTCTTAGGGCCCTGGGCTCAAGATGTTGCTGCTCAATGCCAGGTCAATTGCCAACAAAGCCCCCCTGATACATGATTTAATCACAGAAGAGGGGGCTGACCTGATGTGTATTACTGAGACCTGGCTGGGACAGGAGGGAGGAGTAGCTCTCTCCGAGATATGCCCAGACGGGTTCTCAGTGCAGCATCATTCTCGATCCCAGGGAAGGGGGGGGGAGTGGCAATGATAACGCGCCGAAGTCTGCATCCTCGTAGGATCCCTGCCCCGGAGATTGTTGGGTGTGAGACGCTCCTTCTGAAGTTGGACTTAGGGGTTCAGGTGGGCCTTTGTCTAGCGTACCTGCCTCCCAGCTACATTAGCAAGGCCCTGCCTGAGCTGCTCGAGGCAGTAGCCGGCTTGGCGGTTGAGTTCCCCAGGCTTATGGTTCTGGGGGACTTTAACCTGCCTTCGGCGGGCGAAACCTCTGGGGTAGCTCAGGAGTTCATGGATTCCATGACAACCATGGACCTGACCCAAGTAATCCAGGATCCAACTCATGAAGGAGGCCACACGCTCGACCTAGTGTTTCTTTCGGGGCAGTGGAGAGATGATCTGAAGATTGGGGATATAGTCACCACTCCGCTGTCATGGTCAGATCATTTCCTACTGAGGTTGGATTTCGCAGCCCCATTCCTCCCCCGCAGGGAGGCAGGACCAACTAGGTGGTTCCGCCCCAGGCGCCTAATGGAGCCGGAAGGATTCCAGAGGGAACTTGGGGAAATACCTGAAACCCTGGTACAATTCGGCTGATTCCCTGGTGGCTGCCTGGAACTCTGCAGCATCAGTGGCGTTAGACCGGATTGCACCTTTGCGACCTCTCCGCGGCAGTGGATCCCGGAAAGCCCCTGGTTTACCGAGGAGCTCCGGGAGATGAAACGCCAAAAGAGACATCTAGAGCACCGCTGGACAGCCAGCAAAACTAAGTCTGATCGAACACTATTAAGAACCTACATCAAGTCTTATTTAGTGGCGATAAGGGCGGCAAAACATTCCAATTTTTCCGCTCTTATTGCGTCCGCAGATTTTCGCCCAGCCGCCTTGTTTAGGGTGACACACTCCCTCCTTGCCAAAGGGGGGAGCGAGGAACACTTGCAAGGCAGTGCTGAGGAATTCGCGCAGTTTCTGTCAGATAAAGTCACTCAGATCCGGTCAAACCTGGACTCCGGCTGGGCAGAGTCCATTGAGATGACAGGGGCAAGTCTTAGTCCACCATTGTGGGAGGAATTTGGGCCTGTTTCTCCGGAAGACGTGGACAGAGCCGTGGGTGCGATGAGTACCTCCACCTGTTTATTGGACCCGTGCCCCTCCTGGCTGGTTTCCATCAGCAGGGAGGTGACACGAGGCTGGATCCAGGTGGTGGTCATCGCTTCTTTAATGGAGGGATCTGTACCACGGCCGTTAAAAGTTGCGGTGGTGAGACCCCTCCTGAAGAAGGCTTCCCTGGACCCAGCTGACTTGAAGAACTTTCGTCCGGTCTCCAACTTACCTTTTTTAGGGAAAGTTGTGGAGAAGGTGGTGGCTACTCAGCTTCTGCGGCTACTGGAGGAAACAGATCATCTAGATGCCTATCAGTCGGGTTTCAGGTGCGGCTTCAGTACAGAAACTGCCTTGATCCATCGCCCTGATGGATGATCTCTGGTGAGCCCGGGATGGTGGAAATTCCTCCATCCTGCTGCTACTTGACCTCTCAGCGGCTTTCAATACCATCGACCATGGTATCCTTCTGCATCATCTCGGTGAGTTGGGAGTGGGAGGCACCGTTTTGCGGTGGTTCTCCTCTTATCTCACCGATAGGATGCAGTCGGTGTTAGCAGGAGGGCAGAGATTGTCCCCTAGGCCCCTGTCATGCTGGGTGCCTCAAGGTTCGGTTCTCTCGCCCATTTTGTTTAACATCTACATGAAACTGCTGGGGGAGATCATCCGGAGACATGGGGTGAGTTTTCATCAGTACGCTGATGACACCCAGCTGTACATCACCACCCCGTCTCAATTCAGTGAGGCAGCTGATGTAATATGCCGATGCCTGGACGACGTTAGGACCTGGATGGGGAGGAACAGACTCAGACTCAACCCCGACAAGACTGAGTGGCTTTGGATATTGCCTCCTAAGGACCATGACAACTGTCCCTCCTTGGTTCTGGAGGGAGTGAAATTAACCCCCTTGGAACAGGTCCGCAATTTGGGGGTCCTCCTAAACCCACAGCTAAAATTAGAGCAACACCTTACAGCTGTGGCTAGGGGGACCTATGCACAGGTTCGCCTGGTGCACCAATTGCGGCCATACTTGGAGAAGGAGGCTCTACTCACGATCACTCATGTCCTTGTCACCTCCCGACTGGACTACTGCAATGCACTCTACATGAGGCTACCCTTGAAGAGTATTCGGAGACTTCAGTTGGTGCAAAATGTGGCTGCGCGTGCTGTGGTGGGTGTGCCAAGGTACACCCACGTGACACCGATACTCCGCCAGCTGCATTGGTTGCCCATCGGTCTCCAGGTACAATTCAAGATGTTGATCATCATCTTTAAAGCCCTTCATGGCTTAAGACCAGGTTACCTTCAGGACCGCATTTTGCCTCATACTTCCCTCCGACCGGTTAGGGCCCACAGAGTGGGTCTCCTCCAGGTCCCGTCAGCCAAACAATGTCAGCTGGCAGGCCCTAGGGGGAGGGCCTTCTCTGTGGGGGGCCCCGTGCTCTGGAACCAACTTCCCCCAGAGACCCGAACCATCCCCACACTGCTGGCCTTCCAAAAAGCCGTCAAGACATGGCTCTTCCTGCAGGCGGGGGGAGGAGACTAGTTCCATCTGAGCTCCCCCCCCGGTATGACTGATAGTGAATCATTTTTTAACCTTTTGTATATGTTTTTTAATTGATGTTTTTAATCGTGGTTTATTATTAGTGTTCTCATAAAATTGTTGTACGACACCCTGAGTCCCTCAGGAGTAGGGCGGCCTAGAAGAACCAATAATAAATAAATAAATAAATAAATAAAATGAAAGAGGGCTTGAGAGGCAAACATTATTCCAGTGATGAGGAAGTGAAAACTGCAGTGAAGAAGTGGCTCAAAGAATAGTCAACAAAATTTTACGAGGCAGGGATACATGCTCTCATTCGAAAGTGGAACATTGCTATTCAGAGAAATGGTGACTATGTTGAGAAGTAGGGATGTCATCCACTGAGGACCAGCTTCATTTTGATGTATGCTACATGTTCCTGTGTTGGTAATTATACCTGTCCTAAAGAAAATGGCATTACTTTTTGACTCACCCTCGTACATATACATATACATATACATATACATATACATATACATATACATATACATATACATATACATATACATATACATATACATATACATATACATATACATATACATATACTGTACATATACATATACATATACATATACATATACATATACACATACACATACACATACACATACACATACACATACACATATACTGTTCTTATTGCTCATTTTAATGATCTTATTGTTCTCAATAGTGAGGCAATCCTGTATCACAGGGGTCAGGAACCTTTTTGACTAAGAGAGCCATGAAAGCAAAAAATTTGGAAATTTATTTCAGTGAGAGCCATATAATATATTTTAAAAGTGAATTCAACTAAATGTCAGTATAATAAGCCTCTGAATTTATTCTTTTAAATAATGTTGTTATAACACTCACCATACGGGGCACGGGGTGGGGCACACAGGATGGGGTGCTAGCGGGAGAGGCTGGGAGGAGACGCGGGTGGAGAGCGGGGGATAAAAACCAGCCACCACAGCGGCGCCCACCTCAACAAGGAAACGAGGAGGAGAGGTGAATGGAAGACCAGGGAGGATGCGCCCCCCCCCTCCGCGCACGCCAAAGAGAAGGGAGAGGAGGAGGAGGAGAAAGGACCGGCTCTTCCCGCTCCCCTTCGCGGTTGGCGCTAGCCATGCCTGAGTGGGACCCGCGCCCGGCCTGAGGGACGCACATTGGGCACTTCCCACCGCCTGCCTTATTGTTCCGGACTGCCTTCTTTCCTCTTTTCCTTTCTTCTTCTTCTTTTCTTTCAATCCCCCTCACCGCCCTCCCTCCTTACCCCTCCCCCTCCCCCCCTTCCCAACTTAAAGTGAGCGGTTGGGTGGTTGAGGCGAAGAAAAAGGCGCCGGTTTCCTCCCTCGCTGAGGAAGCCGCGGCGGCGCCTGCAACTTTGGAGCCAGCCAGGCAAAGCGAATGGCGGGCAGTGGCGAAAGAGAAGGAGGGCAGTGATCCCAAGCAGGGCCGGGAGTAGAGGGGGGGTGGGAAAGCGGGGGAGCCTCGGAGAAGTGCGGCTGAGGCGGACGGCGTGTTTGTTTTCGGAAAGCGTGTGGCGCGTGAGGAAAAAGCCGCCACTCTCGTTCGCCCGCGCGTGCGCGCACACTTCTTTTTCCTCCCTGTGTACGTGCGGGCGCGAGAGAGAGAGAGCGCGCGCGCGGCTCTCACTATATCTGCCCGCCTGTGTGTGTGCGAGAGCCTGTTGGTGTGACTGTGGCGCTGACATCTCTTCGCTGGGGGTTTGTGCCTTGTGTTTTTATTTTCCCAGGGAAAAGCGAGACCCCCCCCTCTCCCTCACCCCCCCCCCCCGCTCTCTCTCGCTCTCTTTTTCTCTCTCTCCCCCCTTCCTCTCCCCGGACTGCTCTTTGCCTTCGTCCCTTCAGGGCTGCCCTTCCCGCCTGCCGGTCGGCCGGCCCGACCCCGCCTCAGCCGTTTAATACCCTTCGGGTCGCCGCCTGTGCCTGGACTCGCCTTGGTAGCGCCGTTCGTTCTTTCTTTCGCTCCGGCGGCGGCGGCAGCCCAGAGCCCCGGACCTTGGAGGGGGGTTCGAGCGGCATGCTGCTGGATGCGGGGCCGCAGTTCCCCGTGCTGGGAGTGGGCACGTTTGCCCGGCACCCGCCCCCGTCGGCGGCGGAGATGCAAGAGCGCGAACCGAGCCATATGCAATCATCAAAAGAGCCACATCTGGCTCGCGAGCCATAGGTTCCCGACCCCTGCTGTATCATATGAGTCAGTGTCCTTCCACCTATTTAACTCTTCTAGCATTATAGGTTTGATCAGCAAAACCTTTGAAACATTTTCTGAACTATCCAAAAATATTATAATGTCCTTTGTTGAATTAATTCCATCCTAATATCTGTAATGAGCAGAAGAAAAAAACTTGGGGAACTACCAAGACCACAGTCAGATAAGTGAAATCTGAGTCCTGACCAGAAATCTTGATCTCATAGTGACAGAATTCACTTTTCTACCTTACTAATCACTGAATTTCTATCCAGATGTAAACTTACCCCCAGTTATTCGGCCTGAACATAAGCTTCCCATTGAATGTCATGTAATTATATTCACTGATTTGCTTGCTTATTCAATAATTTAAATCAGTTTATTTTTTCCAGCTTTCAAATAAAAAAATCTGACACCAGGAAAATATGTGGCTTCAGTGTAGAGGGAAAATTTTGATCCAAATCCAAGCTAATTCTCAAAGAATTTGGCAGCTGCAATTTTTCTCCTGTTGAAGGATTTTTACATTTTCTCCCAGGCCTACACTAGTCAAAGGAAGCATGATGGCTCACCCAAGCATTTTGGTGGACGGGGTGTCCATTCTTGTCCCTGACACTGAATCCATTCAGGTCCCTCCAAGACATAGCCAGGGTAGCACCTGTATTGCACTTGGTCATTTTCCAGATACTTGGCTTTTCCAGTGGTTACAATTTCCCCAAAATCAATGTCATATGATTCTTCGCATACTGAAATTATATATACATAAACTTATCTAACTTGCTTAGACAAGTTCACTGTTCCTATTATCATATTTTTCCATCTATAAGACACCACCATGTATAGGAACCCCCTCCCATTTTTCTTACCCAAAATTCAGAAACCAATATTTTAAACATTAAATAGAAGACATTTATTTTGCAGAGTAAGACATTCGCTTACCAGTACTGGTATTTTTGTTTTGTTTTCTGACCCTTTTATGGGCTCAGAATGCTCCAACATTACCACTCCCTGTCACATCTGGGCATTGGCTACATGCTCTCCGCAGCACCAGCTAATGTCAGTTACATAAGGCTCGTGATTGGAGGAAAAGTTAGCTTGTCTCTGCAATCTGAAGTTTTGCTCGTGAGGCTAGTTTGCAGAGATAAGGTATCGGCAGTTGTGCAACCACAATTCTCCTCTCAGCCCCCCATGTATAAGACGTCCCTCCATTTTTAGGTACATATTTTTAAGAAAAAGTATCATCTTATACATGGAAAAATACAGTAACTCTCATGAACTTCTCATGAACTGTGAGATAACAAATTCCTGCTCTAAACCAAGTTGGATAATCATGTCCCAGTTTTGTCTTAACTGGAAACTAATACCTGCTGTGCACTTAATCCTCACTACAGATAGTCCTCGATTTAGTGATTGTTTGAAGTTTCCAGGAATTTACCTGGGGAGGTGGTTATGACCCAGATTTGAAGTTTCAACAGTCATCTTTCACCATGGTCACATGAATACACTTTGGTGCTGGGCAATTGGGCTGCATTTATGGCCATTTACAGCATTCCTGGTTACACAACCTTGTTTTCTAACAATTTTGCCCCAAAACCAGGAGTGAAATTCAGCAGGTTCTGACAGGTTCTAGAGAACTGCTAGTGGAAATTTTGGCGAACCGGCAAATACTACCTCTGGCTGGCCCCAGAATGGGATGGGAATGGAGATTTTGCAATATCCTTCCCCCAGGAGTGGGGAGGGAATGGGGATTTTGCAGTATCCTTCCCCTGGAGTAGGGTGGGAATGGAGTTATTGCAGTATCCTTCCCCTGCCATGCCCACCAAGCCACGCCCACAGAACCGGTAGGGAAAAATTTTAAATTTCACCCCTGCCCAAAACCAGCATTTACTTCCAGTTTCTAGCAAAACTGCATCAATAGTGAACCATTGGATCACTTAACAACTGTGGATTTGCTTAACATCCATGGTAATTCGTTTATGGCCACAACAAAAATGGCTGTAAAAAATCTGGTCAGTCATGTGACCCCCTTTAGGACTATAACAATTTGTAACCATGATGGACAGAATCCAAGTGGGTCATAACTCAAGGACGGTGTATAATATGTAACCTTCCCTTTCTGATGTCTAACTTGAGCAACGCTGGGTATGGGGGGCAATTTAGTTTATTAACCAATTGATTAAAAAGAAGAAACAAGAAAGCTCAGCACTAGCAACTTGCTGGCAACCATCCAAAACAGGGATAAATAAATGACTGGCTCGAAGTTTTGATTAGTATGAATATAAGCAAATGCAGTCATAGCTACTGTGTGTTATAAAGTGAATATTATCTTCCCTGTCTTCTCTTAAAGGATATTCTTATCCTTAAATTCAGATATATATTAATTGATTTTATTTTTATCCTAATGTAAACCTAATTGGGATGCATCTCTAATATTTCTAACTTCTGATTTACGAAGACTCATTTCCTTTGCATAAAATGTTACAGAAGCTGCAGAGAGGGTCCCTGCATGATCAATGCTCTTATGGAGATATTATGTGCTGTAATGGCAGGGCAGAGCATTAATAGAGGGCATCATAAAAACAATCACTTCATCTATAGGGAAGTATAGAGAAAAAGAATCTAGTCTAGTTAACAACTTCTTGTGGACTTGGGGCAAAGTATAGATAGCTGCAGTACTGACAACATGTTCTTCTACATATACACAGGGAAAAAACTTGAGTTTGAAAGTGTTAGATAGGGTGAACGGAGGAGGCAGGCATCAGAGGTGGTGACAACAGACAGCTCTTTATTCAGCAACTATGTACAATCTAGCAAAGGTTCTGTCTAGACCTTTTATAGGGAGCTGTCAGACGGTTCAGCCAATCAGCACTCAGTATTTTTCCTGCAGGAATGGAGGACCTGACTGAAGTCAATGTGCTTCAGTCCTAGAATCTAACAGAAAGCTTCAGCAGGATTTATTGCTTAGAAAAGTCCTCTATTTCTGTAATCTCTAATTTTAGTACATTAGAATCTGAGTGGTTGAATGATGTGGAAATATATTCAATAAATATATTCCATTTTTACACCTGATCATTTCAACATTTAGGGATTTTTTTATAAGTAAAATAAACCATTAAACAAAAATACTTCAATGAAATCAAAGAGTAAACTTTTACATCAGTTTTAAAGTAGCATTATTAGATATGGTAATCACTTTGTTATTATGGTATCAAGTTATTTATTAACTGAGGGAGAGGGGGTATGGCCAACACCGTGGTAACATGATGGATTCTTCGGGGCTCCCGAAGAAACATTGAATCCCAGCTGATTTGGGGTCTTCATTGACCTAAACTGTTCTGGAGGAACAGTGGATAAAGAGACACAAGCCGACACGAACAGGGAAAAGGCAATTTCCCTGGGGAGTGGACTGAAACCTCAGAAACTGGCAGCTGAGGAAAGCAGCCATTGCGAGCTGCTACAAAGCCAGGGCGGCCACACCGAAAGAAGCAGGAAGAAGAAAATGTGGATTATTGGGGTGTGAAGATTGCTTTGATCTAAGTACTGTGCAGGAGTGAGTGAATGAACAAGGTGATGACATTGGGTGAGTGATTGACCAATTTACAGATAAAAGGAAACTTTAAAATGAGAGTGTAAGAGAGCCTGGAGTGGAAATTAGCAGCTAATTGGCAACCTGGAGTACTACAAAGAAGGAGGGGGAAACCGGAGATTATAATATTTAAAGCCCAAAAGGATTGTGATTGTTACAATTGGCTTTGGTGAAAATAAAGAGAATAATTAAAAAGGAGAATAAAGAGTAAGAAGAAAACATTTTATATTTGGATTTAAAGTATTTTGAGAAGTTTTAACAGAAAGCTGATCTATGTCTATGGGGAATTTGAGGATGCCATCTGCTGGTGGAAAGAGGACATTATAATAATTTGATGGAAGACAAAGGAGGAAAAAGGAAAAAAAGGAAAAATGATGTGCAGCTGTGGATTGACCTTGTTTACAGAAAAATATTTTGGAAACTGTGAAAATCTTCAAGGAGTGATTGCTTTGAACTATAGAATTTGGTCTTGACTTTAACGTTAGAGGAAGATAATAAAGCTTCGACTTGGAAAGGAGCAGAATAAAACTGGATATTAGGATACTAGAAAATGAAAATTTAAAGAGATTATTTGGACATTAAGTTTGAATCAAGAAAGTTATAATAGTAAAACCCTAAAGACAGTAATATGGATAAAATGGAACTGTGGATATATGAAGAATTGATGGAGTTCTCAAAAACTATACGTGAAGTTTTAAAACTGGTAAAAGGTAATGAGAAACTAGAAGTAATGTTGGATGATACAAAATATGTAGAAAATATAGTGTTGGAGAACCAAGAAAAAACATAGGACAAAAAATAGAAAGCAAAAAACAGATAAATGATTTCACTGGGATTTACAGTGGTATAGACAGGGGAAAATACATATTGCAAAAAAAACCAACTAAGAAGTAAAGGGTGTAATAGTGGGAAGATCTTAAGAGGTTGGAGGAAACTTAAACAATATACAAAAGGTAACAAAAGAATTAAAAAGAAAAGAAAGTATAGATACAGAAATAACAGAAAGTAAAAGGAAGAAAGAAACCAACAGAAGGGGGGAGGAGGTTATGAGAGATGGAATTTTTGAGAGATCAAATGGAAAAGATTGAAGAGACATTCTAGTTGACTGAATTGTATTAATGTGATTAATTGAGTTTAATCATTTTAAGTGGTTTTCAAATAAGATTGGCATATAAGTTCATAATGTTTAGAAATAAAATGAAATATAGATACTCAAAGTAAGAAGAAAAAGATATAAATGTGAAAGATGAAAACTAGTAATATGTCTTACTTTTTAATGATGATTAAAGATGTGATGAAGAACATAGATATTAGAAAAACTAAATGTATTAATGTTATTGTGTTTAAATAATCATCTTAAACGGTTTTTATATAAACTATATTGTGTATACTAAATTAGAAATACAGATGCATAAGGTTTCTACCAGTGGTTAACATAGTAAGAGATGAAAATTTAAGGGCTTGTAGTGATATTGTTTGTATAAAAATAAAATGAATAAAGATAAAAAAATAAGGAAAAGAAAAATTATGGTTGAAATTAAAAGAAGAGACCGGGGCAACATCTTGTTCACAATGAAGAATTGGAGAAAGAAGATGAACATTGGAAAAAAAGAAGTAATATAAAATTAAATAAAACTAAAGAAATGAGGATGATTAATATCATCAATGTAATTTATAATATTAAATCTGTTTGTTTTTAGTAATATATCGAGAAATAAATTGTAGATGGTAAATAACTGCAAGTAACATTGGGAAGAATGGAGGAGTGGACGGGATTGGAGGGAAGTAGGGGAGACGAGAGGAGAAAAGCCGAAAAAAGAAGAGAGGATGAAAGAAGGAGGTAGAGAGGGAAAAGAAGAGAGGGAAAGAAAGGGAAGAGATGGAAATGGCAAAGGAGAGAAAGGAGAAGGAGAGGAGAGGAGGAGGGAAGTAGGAAGGGAGAGGAGGAGAGGGAAGCGGAAAGAAGGAAGGATGGTTTTGATTGTAAAACTGGGGGAAATATGAGAAATATGAGAAAGTAAACAGAAAAATAATCCTTTTTGGTTGATTTGACGGCTGTATGATTAATATTAAAATGGAAGATGTTAAAAAGGTTACAAATATTATTAAATGAATATAATTAAATTTGAAAGTATAATGTTGATGTATGTATATATAAGCACTCTGACAACACATTGTTTAAATTGAAAATGGATATTTTTGTATTATAAAATAAAATAAAAAAGTTATTATGAGAAAAAAAGTTATTTATTTACTGAAATAAAATCCCCCCAAACAGGTGTAAATTTACAATACTGATGCAAAGTATTTTTGCTATTCACCAATCAGTTGCTGAAAATTATAATTATGAGCTTATGACATTGTTTAAAGAATCTGGCATTACAAATTTCAAGAAAGCCATAAATGAAAAATAGAACTCTTTGCTTTTTGCTAAAAGTAACCGTTCCTTTAATGACTGCAGCAGAAACTGTTTCCCTTAGCAATTCTTGATTTGTCTTCTTCTTAACTTACCATTTTGAGAAGAGCAGTCTGGCCAGAGAAGAAAAGCAACCACCAGAAGCAGCCAGTTCTTCATAGTTCTTCAGGCAATGCCTGAACCACTGCTCAGCAGTTTCACTATTTCAGCTGGTTTCTCCCAGCTACTACCGTCACTTCCTCCTTTTTGCTTGTTGGTTTGCTTTTTGTTGATGAGGAGGAAATATTATCTAAATAAGAATATGGCCTTGGCAACTAAGAGAGGACTCCACAAGAATTTTGGGAACTTTGTGTTGCAATGTTATAACAAGCAAATCAAGCAATACATCAGCTTTCCCGGCAGTGATTCCAAATCTTCAAAAGAAAAAAAAATCACCACTTCTGTTCCAGGGTTGATAAATTTTAAACCATTCCAAGGTCTTTACTTGCAAATTATTAGACATGAGATTTATGAAAAAAAATCTTGTCAATGCAAACTCTTTTCTTATTTTTCCAGGGCTTAACACTGCCTTTTTATTGTAAATCATCCAGAGTGACTCAGGTGAAGTGGGCAGAATAGAAATTTGATAAATGATTATTTTTTAAAAAATAATCTTTATTGAATTTTTACAATTAAAAAGGACACAAACAGCACACAACAGCACACAGACAAAACACATATAGCACAAACGAATACACGTATTTACACGCAACGTTACAGAATAATCCAGTGCTTTTGAAATTTGATAAATGATTAAATTACATTTGATATCAGACATATATATTTTGCATTTATTATGTCAATAGTTATAGGAATAATTGCAGGAAGTTTCAAATAGCCAATACTTTCTTTAAATTCCTCTAGATTTTTACAGTCTTCAGCCAAATGTAGTTAACCATTAGTCAATTATATCAGGGAGACTGTTTGTACAGTTTAGGACTTGTTTTTTCTCTCCAGATTTTACAGATCTAGGATTAGGTTCCACTTATACAAATACTCAGAAGGTCAAAATAGTATCAGCTCCCAGGGCTAGAAGAAGAGAAAAAATAAGACATTGCTTCCTTATCGGAAGGATACAATATCTACCCTTCTCCTTTTACCAACCAGGAAAACTTCCTTTTAGAAGGGAAAATGTGGTTTTACATTTTATATTCCTTTCCCCCTTTTTAGTCTTTTGGAGAAAATATGGTGTCACCATTTTATAATATATTTTTCTTGAATTCAAAAGTCTCATTTTTTTACAGATATGTATGAGAAGTATTCTTTGCTGCCAATTCCATCTACCTACTCCTCATCTTGTGTCTTTAGTATAAATAGTGTTTATCTCACCCAGGATATATAGAGGGCAGAGCGAATGGCTTTGGAGAGGAGGAGGAGAGCCATTACCAAGGCAACAATCAAAAAAGATGAGCCTGAGACCAGGCCCAGAAAGTAACTTGAAGGAATGTCTCAGACAAGCCCCTTCCTAATTCACATGAAGATAAAGGGAGGGAGAGAGAAAACCACATGTAGACTTGCAAGCTTCTATGACTGTAGCCGATACAATAAATGCAGTACTGACCAACATGGCATTGATTTCTTAATTTGGTTTACTTTATAGAGCTAGCATCCCCCTTAAAATCAACTTTTTGGCCTTCCTTTTCCTCTAGCGCCTCCATAAATCATCAGGTCATAAAATTGACTAATACAATACCAAAGGACATCTGGCATAAACCACATTTATGTCACATATGTCAGGAGAATATTATGCAGATGAAATTGTTTGCATAAATGTTTTCATAATGATGTGCACTTGATGTCACAGACTATTTCCCTCTCTGCTGAAACCCTTCTACTTCTTCATTCATGATCACAGTTGGAGGTTCTCTTCAGGTAATTTCTTACTCTTTATTTTTTTTCATGTCTAAAGAGACAAAATCCACGCAGAGCCTCAGTTGGAATCCATTTTTGTATCATGTAAAAATGCTGAAATGGGAATGTGGAGAGCACTTGCCTATAAAGTCGCCAAGAGTTGGGCCCAACCAAATGGTTGAAAGAACAACAAAAGAAATGCTGAAGAAGCATCATGAAAAGGAAGGCCTTTAACAATTTTTTTTTAATCAGCTCTTTTCTATAATGCTTTCTGGCTACCCAACAATATATCTTCATTACAGTTTTGATAATAGGATGAATGAATGGCAGAAGAATGCATGTGTTTTTCCTTTGTCTATGGCAGAACTCTAATGTAATGTCTGAATATTAGACAAGTGATATTTATAAAAGTGAAAGGCAGGATGATTTATTGCAGGGTGGACAAAGTAAACAGTAGGATTTCCAGTATTCAGTGTGAGGAGGACATTGTGTCAGAGCTTTGGTAAACATTGCAAAATTTATTGCCACAAGCTAGTGACAAAGGCTGTTCAAATTATACATACCGTATTTTTCGGAGTATAAGACGCACTAGAGTATAAGACGCACCTTAGTTTTGGGCGAGGAAAATAGGGGGAAAAAATCTGCCTACCAGGTATTCATCTGGCTAGCGTCCTTAGTCTGGTCAGCTTCAGCACATTATTTTATCTCCTGGTTAGGACTTAAAAAAACCTTCTTCTGAGAGAATAACAATGAAAGAACCTGCAAGCTAGTAAGAGCTGGGAAGATCGTTAGCACCTGGTTAGGGCTAAAAAAAAACTTATTCGGAGCAGCTTCAGCACATTATTTTATCTTCTGGTTAGGACTTAAAAAAACCTTCTGAGAGAATAACAATGAAAGAACCTGCAAGCCAGTAAGAGCTGGGAAGATCATTAGCACCTGGTTAGGGCTAGAAAAAAAATTTATTCAGAGCAGCTTCAGCACATTATTTTATTCCCTGGTTAGGACTTAAAAAAACCTTCTGAGAGAATAACAATGAAAGAGCCTGCAAGCCTGTAAGAGCTGGGAAGATCGTTAGCACCTGATTAGGGCTAGAAAAAAACTTACTCGAGCAAGTAGAGCAATGAAAAAAAAATTCTGCAAAGACTTAGGGCTGGAAAAACATTCTTTGGAGAGAGTAACAATGAAAAAGCCTGCAAGGTAAGAGCTGGGAAGATCTGTTAGCACCTAGTTAGGGCTGGAAAAAAAAGCTACATTCGAAGTATAAGACGCACCCAAATTTTCAGCCACTTTTAGGGAGGAAAAAGATGCGTCTTATACTCCAAAAAATACGGTACATACATACTTACATACATATCAGGGATGGGTTCTAACTTACCTCGCTGCCAGTTCGCTTCCTCCTGCGCCATGTGGCTGCACCTCGTGGGCACGCACGTGCTTTGCGCAGGTGCGCATGCATAGTGCTGAAAATTTTAAAAAGCCAAAAAAAACCAAAAACAAGATGACGACGCATGCGTAGTGCTGGAAACTCGGCTTCTGCGCATGTGCAGAAGAAAAAAAACCTGGGAAAAAAATCCAAAAAAAAATCCCCCCCAAAAAATCCCAAAAAAAGATGGTGGCATCCACGGACCGGCACCAACAGAACCGGTTCCATGACATCATCGTGACATCACCAGCGGTTTTCTACCGGTTCGGGCTAACCGGTCCGAACTTGGAGGAACCCACCTCTGAGACATATGTATATACATACATACATACATACATACATACATACATACATACATACATACATACGGTACATGCATACACACACACACACACACACACACATATAGTGTGTTGTCACGTAGTGAATATTGTCAGTTGTATGTCTATGCAGGGTGATGCATCCCTATCCTAATATTATGGTACATTCCAATACAAGCAGGACACGTGATGTGATCTTCTGCACATGTGTGCATTCCTGATTCTCCATTATTCTCTTCTGCCTTTGATTCTGACCGGAATGGTCACGATTTATTAGCAAGATGTAACTATTCATGATTTATTGTTTTTGTACCGAAATAAATATTTTCTATTAGACTTTAATCTCGGTTTTATTTCTAAATGTCTGAATTCCAAGAAAAGATCCACATCGCCTCTATGAGATTTATTCTCACCTTAACATGTGTGTGTGTGTGTGTGTGTGTGTGTGTGTGTGTGTGTGTGTGTGTGTGCATGTGTATGTGTGTGTATATTGTGAATAGAAGTGTTATATTTCTGAAGGGGCTTTGTATGCATAAGCCATGATGAAACCATTGAACTCAATTAGCACCAGGATATCTATTCATCTTGGCTAATGTCTTTGAGAATTTATGTATCCTTTGAAAATAAAAAATGAGTTTTATCCATTTAATGTGCTTATTTAATTAACAAAAATTAAATCCATGTCACTGTTCTATTGTCAGTGAATTAAGAAGGACCGATGACTGGAAAATCTCATTAATCAAATGCCTTAGCTAAAAATTTATATATAAAAGGTATACATTATTGACTTCCAGTACATTTTAAAAATGTACATCACTTTACATTATAATACTTAAAGATGGGCTATATATTTGTTGAAAACTACATTATTTTACAAATAATAATAATTGCTCAAATGTAGCTTTTATAAAGTAGGTGGTTATCTTCAAGATCCATTGTGAACAGTGGCAGACAATGCAGAGAAAATGCTATATGTTTTTGAGAACAAACTCAATCAAATTTCATGTAGCATTATTAAAGAGAATGATCCATGAATACCAATATCAATACGCTGTTAAAATGGGCTGCCATCATTCTTTTCTTTAGAAAAATGCTATTGAATCATTTGTGCACCAAATAGGTTCTTTAATTCATGGCAAGGAAGATGCAATCGAATATACTGCATTAAATTTAGCGAGACTTGCTTTTGAGTTGGGGTAAAGAGGAGCAAGTCTTTTCAAAAAGTCTTTATTCTGAGTAAACATGTGGGGAAATGGTGTATGCAGCCGATACCTTTGCAGGAAAGCTATTTACATTATAGTGATTAAAATAAATTAAATATAACAGAAGAAGAAGAAAAAACACTAGAAATGGTAGCTTCACATGCAGAAGGTTTTTTCAAAGTTTTTTACTTGAAACTTTTTCAAAGGAAATGCTTTACATAGACCTAACAGTGAGGAACTGGCTATCTTAGGGCAGACATGGGCATTTTATGGCCCCCGGGCCACATCCGACCCTTTTGGCTATCCTTGTGCAGTCCACATGAGGTCAATTGGAAATTAGAAATCAAATATAAATAAGAGGGGGTGAATCCTTGGTGCTCTCTGAGCTTGGTGGTTTCCTGCAGATGTTTCACTACCCAAACATGATGATGTTACCTAGTTTGGACAATGAACTGTCTGCAAGAAAATCACCAAGCTCAGAGAGCATCAAGGACCTCTCACTTCAATCCTGAGCAACAAATATTCTTCTTTATTGGTACAAATGTAAATAAATGTGTGGGGGAAGCTGAATTCAGTTTGGCTCTGTGCAATTGCCGCACAGAGCTTCAGTTGGCTGACAGCCATGGGAAGGCAAGGGGATAAAGCACTTTTCTGCACCTGCGTAGTGCTTGCCCTTCATCTAGAGCAGCCTGAAGAGGTGGCAGTGGTGGTCATCATGTGAAGGGATCCAGGCTTGGCCACCGACCACTGCCACAGGTACAAAACATGGTCTTACAAGTGAGTTATTGGAGCGCAGCCAGTGCTATCAGCCCTCCACAACAGTTCCAGTTCCTCAAGTTCCCCAGTTCTTCTCAGAGACTCAAAATTGTCAATTTTTAAAAAGAGGATCAAGGCCTATTTCTAAGCATGAAATTCCCAGCATCCATATTTTCTTTCAAAATGAAATCTTAGTTTATTCTCTGTTACACATGCATTCACTGGCATCTGGAACTTTCTTCCTGGGGGACCCAAAACTCTCAATTTCAGAAAAAGAGGACCCAGGATCATTTCTATTCATGAAATTCTACCACCCCAGTGTCTCTTTTTGCATTTGGGTCTATGCCATGTGCGTTTACCATAGAGATAGGGAACTTTCTTCCCAGAGCAGAACAGCGATGAAATCCCAAGAAATTATGTATGCAAGTTGTGCCGAAATGGTGCAACAAGATCATTGCTGGCTGTCTTCTGAACATCCGCTAAACTCAAATGTTAGTCACTTAACCAGCTCATTGACTGGAAAGAATAATCATCCATAAACACAGGGAAAAACTGAACCCCAAGGGAAAAGATATAGAAATAATTTTCAAGTGTAAAAAGGAAAACCAAAAGCCTTCTCTGAAGTGATTGTACTGTAGGAGATAAAATGTGGTGTGGAACTCAAATTCTTTGTTCGTTATCAGAAACTGGATATTCTCTGTGTTTAACAGAATATGCCCAGAGGCAAAATTGTTGTGATGCACTGAAGTTTTCAACCATTTACCATCTATTCTTGTGTTACCTACAAAGAAGCTGGAAGAAATTGCCCCTGAGTAAGTATATCATCAACAAATTTCAGAAAAACCAGCTTTTCCCATAGTGTTATCTCGCTAACACATGCTGTGTTTATTACTGAAGCATTTCTGTTTTCAATATTGGTTGAGTGTAGCCTAAAAACAAACATAATAATGCCTATTTTCTCCTGTTAAGAACTAAATATACTGAAACAGAGATCCCCAATCCCCATCCATGGACTGGCACTGAGCCGTGGCATACCAGAAACTGGGCCACACAAACAAGCAAAGCCCCATCCGTGGATGCAGGGAGCACACAACCCCCCCACCCCTCTGGTCCGCAGAGAAACCTGTCTCCACAGAACTGGTCCCTGTTGTCCAAAAGTTTGGGAGCCGCTGTACTAACTGTACTGAGACCTCTGGAAACAATTCTGTCAGTTAGAAAGTTATGGGATGGAATATCTGATAAAAAGTTTCAAATTGACTGACGTTGGAAAGATACTGACTTTGAACCAATTGATAGAGGGTGATGATTTTTTTAACCATACTTTGTACTAAGAGATATTAAAAAAAAAATATTTATTTTCTTATTAAATTTATATATCACTGCCATCTCACTGTCAAGCAACTCTAGGTGGCTTACAACATCATAAAAACAGTAATATCACTATTAAAATGTTAAAATATTAAAAACGAGAGCATTAATAGTTAACAAAAACTGGGTAAAATAGGAAGCAATTACACAAATGAGATAGAAGTGAGATCTTCTCAGTCTACTAACTTAATATTACATCTACCAGATATAACCAATGGCAAGGTTTAGTACAACATTTGTTAATAACATTGGTTGGATCAGCAGCATTTTCAGCTTCGGAGACACCTGAAATACAACAACAACAACAACAACAATAACAACAACAACAACAACAACAACAAAAGTACTATTAGTTAAACACACTATCCACTGGCAAAACAACATGTCTGCAGGTACAGGAAGATTTCCACCATAAAACAAACAATTAGCTGGATTTTCTGCTATAAGTAGATTTTATTATAGAAAGCTTTAATTTATAAGATGCTTAAATCCTCAAAATGGTAAACCTTGCTGCTGTTTTTAACATATTTATTTTAGAAAATATGTCTGCTTCTCACTAGACAAATTTTAGAAAATATGTCTGCTTCTCACTAGACAAATTAACACTCTGTGTGTGTGTGTGTGTGTGTGTGTGTGTGTGTGTGTGCGCGCGCGCACACACACACACACACACACACACACACACACATAATATAAATACAGATGAGAATCTGTATACCAGTATTATTTAAATGCTGGTAAAGTTCATCTATTAAAATCTTCTTTTTCTACTACATGAATCTGTACAGTTGGAGGTGGGGAAAATGGAATAGGTTATACTATTCTGTAATTCAGCTTTTGTAAAGTCATCTTTCTGGTGAGAATGGAATAAAAACATTCACTACGTGGGTACTACAGAGTCCTGGTTTTATTTTGCAAATAAAATTGTGCTTGGAGCTCAGCATTATTTCAATTGATATATGCCTGAATATTTGGTAGAGTGCTCACATGTGCTTAATAGGAATAACAGCAAGTACCTTATATCTAGATTACATTATCTATAATTACAAAAGAGAAATTCATATATTGATATAGGACATTTAATAAAAGTTCCAGGGGATTCATTAACTAGAAAAAGACATTATAAATATGTTGGTTCATTGATAAAAAAATCTAAAATCCAAAGCTGGTTATTTCTTTATGTAACCAAAATGGTACACAATAAAGATGATTTAATGTATTTGAAAGCAGTTCAGTGAATTCAGTTATTATTAAAACAAAGAGAAAGTAGTAAATAAAGATACAAATCGATGATACAAATGCATCTTGGACCAATTTGTTGGAAGTTGTGACTTCTGTACTGCATATGTCAGATTTATAAACCATGGATTGCCTTGAGTTTATTATACATGAGTGACTAAGCTTTTAAAGTTGAACCTTTCTCCAGTAGGATTCTGCCTATGGCATCTATATAAAACTATCAAAATAATGCTAATAGAATTAATAAGAGCACGCTGATACCTCTCATTTTTCTAGAGTATTTGGAGAAGAAAGAGGAGAACGGGCGAACTGTCTTTCACCCAGTTGATGGATGAATATCTGTAAAATAAACAATGCATACACAATTATTTAGGAACAGAGACTTTGGAATTTAGATTCAGTAAGAACGGTTCTAGCTACTGTTATTGCCCTTTATAACAGTGAACTGGGAGAGAAAGAAATAACACCATGGTAAAACTTCCTGATCTTTTGAAAACAGAAATAGCAAAATAAGGAACAAGCATGCTGAAAAAGCAGATATTGCTGAATGAAAATGAAATGAAAATGAAAACAATTAACAAATTTGGAATCATTTCTATATCCTACTATTATCCTACTATTCTTCTACAGTATATTAAGCTATACTGAGGGGCACATGACATGGACTTTTTAATTTGTTAGCAACATAGTTTCTTTTACTTATATTTTACTTGGTATTTTAAACATAGTTACTTTGTATTTTAATTTAACTTACTTCTGTGTCTTTTAAAATGGCATGATAAGGTGATACGGTTTTATAAAACCATTAAACTGGAATGTAGGAAAATTTCTTATCCTATGTCTGTATGGATTGATTGGATAGCTTCTAACATTCTAAACTGAAAAGATAAGCTTATCTCCTGATAAGAAAAAAAATCTTAGTGTCAACAGGCATCTAGTTATCTAACTTCAAACAACCTTTGTAGTTGATTTACAGTGCACTTTTATGCTGTCCAATCAACTTTCCTCTTGCATTTTCTTTGTTCTGTTAACTATACAAAGCAGTGGTGAAATCTACTTGCCTTCCCTACCGGTTCGGAAGCGTGTGCGTTTTTTCACCCTCTGCACATGCGCAGAAAGCTTTGCGCATGCGCAGAGGGTTAAAAACATGAAAATGGCGACATCTGGGCGGGTGGGCAGAGCCTCACGCTGCCGCCGCTACCAGTTCTCCGAACCACCGGCAGCCACCACTACCGGTACGCCCGGACCAGGCCGAACCAGTAGCATTTCACCCCTGATACAAAGGAATGTAAAAAAGAGTTCTCCCTTTTCATAGGGAGATCTCACTTTATCAGGGTTCCCTAATAAACTGCTTTTAAATGATCTTCCGACTCGGTTGCTTATTGGGAAGGTAAACTGAGGCAGAACCTAGGGCCAGATTTGGCTATCAATATTGTATCTCTTTTCTCTTCTAGTAACCTTTTCAGTCTCCAGAGGATACTTTCTCCCCATCTTCCTATCAACTGTGATGATCTTTCTTTTCCCCACCGTGGTTATTTTCAACTAAATATTTTTGATCAGATCATTGAATAAGCCCTACATTAATTAATCTAGACCTCTGCACAGAGGTAACCACTTTTTCATTCTGTAAATTCTGTTAAAACTACAATTAAACCCTTCCTCAGATTCTAGTGGAAGAAGAAAAAGAAATTTTGCTTGCAAAATGGGAGGACTCCCACATTGTTAAGACACAATGGACAAAATAATTTTGCCAAAGCAAAATTATTTCCTCAATTTAACTGCTGAATCATCATAAATAAAGCTTCAATGAGTAAAAGCTAAATGACTATGCAGTTAGTTTTGTTAGTTTTGTTCCCATTTTAAAAAAGAACTCTCTCTGGTCAGTTAAAATATTACTGCTTGGGAAAAGAAGCTACATATATTATTTCAAGAAAGCAAAGGAAACCAGAGCTGAATTTTAGTTGTGCAACTAGAGGGGAGTAGGCCTGATTAGGGAATGGAAGATGAATTGGATGGAATGTGTACTGCTCTCCAATAGTGAGAAATACATAGAAGGGATCTAAGTGATGTTTACCTGTAGAGACACAATTCAGAGTGGGAAACCAGTCATTATTTCTGCATGTGGCTATTGGTAAATGGTGTTCTGGAAAATACCCCATATCGCAATTAAATGAAATCTCATCACCGTCTATGAACATTCTCCCATAGTTATAAGTCACATGACCATGTGGCAAGTGTTTAGGCAGAATGCACTGTTCTAAAAGAAAAGAGATACAAATTTATATAATATAATTTTTATTTAAAAATTTAAACATGAAAACAAAAACTAACATAAACTAATATAAAGGAAGAAAAAAATAAAAGGAAAAGGAAAAATTGCAAAAAAGGAAAAAACAAGAAAAATAGAAAAGAAAGAAAAAAGATACAATAAAAATAATTTGATTGAAATTTTGGTGGAAATTTCACAAAAAATGCTCAGGGTTCTCGGACTTTCTGGTAATTAACCAAGTGTCGCTTTTTTGACTACTCCAATTTCTAAAAATTCATAAAATAAATGCAATATAACACATTCTTTTTTCTTTTTATTGTTAGATGTCAGATAATAGAAAATATATAAGAAAACTAAAATATGTAACTCCTTGCAAAATTGTATTTAAAAGTGTGCAAAACTGGTTCATAAATTAACAAAGCAAAGATGTTTGAAGACTCCCTCAGTTTGTTTTAAGAAGTTGCAAAAAAAAATATTGCCTTTGAATTCTCTTCAGCCCTACAAATGTATTATAGAATGCTACCGGTAGTAGTTTTTTTAAATAGATTAATGCTAATTATGATTTTAAAATAAAGTTAATATTGTTGGGGCTTTCCAAACTCATATACTCCGCCAGCTGCATTGGCTACCCATTGGTCTCCGGGTACAATTCAAGGTGTTGATCATCATCTTTAAAGCCCTACATGGCTTAGGACCAGGCTATCTCTGGGACCGCATCCTACCTCATACTTCCCTTCGACCGGTCAGGTCCCACAGAGTGGGTCTCCTCCAGGTCCCGTCAGCCAAACAGTGCTGACTGGCGGGGCCTAGGGGGAGGGCCTTCTCTGTAGGGGCCCCTGCTCTCTGGAACCAACTTCCCCCAGAGATCCAAGTCATCCCCACCCTGCTGGCCTTCCGAAAAGCCATTAAGACATGGCTCTTCCTGCAGGTGGGGTGATTTTGAGACGACCTTGCATCTGATGTCTCCCCCATGTATGTATGATGTTATATGTTCTTTTTAAATTGTTTTTAAATTGTTTTTAATGATTTGTTTGATGTTCCCTAAAATGTTGTACGCCGCCCTGAGTCCTGAGGGAGTAGGGTGGCATAGAAGAACCTCAAATAAATAAATAAATAAAAGTGAAACTTAAGCAATGATGCACTTACTATAACATCGTGGTTCTGGGTCCCAGCCAAAATTAGTGCATTTGATT
Source organism: Diadophis punctatus similis (assembly GCA_023053685.1). Classification (NCBI taxonomy): domain Eukaryota; kingdom Metazoa; phylum Chordata; class Lepidosauria; order Squamata; family Dipsadidae; genus Diadophis; species Diadophis punctatus. Next base: position 83,578,901 of record JALIGW010000003.1, on the reverse strand, counting down.
CTATCCCAATGTTTTCTATTTCTTGGCAGAAAACCATGATTACATTTGAAACCAATTGTTTGTCCCACTTTTTTGGGAAAAGAGACATCACTATAATATATGTTGGACCAGGATAGTGCTCCATTCTCTATATGAGGAAAGTCACACTGTCTTCCTTTGAAGAAAGTAAAGACAAACAATTAATCAATTCCAAAACCTCAACCCATTCCACCCATTTTCATCATTGTTAGAAAGTTATCTTGTGCGTCATTTCAAAATATTAGCTTAAATAAACTCATCATCAAAATGGATTACCCAACTTTATACTCCGTAATGAAAACTTATTCTACTGATTTCAGGTGAACTTCTAAATACATTTAGGATTTCTGTTTTAAAGCTAAAACCATTATGGGTTTGAATCAGTCTTTGTTTTCACAAATGGAAGCATTCTGCAAGGAACAGTCTACTCAGGGAATACTACTAGCAAGTAGTATTTATCTGTTTCCCTTACTTTCATCTGGAAGTCCTCTCTCAAAAGCTAGAAAACTGAATCAAAAATCCTACATGAATGGAAAGAGCACTTGGGATCTGAATCCCTCACCCACCAATATATCCATATTAAGGCTACCAGATTTGATTAATGGCAATCTATCTATAGCAGCCATCATATTTTAAAAATATTTTTACTAGTTCAACATAATTTTTTTAATTTAAACAGTTGAAACCTAGGATATTTTATCAAATTCAACAACATGCAAAGTAATTTCCAAACTTCAGGAAATTTCTCACAAAAATAAAAAGCTGATTTGAATAACTGCAATGGATACCTTAATAACTGCAACTTCATGGATCATAAATCCTTCTTGTTCAGTCAGGGGCGGGTTCCTACCGGTGAGGTCTTCTCTATGGTACCGGTAGCGGCCGGCAGGTTGCGAAATGGCTCCAGTGCCGTCCTTGCCGGTCTGTCGCACTGCGCCATCTTTTTTCACGAATTTTTTGGCCTTTTTGCTTCCTGCACATGTGCAGAAGCAAAATCTCACTGAAATCTCATGAGGGGACACGCACACGTGCGAGATTTTGGTGAGATTTGACTTCTGCGAATGCATGGAAGCAAAAATCGCTGAAATCACGCACACATGCGCGTTCCCCTCGTGAGATTTTGGTGAGATTTTGCTTTCATGCATGCATAGAAGCAAAATCATGCAAGGGGGCACACGCGCATAGTGAGCATGCGCGTGCACACGCAACATGGCAGCGCACCGGTAGCGAGGGAGGAGCAACCTACCCCCATGTTCAGTGAAGTTTTAATATTGAACAGTCACTGAACGAGTGGTTGTTACTCAAGAACTATCTAAATTTATAAAGAAATCTAGTCACAAATATTTTTAAATGCCAGAAAATGTCCAATTTCTTTATTCTGACAAAAACTAAACTTGAATAAGTGTTTTATTTCTGGAACTTTGCAGAACTTAGGAAAGGGGAATGATGTTACAGTTGTTTTACCTTTTTGCAGTATATTCCTCTTTTTAATCCTGTAGTTATAATGTCTTTACCTTACTACACAGCATCCTGCACTAAGTGCTTTTTTTTGGTAGCCAATTTTTTTAAAAATTTTTGAAGCCTACATGATTCTACTATGATAAAGGGTCGACTTTTAAACTAATTCAACCTTGTTCAAATTGAGCACTTTTCAAACTAGCTAGAGAGCATGTGAGAGAAAATATGGATCTGAAAAACAGGAGGGAATATGAAGTCAGACTAGAATCTTCACTGGTTGCCGTATGCTGGCTGATGAATTCTGGGAATTGAAGTCCACATGCCTTAAAGTTGCCATGGTTGAGAAACACTGCCATATGAAATAGCATGTCATTTCTATTTTATCCATGATTAAATGAAAATAACAGTAAAAGACCAACTTTGAGTATTGCAGAAATATTTATTTATTTATTTATTTGGTCATTTTTATATGCCGCCCAACTCCCGTAGGACTCAGATGTGTACAACTGAATATATTATCAGTCCTTTAAGATTTGGCATTGAATAAAAAAAATATGCGCAGAATCATGAAAACTACTTACTGACACATTTTGGATATGGCGACCAGCCACCTTTGGTGCATTTAGATGAATTTTTATGACTTTCAAGCATATATCCTGGGTTACATGTTGTGTTGATTATGTCTTCAATGTTGTAACGAGTCCACAGAGGAAAAAAGCTACCATTTTCTACTTGTGGAGCAGTGCAAATGACTGGTATTGAAAAACAGAAATATTGTTATGAAGTTATTATGTTCCTCTAGTTTCTATCAACATTCTACAGTTGCTGGTATCCTATGGTACCTATGCTCTGACAAAATAATGAGGACAATCTGTGGTTCCAATGCAGCTACATGTAACTGGAAAACAACATCTAGAAAGGTAATCAATTTTTTTCCTTGCTGCTTTCTTGGGCTCCTTCCCTGGCATATTTTTGGACCAAGGTCATAAAAGATACGTGTCCCCCCCCACCCTCAGAGGATATAAAACAACTGAACAAGTGATTTTGCTCACAAAAACATTGCTGAAAGGTAATAATGCAGTTCCTCATCTAACTTCTTTGCTGCTCCAAATTGTTATTACAGTTATGTTGCTTAAACTGGCATATGCAAAGGTCTCTTAACAATTAGTTAAAAGAAAGGAATTCAGCAAATGTAGTCAGTTAACCTGAATAAGATTGTGGTTATTATTTCAGCATGTTCAAATATCTATGTATGTATTTGATTAGAAATGATGCCAGGAAACTATATCTTTACTGAATACCACTTTTAGTTCTCCTTAAAAAAATTACTCTCAAATTGTTTATTGGCATCACACTATTTTAATACCTGGTGAAGAGGAATTCAATACTAGTGGCAACAGTCTCCTGGAAGTGGTAGAATCAGCAATAGAAGTCTCTGCACCATTAGAAGGACACAATACATAACACATAAATTATTATGCATGTTCTTTCCATTGATTATTAATGAATATTGGTATCTTATGCCACCTTTCTTTCTCATACACCAAGTTCTAGTTTGGAATTGTAGCCATGGTTTAAAATTTATAATTCCCCTGATTATAATCAAAACTAATTTCGTTGGAAAAATAATTTCATTTTCTCCAGCTTGATTTAAACTAAGTTTGTGTTTAGAAATCACAATTGGCCTTCTATGCAATAGAAAGTTAACCCTGTCATGACAGATTTTTGGAAACAGCAGATCCTAATTTTATAGAGTTCTTCAGGACCAGATATTGTGCTCTTCCATTGGGTTTCTAAAAGGTGAACAACCCAAAATTCTCCTGGATAAAAGTAGTTATCTCGTGAACTCAAGAAAATCTAAACAACAAATCATTTTCATTGCACTATTCCTTATCTAAGTGGAAAATATATTATCCTGTTACTTCTGAAAATCTAGGTAGCTTGGATAACTTTTATACCATTCTGCTCCTTTTAGAAGCAAATCATTACAGGTAATTCTCAACTTACAACAGTTCATTTAATAACTCTTTGAAGTTACAACGGCAATGAAAAAGATGACTTATGATCATTTTTCACATAACCGTTGCAGCATCTCCATGGTCATGTGATCAAATTTTGGATGCTTGGTAACTGGTTCATATTTATGACAGTTGTGATCCCCTTTTGTGACCTTCTGACAAGCAAAATCAATGGGGAAGCTAGATTCACGTAACAACTGGGTTATTCACTTAACAACTGCAATGATTCACTTAACAACTGTGGGAAGAAAAATCTTAAAATGGGGCAAAACTCACTTAACAAATTTCTCACTTCGCCACATAAATTTTGGGCTCAGTTATGGATGTAAGTAGAGGTCTACCTGTATATAACTCTCAAACTAGTAAAGTCTCTATGGCTGCTGTGAAAACACACCAAATTATTCTTGAATGCCATACACATCTGTTAGATCTTTGATGTGTTTAATTAATCTGGGTTTAGGTTTGGACCTTTGTAAAAAAAAAAGAATATGTAGATCAGACCCAGTAATATAAAGTGAAATGGGAGAAGAATATAAAAAACAGGATTGGGTCTGATAACAGTGAGGCATCTGAGAAACAAATAGGTCAAGGCATGACAAACGGAAAACATTTTTAAATAGGATATGAATAACCTTAGGTCATACGTAGGTATGTGGTGGTCCAAATATATAAAATAAATAGAAAGAAAGCAGCAATCCAGGGAAATGAAAAACAGGAAAAAGAAAAAAAAATAACAATTAATTTGTTAAGTTTAAAAAAAAAGCCAACTGAAATTGATTCACAATAACAGTACATTTACCAGAAGAATTACAGGAAGGTAAAGTTAAATTCCCATCAACACACTTTCTGATAGAAGGAGATACAATGAAATATCCTTTCCTGCATGTAAATTCTATTGTATGCCCATTTCTTATCCATTCTGAATGTCGTTGTCCACCATTCAAAAGAAGATTTCTGTCACCCAGCTGCTGTTTTGTGAGGATACAGGGTGCTAAAAGAAAGTGAGAAAAAAATATAGATTGCCTTTGGGTTGGAAGCTGATATTACTTTATTTTAATTATATTTCTTTACCTAATTATAAATTTATGTTTGTACTTAAAAGTTATTTTAGTAAAATACTAAAATACTAAAACTAGTATTTTCAGTAAAATACTAAAATACTGTCTACTAAAAATGATACACAGGTTTCTCCTTCCTCAAGCAAATAAACTGTTGAAGCCACACAATCTTTTCAGGAACCACTGAACTGTACATATTTATTATACAGCTTGTTTTCAGCCATTTTCAGTGGTTCTTGAAAGCATTGTACGACTTCAGCTTTTCATCAGCTCGAGGAAGGATAACGCCATCCACCATTTTTAGTAATGTGCACTCTATTTGTAGGTATGACTTTTGGCTCACATACCAAAACAAGTTAAAAACAGAGGAACAGAAATCATTCTTAACCCGGGACTGTCTGTACTCCTGTGCTAAGAATACTGGGAGTAATCATCATCAAATACAACATAACTTTCTTCTGAATCAATCTCTACAGGATTATCCTGGCTTCACAAAAGGATGAGGAAGACATTATCTTTTTAAAGGAAGGATTCTGTCAGTTTAAGAAATGCTCATAGCTCACTAGGATCTGAATCCAAAGCCAAACCAAACATCTTAAAAATTCTATTTGGATATGAGGATAACACCATTTTAGGCAGATTTCAATCTACACAGAAAATTGCAGTTCTTGAATTTCAATCTACGTTCAACAAGTATCTCTGTTATCTACCTTATTTTTTAAGTAGAAGACAAAACTGGTTTCATTTGGTCAGAAGCAGAACAATTTCTTCTAAAGTAATGAATGAATGAATGAATGAATGAATGAATGAATGAATGAATGAATGAATAAATAAATAAATAAATAAATAAATAAATAAATAAATAAATAAATAAATAAATAAATAAATCTGTGTATTCTTCAAAAGTTTTTTTTCCCTCAGAATTTATCCAAGTCTGTAAGAACAACACCTCGCCTTCCTTTACTAAAGCAACCTTATATCCGTCAGGTTTATATGAGCCAAAACAAAATGAGTGTGTGTCTCTATGTCTCCTGACATGAGAAATTCACTCCTCAAAGTTAATACTCCTTTTAAAGCTCTTACAGTTTTCATTTCATGCTTATGGAATAAAGAGTTGAAAGGTCCAGAGCACTTCTTTGAGATAATTTTCAAAGCATGCACAACTTTATAAATAAGTATATTTTGCATTCTTATACTGCTGTTATCTTCAATCACTTTTTTGGGAATAGTTTTTTTTATGCATAGGGGTTGTTATTATATTATGTTTGTCATTTATTCTGTCTCATTTATTCAGAGGACCAGTTGCTATAAACCATCAAACTTTATTTAACAAGAACATTATATGAAAATAAAGAACCTAGGTTGTTTGTTCATTCATTCCTTTGTATAAGCAACAATAAAACTATATTTATTTGTATCTAAAAGTATCATATGCTGCCCCACTCCAGAGATTAAAATTGTAATACAACCAGAAAAAATAAGCATCCCAAACCAACAAAAGTAATTCAACAAAAAACATTACATCATAACCAGAAATAGTAATATTCAGAGATATAGAACTCTGTGCTTATTTAGAAGACAATATTTTACTATGCAGGAATGGCCAGCAGTGCCTCTGTTTTCATTCATTCATTATTTATTTATGCTAATTATCTGCTTTTCTTTATGACAGGTAGGTTTCGATTAGCATGGAAAATGATTCCCACCAAGTGGTCATATTATAAGAATAGGGTAATTGGTTCCAGCTCAATGAAAATGGACAATTAAAATTTTGAAGCATAAATATTACAAAGTTATGAAATATTGTATAACCATTAAAAAACCCTATATCCAAAGTGTACCTGCTGTCGCCAGTATTCTGCTATAGTTCTTCAAATGAACCTCTTATTTTTGAGCTTTCCTTGAACAGAATCTTTCTTTTCTCTATTTTGTATACACGTATATACAATGGTTAGCATCTAAAATTCAGCGACTCTCCATATGTATTAGCCTCAACTGCCAAAGTGTTAGTCTCAGTTGTGTGCATGCCAGCCTTGCATTAACTGAATTTTAACTATGCAATCTGATATCAATTTATAATTTGCATTATTTGAACTCCCACCAATTGTGATCTACCTGTATGTCCAACTGGTAGCTCTCTCTCTTTCACTTTTGCTAAAAACTTTCCCACCTTTTTTTTAAGGAACTGTTCAATTATTCCTTTACTTACATTACTCTCAAACTACACTGAAGCAATCATTTCATCACATAGCCCACTTACCGAAACACTTTGGTGGAGGTATCCAACCTTCTTTTTTACATGTTATCCAGTCGGACCCTTCAAAATCATATCCAGGATAGCACTTATACTGTATTCTGTCGTTTTCCAGATATTCCTTTTGCTTATTCATTTCAATTCTTCCAAAATCAATTTCAGGTGGGCTGCAGACTGAAGTTACAGTTAGCAGCATGCAGGCAATTATATTTATTGTTTTTGTTTTCTTGGCAGCACAACAAATGCATGATTTTCTTAAGTTAGAATTCCCATTTTCCATATTATTGCTTCTCCTAACGTTCATTCATATTCCTATGCTATCATTTTTCTTCAGAATTGCCACCTTTTTAAAGTAGCATCTAAATAATGACCCTGTTAGCTCACTGCATTCCAGTGATCACTCTGGGAGAGTGGTATTGATCACTCTGGGAGAGTGGCATTGCTTTTAGTACTGATTAAACTAATAAAGGTAGGATATAAATAAATAAACAAATAAATAGATAGATAGATAAACATATTTTGTTTTTGTTAAAGAATGCTTTTGTTTTTGTAGCCGTTAATGTTTTTGTTATTGTAGCCATTAGCATGGAACTGCCAATATGCTACATGCTTATGAAGAATACATTTCTATGTATAGTAACACCAAATGTAAATGCCATGTCACAGCATTCTAAGAAATATAACGTTCTGTTGAACAACTTCATAAACATCTAACTGTGTACTAAACCACTGTTCTACAGTCACTGGAAAATTAATAATGTAGCTGTCAGAATTTTACAATTTTAAATTTAAAAAATGCAAAACTGATTTTTTTTCTACAATTATAATTCTTATAGGAATTTGTTCTACAATTCTGGAATAATTTGTAGAATACTTTTTGTGTGTATATATATATATATATATATATATATATATATATATATATATATATATATATATATATATATATATATATATATATATATATATATATATATATATATATATACACACACACATACATACATACATACATACATACATACATACATACATATATACACACACACACACACACACACACACACATACACACACACACACACTGTATATATATGGTTATATTCTTATATCGCTATGCCCATATTAAAAATATTGAGAACTCACCATGGTCAGAAGTACATATTCCTAGAAGAAATAATACAATGTACAGCAGCCAATCCATCATTAGGCTTATAGTAGCTTAATAATTATTTTCAGAATGTGGTCTTCTATTTGTTCTAACTTTTCCAACAAATAATATCTTAAAGATTCTTCTTCTCCTTTTACTTCACCAATTTTTTTCCCTGTGTGTATGTTTTACTGTTTAGTACATAAAGTCCCTTTATTTTATATACTGTAACATGCCTAGAATTTATTTCAGCTGTAAAATCCAGTTAGAATTATCTGCTAAATTGATATAATCGTTCTGATTAAAACTTTCGGTAATAAGGATTAACACAAACAGACTTTTTGAATAATAGAATCCTATATGAAACCGTTTGGCAAAGAATATATTTAAAAATAGCCAATTCAGTAAAAGATCATGATGACAGAAGCATCCAAGAAAAAAGAAGAGAAAAGAAAAAAATTGTTTTAAAGATCACAAGATTCAGTTATGATCTTGGATCTGTGTTTTAAAAAGCAACCTGATTACCTTCTAACAAATGGCAGACTGCCAAATTCAACAAAGAGCCTGTATCCAAATCTCAATTACGAAATATGCATGTGGAAGGGGTAGGGAGTACTGAAATGTTTAGGAAATATTAATTCAATGCCCTTCCCTGAAAAGGATCCTGCTAAAACTTTCACTGTAGTTAAAACTAGAATCTTCTCAAATCCTCATTCTTTCTCAGAGCTTTTACCACCTAGGAAATGTATTCATTTCTATTTTAAATAAAACAGTCTATTGAAGAGTTCTGATATTTTTTGTCCTGCTTCAGGAGTATTTCTTGAGTATTTCTAAATTAGTCTAATTCTATACTTTCAATCAACTGAACCCTTCAGTCTGTACAAAAAGGATAAAATGTAACGAGACTGCAATTTTCTGAAAGAAGACAAAGCATTTTTGGTCATATCATTGTGATGGCACCACACCAGAATGTTCAGAAGACTGACGGGTTCTTATATTTATAGATACTCTATTTCTTCCAAGAGAAAGAAATATTTTCTTTTGCTTTGCTGATTTGAAATTACTGATACTTTTTCTCTACTGAGCTAGAAATGCTTTCTTGATTCTTCTTCCAATAAGCTTTGGGAAAACCTTTGCAACCTAGAGTTAAGACTGAAAAACTTCGGTCCAGGTTCCAGGTCATCACACAATATAATCTGGTACAAACATATCTTACAATCACTTTAATACTGTTTTCCCCTTCTTCCCACAGAGATTACCAATGAATTATGAATTTGGGGCAGTGGTGTGCTAGAGTTGGCTTGTCCCGGCTGGCAAGAGCTAATTATTTGTTTTATAACTTTGTGAGCAGGTTAAAAACAGAACTGTGCCACAATGTTTAGTGCTCTGATCAACTGTTAGTCATCTAGTGGTTTAGCACAGCACAGCACACCAATGGAGCTGGTGTTTATCTTTACCAGCAGTAAGTGGTTTGGTGTTTGTTTCTTTATTTCTGATAGTATAGCAGATTTTGTTTTCCTGCCTATTTCATAATCAGAAAATTGTTTGGGACATGATTATCTTGTTTACTAATTAAATGATTATATGTTTTTTTTTCCTTTTTGTATATATTTTACAAATCATCCACTCATGGGGAACTACCAAATGTTGGATGCTTCCACATGGAGGGCTTCCAGTGCAATTAATCAGAAGACATTCACTTACTCTTTCCTTCCTGTCTAACAGATTTTCTGTGGGATAGGAAAAGAAAAATGGCGTGAAAAACAATGAAAAGCTACTAAGGGAAACAATTCCATGAATGAAACAAGCGATTGCTTAATAAAATACCCTTCTTCAATCCGCTTTTTTGCTGGTCCACTTTGCTCTGACTACAACTGAAATGGAGAAAATGAAGGATGAAATGTGATGTCATATGTGTAGCTTTTTGCCTTTTCCCACTCCTGGTATCCTTAAAATATGATTCATACTGTTGAAGTCTATTCTGGAGCTTGAAGATGAAGAGAAGATAATTCACTTTGTGTCTATCCTGGCTGTCAGAAACAGTTCCTTTTTATCCCCTCAGTGGGTTTTACCTTACACTTTATTACTGCAAGGGAATAAATAACCGTTATTCTATTTTGAAGAATTCTTCCTCCTCCCCCCCATTTCCATCCGGTTGCTAAGCAACTATTTGAGTAAATAACTGACAAGCTTATCAGAAGATGCTCATTGGCTGCCCCCACATGTGCAAAGCGCAACTGCTGAAAAACTAGGTGAGGCATTTCCAAATTTCATAATCTGTTATGGTGACAGATACTAGTTGCAGTTATAAGTAGTAGCATTTTTTTAGATTAATTTTATCTAACTTTCCTCAAAACTCAGGCACCACAAGTTTGACATGGCATTGATAAGAACTGGATCCTTGAATATGAGCAAAAAACTTTTACCTTTGCAATGGGTCGTCTTTGCCCTCCCGAAAATATGAATCACCAAGTAATTCAGACAAAGTAAGCAGTCTTTATTCAAGGGGAGTCTTTTTGTACAATACAGAAACAAATGATACATACATTTTATATATGTGATACATCAGGAAGCAAGTGATCAAAGAATAAAAGACATTGATAATATGTGAGATTCGAACAATAAAGAATATTGATTCTACCTAACTTTCCACAAGTGGCAAATTTATGGCTTACATTATTTCATCCCAGCAGGTTTGTTTCTTCCTTATATCTTCTTTAACATTAACATGTTAGAACAACTTAACCAGTATGTAATTAGAATAACAATATGCAGGATGCTTTTAAACACACTTCCCTTTATACAAATCCCAGCTTTCTAAAAATGAGAGTTTTTAACAAGGATAAAAACTCATGCGATGTTCTATGTATTGTATATAATTTGAATTAAACAGATTATGGCAAACACAGTAATCCTCACATTTTCTTGATGAATTGTAGCTTTTTTAATTACTACTTGGTAGCCTTAAAATTCTTTTCAGTACAATATGACCTGCTCTGTCAGTTGCTAAACAAACAATGTTAAATTAATTGCTTTAAAACTCCTAAAAGTTTTAAAGCAATTAATTTAACATTGTTTTACAAGTAAAGGCCTTGTTTTTAATTAATGGCTGAAAAAATAATTACACAAGTTATATAAGTCCTGTCACATGCACATTTTTAAAATAGAAACCACAGGCCAGAATGCTGTAAGGATAGTTTATATACCAGTGCTGTAACACATGGCCCCATTAATGAGAGGCCACTACAGATGACATTGATGAGCTGGCAGGACTAAACCAATCTTGGCAAAATGTGTAGGTCCCAAATATTCTTGGTTCATGGTACCCATAGTGTCTCAATAGTTTTTTCACAGTGTCCCTCAATTCATGAACTGGCTTTGATACCTTGGGCATCATGTCAAACAGTTTGGGAACTATGAATTTAACAGAAACAATGAATTCACATAGGAGTGCTGTGGGATATTTTAAATTTTCAAGGAAAAACAGTGATTCTCGATTAGCAGTTTCTGTGCTGCAGATGTTGAATATCACTGTGTTTCCCTTTAAAATATCCTGGTTCCTGTGAGTTTGCTATGGCAACCTGAAATGCCAGGGCATAGTTTGAAACAGCAGTTCTAGGTACTAGGATTCTTACAATGGTCTACAGTTGAACGGTGGATTGGCAGAGTAATGTACTGTGATCCCTCCCTCAGATGGGATTTCCAGATGGCACACAACATAAATCATTAGTTATCATGAAGGGATGGGGAATTATGATTAAATAGCAAACCTGAATAGTATTTATGCTTCTGAGCAGTTGATAACACATGTCACTTAAGTTTCACTTCTGAGGATTCTAAAGACCAAAGAGATCACAAATAATCACCAATACAGGAGATGTCAGCAGACAGGATAAGAATCAACACAATTTGCCCCTGCATTCTTTCTTTCTCATTTTTAAAAGTACCTTAAAGTCAGGCAATTACACGCCAACATACAAGGAGAAAGTTATGTGAATATGTGTAAATTTTTTATAGGTGAATTAAGAAATACTTAACTCTATTATACACATCTGGGATACACCCATGGTCCCTTTACACATTGTTTCATAAATGGCGATGATAATGGATGCTTACGAAATCCTGGTTTACACATAAACTCCATCCAATAATCAGATGCTCTCATAGAGGTTGACTTAGTAAACCACTTCAGTTGAATATTGTTGCGGTCCATGTCAACTTGATCAGCTCTACAAGTATCTGAAGAATAAATAAATGTACTTATATATTAAACTAACTGATAACCCGGGGTTGCCCGGGTATTTATTTATCCCAATCCTGTATAAGACAAAATATTGTGGGGATAAGACACCCAAGGCACCCCTAGGGGTGTGTGTGTGTGTGTGTGTGTGTGTGTGTGTGTGTGTGTGTGTGTGTTCCAGCATAACTCTGGAACCCTCGAGCAATTTGAACCAAATTTGGTACACAGATGACAGGCCCGCCACGCCTCCACCCCTCAGCTCAGCTGCGTGTTCCCTGCAGCAGGACCAGTGAGCGCCAGCGCCATCAGGGCCCCCTCTCGGGCATGACGGAGCCCCCTGGCCGCCATCAGGGGGCACTCTGCAGGACCCGTGGGTGGCGCTGCTCAGAAACCACTGCGGCACCAAGGCTCCTATAGCAGCCAGAGGAAGCAAGCAGGCGGCAGCAGGTCTCGCCCAGGGCTGCACAGTGGGGACCCCGTCAGGATGGACGGACGGCGTGGAGGGAGTTGAGTGTCACTCATGGATGGCCAGATGGAGCCTGCCACGATGGAGGAGCCGCGATGCAGTCACTGCTCTGCTGGCCAGAGAATGTCTCAGAGCACAGCTCCTGGAATGGCACTGGCAGCAGCTGCGAGGGTCCCCACAGGTCTGGAGTGAGGCTCCTCACAGCCTCACAGATGACTTACTATCTGGTACACAGGTGACTTACTATGTGGAAACAAATACTGTGTGGGTAATACACCCATAGCACCCCTAGGTGTGTGTGTGTGTGTGTGTGTGTGTGTGTGTGTATGTGTGTGTGTGTGTGTGTGTGTGTGTTTGGTTGCAATTGCTCAAGGCATTCTAGAGTTATACTGGAATACACCCACACACCCACACACCTCTAGGGGTGCTAGGGGTGTCTTAACCCCACAGTATTTTTTTCCATATAGTAAGTCATCTGTGTACCATGTGTGGTTGAAATTGCTCGAGGCGTTCCAGAGTTATGCTAGAACACACACACACACACACACACACACACACACACACACACACACACAGACAGACAGACTGATTGATAGATAGAGATAGAGATATAGAGATAGAGATAGAGATAGAGATGATAGAGATGATAGAGATGATAGAGATGATAGAGATGATAGAGCAAGAGCTAGATAGATATATAGATAGATATAGATATAGATAGAGATAGAGATAGAGAGATAGAGAGATAGAGAGATAGAGAGATATAGAAATAGAGATATATAGAGATAGAGATAGAGATAGAGCCCTTTCCGCTGGTCCGTCACGTGTGTCGCCATCTTTTTCTGAGAATTTTTGGTCGATTTTGCTTCTGTGCATGCGCGGAAGCAAAATCACGCCGAAATCTCGCAAGGGGTTTTCAGCGAGATTTTGCTTCCGTGCATGAGCAACAGCAAAATCATGCGAGGGGGGGTGCGCGTGCATAGCTAGTGCATGCGGGCCCGAAATGTGGAGGTGCGTGTGCAGCGCACCGGCATCAGTAAGCTAGCAACCTGCCCCTGATATATAGATAGATACATAGATACATAGATATAGATAGATAGATAGATAGATAGATAGATAGATAGATAGATAGATAGATAGATAGATAGATAGATAGATAGATAGAGATAGAGATATATAGATATAGATATAGATATATAGATATATAGATATATATAGATATATAGATATAGATATAGATATAGATATAGATATAGATAGATATTGATATATATTGATATATTGGTATATATATACATATATTGAGATATATATGTTTTTCTGTCGTGTTATCCTGGTGTGCCCAAATATGGGAGAGAAAGCATCACAGCTTCCTTTTGGCCTTTCAGCCCCGTCACAGGGACCATCCAGGCTGATTTTAATATAGCCGACACACTAATCTATATGTGTAGGATTTTTTTGCTGATAAATGAAATTTGTCCTTTTAGTCTCCCTTTATTTTCATTTATCAGCAAAAAAATCCTACATATATTGAGATATATATATATATAGATAGATAGATAGATGATAGATAGATAGATAGATAGATAGATAGATAGATAGATAGATAGATAGATAGATAGATAGATAGATATAGATATAGATAGATAGATAGATAGATAGATAGATAGATAGATAGATAGATAGATAGATAGATAGATAGATAGATAGATAGATAGATAGATATAGATATAGATATAGATATAGATATAGATATAGATATTGATATATTGATATATCACACTAAAAATAGTGTCGAATAATTAGAACAGAATAATTAATAGTTAAATTTTTTATTTAAGTCTTATGTTAAATTATGCACAGTGGTGAACTTTTACGTATACATACTTTTAGGTAAAAATTAAAGGGGTAATAATCATATCAAACATTTTAATTTCATCAGACTAATAGAATTGCTATATCTGATAATGACAGTCTTAGATTTTGGATACTGATTATAATGATCTTAGACTCTGATCTTCTGAAAAAACTTAACTATTGAGCAAAAATTCCTAACTACTCTACTGCAAATAAATAAATATATCAATTTATACTACAGAATGACTATTATTGTAACTATGCCCCAATTTTGAACTTTTAATTATTTATTTGCACATTTGTATATGTGTGTGCGTATGCACATATATACAATGCATGCTCCCAGTAAGCGATCCTGCAGCTATTGACAAATAGAATCCAAAAATAAACACTAGATCCAGAAAATTAAAAACAAATAATAAAATATATCCCAAATTATCTGAAAGCATTGCAAGCATCAAAATCTACTACTCATAATGTTATTTTAAAAAATAGAAAATGCATGAAGAATATATGGCATATTAAGGTGTAGTAGCAAAATGGGCACGACAACTATGGGAGAAATATAAAAATATGTTTTAACATATAAAGTACACTAAAGTATAAAAATATGTCTTAAGGACAATAAAAATGAGGCTGACTATACTGAGTGGGGAAGAAAAATGCCGCTATAGAAAAATCCCTATCTAAAACACACTTCTTTGTCGGGAATCAAGAATATCAGAGAAAATGGCAATTTTAATGCTTTTTGTGTGTGTTATGTTTAATGTTTTTCTTAGAAGGATATTTTGCCATCACAACAGGATTTCTCAATTTTAAACTGTATACTTACGAACACATCTCGGAACACCTCTCCAATGGCCATTCCCACACTTCGCAATTGGAGTGCCCTCCATTTCATGCAGCCTGTAGCACTGATATATCACAGATTCACCTGATAAGAATTCCTGTCTTCTGTTGCTTAGAAGCATTGCATTAGCAATAACAGGTGGAGGACCACAACTTGTTGGAATCTCTACAATTAAAATATTTAATAAATGGATATATTAGACTGACTAACAAGTCAGCATGGAATAAAAGCATGGAATAAACAGAATGGTTGTTTGTTTGTTTGTTTTACTCTGAAGGCCAATTTCAAAAGACTTTCTCCTATTTATCATTGGATTCTATATTATATTCTGTGACTGTTACTGCTCCTGTTCAATTATTATGAGAGAGCACAGACAAGTAATATCCTAATCATCATTATTAGACAAAGATATATTTTATTTCATTATAAAGAGTGATAAATTCTAATAACCATAAGAAAATTTCCACAAAGTCATGAAACAATAAGCAGGATACTTGTTATTAAAATCCATCTTAATAAATTAGTTCCAATCCAGTCTGCTCATGAAGTAGAGTGATTTCCTCTTTATATTGCAAGCAGTTTCTTCTGTGCCATTATGTCTGAAAATGCTTCCCGTTTTTGGTTTAAAAATACTCCAAAGGATACAGTAATCTATCATATCTCAAAAAAGTGGATCTTTCCAGAAGCTCTCCATTTCTAATACTTCTGATCTCCCACTTTACCCAGCATTTAACTTTGGAAGATTAAGTAATAAGTTATAATTTCTATCTACCATTCCCCATTTTTTCTCCATCTCTGTTATGAATTCTACATGGTATTAGGGCATACTTTTCTGAAGAGGAAACATAGCTCAGTTACAGAATTAGTTTCTGTTCCTGCAATCTCGGGTTAACAAAGTCACAGATTACAGGCTAGAAACATATCTGCTTGAGAATAAAAATTGATGTGCTACAGAAAATACGTAATCCTTTGTGTGTGCGTGTGTAGAAATGTACATCTTTTTGGAATTAATATTGCCAGATATAATATTACGTTTGCCTCTGCATATTTTTTTCTAAAATCAAGATTTATTTTATTGTTTTAAGTAACGTTTACTTTAAAAGTAAAAATGTAAAAAGTATTTTAAAAATAAATAAATTCTTATCTAATTAATAATATTGAATTAGCATAATTAATTACACTTGTGAAAATTGAAACATTGAAGAATTAGGATATTTTCATAAGATATAACAAGACTATTTTTCTTAACTGACAATATACAAAGTGGATGTCATCAAGAGTTCCTAGATAAAGATAAAATATCACACTTTCAAAGAGCTACGATCCTAAGAAATCCACAATACTCGTAGCCCATTGCCATTTTATTAGCATGAAACAATAATATTGTAACATGTACTTTAAAGATATGCTCTTCGCATACTGAAAATACTGTATATAACATCTTAGGCTGGATTCAAATTTAGTGGAATTCTTTCAATAATTGAGATTCCACTATAAAGTCTATAAATGTTCATCCAGTGAACATTCAATGGAAATCCAGTTTGATATAGTAGTTACAATGATAGCTTAGAAAACAGGAGACTGTGAATTCTAGGCCTGCCTTAAACATGAATGATAGCTGGGTGACTTTGTGCCAGTTATTCTTTTTTAGGTCAACATATCTCACAGGAGGCAGGAATATCAGATATTTTTGCCACCTTGAGTTTGTATGTATATTTATATATTCATTTGTCCATGATGTACAGTATGTGTATGTATACATTATAATCTGAGTTTGAGATGGCTGAGTTTGAGGTATTTTATTGAGCTTACTTGCTCATTTTTTTTTAAAAAAAGCATACACAGATGAATCTCATATAAGGTTTAGTGCCCTTCTTGAAATTCATTTTTTTATATATTACAGGGTAGTTGAGTTTGTATCTTACCTGGCTCAGTAAGTAGATTGACCAAGTCATCATATGAAACTTGCATCTGCTGGGACACTGAAAGAGCAATGCGGATTGCAAAAAGGAGGTAGTAAATTTCAATTATATTAAGTTTTGCACAGAGAAGAATTTAATTTCTATTAATGGAATAAGTAAATGATCTTTTTCTGCACTGATAAGCTCTGCCATTTCTTTGGGAGTAAAAATTCTTGCCTGTCAGTAATTCGTTTTCTGCAAAATGTAGATGCAATGGCTACTTCCCATTCTCATTTATGGAACCAGTCCTTCTATGTATGAGAAAGAAACATCAATTCATAGTAACTGATTCCGCCCCCGCCCCCAATGTTTTTTTTCCAGTTAGACTACTTTGCACCCACATTGAAATCAATGAATGAAATTGTTATGTAAACCTTAAGTTTCATTAATTTCAAGGTCTGGAGCCCTTTCAATATTGGTTAAGCATCCTTTCTGTGAAACCGCTTTCCTTTTTCCTTTATAGTATAGATTTTTTTCCCCACAATTGTTTTGGAAAGGAGAAGATTGCGAGTCAGGAATAGTAATGGAGCTTTTTCCTTTAGCATGAGTCAGAGCTAGTAAATGTTGAATCAGCAGCTGTAATGGTGTGTGGGAAAGGCCTTGTGAGGTTGGGCAAAGTGACACAGCCAAGGGAATCAATGGTCAGATAAGAGAAAGGGAGATTGCAAGATTGATGTTGGCAGTACAGGATAAATCAGTTAGAAAAAACAACCAGATCAACTAAATGTACTTTATTGTAATTGGCTACTTTGGCAGTAACTTGTAAGTACAGGTAGTCCTCGACTTATGACCACAATTGGTCAAACGTTTATTAAATTGGGACCAGAATTTCCATTGCTGAGCAAGGTCATTGTTGTGAGATGCATCCAATGTTATTATTTTTTTTCCATGGTTGCTAGGTGAATCACTGCAGGTGTTAAATAGTCGTGTGGTTGTTAAGTGAACCAGCCTTCCCCCATTGAGTTTGCTTATCCTAAGAAGCCTGCTGGGAAGGTCACAAATGGCAATCACATGATCCTATGATGGCTACAGCCATCATAAATACATGCCAGTTGCCAAGTGCCTGAATTTTGATCATGCAGCTATAGAGATGCTGCAATTGTCCCAAGTGCAAGGACTGGATGTAAATCACTTTTTCAGTGCTGAAGTAACTTAGAACAGTCACTAAACAAATGGTTGTAAGTCAAGGACTACCTGTATGAAAATATAAGCCTTCCCCACACCACCCACACCTGCCTCTTTTACAGTCAGAGAAACTAGGGAGGATCTTTTATGGGCCTCTTGCCTCTCACACTATCTAGCTGTGGGCTAATCTGTCTCATACCTTACTATTCCCTTTGCATAGTCTTTTCACCCAGCCTCCCAAGGCCTTTCTCACATACTATTATGGTTTCACACTTGCCTGCCTGCTGTTCTTAAGATATAAAGTATATTTGACCCTGACTATGAAAGTTGCCATATTGTTCAGACTTTTCCCCAGCACTTTTACAATGGCTTCATATTTGTACACAACAAGCAGTGGTAAAGATCAAAAAAGAAACCCCACAAGAAATATCAATCTGCTAGCTAGTTCAAAACTGCACACCGCAGCCCAACATTATGGTCCAAAAGCAGTATCCAGTTTTCCTATATATACTTAAACAATTATTCAAAAACTGAATAGGAAAAGAAAAAATAAATCACTCCACACACACATACATACAAAGAGATCCTGGCCCTTGACCACATGTATGACATAGCACGTCACATTGTGTATTATTGTCCCACCAACTGTGGCACTTGTCCTCAGAGAAAATATTAAGTGAAGCCCTCAATCATGGATGCTATTAATATTCCTCAGTGGATAGCTGTTATAAGAATAACAATTCCATTGTAATGTGCTCAACTGGGAAACAATACAAAAATATTGGTGACCACTTGAAGCTTCTTAATGCCTAGCAAAAGTTATTTTGCCATAAAATTTTGCAAACTTTACCTACTTCTTCAAATACATGGGTTTGTAACTGGAGGTTAGAGTATAATATGTGTGTTTGCCTTGTCAAAGTACAAAACTGTTGCTGAAACCTAGCCAAATAATTTTGGCACATGAAAAATGTTGTAACCAGTTTCCCCTGTCAGCAGCTATATACAAGTGCAACAAATTATATAACAAATAATATGTTGGTCTTTCAGAATCTGCTAACTAAAACAACTTTCTCAATTCTAGCTAATAACTGAATTATTAATAATTGATTAATAAAAATTAGTTGATGATTATTGATGAGAACTGATAAGAATCTTCAACAAAGTCTTTCTGTTACTTACAACATACCGTATTTTTCGGAGTATAAGACGCACCGAAGTATAAGATGCACCTTAGTTTTGGGGGAGGAAAACAAGGGAAAAAGGCCTCTGCCTCCAAGCAATTTGCCAAACAGCAAACAGCACAGATGATATACACTGTTTGCTGTGTATTTCTGTGCATGTGTGCCTGACTCAAAGAAATAGCAAAGAATTGGAGAAATGTACATTGTGCCAGAAAGTTTTCTTAAATGTAATCACACTAACTCCTCCCAATTATTTAAATAGATCTACTCCAAGGTAACTAAACTCTAATACTAAACAGGACACTGTTACATTTCATACTATACTTGTACAGAGCTGTTAAATTAATTAAAATTTCTGGAAGTATACATTATTCTCTATTTAAAAGAAGATACAATAGCACTGGGCCTCTTCAGAGCAAGCATTTATTTTAAAAAGCTTCTTTATTTTGTTAAGTTGTCTAGATTTACAGGGATCTCCAACCTTGGCAACTTTAAGACTTGTGGACTTCAACTCCCAGAATTCCACAGCCAGCAAGCTAACAAAGCTGGCTGTTGAATTCTGGGAGTTGAAGTCCGCAAGTCTTAAAATTTCCCCTGGCTCTAGTCTAGAACAATGATAAAGCAGTCTTTAAAAAATAAGTCTAATAATTTGAACATTCTACAGACATTTATAGTTATTCACTTACCCCCTTCCATCCAGTTCAGCAAAAAAATAAAAATCTGCGAGTCTCTCCCAGCTATTGCCTCTTTGCAGTTAGTTTCACTTTCATTTTCCCATGTGGCAAACCTAATCAGCTGTCAATCGGGAAACTGCTACTGACTTGCTTGGCTTTAAAGGCTCTTCCCTCTTTCCTGCAAGCAGGTAAATTGCTGGAAGACAGAGGCCAAAGGGTGGGGGTGGCTAGGTGGGTGGGGCTGCATTTGGTGTATAAGACGCACCCAAGTTTTCACCCTCTTTGGGGGGGTAAAAAGGTGCGTCTTATACTCCGAAAAATACGGTAATATATACCATCTGTATTTCATTTCCATCTAACCTCATTGTTTACCAATATTTAATGATAAACCCACACATACTTGTCACAAGCAATTATTGCATCTGTTGAAGTGGAATATAGAACTCCAAATTTTAAAATAAGATAAAGGTGACTTTAGAGGACACAACAGTTGTACACATCCATCCTTAATGGTGAAGTTCCCGTGAGTTCTGTAACTATTGCAAAATTCAGAAAAGGATATCAAATATTATTATGTATTACATTTCAGCGCATAAGCTGAATAGACATAATTGAGCATCTAACCACAATTACTTAGCCAATGGACATGAGCTGCAACCTAAAGAACACTTCTATTATCTGATTTAGATACAAATATGGTAAATCACAATCTTCTCATGACATGTTCTTGTTTTACAAAACTTAATTTAAAACAATTGATATTTTTCTCTAGTTTTCCTAAAAAGCACTACTTTTTTTTTGCCCTGCAAAAAAGCCAACTTTTACTTCTGCTTGAATAACTTACCCTTCTGAAGAATACAATTTGTCCATAATAGGACAAAAATTATATAGCCAAAACAACGCATGTCAGTATTTCAGATTGTCAACATCCACACTGTACAGTCGGGGCTTTTAATCACTGACACCAATGACTGTCCTTGGGGAGGTTTTTCAACTCTGGATCCAACTGATTATTTACTTATTCATACTCCAAAGTCCACAAGACCTCTGTGTTTATTAGAAACCTGCATTATAAAGTATTAAGCAATATACAGTACTTACCCAAGACAAATGTTATTCAGAATTTGTAAAAGGAAAGGACTATGGGAAACAGACTTGAAATTCCTAATCTAATTCATTATACTACAAAACTCACATGGGATTACTGTATTTCGCTCTACATGGGGTTACCCTTGAAAAGTATTCGGAGACTAGGACTTCCGGTTCCGGATCGCTGCATCGTGGACGCTCCTCGTTGAGCGCCTTTCCTTTTCCCCGTTAAAGCCGCCAGAACAGCTGTCTGGCGGCTTGAAAGTCTCTGCCCCGGGCAAAGGGGAGAGATGAGAGCCGGACAGGTGGGGTAGAGCCCCCCCTAGTGCCCCAAGTGTCAGCTAGGGGCGCGAAAGGTGAGGGCTCCCCAGCCAGCCTGTCTCTTGCTCCGGGGACTTGGAAACCTCCGCTTTTGCGGAGCAAGATGCTGTGACCACCCGCTGCTTCGTGAATGGGATTACAACTACTTAATTGTTTAAACAAGCAGACAGAGAGAGACAGGATTTTAAAGGGCAAGTACAGATTTTTTTTTCTTTCAACTCCACTGCTGATTTTCACTTCGGAAGAAACTAAGTAACAGTTATTAGGCTACAACATGGCGATCGGAGAAAGTGGGAGGAGAAGTGAAAGTAACTTTCGTTTCCCTAGCAGCTTTTTTTCTTATGGAAATTTTTGATTTTGAAAGTTGGCTTTACTCTCTCTGTCTCCCGATTCTGGATTAAATAATAATTGACAATTTTTTAAAAATAAAATTCTATCTGGCTTTGGAATTTGAAAGAATTTTAAAAGAAATTTAAAAGAACTTTAACTAGAGGCTTGGCTTTTTCTTTGTTCACCACTGGAAATACTAAAATGGCTTCAAAATCTGGAAAGATTGTTTTGAATAAAAGAATGGATTATTCATCTGGTTATATTTCTAAAATGCAACTTACCACTGAGTTAACACCCCCAAAGTCTTTAACACCTGAAAATTTAATAAGTACCTTAAAGATTATGAAAGATGAACTTATTGTTGAATTTAACCAAAAAATTAGTGAAATAGATAATAAAATGCAGGCTGCTTTAAAGAATATTGACCAACAAATTAGAAATGATGTGTTGGAGGTATGTAAAGGTCTAGCAACAAATATTGAAGTTTTGGCAAACCGCATTGAAGAAAACAAACAAGTTTTGACAACTTCAGTAGAATATATAGATAAAATACAAAATGACATTGCAAATTTTGAAACAGAGGTGTTAATGACGCAATTCAGATCCATGGAATTTGCCATAAGGGTCAGGGGGTTGAAAGAAGGATTATATGAAGATTTGAAAGGAAGGATGGTGGAAGCTTTGGAGCAGGTGTCTGGACTGTCTAAAGAAGAACTAGCCAGGCAAATTGATAAAATATATAGAATCAACTCCTGGTATGCAAAACAAAAACACCTACCAAGGGATATTGTAATATACTTTACTACAAGAGCCTTACGGAATAGGATTATACAGGCGACGTTTAAAAATAACCTGCAGGTGAATGGCCAGGAACTGATGATATGGAAAGAAATTCCCTCTAAAATGCTCAAAGCCAGAAAAGATTATACCTTTCTGATTGATGAATTTAAAAGGTTAAATTTACATTACAAATGGGAAGCACCAACAGGAGTTGCAGTGAAATTTCTGGGAAAAAGATATCGGCTTAATACAACAAAGAAAGCTACTGAATTTTATGTCAACGTCTTAAAGGCTGATATATCCAAGATTCCAGAGGAAAGATGTATGAAAACAAAAGAGGAGGAGGAGGGAAAGCCATCCCTTCCTCTTCAAATCGAAACAGATTTACAAAATTTAAATGATTGGCAGAGCCAGACAGATGTCTACAGTCTGGAAAAGGAGATGGAAGATCGGGGTCAGATGGGAGGCGAGCTGACAACTACAAAATTATCAAGTTACAAAAAGATGCAACCATCATCAAGATACAACAAGATGCAGTGTTGAAGTTTATTGGACAGATGGTTGCCATTATGACTGTACTTTTCTTTTTCCCTTCTTTCCTTAATTTTTTTTTCTTTTCTTTACTTCTTGCATTCTTTTTTTTTTCTTTTGTTTTTTTGGGGGGGCTTATTCAAAGTATTATTAATTCTTTTTAAAGATTTAGAACTTTTTTGAACCTAATAATTTAATACATAGTAACATTTTGTTACTAATAGAGTGGTAGAATTTATGATGAAGTTTAAGGTTTTTGTATTATTATTTAGTTATTTTTTGTGTAATATCAATTTAAGTTTTATTTAATTGTGAGAAAGATTTGGAATTGTTATCTATCCAGTTATAAAATATTACAATTAGATTTAACATTTTTTTTTTTTGGGAGGAAGGTTATTTAAAGTTTGGAATTAGTGCTTATAATCTGATATATAGTAATAGTAAGTTATTTATATACTGATTGATTTTATGATGAAGTTTAAGGTTTTTGTATTTAATACTTAGTCATCATTTATGTAATAATCATTTAATTCTTAGTTAACAGTGAAGAAATGTTGTGAAGGGTAGATGATTGAAAGGAGGAGGAAGGAATTTTTATTAGTGTACAATTTGGAGTTGAAGTTTTAAAAAAATAAGGTGGAAGTCAAAATTTTTTAATTTAATTTAAATTTATTTTATTGATATTATGCCCTGTACTCTCTCTGGGAAGTCTGGGGGGGAGGGGGGAGGGAAAGGGGTGGGTTAGGGGGGAGAAAAATTAAAAAAAATGTTTGTACTTTCTATTTAATGTTTAGCTATTATCTATGTAATTTTGTACTAATAAAACTTTTTGGGAAAAAAAAAAAAGAAAGAAAAGTATTCGGAGACTCCAACTGGTGCAAAATGCGGCTGCGCGAGCTGTGGTGGGTGTTGCCAGATACACCCATGTAACACCTATACTCCACCAGCTGCATTGGTTACCCATTGGTCTCCAGGTGCAATTCAAGGTGTTGATCATCATCTTTAAAGCCCTACATGGCTTAGGACCAGGTTATCTTCGGGACCGCATCCTACCTCATACATCCCTACGACCAGTTTAGGTCCCACAGAGTCGGTCTCCTCCAGGTCCCTTCAACCAAACAATGCCGGTTGGTGGGCCCTAGGGGGAGAGCCTTCTCTGTGGGAGCTCTGGAACCAACTCCCCCAAGAGATCCGAGTCATTCCCACCTTGCTGGCCTTCCGGAAAGCCATTAAGACATGGCTCTTCCTGCAAGCAGGCTGATTGTGACTGTTGCTTGTGTTGTTTTATCATTTTTAATTACTATTTTATTATTGTTGTTTTTATTGTATTTTTTGATACTATTTAGCTGTTCTTATATATGTTGTATGCCGCCCTGAGTCCTCAGGGAGTAGGGCGGCCTATAAGAATCGCAAATAAATAAATAAATAAATTTTCTGAGACCCACACATTAGTGTACAAACATGTGGAATGATCTCTGCCAAGCAATGTGTGGCGTCATTTGAGCAAAAGAATATTGGAAAACACAGATTATCCAATATTTTGGAGTACTAATTCTTCCAATTATATTTGTGTGTGTGTTTACTGCTGCTTACTAGATATAGTACACATTCTAAATAGGAATCTTCTGTTTTAAAAAGTGATCTGTTTTGCCTTTAAAGCTTCTCCCCACCTTCAGTTTAGGGCTTCCCTTAAGTAGAAATAAAAAATAAAACAATGGAATAAGCCATAACTGAGAGAGTAAGGCCAATCAGAGAATTAGAAAGCAAGAGGGCCTAGCCAAGGTTTCCTACACAAAGGGGAAGGGGCAGAGTAAAAAAAAACCCATGTTGTAAGAAATAGTTTTAGTACTTCTTAGTACTAAACCTCCTCTTCCTGAGGGAAAAGTGATAGGTTACCTAGAATTTTAGGCTTCATTTTTAGCATTTTAAAAGGTGATATTGGCATTTTTTAGCATGACAGTCTAGGCCTTTTTTTTTTAACTTCCAAGGAATTTTCCCCCCCTTAGTTCAGGCCATTTATTTTTTCATCACTAAACGAGAGTGTATTCTGAAAGTCCATGAATGCAATTTTAAGTTTTAAGAAAGATAACAATCCCAGCTGGGAAAGAGATATGTAACCCATAAATATGCCACTTCTGGAATGTTATATAGAATAATGTTTTCTATTGTTCTGACATGTAATCAGTCTTTTGTTCTTTGATCATTTGCCTTTTGACCTATTACATAGAAAAATGTCTATCATTTGTATCAATAATCATTATCAGAATAATCAGAATAGAATTGGAAGAGACCTTGGAGGTCTTCTAGTCCAACCCCCTGCTCAAGCAGGAGACCCTATACCAGTGATGGCGAACCTTTTTTTCCTCGGGTGCCGAAAGTGCATGTACGTCTGCTATCGTGCATGCGCGAGTGCCCACACCCATAATTTAATCCCTGGGGAGGGTGAAAACGGCCTCCCCCACCCCCCTAGAGGCCCCATGGAGGCTGGAAATGGCCCATTTCCCAATTTCTGGTGGGCCTGGTAGGCCCATTTTTCATCCTCCCCAGGCTCCAGAGGCTTCCCTGGAGCCTGGGGAGGGTGAAAACGCCGCCCCTCCCCTCCCCGAGGCCCTCCAGAAGCCAAAAATACCCTCCCAGAGTCTCCGTGCAAGCTGAAAATCAGCTGGCCGGCGTGCATATACACGCTGGAGCTGAGCTAGGTCAACGGCTCGCGTGCCGGCAGATATGGCTCCGCGTGCCACCTGTGGCACGCGTGCCATAGGTTCGCCATCACTGCCCTATACCATTTCAGACAAGTGGCTGCCCAATCTCTTCTTAAAAGCGTCCCGTGATGGAGCACCGACAACTTCTGAAGGCAAGCCATTCCTCTGGTTAATTGTTTTCACTGTTAGGAAGTTTCTCTTTAATTCCAGGTTGCTTCTCTCTTTGATTGGTTTCCATCCATTGTTTCTTATCTTGTCTTTTGGTGCTTTGGAAAATAAGTTAACCCCCTCTTCTTTATGGCAGCCCCTCAAATGCTGGAATACTATCGTGTTACTCCTAGTCCTTTTTTTTCTCTGGACTAACTACTGTATATCTAATTCCTGCAAAGACTTGATCCTCCTTAATAAATCCTTTTGCCTGAATTACTTGGTGATTTGCATTTTTGGGTAAGCAAAGAAGCCTATTTGCAAATGTAAACATGTTTCAAATTTAGGGATAAAGTTCTTAATAGCTCCACACCAAACTTGAGGTCCCTGAGTTTTGAGGCTAAAATTCTATCAACCGATGGTGTAGTGCAGGGGTCTCCAACCTTGGCAACTTTAAGACTTGTGGACTTCAACTCCCAGAATTCCTCAGCCAGCAAAGCTCCAAGTCCACAAAGCTGGCTGAGGAATTCTGGGAGTTGAAGTCCACAAGTCTTAAAGTTGCCAAGGTTAGAGACCCCTGGTGTAGTGGGTAAGACTGAGGAAGGGACCAGCAGAGTTCTTCACCCACACAAGCAAAGGAAGTAGTGGTGTTGATGTTTCAGATACAGATAGTCCTCACTTAGTAACCACAATTGAGATTAGCATCTTTGCCACGGAATAACATGATAGCTAAGCAGAAAATCACATGGATGGCAATTAGGCTTATGACCTTACTTCCCCTTCAGTCTTTAAACAAGACCACTTTAAGTGATTACTAAGCAAAAAAATCATGATTGTAATTTATGATTTTAATTCTACCTTCTGTATTAATTCTGCTTGTCACAAGCTGGTTGTGAAGCACACAATTGGTGATCATGTGTCTGCAGGACTTCAAAAATTGTAATTATGAGGATTGATCACAAAGTTTTTTTTCTAGAACTGTCATCACTTTGAACGGTTGCTCTGTGAGACAATTGATTAGCGAGCACTTACCTGCAGTCAGTCTACTCCCTCCATTGGAAACTCTAGAGGGCAAAGGTCAGAATGAAGAAGAAGATTCTTTCTGTATCTGAGACAATGTAATGTAGTGGTATTGGGAACTGAACTGATCTCCCATTACTGGAAAACTCTAAGTTGTGCTTAAAAGACACTTCTGCGCTGTTTGCAACCACTGCAACATATGGGGGGGGGGGACACGTTCCATCTTGGCAGCACTAAATCACCTGTTTTGCTTATTTCTGACATTACTACAGAATTACTACGACAGAGCTCATATTACTAGCAAAAAGTGACTGGCTCTCAAACAGTAAGATCCCTGCACAGTTTGAAGCAGTCATTTGGCAGCAAGACTGGTTCAAAAACACCAGATGATACTTTTGAATGACCAGCTAGCTATTCTGTTTGTTGGAGGAGGATGGCTTCTGCCACCTTCTCCATCTGTTTACACCAACTGCTTTATCTTCTCACCCAGCAATTTTGCCAGCCAGGCAGGATTTACCCCAATCATGGATGCAGCAAGAAAGTGTTTTGAATAGTGCAGCAATAAGCTGAAGTCCTTATGTTTATTTTATCTTGGTCCAGTTGGAGTGGGCTGTGTCTTCTTACCTTTCCCTCACCATGTACTGGTTTCAATGGGATGAAAATAAAAGAATGAAGAGCACTGGTGGCACAGTAGTTGGAATGCAATATTGCAGGCAAACTTTGAGATCGATCCTGATGGAGCTCAAAGTTGACTCAGCCTTCCATCCTTCAGTAAAATGAGGGCCCAGATTGTTGGGGGCAAAATGCAAATTATAAACCACCCAGAGAGTGCTGTAAAGCACAATGGGGCAGTATATAAATCTATGTACTATTGCTATTGCTAATGTCTTCTACAATAAGCACAGCACTTCCCATGATGTGGCCCTGGTGGGTACTGCTTCGTGGTGGGTAATGAATATGACTCACACAGAGATGAGTTATGCATATTGAATTGCTAAATTCAATCATAGAACAACATGAAAAGTGCAATTCATTAAGAATCTTTGTTAGAGTCATCTATGTTGCTCACGAATTGAATCAGATTGTGAGGGGTGGCCTTGGTATGAAGAGATTATCTGGAAAAGTGTGATTGCTCATTATTTCCAGTGATATATAAAAGGGAGACAGATACCAGGTCGTCATACATCTTGACACCTGATCTTCAAATATCCCCATCCAAGAAACACTATCTGTTGTTCAAGTAGTTGCTGAGGATGAAATAGCAAAGCATTCATATAAGTGTTTCCTTTATTCCTGGAAGTGGAGACTCAGTGTCAAGGCAATCTCTCTACCTCAGTGTTTCCCAACCTTGGCAAGTTGAAGATGTCTGGACTTCAACTCCCAGAATTCCCCAGCCAGCGTTCGCTGGCTGGGGAATTCTGGGAGTTGAAGTCCAGACATCTTCAACTTGCCAAGGTTGGGAAACACTGCTCTACCTGAACTGATGTTCTTGCAATGAACCTCTCAAATCCGAAAGCCAAGGTTCTGCTCTTGATTTTTTTCATAATAGAGTTCCTAAATCTCTCGATGTACAATCATAGCAATTTGGGTGTCCACTGGAATTGTACTTCATGGAAGGCCATTAAGATTTCTGTATTAGAAAAAGTGTATCCTCAGAGCCCAATATACACATTTATTTTGTTAAGCAAATATTTTCAACAGTCTTAAGCTCAGAGAATGAACCTTCACCTGAAAAGGCTTGATTGATAAAATGACTGTGGTTAATAAACCTGCTATCACTGTGTCACATAAGAGTACCTGGAGCATGCTGATTAATCTCAGATATGAAAAAGTCTTTTAGGTATATTATTAATAAGAAAAATAAAAGAATAACTTGGAGGAATTTTGTAATTTTGGTAATTTTTTTAAAAATGAAGTGGGTAAATGCAAAGCTGTTTATTGTAATAAATATGAATATTTATTTATCCGAATCCAAATCCAAATTACTCTGTTTGTAAGCATCTTCAAATGACGTTGAATGCTGAAGTCAACAGCTATTCCAATAAACCTGAGTAACTATAGTCTTGCACCAGTAAAAAAAAGGTACTATAATAAAAGTTAATTTGCATGCTCCTTGCAACATGAAATGAGGCAGAGAAGTCACTCAAGTTTTTTTTACCAATTTTCTCATCTAAAGAAAAACAAAATGTTAAGTGTTACTTACAAAGAGAAACAAAGTGTATAATTATAACCAATATTTCTAAAGCTTGATTTAGAATATAAGATTAATTATTCATAAGTCAGAAAACAGCAGTACTGCTCAGCTCAAAAATAGAGGCTATATAAACCAAATGTAACTTCCAAGTAACCTATTGCAAAATTCTGCATTTTTTATCAACTGATCTCTCTTTTTTTTAAAAAAAGGAAGAATTTTATAGCAATATTTTTTTTCCATATTCTTGAACAGACTGACACTGTCTGATGCTTTAATCTCATTTTATGTATCCATACTAGAATACTTTCCCTTTCTCTATTTTACAAGGTGCTTTATACAATTACAAGATACATTGCATAAATATCCATCAAGTCTTCTACATCCAGCTAAGTCTTGGTAAGAGATACTTAATTTAATAGAGTAGAATATATCTGTTTTTAATATTGCCAATAATTCAGGTTCAACGGAGCTTTGGTAAATTAAAAAATAAAAATCTTCTATTTTTCTAATTATGGCAGAATGAAAGAAAACCAAAGAGGAAGTCCTTGGAAAATGATATTTTTGAGGTAGCAATAAGTGTTTGAACACTTTGGATAAATATATTTAATATACATTGTCCCAATACCATTTTGTTAGCCAATATACCCTAATCCTTAAAATACATTTGAATAAGGAAAACATAGGACTACATAAATATGAGAATAGATTGCAGATAATGTTTTGCTTACCCTTTATTCCTAACGCATTGTGGATACAATAGTTGTCCATTCTGACACTGTACTCTAAAATCAGAGGGTGAATTTGATAGAAGTCTAGTGTGGTATGCTTTGCATACAAATTCAACAAATTCTCCATGAAGAAAATAAGGTCGATTGTCAAAACTCCATCTCAAATGCAAATTATTCTTTGCCATCTCTTCCTGTGACAAGGTGCATGGCTCTTTAGAAAATAAACACAATATGATTTTTTTGTTACCATACCATGAAATGTAATACAACATTTCCCTTAGATACTAGGATTCTTTTATACTGCATCTGATAAAATGTAAATATTAATGAACTACAACTTCATAAATTAGAATTATCAAGAGCTTATTTTCACTCCATTAGATTGCTAATTTGAAGATAAAGCTAGCATTCATTGCTGTGTTTCCAGTCTGGACTACCTCAAAGGGTTAACACCACTGCTGCAAGTCAGACTTTAAAATAATCTGAGTGAAATCAGATCTATGATTTGCATGGTGGCCATGAACTTCTGAGCTGCTTCCTGCTCCATATTTAGGGAAAGCAAGTTGAAGTCCCCCAATATTGTAAGTCTGGGGAGCTCTAACACCAACATGCCTACTACATCGAGCAGCTCAGGCAGGGAATCTCAAGATGAGGATACAACAGCAGCAATTAAGGTTGATCTCTAGAAACCAATCTTATCAGTGCGGCCTCACAGCTGATTATCTGTGGGGCAGTGCCTCTGAAAGTCAACAGCATCTCTCAGATAACAATAGTCACTCCATCACCAAGAGTGGCAACTGGAGCCACAGTTGAGGCAACTGGAGCCACCCAGATAGTCTCATTTCTGAGATGGGAATATACTCCTCCATGCCCAAGCAGATTTCACTAATACATGGTAGATCAACCCTCTCATCCACTATTAAATCATGAATTAGGGAGACATTACATGCCACCCTTTAAATCAAAACCCAGGCTATTGAACCAGCGATGGGTTCTAAATCCCATTGCTACTGGTTCACGTATGCGCTTGCAATGCTTCTGCGCATGTGCAGAAGTGTCTGGGGTGGGTGGACAGAGCCTCCCGCCGCCACCGCTACCAGTTCGTAGAACCGTACCGTACCAGTAGCAACCTACCGCTGTACTAAACCTCCAATGATTTAACATTCAAGATGCTCACAGAATGAGAATCACATTCCTCAAGAGCAGTCTACTCTCATTGATATTATATATCAAATCTGAGCTTTCATTCCAGTGCTGCAATGCATAACTGCAACATCTAATTCATTGCCATGTAATATAATTCAGCAATTGGAAAACTTTACATTGAGGGGCCTCCATTTTAGGCATGAAGCCACCAATGATTTCCTAAAATGTATTGAAATGCATTGAAGCTGCACGTTTATTTGGTATCTATTTGCATTGTGTTATAATGATAACACTACTATACAATACCTATACAAACAGGTGGAGTAGTCCATTGACTCCTTGAACAAAATACTGTTACGGAACCTTGCAAAACATGATATTCATTGCAACTGTACTGTATTGTTGAACCATCTTCATAGTTTTCTGTTAATGAGCCCATAACAACCCCATTTTCTATGGAAGGTGGAGGATCACAGTTAGCACTTAAGCCTGCAAAACACAGTGGAAAAAATAAAATAAAGGCAGCATAAGACAGTAATGTTTATGGCTAAAATAAATTTTAAAATTGAGAGGGAGAAATTTTGCACAAATTTTCTCCTGTAATCCCTATTTTATAGAAAGTAGTAAACTATAAAATTGGGGTTAAAATGCTTCCCCATTCAAAGTGAGAGATAGCATCATCATTTTGATTGTATATATATATATAGTATTATCTATCTACAACTATGTTTCTATCTAAATTTCTATAGAATAACATTTAGATGCACATAACTGGTGAATCTCATTACTGTAATACAATGATTGAACTTTTAACCACCAGTGATATACTGGCAATCCATGTTTGCAACTGGTTCTGTCAACTTGTCCATTAAGCAAAGCAATCTTGGCTTAAGTGAAATCACATTACTTGCTTGAAATTTTACTTTGATTTTTCTTCGCTTTGCAGCATAAGAAGGATATGGCCCCAAACAGCTGGATGAGCCCGAACAGCAGGGAAAGTTTTCAGAAACTGATCCAAATAAAAGGGCAAATCTATAACCCTTTATCCCCATTCCCCCCACCATTTCCAGCACTGGAAAAATGAGTAAGAACAGAATTGTTGTTTATATTTACCTAAATGAATAAGCATGCACCCAGTGGGGAACATACATTGAAACAAATGCACTAGCACTGGCTTTTTGCCTAGAACACCATGGACCATGGATACCTTTTGTGGCCACAGACCATAGCCACATACCCCCAAGACATAACTCAAGATTTAAATCATAACATTTATTTAAGTCTTCGCGAAGCCCCTGTGATGACAGTGCAACTCCCCCCCCCCCAAGGTCTGTGGACCACAGGTTCAGAACCACTGGCCTAGCATGCTTGCAACTGCAAGCCACAAGCCCCTTAAGGAGACCCGCAAACCTTTACTGTGAAACTGGTTAGGCATCCACTGCCAACCGGCCCATGATTCTAATTCACTAATTAAGATCACAGAGCTGAGCTTGTTAACTTGTGGTTAATACATTCTAGGGACATACTGCATTGAGAGAAAAGCAGCCCAGGAAAAGATAACTTATTTAGGCAATCTCTTTGCTCTGCAAAGGGTCCAGGGAATTGTTAGGCCCAGGAGAATGCATAATAGCTGATTATAATGGTGAACACATGAAAGAGAGAGACTGCAAAGGTCATAAATGTGGGCATTGGTTGCATAATTAGAATAGAATAACAGAGTTGGAAGGGACCTTGGATGTCTTCTAGTCCAACCCCCTGCTTAGGCAGGAAACCCTACACCACTTCAGAAAAATGGTTATCCAATTTCTTGTTAAAAACTTCCAGTGTTTGAGCATTCACAACTTCTGGAGGCACCTTGTTCCACTGATTAATTATTATTACTGTCAGCAAATTTCTCCTTAGTTCTAGGATGCTTCTCTCCTTGATTAATGTTCTGACCTAGGCTTCACCAAATCACGGAACAGACTCCTTGTCCTGAAAAAACCCCTTTTTATTTGGCTAATGTGAATTCCTATCATTCACAACCAGCAAAGTCCAGTCTTTCAAGGGTAAATTGCAACCACAGACCTTATCGGTCTTGTATAGTTGCTAGGCCGATAGCTTCCAGACACAACGCTGTACAAAGAAATACTTGGCAAGGAGTCTCTCAGATAAGCAAATCTTCACACTAACAAACTAATTGTCTTCTGCAAACACCTTTTGCTCCTATTTATTTCCTATGGAAGGAGCCATTCAGTGTCCCCTTGTGCTTTTACTCCTGAGTCGACCTGTTGCTTAATTGTTCCCTTCTCCTGACAGCTCTGCGCATGTGCACATTGGATCAGGCTCCAGCTGTTCTTCAGCCCCACTTATCTCTGACTCCGAAGATAACTGTCGGAGGGCCCTGGCCCCATCTCTGCCTCCGAAGCAGAGCACTCATCAGAGCCTTCCCCAGACTCCAGGACTGGCCCATGTTCCTCCCCAACCTCCTCACTGTCCGAGACTGCCACCAGCTCTGCTGGCCACTGGCAGGCCACAACAATTACTTTTTAACCTTTGCTTCTTGCCCTCAGGTGCTTCTGAGAATAGCTTGACCCTGTCTTCTTAATGGCAACTCCACACTGCTGGCTCATATTTAAATAGTTGTCCACTAGGACTCCAAGATCCCTCTCACAGTTACTACTATTGAGTGAGGTACCACATATAGTGTACCTGTGCATTTTGTTTTTCTTGCCTAAATGTAGAACCTTACTTTTTTTCACCATTAAATTTCATTTTGTTAGATAACGCCCAATGTTCAAGTCTGTCAAGATCCTTCTGTATTTTAAGCCTATATTCTGGAGTGTTGGCTATACCTGCAATCTTGGTGTCATCTGCAAATTTGATGAGTCCCCATCTATCCCCTTGTCCAAATCATTGATGAAGATGTTGAAGAGTACTGGGCCTAAAACAGTTTTTCATCATACTTTTTCATCACTGTCATAACTATGAATGGTTGCTATCTGAGGAAGTTGGAATTTGCCAAACTCCAGATAAAACTTTTGCTAAGAACAGCATCATTTTACCTACCTTTGGAAATACACTGAGGGTATCTCAATTGTCCATCATTACATTGCACCAGCAATTTGGATTCTGAGACTAAGGGTGGCAAAACATATCCTGGTTTACATACAAATTCAATAAAATCACCATGCATGAAATACCATTCTTCTTCAAGCTTCCATTTCATTTCTAGGTTGTAATTGCCAGGAATTTCTTCCCTAGCTAAACATGGCTCTGTAAGACAAGAGTCAACAATAATGTATTAAGATCTGTGATTAAAAAATTATTGGCATTCAATATTTACCAAGGCACAAATCTAGTTGATTGTTGATATTGGGAGATGGGAAAGGGAAACATTCTTCATTTATGGTTAACAATGATTTGCTGCCTTTTATAGTCTCCTGCCTTAGAGAATAAAGCTTTGTGGTGATCAACAATAATAACAGAATCATGGTCCCCAGTATATTAAAAAAACTGATTAATCCTTTCATGTATTATTCACATTGCAGCAACTCAATACATAACACAAAATGTATCATGGGCAGAGCTTATCTATTGTTAGCTATTTCTTATAAAATGAAGATATGTCAGTTGGGATAACCAAACAATATGTTCAAATATATGTTGAATATTAGCTATGCTGGTCAAATGTTTTGTTTTAACCACACTTAGAGCAATCAGTTTTCAAATGGTTTTGGAGAAGAAATTTTTGAAGAAAAACAATGATTATACTTTTAAAGAATAATTATCAGGTTTATAGAAACATAATCCTGCATGTTTCTTTAGCCTAATTTGTAAGTAAACATTTCATAGAATAGTAATACGCTATAGTGGTCTTTCAATCTAATGTCTTCCATCTGCAATATGTAAATAGGATTAGGCATCCAGAGATACACTGTTGATGCAGAATAATATAACACGTCATTTTATATAAAATAAAAAGATGATATATGTGGCCATATGGGATATGGGAACTTTGAACACAAAGTTCTGAGCTCATTCATCATTCTTGGGGAAAATGTCCATGATAACTGGTTCTCAATATTCCTGTAGTACATATCTGCTGTCTAGAAATATTTCAGAAGGTCTTGAATGAAAGCTGGCAAATGTGTTAAAATTTACAAATATTAAGATCTGGCATTACATCATTCCTTTTTTCAGGATTTCACAGTGTTCTTCAATTTAATAATTTATATAATGTACAGTATTTATTCTTCAAGGCTTACCTAAACAAGTTGGTGGCTCAGTCCAAGCTCCATGGATACAATGAACTGTACTGGATCCTTTCATTATATGTAAAGGACGACATGCATATTCCACTGAAGATCCAGGGTTGTAACTTGCCAACAGACTAATGTCATTAACAGTAATACTATTTTTAACTACAGGAGGGGAATTGCAGTTCCCACCAGTTTCAGTGGGAACAGTCCGATAATCTTCTATGGTCAATGTCCTGCCCACATCTGAGAAATAAAAATGATGGAAACAGAAGTACAACAGTAACAATCTAATGATGTTCAACTGTACTTTATCAAAATTATTACATGCATACAGTAAATGGCATTTCAATCCTCTTGCATTTTTAAGTTACAAATTTCCCTTTTCTCTTTCTCAACATGTTAAATTTCAGAGAGCCAAAGTCATAGCTAGGAAAATTCAGAACTCAGCAAAAGGATGTGCTTGTTACTAATCAATTTTCTACTGCCTCTTTGACTTAGAAAGGGACAGTTTTTAGTTCCGGGAATAAAGATATTCTTACAGAAATAATATCTGAATCTCTTCAGATCTGAAACTAGCTATGCAGAATGTCTGATATCTAGAATACTCTATTTTGGATTACTAAATATCCCTGA
Source organism: Diadophis punctatus similis (assembly GCA_023053685.1). Classification (NCBI taxonomy): domain Eukaryota; kingdom Metazoa; phylum Chordata; class Lepidosauria; order Squamata; family Dipsadidae; genus Diadophis; species Diadophis punctatus. The sequence continues at coordinate 83,542,729 of JALIGW010000003.1, read as the reverse complement.
ATGCACATCACATTTATATTTGAAGAGAAAATATACAACATAGGCATTACACTATATAGTAAAATTCCATCTTCCATTATATAATTATCTAACATTAATATTTAGAGTCAGACCTATGCATTTGGGAGGTGAAGTCCATTTCCCATTCTCACATCTGATTTCTCTACTTCCATTAAGCTGGAATGAACGCTCACACTGATACTGTATTACGTCTCCCTGGCGGTAGGTTCTTAAATTGGTTAGCAATCTGGTATTTGGGGGATGAGGTGGGGGAGGGCACTTGTTTCTTCTTTCTGTAATCAGAATAATAAATAATAGCAAAATACCATTTTGTTTTATTAAAAGTTTTACAGTACACTCTTTCAGAAAAGCCATGTCCAAAGAAAGCTTGGACTAAAACAGATACAAAACATCATTATTATTTTTCTAGGGGGAGAAATCAAGCACATTGCTTTTACTACACTTTTCAAAGATAATAAGTGAAGTGAAATCAAAGTACTGTTCACAGACCTCTAGGTACCCAAAATGTGAAACACACCTAGTTGGAAAAAATAATTGTAAGGATAAACATACTATATATAGAAAAGGAGCATTGGGTTTATGCTCTTCAGTTAATGATTCAGTATATTTTTCCCTCCTAACTATTTAAAGCAAATTACATAATCAGTGATTTTGGTGAAGCACAGGGAAAAGGAATATATTGTATAATGAAAATATTAATGGAGGTTGTTCTACCAAAATGGAGAGTCATGTATGGCTGATAGACTTAATTCTATGATTAAAGCTTAACTCTTGTCCAATAAACTAAGTTGCTCTAACAACTTCTACTCTGTCCCCAGAGTTTTAACTGTTTGTGGGCTATGCCTCTTGAGCAGCAAGTCCTTACTGATAATGGCAAAATGATCTACTCTTTAAACCCTGGAGTCTGAATCCGATTCTAAAGCAAGCCAAATATCTTCCTGTCTGACTAATCTCAAAGTTGATTTAACATCTGCTCTGTTAGAAGGCAAATTTAATAGGACATCCTATGAGGAGAGCACTTGCCTGTTTGAACTTTAAATATGGCATGGAACCCGGTTATTTGAGGGACTGTCTCTCCCCAATCACAACTACCCATCCCATCAGGTCTGGTAAGAAAGGCATGTTTCAGGTCCTATCCACAAAGGAAGTTAATCTGATGGGACCCAGTAGGAAAGCCTTTTCTGATGTGGACCCACCCTGTGAAAGATCCTTCACCCCCAGGTTGGCCCTGACCTTGCTGACTGTACTGAAGGGCCTGAAAATATGGCTTTACCATGTGGCTGTGGGGATCCAGTAATGTATAGTAGGCATGGAGCCTGCAAAGTGTCTCTGTTGCTAGGGAAATTGGGTAAACTGTCTTGCAGATGGATTTCTAAATGACTTTTGATTTTTTTTATTGTCTTTAATAGATTTTTGTTAAGTTTTTTCTTGTTTTGTGTGCCAGAGCCATGTTTGTGAGATGGGCAATTATACAAATTTACCAAACAGAGTTATAGGGATCTGTGAATAGTATAAAAGAAGTACCTTCACATATTGGAAATTCTGGATACCAGCCAAAATAATAACATTGAATTAACTCAGATCCTCTTAAAGTATAACCTTCCAAACAGATAATCTGAATTACATCTCCTTCTTCATAAGTGCTTTTCTTGGGATAAATTTTTCCATGTTCAACAGGATTTGGAGATGAACACTCTAATTCTAAAAAGCAAGGCAAAATAAGAATGAACATGAATAAATGATCTATTTTTCAGTATTGACAGATACCAGCTAGTTAGGAATGCTGTTTTTGGCCTAAAGCAAAGTCCTGTAAATTAACTTACTAGTACATTTGGGAACAAGAGACCACCCTTGAATCTGACATATCACTTCTTCTGTTGTGTTTCCTCCAACTGTAACATATCCATCCATGCATTCATATTTGAGCTTGTCATTCACACTGAACACTCTCTGCACTGAATGATAGTGACCATACAACAGATCTGGAGCTAAGCAAGTCCCTGAAAACAAATGGCAGAAAAACCAAACAGGCATTGAAAAAAGGGAAGAGGAAAAATAGGTTGTGCAGAAAACAATACAAGATATGGATATCATTATATTTGTTGTTGTTGATATTTTTAATTCACTGACACTTTAAGTTATCTTGAGAGAAGCCTAAATATGGAAGCAATGAGTTAGTCATAAATTAAGACAGGTGTAGCATAGTCAAAATAACTCAAAACACTTTTTTTTCAGATTAATTGACTTCAGCTGATCAATTAAAGGTCAGATTTAATTCTATTGGTCTCTTGGGTTATTTGGCAGTTTCTGCGCAAGTAGCTCCAAGCCTGCCCAGAACTGCATCCTCAATCTTTGCAAGATTTTTTATCTTGGGGAAGATGGGTGTTAAAGGATGAAAAGTTCTGCAACTTTCAGGAGGTGATAAAAATGGGAAGGAAGGGAGGGAGGAGGGAGGGAGGGAAGGAAGGAGAAAGGAAGGAAGGAAGGGAGGGAGGGAGGGAGGGTTTCCAGTGGTCACTGCCAACTTCCCTCAAGGAAACTCAATGGGGAAGACAACAAGAATTTGAAAGACTCTTCCAGTCTCACAGATTTTTGACCGCCTGTGGTCATTCTGATTTTTTTTTAAGGAAATATCTTTGAAACAATGACCCAGTGGATCATGGGTTGTCTACGTAGTATTACCTAAGGGTTCTTTAGTGGCTTCCATACACTGTGGCTGAACTGACCATCCATCTTGAAGACATTGTATACTTGCATCCCTCTTGCCTTCTGGAGTTTGGTAGCCTGAATGGCAACTATATTTTAAGTTTTCCCAGATGTCATAAGACAATTTTGTATCAGAAAAAGCGCCATTATCCAAAGCAGGTTGGATGCATTTCTCTTTAGCGTGTTAAAGAAAGAGGAGAAAAATGTTATATTTTTTTATTTTTTCATAAAAATTAAACTCTTACATGGCAAGAATTATTTTATAGACAGGACCCATAGTCACTTAACCAAATTCCATGCACTAAGAAGCCATATTAATAGCTTGAGAAATCTACAGATAATCCTTGCTTAATTACTGGATACTTAACAACTATTCAAAGTTACAACAAACTCCCCCAAAAGGTACTTATGACCCATCCTGCCATATTCACCCACACTGTCAAGTGATTATGTTTCAGATGCTTGGCAATTAGCTCACATTTGCAATCAGTTGCAGCATCCCATGGACACATGAAAGCAATCTGGAACTTTTTTGTCAGTTATTAACTATCAAATTGTATATACAGATTGCTCATCCTAGCTATACTTTATATATAACATTTAAATTTTCTTACGATATGAAGAATACTACATTTCTTTTTTAACCAGACTAGAAAGATAAGAATGTGGACTTACTATAACATTTGGGGACTGGTGTCCAGCCTTCATTGGTGCAGTTTACCCTTCCATTTTGACTTCCAGTTTCAACTGAATACCCAGCCAAGCAGGTATATGAGAGCTTTTCACCTTTCTTCATTGGAAAATAATAATTTTTAAAACTATAATAATAGAGTGCAATTCTTCCATTTTCTATATTGGGGAAGTCACAAGCTTTGTCTAGAAGAAATGTATTAATATTCAAGTAGGAAGAAATGAAAAATATACCCTTCAAACCACTTCATTTCAACCAAGGACAGTAGGCAAATGGGGAAAAAAGTCTGGAACTCATGTCTTTAAAGTTATCAGTGACTATGCTCAGAAGATTCCAGTTGAATACATCATTTCTACTTCATGACTCAAATTTTGACAACAACCTCCTATCGGTATACAGTATATGTAGGTTTGCTCACTTTATAAGACCTAAACATTCTGGAAAGTGAAGTTGTTAAAAGGATGTTAAAACCTATTGAATAAATACAAGTCCTTTTAAAAAATCTTACAAAACAATGCAATTAAAATGCCTATGTTTGTAATATGAGGCTTATTCTGTTATATCCTGATAAAACATGACCTTCTATTTACCATGTTTCTCTCCCACACAGACACAAAACTTGGTTAAGATTAAATTGTTATCCAAAATCTTTTGATCGCTAGCACAACTTTCAGCCTCTCGGGATGCATGCAATCATACATCTTTACATATATTCTTAAAAATAAAGACGTAATCAGAAGGGGATGATACACGCATCACTTTTGAACCTAGGGTATCAGTATCTACTGCCTTACAATTGTTGAAAAATTGTGACATTTTAACCACAACATACATATATTTGATTTTTACCTTCAGCCAGAAGTTTCCTTATTGCAGCAAACATTAATAGAAATGAAAACATCCACCTTTTATACCCCATCCTGAGTGCTTTCCTGGCAAGTTTGTATTATCCCACTTTTGCTAGTTTACTCTATTTCTGAAGGCAGTTCAGTTAATAATTTATAGGAGAGCATGACAGACTGGAAGGTTTTAGAAGATAAGTTGAAAGATTATTTCTTAAACAGCTACTCAGTCTAGGTAGTGACTATTTGAGGCCTCAGATTCAGTCAAAAATTCCTCAAATTTAATCTTAATTAACTTACTTTAATCAAGCTGGGAAATTCTTATTATAGTTTCTTCTCTATTTACTCCTAGACTGGCATAAAATACTTTATTGAAATCCATATAATTTTTTACTTCTTTGGCCTTGGCAGCTATATGAAGTCTGACAGGTAAAAATGTTCTTCTTTTCACTATGAAACATTATTCCCCATATAGAATTATGTATATCTACATCTAAGTTGTAAGAAGGCAGGATCTCCTTTAGGATATTTCATAATATACCATTCCAAGTTCAACAAATGTAACATTAAAAGGGTGGGAAAATATTTAATTACTAATTCATAATTTAGCAAATTCATCAGATGGATTCAAAGGTGAAAAAAATCTGCAATGCTTATGTGATCTGTTAAAAGGTATTTCATTTAGATAAAATATGAATGATGCATGGACATATAAAATTCCAGGGGGGGGGAGTATGGAAAACATGCCAAAAAATCAACAGTAATTGAAATACTAAAACGGACAAGAGATGATGGATAGAAATAGAGTACCTATTAATATAAGATTTGTGCTAACAAGAATTAGAACAGAGGTAGAAATTAGAAAGGAAGAAAATATTATGCATATTCCTATTTAATATTGCAAAATCAGTATGTGGATGAAAAGATCAGAAGTTGAAAGATGATTGTATTATGTACACTTAAACATTATCATGGTTATTAGTATTGTGTATTAAAATACTGAATTAAATGATAAAGGACTATATACACGGTGGAGCAAATACTAAAATATTTAACAACTTTAATTGTAATATTTATGTTATGTGAATATGATTAAGGTAATTAAGATTATCAATATTATCACTATTATTTGGTATCAAAATTAATGATACCCAGATGCCACTGTTCATGTTCATGCATTCACTACTTCAAAAATTGTGTGTGTGTGTGTGTGTGTATTTCATGTGACTGGATAGCTCTAGGCTGTTTTTAAACGCCAAAACATAATAATCTGCACTTTATAAAACAGTATCTCCCCAACATTGAAATGATTCATGCCTTAATAATATCACACTTGGATTATTGTAATCAACTATACATAAGGCTATCATTCAAGGTGGCATATTTTAACTAGTGAATGATAGGGTTGCTAGACTGTTAAAGTGAAAATTAAACAGTAAACTATTCTGGGCTTCTCCTGGAGGAAAATAAATAATAGTTCAAATCCTTAGGCTGATGCATTTTATCAAAAGTAAGCTTTGCAATCGACTATTTAAAAAATAAAAGTAGAAGTTTTTACTAAAAGACATGCTAGCCATACTCATTGATAGACAATAACACTACAATTACAGGCCAAGGCATTTAAACATTGTAGGAATTACTTTTAAATCTTGTTGTTTGAAGGAAAATCAAGCTTATTCGAAGTCAAATTATGTAGGAAAGGATTCTACCAATTTCGGTGTATAAAAGTCAAGCCTTATAGTGAAATGTGCAAGATTCTTGTGCTTTCTCTCTCACCTGAGTAACACAATAGGCTATCTTGTTTGGACAATAGAACCAATTTTCATATCTTTCTCTCTCTCTCACACACACACACACACAATCTATCTATCTATCTATCTATCTATCTATCTATCTATCTATCTATCTATCTATCTATCTATCTATCTATCTATCTATCTATCTATCTATCTATCTTTTTTCTGCCGAGTCACCTGATATACCCAATTATGGGAGGGAGCATACTGCTTCCTTGTTTTTCCTTTTGCCTTTCAACCCCACTTCAGGGGCCATCCAGGCTATAAACCATATTTTCAAACTTACAAAGAACCGATAAAGAAATATTTATCAGTTCTTTGTAAGTTTGAATGTGTGTGTGTGTGTATATATATATATCTCCACACTTATCCAGCTGTTTATATGAGATAATCTCATTATATAAACAGCCTGATATGCGTGTAGATGAGAGGGAGGGAGGAAGGGAGAGAGGGGGAGAGAGAATGTGTTTGTGTGTGTGTGTTAGAAACAGTAAAAATCAAAGCAACTGATACAATTAAAAAGCCATAATAAACAAATGTTCTGAGTCTGTTATTAAATTATGGTGAATGGGGTTTACTTAAACTGCAGAGACAAATTGTTCCACAATATGGGTCCAGCCACAGAAAAAGGCATATGTAGGCTGAAATATATCAATGGAAGGACATACAGAAGATGACAATAAAACTGGTAATTGAAGAATGTGGGATGAACTGAATATGAATACATAGTCTTGCAATTACCAATAGTTTTCCCCCCATAATTTTGATGTTTCCATGTAGTTATATCTTGTGAAAGAATTTATAATGAAGTAACAAACAGGATACTTAGGGTTCATAGTGATAAAGCAAAACTGTAAGAATTCGACAGATAAGAAAAGCTACTTTCCATTCGTAAACCAGAAAATAATTTTATTAAAAACAAAATGTAAAAAAATATTATTTTTAATGTGTTGCAAGGAAAAAACATTCAATATTTTTGGGGGAAGTAATCCTATCACAGCTTTAATTAATTTTTTCTGGTGTTATCTTTCAATAATCCTGCTCAGTTCTTTAGAATGCAATTTCCCAGAGAAACCCTCAGCCATAAACAAGTTTTACATGCTCATTTTATGCTATTAAGCTGTTAGTATTTGTTTCAAATTTCTCTCTAAAGCAAAAGAAATACACTTTACATTAACTAACAACCTTAGTTTTTCTGTTTTATTGTATAAAATAATCTTATTATATTGTACATAGTATACACTTTTCTTAGCTCTGAATTATAAAAAAGTAATATTTGAGATTTCATTAATTCAATAGATAAAGATCAATAAGAAGTTAGTTTAATTGACAGATGAGTTCAAGCACAGGTAAAAAAACTCTTTATAAAACAAATGCATAATATGTACATCGATGCAAGAAGTCCAGTCCATTTCTTTCTGAAAATGTCATAATTATAAACCCTTTCATGTTTTAATTGCAGGAAATTCCAAGTGTGTTCACTACCATCTCAATGGCTTGCAGTGGATCAACAATCTCTCTTATATTATCTTTCCTTAAATCCCAATCTGGCCTCTGCCTATAGGATGAAAAAGAAATCCATAAAAATAAAAGTATGATTTGAAATAGAAAATTTAAAGTTACAACAATTTAGACTTACCTTGAAACTATTTTTGTTTTTACAGGAATGGAATTCTGTTTGGCACGCATTCTTTGGACATCCATTTGATGTTTACGGGCTGTAAGTTTAAACAATCTCCGAAGGCTAGCAACTGTTCTATGATTGTTTAGAATCTCCTAAAAAATAAGCCACAATTGTCAAAATATAGTATTTTGTTCAATGAAACCTCACAGCTGTACATCTTTGAAAATCCTTTCAAATTTTCAATTGGACCAATTTAACATTCTTTCTATAATCTCAGTATAGAATAGAATAGAATAGAATAGAACAGAATAGAATAGAATAGAATAGAATTCTTTATTGGCCAAGTGTGATTGGACACACAAGGAATTTGTCTTTGGTGCGTATGCCTCATTTACACCAAGTACTTCTTTTTAAATCTCAGGCTATATTACACAAAATTCAGGATTCACTCGACAGAAAAGAACAAATTCGAACATTTAAAATAAGACATATTTTGTTAAAACACAGAATTGAATAGAACGGGAAGAGCTAGTAATTTTTCAAAAAATATCCCATAAAGTAGTATGGTCTACCAATTGTGAATAGTTTGAACTAAGTTCTACTTTTAAAGGCTGTTAAATGTTGTGGGATCCAGTCAACCCGATTTATCATCTATATACCAAAAGGCAAAGATCCGTAGAAATTGTCTACACTCAACTATATTTTCCCAAAGAGGCAATGGGACAACTTGCCATAGCCAACTTGCTGCAGTCAATTCACCACTGCCAACTCGCCGTGGCTCACTTGCCACAGCCAACGTGCAGTGGGCCAACTCGTCATGGCCAGCTCCCCGTGGGACAACTTGCGGCAGAACAATTTAACAATTCTATTTAATTATTTAAAATAAATAAAAATATTTTAATTTTTGCCATTCACATTTCATTCTGTCCTTCCTTTTGCATCCTAATGCATCCTAATGATTCTATTCCACCATTTCTTTGATATTAGTGTAACTCTTGTCCCGGACCGAGTTGTCCTGTGGCGAATGGCCGTGGCAAGTTGTCTTGCAGCGAGTTGGCTGTGGCAAGTTGGCCATGGTGAGTTGGCTGTGGTGATATTGTCATAGAGCCCCCCCCCCAAAGAATCAACTTCCTATCTCCCTTAATACATTTAAAATTTGTCAGCATAGCTAAGAGAAGCAAATCCCATTGTTCGAATCTAATATCCAGGATTTGCTTTTAACTATATGGTAGTCCTAATTTAGTGACTGCCTCATTTAGTGCCTGAACAGTCACAGTCAATGAAATGATGAAAAAATAGCTTTGCAACCAGCCCTCACATTTACAACCTTCACAGGTCTGAAAGCAAAGGAAAGCTGAAGTAAGCACAGTCATGGTTTCACTTAGCAACTGCTTTGTTTAACCACCAAGTTGTCAGTCCCAATTGTGGTTGCTAAATGAGGATTAGCTGTACTTAAGATGAATCAGTGGCATCCTATATAAAACCACTGTATATAAGCAAGTATTAGTTGGCCAGATATACTGTATGTGAAATAATAACAACATAGTGAACTTAATTATTTTGCCCACTCAGAAAATACATTTTAGTTTAAAACAACCAATTTCACTGTGAGAGAGAACGAGTAGGAATATTTGCTCACTATTCAGTTCTAAAATACTTTATTTTGGAATGTCTGTTTTTAAAAAATCTCCAGCAACTACACTGCTACCTCTTAAGTACTAGTTTCTGTATCTGAACCTGAAGGCTAGTTCTAGCTATTTTTTGGCATGCAGGCCCAAACAAGGAAAAAGAATTTACATTCCAATTTTTGAATATTTATATTTGAATATATACTTTGGCAATTCCTACAGAATGAAGACACAAAAAGTTAACAAAGAAAACTTACAGAAGCTCTTCTCGAGTCCTTTGAGAGATGAGCAAATAAGCAGCATGTCTTGGTAAAAATGCTACCACTTTTTTCTGAAGTTTTGTCCCCAGGTCTTTCCCGGTACATCTGAAGTAAATCCAACAGTGTTTCTACTGAATTTTCCACTGAATAAACAGCGTCAGTAGTCCTTTCATACTAAACAGATGAGAAGAGTTGTAAGTTAATTCTTAAAAAAATATCCTACGATTGTTCATCATTTGTGAAATCATTATGGAAACTGTAGAATGACAAACAAATGTCAATGATTTACAGCATCAATACATAGGCACAAATAAATTCATTCTTGTCTATTTGTTAGTTAAGTGTAAACAATATAAGCAGAATCAATTAACTTTATTCTAGAGAATATTTTAAATTCCAGATTGTACTTAGGCAGGACAATGACTATTATAATATATATTCTTATGAATTGAGGGGGCAGGTATCTTCTTTTACTAGCAAAAATAGCAATAGCACTTTACTTATATACCGCTTCATAGTGCTTTACAGCCCTCTCTAAGCGGTTTACAGAGTTCAGCATATTGCCCCCAACAATCTGGGTCCTCATTTTACCGACCTCGGAAGGATGGAAGGCTGAGTCAACCTTGAGCCTAGTGAGATTTGAACAGCTGAACTGCTAAACTAGCAGTCAGCCTGCAGTCGCAGCATTTAACCACTGCACCACTTCAGCTCTTAATTAATGTCCTAGAGGTGGGGGAGTGTTAATGAAGTGTTTTGTTCAAATACTTTTTGACTATTTGGCAGACTGATACAAGCTACAAAAACAATGAGTAATTTTTTTGCAATTTGAATCATAGCATATTACATGTAAAATGCTAATCAATATAGTGTAAATGAATTTAGCTCTCATTTGCAATATAACCTGAAATTTAAATTCTGGCACTTATTATGAGAATAACAGATGTAAACCATACTTGGAGAAGGAGGCTCTGCTCACGGTCACTCATGCCCTTGTCACCTCTCGATTGGACTATTGCAATGCGCTCTACATGGGGCTACCCTTGAAGAGTATTCGGAGACTACAGCTGGTGCAAAATGCGGCTGCGCGTGCTGTGGTGGGTGTGTCAAGATACACCCACGTAACACCCATACTCCGCCAGCTGCATTGGCTGCCCATCGGTCTCCGGGTACAATTCAAGGTGTTGGTCATCATCTTTAAAGCCCTACATGGTTTAGGACCAGGTTACCTCTGGGACCGCATTCTGCCTCATACTTCCCTCCGACCGGTTAGGGCCCACAGATTGGGTCTCCTCCAGGTCCCGTCAGCCAAACAATGCCAACTGATGGGCCCTAGGGGGAGGGCCTTCTCTGTGGGGGCCCCCGTGCTCTGGAACCAACTTCCCCCAGAGATTGGAATTATCCTCACCCTGCTGGCCTTCTGGAAAGCCGTCAAGACATGGCTCTTCCTGCAGGCAGGGGTTTGAGACTAGTTTTTATCCGAGATCTCCCCCAGTATGTATGTTGTTGAATGTCTTTTAACTTTTTTAATGTTTTAAAATTGTTTTTAAATGAATGTTTATTGTTTAGTGTTCTTTTAAAATGTTGTATGCCGCCCTGAGTCCTTAGGGAGTAGGGCGGCATAGATGAACCTAATAATAAATAATAAATAAATAAACTTTATAATACAAACTTACCTAAAATAAAAAAGTTTAATTTCAACAAACATGAAAATAAATTAATACCTTTGATAAATTAAGCAAGACTTGGACAGAATATTTAATAACATCCATACTAGGGACACTTCTATTGCAGCTTCGTATCAAAGTAAAAATAGTGCAGACTGCTTTACTTTGGGCCATATTTTCACAGCATACAGGAGACAATCTTGTAACAACCTCTGATAAGAAAAAAACAGGAAAAATATTAACATCTTTTCAAACTAATACCTAAATATATTGTAGAAAGAAATATAAATTCAGTGACCAATCTATTTCTCATACAACTGATACCTCAGAACTGATTGCATGTGTCAACTCTTAGTCTAGTGCTATAATATTCTATTTATTGCAGCTTAGGCTCTGAGCTCACAAAATTAAAATGCAACATTATTTAGAATTTAGTTACTACAATCTACATTGCTAGTCATACCATTATTTAAATCCCAGATTTCTATAGCCTGTGAGGACTTCTCACCTGCACAAATTTCAGCCTTACATGTGGAGGATAATCAGAAAACTATCAATAAGGCAAGATAAGTTATCAAGACATCATATTCCCTCCCTTCCATACATATGAATCAAACTGCACCATGTATAGCAATTGATTATGGGAGCAACCCAGCGGTAAAATAGTATTTCTTTCAGACACATATTAATTTTGGCCTAACTATCTCTCTCTCTGATTTTCTTTCATTTGAGTCACCAATGCTTCTAAAGTCTAAAGTAATGACGATAAAAATAACTAGTTTTTAGTTTTGCCTGTTTTTCACTTTGTACATAGAAGAATGTTTATATACTGATATTTAAAAATAAAGACTGCCCTTGAATCAAATTACTAACCCAGATCCTTCAGAGCTGCCAGAATATAAGAAAAATGTTTATATTTAAGAAGATTATCAATGGCAACTGCAGTTCTATTATACAGCTTCTTCTCTTCTTTGCTTTCTTTATTGGCAATGATCAAACTGTCTCGCAGAGATCTGGTTTCTGGAGTATCAGTCTTCTTCCTCCAAGAATATCCTCTCCACAGTGCCTTATAAGGGAAAAAGGGAAAAGTTATATGTTTAAGAAATAAAAGAAGAGACAGAAACTTCCTAGAATATACAGTAGCTTTTATTATTTAAAAAAAATTCCACTATTTTTTCAGACAATTGTATTATATATTCTGAGTCACTTGATAAAAAATTGCAAATGGAAAGTTTTAGAGAATGAGCTATGCATAAAACATTTCCAGATAACCATTGAGCAATATACAAGATTTTAGATCTAGTTCACAGAATATCCTAGAGAAAAATCATTGTTTCCATGTTTGTAGTTTTCAGTCAGTTGATCTAAAACAGAATGTTCAAATCATTTGACTATTTTTTATTCTTTTAAAATATTCATATAGCTGCCCATCTTAAAACTTACAATAGCTTACAAACAATAAAGCAATATAAACAATTACAAAAACCAACAATAACAATAAAAACAAAAAAAAACCTATGCCTCAGCCCCATTTCTTTTATGCACAGATATTCTCATCCCAACCCGGGCTTTCCCTATTCCATTGCCTGGGGGAAGAGCCAAGTTTTAAGTACTCTCTGGGACAGGGGTAGGCAAAGTTGGCTCTTCTGTGACTTGTGGACTTCAACTCCCAGAATTTCTGAGCCAATCATGCTAGCTTAGGAATTCTGGGAGTTGAAGTCCACGAGTCATAGAAGAGGCAACTTTGCCTACCCCTGCTCTGGGAGAATAGAAGGGTAGGGGTCTGTTAGACCTCAGTGTCAACTCGCGAAGCTTTCCTAACCTGCTCCCAAGTTGTCATAGGCAGGGGGAAGGGGAATCGAGCCTCGCAGCTACATTGAGGAATCTGCACCTCAGTCAAAACAACGCACGCACATCCTAACCAGCCAAAGTCAAGGCCATCTCCACAGAAACCAGGAACTGTCGGAGGGAGTGACTTCTATGACCCGCGAAATTGCTTTGTTGGGGAATGTGATCGATGATACACCTTGGGAGGAGGGGGAAACAGGGTCAGAGGCAAGGCGCGAACTGAGTGGGGTCAGAGCTGGTTTCACTAGGTCCGTGCCGATATGGCGCTAATAAATAACTGGATTTTCATTCAAAACTGGCTTTAGGCTCCTGCTTTTATTAGGGCATCGGTCGGAACCCTGACACTCAGAAGGGAGGAGCTATTATAGAAACGGTACACTTCTGAAGTTCAACAAGATGGCAATATTTAAGTTTCAGGTGCCATATCTGAAACCTGGGGAACTACACTTCAGAGAGGGGAACCTCCCTCCCAAATACCTAGCTGTGTTTAATCAAATATAGGTCACATTAGCCCTCTTATTCATAATTAAGTTATGAACAGAAACTTCATTATAAGCAGCTCCGATTTCTTTTATCTGGATCACTGCATGCCCAAGAAAAAAAACTCCGAAAGAAAATATTTGGGTTTGAAACCAAATTAGTTTGTCTTTTATGCACATTCCTAAACAGTATCATTTTTCTGAAAATTTACTTACTTGAAATTTAATTACTCCAGTGTTAACATTTTTGGGGGTTATGTCTTTTGGAATTCCACCTGTATTTGTATTTCTGTGACTAATCCATCTTCTCACCATTCTTTGTATTATAATAATGTTGTTACGATATTGCAGGTATTTTCTCCTCTGCCAGTTTCCTCGATACCATCTCTGTTTTAAAGGGATATAAATGAAACTTGAGCCTCATAATATGAAATTATGAAAACAGCAGCCTAACATAGGTGAGGGACAGCTATAAAAGGATATTCCATATCTTAAATGTACTGGACTTACATAATTTTGCTTTTAATTTGTAGTTAAATTGTATCAAAGGATATTTATAAGAGCCGCGGTGGCGCAGTGGTTAGAATGCAATACTGCAGGTTATTTCTGCTGATCACCAGCTGCCAGCAGTTTGGCAGTTCGAATCTCATAAGGCTCAAGATTGACTCAGCCATCCATCCTTCCGAGGTGGGTAAAATGAGGACCCAGATTGTTGGGGGCAATATGCTGAACTCTGTAAACCGCTTAGAGAGTAAAGCACTATGAAGCGGTATATAAGCCTAAGTGCTATTGCTATTTATTCAAGCTTATTCTATTGTCACTGGAAACAATTAATGCTGGAGAAAACTGAATTTTTAAAATACCTGTATTTTTATTGTACTTCTTTTCATTCTGGAAAACCTCCGTCGTTCAATGAAACCTCTCACTGTAGCTTGCAAAAGAATTATTCTCTTACGTGTTTGCAAATAAACCGTTGAATGATGTTTCATAGTCAGGTAAGATCGGTAATGTTGTTGTATTAAAACTGCAGCTTTCCAGTATTTCTGGTATTGTTCTCTGGCTTCATTTGCTCTTTGCATTTTAAAATTCCGCTGAAGCAAGACAGCAGCTTCCTCTCTCTTTTGATTTCTTGCCTTCATCCTGCGAAAACCTTTCTGAATGCAGATGGTAGCTTTCTTCATGGAAGAATATTGCTGGACTGCCTGTTTGCTCGCTCGGTTGGCTCTGACTCTTGCCTGGATGAGTCTGACTGCCCACTGAATGTTTTTGTAGGATTTCCATTGCCTGTGTTTTCTATAGTTACTTTGTATGACTACTGCAGCTTCATGTTTTTTCTTTAACATATGCCTAACTTTCATTCCTCTGTAAGCTGCCTGGAGAATTAGAGCAGACCGATGCTGCTTTAAGTACAAATCTCTGGTTTGCTTAGCTCTTTGGTATGCTCTATAATGGTGCTGTATTACAACACAAGCAGCCTTCATTGTTCTGTACTGAGTGTAGGTTATGTGCATTCGAAATGTTGCTTGGATAACTGCAGCAGCTAGGTGCATTTGCTTTACATATCTCCTAACAAGCAGGCCTCTGATGGCAGATTGTATTACAATCACTGCTCTACGCAAATTAAGAAACTTCTCACGTTGCCTTTTTGAGAGTACTGTTGCTCGATACCCTCTCTGAAGAGATATAGCAGCCACTTTTAAGGCAAGGTAATTTTTACGTGCTCTTTGCATTTTAAAATTCCGCTGAAGCAAGACAGCAGCTTCCTGTCTTCTTTGGTTTCTTGCCTTTAAGTACAAATCTCTGGTTTGCTTAGCTGTTTGGTATGCTCTATAATGGTGCTGTATTACAACACAAGCAGCCTTCATTGTTCTGTACTGAGTGTAGGTTATGTGCATACGAAATGTTGCTTGGATAACTGTAGCAGCCAGGTGCATTTGCTTTACATATCTCCTAACAAGCAGGCCTCTGATGGCAGATTGTATTACAATCACTGCTCCACGCAAATTAAGAAACTTCTCACGTTGCCGTTTTGAGAGTACTGTTGCTCGATACCTTCTCTGAAGAGATATAGCAGCCACTTTTAAGGCAAGGTAATTTTTACGTGCTCTTTGCATTTTAAAATTCCGCTGAAGCAAGACAGCAGCTTCCTCTCTCTTTTGATTTCTTGCCTTCATCCTGCGAAAACCTTTCTGAATGCAGATGGTAGCTTTCTTCATGGAAGAATATTGCTGGACTGCCATTTTGCTCGCTTGGTTGGCTCTGACTCTTACCTGGATGAGTCTGACTGCCCACTGAATGTTTTTGTAGGATTTCCATTGCCTGTGTTTTCTATAGTTACTTTGTATGACTACTGCAGCTTCATGTTTTTTCTTTAACATATGCCTAACTTTCATTCCTCTGTAAGCTGCCTGGAGAATTAGAGCAGACCGATGCTGCTTTAAGTACAAATCTCTGGTTTGCTTAGCTCTTTGGTATGCTCTATAATGGTGCTGTATTACAACACAAGCAGACTTCATTGTTCTGTACTGAGTGTAGGTTATGTGCATTCGAAATGTTGCTTGGATAATTGCAGCAGCTAGGTGCATTTGCTTTACATATCTCCTAGCAAGCAGGCCTCTGATGGCAGATTGTATTACAATCACTGATCCACGCAAATTAAGAAACTTCTCACGTTGCCGTTTTGAGAGTACTGTTGCTCGATACCTTCTCTGAATTGTCACAGCAGCTGATTTAAGAAAAATAAATGTACGCCTCTGAACAAAAGCTTTAAAATTCCTTTGAATGATGATGGCAGCCATGTGCATCTTTTTCAAAAGGACTCTAGTTTTCATACCTCGGAAAGTCGCCTGGATTTGGAGAGCAGAAATCTTCATCATTTTGTATTTATACATCTGAGCATTTGTATCTCTGGAAGCACGATACCATCGCTGAATCACTTTTGTTGCTGCAACTAGCTTTAAATAAGCTTTCCGTTCTCTGTACATTCGATAATATGACTGAATAACTAGTATGCACTGGTGACTACTTCTCAATTCCTGTCTAAGTTTCATGCCTCTGTAAGCTGCTTGAAGAATCAGAGATGACTTTCTAAGTGCCAGGTATTTTTTCCGATCTTTCTGTCCTCTGCAGAAAGCTCTGCATCGTGCTTGAATTATAGTAGTTGACCTTTTCAGAGTCCTATATTGAACATTACATCGATGCATTTTAAACATGGATTGGATACAAATGGCTGCTTGGTTCATGCGTTGGATTCTTTGCCTTTCTCTCAAACCTCGGTAAATTGCCTGCATTTTAACAGTTGTTTCCTTTAAAGCAAGATATTTTTGTCGTGAGTTACGGGCTTGAATAACAGCACGATACCATCTCTGAATTGTAATTGCAGCTTTCCTGAAATGTTTAAACTTAGCTTGATTTACATGCATCCTATAATAGGACTGAATAGTCACTGCAGCCTGATGCTGTCTTTCTATTTGCCTCCTCACAATTGTTCCTCTCCAAGTCGCCTGGAATAATACAATGCTATTGTAAAGAACAATATATTCCTGTTGCTGTTTTTTACTTGAGACGTGAGCCCGATAATGCTGCTGTATAGTAAGAGCAGCACCCCTCACCAGCCTGAATTTTTTCATAGCTCTATACTTTCTGTAGGCAGATTGAATAGTAATTGCAGCAGCATGCTGCCTCTGAAGCCATTTTCTCACTTGCCAACCACGCAAAACTGCCTGTAAGGAAATCACAGCTGCTTTTGTCTTCTGAAATCTTTTTCTTATTTTGGATCCACTTTTAGAAGTCCTGTACCATTTCTGAATCACAATGGAAGCTTGAATCAAACTTTGGTATTTCATTCTAGCAGTATAAGCCCTGTACGTAGCTTGGATTTTAGTAGCAGCCATGTGTTGGTGTCTTAGCATTCTTCGTACTTTAAAGCCCCTGTAGCTTGCTTGCAAATGCAAAGTTGCCCTTTTGATTTGCAAAAACTTCTGTCTCTGAAAAGTTTGTTCTCTATATGCATGATAGTATGTTTGAATGACAGATGCAGCTCCAGACATTTTTAAAAACCGCTGCCTCTCTCTCTTCATTCTGTACCAAGCTTGAAGGAAAATTACAGCCTCTTGCCGTCTCTGAATAACAAGGAAAAAAAAACGCAAGTTATACATTTGTTCAGGGTGGGTTTTTTATATAAAATATGAAGGCCAACAAATATTCTATTAGTGAAAACTTTATTTGCTTGAACTTAAAATCTAATGGCTTCAGGAATGACCATCTTAACCATCTTAAATAAAAAATTTATTCATTTTGATCAAGTGGTTATATACAAAGTCAATTATACCTGGATTGCAATTCTTCCAGTTTCTTCTTGCTTTGCCTTTTTTAATTTCTGAAGTTCCAGTACAGCCAAATATCTTCTCCAGTGTTTTTGAAGTACAACTACAGCATTAGATTTTTGCTTCTGGATCTGAAAAAAAAATAATATAAACAATCGTCTTTCCTTCCAATAGCAGTAGTCTGAGTTGACAATAAAGAGCAAAATAGAAAGCAACTGAATACCTCAGCAAGTATTTTCAATCTGTATTTTCTCCAAGCAGATTGAATCAACTGAGCTGCTCGAATCTCTTTAGAAAGACTTATAAGTCTTGAACACAGAAATGACACGTAAATAATGACTACCTAAAAAGAAAGAAGATACAAACAGAAACTTACTATATGTTGTGAGGAAAGAAAACAACTTTGAATTTTAATGACCCGACTGATTACCTTCTCGTCAGGTATTGTATTAGACATGTCTGAATGCTGAATCATAGCTGGAACACCTCCCAGATCAGAAACTGCAGCATTGATCAGTTGAAAATTTCTCTTTTCGTTATCAAGGAGTTCTTTATAAAGCACGGAAGTACTTATAGCTTTGTAAACAGAAACATAAAAAATGGTATATATTAAAGCAGAAATAGTAACTCATAATTTCAACCTGCTTTGAAGCCAGCTCTACTTTTTAATGAACTCACTTTGATTAATTATGAGATTTAGAGAAGCATCAGACTCAGAAGAGGAATTCAGCCCAAGAGTGCCACTTCTGGTACATTCTACAGTTTGAGTAGTGTGTTTACATATAGCGTCCAAAGGCACATAACATGGGTGATAATGATGAATCAAATAACATAATACTCTTCCATCTGAAAAGGACACTGTGAAATTTTCCACCTAGAATAAAGAAACATAAAAACAGTGGTAGCTCTGTGATGGTTGTAAAAATCAAAATCTATAAATCTACGTTAAAACAGTTCTGAAGTAGTCATTCTGAGATAAATAACTTCCTTGAAGACGTATTTCTCTGGATATTTTTTTTACAAAGATCTTTTAAAGATCTTACTTAAGATCTTATTTAAAAAAGTAAGATCTTACGTACCTTACGTACGTACCTTACGTACTAGCCTAAAATTATTATTTTTTCAGGCAGTTTAGGATTGGGAGACAAGCAGGCTGATAGGAAAGAAAGAAACAAGGCTCTATGAATAGTAAATTGTGGCAGAAAGGTGGTGGCTAGGTCAGCTGATGGGAAGGAGGAAGGAAGGGCAAATCCATTTTACTTCTACAAATATTGTCTGTTCAATTTTAACTAAGAAAGAAAATTTGTTGTTAAGTGGGTAGTCTTAAATGATAGCTAGGAAGATTTGTGCATTTTCTAAAAATAAAAATAAAAACATAATGCCAAATGGTTTGGAAATTCTTGCTCTAGAGCAGCGGTTCTCAACCTGGGGGTCGCGACCCCTTTGGGGGTCGAACAACGCTTTCACAGGGGTCGGGAGACTTCGCCCAGATGCTGCCATTTGGGTTCTTTTACCCTCTGAGCATGCACAGAACGCTTTGCGCATGCGCAGAAGGTAAAAAAACCCAAATGGCAGCGGCAAGACAGGGGTCGCGGCGGCGGGGTGGGTCACGGCGGGGGTGCAGGGGATGGCATTAGGAAGGTTGAGAACCACTGCTCTAGAGAATATTCCACAACTAGATGATGCAGTGGTTTTTGGGGGGTGGGGATGGAAAGGGCACATTGAGGCAGATCTCATTCTTCACTGTTGCTAAACTCAACTGAAGCATCAAGTTTGTATTTAAGCTCTTCTTATTTAAAGATTTCAGCACACGATTTATCTTTAGTAGTTTTTTTAACAACTTGTTAGAACTAAAACAGAAGAACATATGCCCATATTATAAGGCTATTTAAAAATTTAGATCAAGTTAAATAATTAACTTACCTTAAGAGCATACACATTAACTAGTAGAAAATTTAAGTGTGTTTAAAAAGAATCAGTGTCACATAATCTCTTAGCCAAAGTAATGTACAGACAAATGATTTAATCTAAGAATATGGAATATATTTTTGAATAACATATAGTATTATCTTTTATACGTTAAGCCCAATCATACTGCCAGGCCATAATATTTATACCTTTTTTGTGCCATAGGTCGCTTTAAATCATCACCACCCCCCACCAGCAAGCAAATATTCACATGCCATTTAGCATCAATGAAGTGTATCAAGAAGAGACAGGACAGTAGCAAATGCTATACTGTTACAAATAAATTATTACCATAATCAACTCTTAACTATTTTGTTTTCACAGCAGTAATAATCCATATAACAAATATATAATCAAAACATAAATACACTTGTCTCAACATTTCAATTCACTTTTATTACATTTGGTTAAGTTTAATAATTATCATACTCAGAACAGTGTGCTTTGTGAGATTGTTTAAGGAAATAATTATTTACCTTAATATTGTAAAATCCACAGACAACATTCACCCAGTCCATCAGCAGTTTTACATTTTCACCATAGCTTTCATATGAATAAGACCTGCTGGTGTCATTTCCCATTCTGTTAACACATTCCACATCAGGTCTTTTTAATTTTTTAACTTGCATGTTTTTTAAGAAAGCAATTTCTGCTTTTAACTGATCCACATCAAGAGAAATATTCACCTAAATAAGATCCAACCACAATTTTATTCATAACGCATTCCTTATATAGCAAAATAATTAAACTGATAGTATTATTGATGGAATTTTGAAAAACATTCTGAGTAATGTTTAGGATGTTAAAACATACCAACTCTTAACAAACTCTTAACAAACTGCTAAGACTATCAAAACTAAAATGGCAACAGGTAAAGTGTACGATATTACACATTTTCAAAAATGTTGATTTTTGTTCAGGTTGTGCAAAGAGACTACTAGAAAGTTCTAATAATTCAGAGAGACTGTGAAAATAATGTCTTAATCTAAACTAATTAGGACTCTGCAGTGCTTTGCTCTCAATTCTAGAAAGACGCTCCGAAATATGAAAGAGCACTACCGTAAACTCTATCTGTAATGCTTTAAAGCAACTGTTTTTTCCTTGGAATTATGCAGCTACCTTTCACAGTTGCTGTATGGTCATAAGACATGGCTGCTTTAAAAAGTTGCACACAGTGCTGAAAAATGATGTTGAAAATTAAGGTCTAAATAATGATAGCAATCAATTCCTTGATAATTTGTGAATATTTTAAAGGTTTCAAATATTAATATCTATAGCTGCCACTTTGTATGACAGCTTTTCATGAAAGCCCTCCAAATGTAAATAAATGTACCCTCATTGGTGCTGTCATCTATTTTTAATTTTTTTCTGAAATTGAGTCTGTGTACAGCACATCTACTTTTACACATTGGCTTTATGCATGAAACAGAAGTAATAACGTAGTAAGTTTCATGCACAGACCATTGTTTGCTGAAATTCCGAAGGTAGAGAATGCACTTTCTTATTTTATGCTCTAAAGATAAATTAAACCAATGATTATGCAGTACCTGAAAAGCGAACACTATTTTCCATAATAAAGCAAATGTTTTCTCTCTATGTCGATCTACAATATCCTTTGGGTCAATGGTTGAACCTATAAACCAATGAAACACATTAATGAAAAGCAAAATCAACAGACCTGTAGGATACCACCTCCACATTACTTTCTAGTACTTACCATGTTCATCTTTCAACTGAATTCCATGATCAATCAATGCATCAAAAGCAAGTTTAACATTATGCATCTTCTGAAGTCTGCTGATTGCGGGCACTCTTAATTTTTCAGAAAGAGTCCAATCTGATGACAGCAGTTCTAAAGTTCTCCTTAAATACATTAATATTTCGTATTAAAAAGTAATTAATTTCTTCATGCAACATATTTTTGTAACTGTAATGACAAAATTCAGCAAAAACTTACACAAGACGAATGCCACATTGTAAGTCTGTAGCTAAATTTGTAACAGCAAAGTCAAATTCATCCAGTGTAGTCTGTACGTGATTAACAGGGAAACCCAAGAAGCCAAGGTGACGTGAAAGATCACCTTCTCCACTTAAAAAGTCCCGGGAAAATGCTAGTAATATTTCTTTACTAGACTAGAAAAAAAAGAGGGGGGAGGGGGAATCAGTGCACATAAATAGAGCTGTTATCCTACGTAATTAATCAGTCTTAAGTCACTGAACTATAATATAAATATTACTGCTAGCTGTATACTTTATTTTTAATAATATTGGCATTAATTACAATCATTAATGAAACTGCCAGTTACATACTGTATTATGCAGATCAAAAACTTGTAATAAACCCATTGTTGATTAAATTCTAATCAGCCCTGAAAAATTATTGTACTTCATATCTATTATTTTTAAAAAAATTCTAAAGAAATAAGCACGGCTTGTGACTTTCAAACACACAAATACATACAGATTATAGGCAAACCTAATTCAAGACAAGCTTAAGAGGAAATACCTTAAATTCTGCATTTTTGAAGAATAAGCAAGGATCATGTTCAATAATTCGAGACACTTTGGCACGATCAAGGAAACAAACCAGTAGTAGAAGTTTTTTCAGTGTAAATTTGGACAATGCTTCTTCATGACCTATAAATGCAATATTTTATATAGAGATGCTTCTGGTAACTATTTTTTTACCTTTGTTCTTTTCAGTCAATCTGGATTTGTACATGGATTTTTAAAAACACTTTTGCCATTTCTTTCTTAGGACAGAGAGAGAATGATTGGCCCAAGGACACCTGATTGGCTTCATGGCTAAGGCAGCACTAAAACTCATAATCTTCCAGTTTCTAGCCTGGTGCCTTTAACCACTATACCAAGCTTGCTCTCAATTTTGAAAGTCTATTACGTAATAGCAAAGAAAAATTTTACCATCTCGATAAAGATGAGGCACAGTTGGGTGTCGGTATTCAGCTGCTATATCTGGGTTCCACAACAAGCGATTTAGTATAAACACTGCCAAACCCATCACATCACTGTTACTTTCCAAAGCAATCAGTTCACCAAAGATTGTCTGACAAAGAGAAAAGGGTGAAAATAATTCAAACTATGAATAAAACTAGGACGGCATTCAAATTTTTGCAACAATTTGATACATGAACATATCATTAATTTCACGGAGTCTGCATTGCAGACTCTGAATCTTCACAAAATATTTTAGCAAGCAATAGAACAATGTATGAGAAAGTAAGAAAACAATATACTATATTATTATGTTAATGCAGCTGTTCTCATCACTGAAAATCAGCGTAATGAGCCACAAAATACTGCACTTGTTTTAGCCACTGATACTTATTCATATTAAACATTATGTTCTCAAGCAGAATTTTGCATTTAAAGAATATGTTATCCTAATCTTGAACAGTTTCTTGTAACACAATAATAATTAGACTTTAAAAAATAGCATACTGCTTACAGAATAATCATTACAAAGTACAAACTCACTTCTAGGCCTATGCGCAACCACAGTGGATTGTAACATAAAAGCCAGCTGAGGATTTTCTGTCGTTCTCCTGAAAGACAGACAGACGCAAAAGCATTATGTAGTGAAAGCATTTCTGAATAATGTTACAGAAAGATATTGATCATGTTAGTAGCAGAGGCATGGTTGATTTATTTATCAATGTTCTTAAGCCAACCCACCCCCCTCTAAAACAGCAGCCTCCAACCTTTTGGACACCAGGGACCGGTTCCATGAAGAAAGATTTTTCTTGCATCCCGCGGATGGAACTTCACTTGTTTGTACAGCCTGAGTGCTGGCATGCCGCGGACGGGTGCCAGTCCATGGTCCGGGGATTGGGGGACCTCTGTCCTAAAACACAACTATATTCTTACCAATATCCTTCCACAGATGTCTGTCTTTTCGAACTAGCAAACGTTTTGCTTCAATTTCAATCTCCAGCCTCTTTATTGCTTTCACCATTTCATCACAGGTAAACAAGCGGCAAGTTGACCTACGAAGTTTGTTTAATTTGCATCGAGTTGTATATGCTCTTAATGATGCTTCTTCTTTTGTTGGTGCTTTAGGAACACTGGTTTTATAAGTTTCTGTTCCCAGGATGAGACATGCTGTATTAACTAATAAAGAGAAAATGGTTGTATGCGTTTAAAACTTACACTATCTCATCTTAAAAATCATTGAATTGTCATTAGAAGGATGGCCAGATGGCTAAAACTTGCTGAGCACAAGTGACACCAAATCCTAAGCAAGTCCAGCAATCAAAAGAAAAGACCTTTTAATCTGATTGCTAGGCTGACTTTAGATAATAGTACCAGGTCCGACACAACTATATTTCTAGCTGATTGTAATAAATGTGTAGATGCATGACAGAACTATGAAACATTTTTATGCATATATACACACAGCTAATTTCTGGAACGCAGAACAGTTCTTATATTTTGTAACTACTCTTAACCCTTGAAATATTAAGATGCCATTGATCAACTTTACCTTGTGAAACGTCTGTTTTCAGAGTAAAATCATCCGGAGTAAGTACAAAATTCAACCACCATGTAAAACCTCGTTGTTGTTTTTCTTTCCACTGCTCATCGTAAAACATATTCTTTGCTGCAAAAGGCATTGGATGCCTAGGAATATCTTTTAAAATAATTAAAAATTATATTATTGTTTTTGCTGAAACACTGAAATCCTTATCACCTAATGAGAATATATCAAAGCTCCATTTCTAACTGCAAATAAAGACTAGGAAATGCTGGGCAAAGGATTGGAAATGGACATTTCTTGAAGTACATAAACCCTTCCACTGTAACTGGCTCTTCTATTTAGTGTGACTGCTTTGAAGGTTGTTCCGGTTATTTGAATATGAATGTGCATTCAGAAACAACAGTTGTAACTGCCAATAAAGTGAGGCAGGTCTGCATGCACAGATTGCTTCTTGGTCTTTTGGCTACAATCAAATGTAATGCACAAATAGTTGTGGAGACAAGCTTTCAAAGGAGCAGCACAAGCCTTTCAAATCACATGGCTGCTTTAACACTGATAAATGTTGATTTGCTTATGTTAATTAAGATTGCAAAGTGTCACTTTCTAATGTTTTGTACAGTACCACAAAATATGAGATAATGGAACAGATGAACAACTGTAATGGAACAATTGTTTTAAGATTTCACATAATTCTCCATTATTCTCCAAAGATTTTCAAGCTTGAGGTGAATTCAGTTTAAATTCTTCCTTTTTTATTATACTTAGCTTTCTTGTTCAATCTGTGTATGCAACCAATAGTTCTACATATGGAACTCATATGTAGTTCCATATGTGGGGTGGAGTTCACACCCTCCGCGCTCGGCCGAAGAACTGGCGAGGGTGGGGGACACAGCAAGGCGATGGCCAGTGCATTAGTGCAGGAGAGAAGCCACGTCCTGTTAAGACCCTCCTTAAGCAAGCAGGCGCCTTTGCTGCACTTTGGCGCTCGGTTGAGGAGGGTCTCCCCACCCATGCGCACCCTCCTGGCCAGGGGGTCACGAGGAGGGAAAAAGAGAATGGTTTTGTGGTTGGGTAGGCGTGGCTAGGCGGTCATGTGACTGGTTGGGAGTGAGTGACATCAAGTTGGCCAGGTTTTGTGGCTCCTGGTGTGTTTTTTTCTGTGGGAAACGGGTCCAAATGGCTCTTTGAGTGTTTAATGTTGCAGACCCCTGGACTAGGCTATAGAACAGGGGTCGGGAACCTTTTTGACTAAGAGAGTCATGAAAGCAAAAAATTTGGAAATTTATTTCAGTGAGAGCCATATAATATATTTTAAAAGTGAATTCAACTAAATGTCAGTATAATAAGCCTCTGAATTTATTCTTTTAAATGATGAGAGGTGTGGTCACAGCCTCAGCTCTGCCCTTTTGTGTATGTATGTGATGCTAATTAAATACAGTAGCCAGCATTTTGCAAATTATGATTTCCCCTAAGGATATTGTTGTAGAGAATCATAAAAGGAAGATTAAAAAAATAAAACTGTCCATTATGCTATCCTGTTCTATTTCTGGAACTTGCTGCGGACATTTCAACAATCTTGGAGGGGACAGAAAGTTGCATAGATCAACCTTTTACCCTGAAACAACAGCTTTTCAAGGTTGAGTAGAAGGGATAATGGATAATGAAGGTGAGTGATCCCAGTTGAGGTCTTCATATGTAGATGGGGAGGATTTGTGGGTTGGGTGCAGCTTATAGGCATGGAATTCACTATCCTAGCGTCAAAAAATATAACTGCAATCTAAAATAAAAAAAATCTTTACCTTTTATGAAGTTATGGTGCTTCAGAGATGCATCCTTTTCAGGCAAACTGGTTCACAACTATAACATTAATCCAGTGGTGAAATCCTCCCGGTTCGCCCTGGCCCGTCCTTCGGCGTATAGCCGATGGAACTGGCGGCGGTTGCGGCGCGGAGCTTCTCCCGCCCGCTTTCCCGTCCCGGCTGAACGCCGCCATTTGGGTTATTTTTCCCTCTGTGCATGCGCGCGCATGCACAGAGGGAAAAATAACCCAAATGATTGTGGTCAGCCGGGATGGGAAAGCGGTGATTGTGTTCAGCCGGGACGGGAAAGCGGGCAGGAGAAGCTCCGCGCCGCAACCGCCGCCAGTTCCATCGGCTATACGCCGAAGGACTGGCCCGGGCGAACCGGGAGGATTTCACCCCTGCTGCGAGCCATATGCAATCATCAAAAGAGCCACATCTGGCTCGCGAGCCATAGGTTCCCGACCCCTGCTATAGAAGAACCTACTGGAGCAGAAGTTTAATTCCATATATCAGAATTACCATCTAGGCAAGGAAATAAGGAGGCTAATTATATGTGGCAATTTATTAACTCATCAATTCATGCTGAAGACTATGAAACTTGCTATGCAATGTTAGTTTAATAAGACAAATTCAAATTAATGACACATATTTCCTGAAAAAGAACTATTCATTAAAAATTTGAACCACTGTGAAAATATCATTATTAAAATTATTTGGCACCTTTCTCACAGTTCGAGGGGACTCTGAACGGCTTTCAGTGAGATAAAATATACAAATATTCAAAGAGTTATAAATATAAAAACAGATTAAAATTACAAAAAATAAATTTAAAAAATGGGTTTGAAATGGAGATGTGATGGTGCTTTCTGTTGGTGCACCAACCACTGCAGTCAACAGCTTCTCCTTCAGGACCTCATGCCAGTCAGCACAGCTATGTTTTAAGGCTTTTCCTAAAAGGCTAAAAAACAGGGTGTGGCTTTTACCTCCTGTGGTAATTTTGAAAATGAAAAGAATGCAAACCATATAATTCTACTAACTTTTGCTATTTTTACTATTTCACCCAATGTATTTTAGATGTAAATGATGTATTTTTTTAAAAAAATCCTTTCTTTCAAAGTGTAAAATGCCAGGAATTTATGTTTACCTGTTTTTAAAGGCTTCACAAAAGTCAGCTGAGACTGTGCAACAGGAACAATTTTTTTTGTCCTTTTAAAATTCTTAGATTTTTGTGATGCAGAACCTGAAAAAAATAAATTTCTAACATCCTAAACATGAAATTGAAGCAAAAGATCAATAATTTATATAAGCAAACTATTCTATCCCTTTGTAATCACAAGAGAGAATGAGAACAAAAGATTGGCTCACTCTTGAGCTTCATAAAATATTATTTTTTCTAACAGAATACCAATTGAAAATGAAATGCTTTTTTTTTTACATTACCAAATTTCTTCTTTTGCTTATTTCCATTCTGAGATTTGGAAACTGATAATTTCAAAGCACTCTTGCTTCCATTTCCGTCACAGGACACCAGAGTTCTTTTTCTTCCTAAATTTTCTGCATATTCTTCTCTTCCATTCTTAACATCCTCTAAATATTCTCCACTTTTTCTTTTACGATTATGAGATGATTCCAAATAAATGAATCCGGCTTTATCTTTGCTACATTCAGTTTCATTTGAAACACTTTCTATAACTGGAAGTCTTGGCAATATGTCCAGGTCTGCATTTTTAGGGATAATGTCCATACAATGCTCTATTGCATTAGAAAGACTTTTTTTAGATTTTAATTTTAACATCTTTGTTTCTTTTCCTTCAGGATTGGGCTTAGTTTTGGTAACAGTGCTAGAAAGCAAAGGCTTTTTTTTGTCCCGAAGGCAGCAAGCTTGATCACTTGCCTTGGATTTGACATTTTGTTCAATCTTATCATAGCAACGTGTTGTAGGATTTCTTTCATTTATATTGCTTGGAGCTTTGGTGGAAAGCTGAGGTTCCATAAAAAAAGAAACTTGTACCTTTTCTTTCTGTTTTGAAAATTTTGCTGTTGACATACATGATTTCACATCTGAAGAAAAGGGCAGAGTTTTACATTCTGAGATTGACTGAATAACTATTTGATTTTCTCTTAAAAACTGATCAGGTGAAAGAATAGGTATTGCTGTAGCTGCATCTTCTGTCACTTCATAACTATTGTTTATAAAAGAATCAGGACTTAAAATCTTCCTACGATTCAAAGATATATTCAATTGTTCTGGTGTACCGACTGATCTTGCATTTATTTCTGCGGAGTTAATAATATTATGTTGGCATACTTTCTTTTTTCCCAAAACATTATCATATAGAGTTGTAACAGTAGGGGTTTCTATTACATTATTTAATAATTTATGACATGCTGGTGCTTCTGGAACAGAATATGTAGTTGATAGGGGAGTATAAATGACATGTTGGTTTTTCTGACTGGTGGGACTAATAGGGGAAAGAGATAGGTTATGTTCTGAAATGATTAAGGAATTTCCATTAGGTGAAATTCTGTTTGAATTCACTTCCAGATTTTCGCAAGACTGAAGAGGGCTTCTATTTTTCTCAGTTTTTTCAGACATCTGAAATGTTTTATTTATACTTTTAACGACTGGCACTCTTTTTCGTGATTGCTGTGCAGGAGTTCTTCTTTTAATAGTATCCCAAAGATTTTTCTGAAATGACATTAAATACACAGAGGCAAGTATTATAATTTTCCTTATTTTCCCTATAAAATTAAAAGCTCATACCGCCTGACATATTTATAAATAAATATAAAGGAACACTGATTCTCATTTTTAAAATTGGCAGCAGCATTTTAAGTCTACTATGTAGGTATCTCTACTGTATATTTTATTTACAATAGCTATTTTTTCATTTTGTTGAATCCAATGTTGGGGGAAATTCAGGATGCTTAAAACCAAGGGAGATATATTAAAATTTTCAGAGAAGGCACAAGAATATATAGCAGATGTAAGTGTTGTGGAGACTTTAAATATTTATAAAACTCATAGACCTATGACATTTCTGCGTCTTTAATTACATTGGTATATGATTTTGCGCTTTCAAGAAAACCAAACATGCCTTTTCAAACATGCCAACAATTTATGCAGAAAAGCTTATTACCTAGATGGATATCCTGCCTGCCAAACGAAGAGACTGACTTTATTAACAAGCAGAACAAGAAAGATTTTAAAGAGCTGTTGGAAGAAAAATCTGGTCCTGTTCCAAATCAGAAGGACGTTGTTGAAATGAACTGGAGGCAGGCTGCATTTTGGAAAGGAGGTCTCTTGTTTATTTGGTAGCCAGAAACTACAATTACAGTAGCATGTTTCTGGGGTGTTTGATAAAAGGGGTTGAGAGTAGGTAGGCTGTTATACATTCTTTGGGCTTTGTGATTGACATGCATGTTCCTGTGCAAGAATATGTCGTTTAATATCTTAATCGCTGTTGCCAGATTCCTATGTGGGCATGGTCCAGCTTTCTGAATGAATACAAAATATCCATTTCTAAAGCCTAGCCTCTTCAGGCTTCTGCTTGAGGCTGTTTTCCTATAGCAGGAAGAGTGGGGCTGCTTTCTGCCTTTAAGATGTTTCTCCTCCTTTAGGGAAAAAATTCTATTGTGCCTCTTTTTAATATTAAGAATGAAGATTATTTTATTGGGGAGGGAGGGGCGTCCTACCTTTTTCTTTATAGGCTGCTCAGCATTCCCCAGCAAAACTGCTTGATGTTTTACAACATCATTTACAATCAAAGTTATGAGCTCTCGAACTTTGCCGCCTTCTAGTGGTGTCCATGTTATTAATATATAGATCCTCTCTCCAGGCTGCAAAAGAAAAACATAAAACAAGCAGTTGGCGTGGTGTCTGTGACAAATACATGATGAATATATCCAGTTACAAGTGCAATTTTATATGAACCTAGTTTCTTTGAATGCTAAAAGTTATATTCCAGGTGTATATTTAATTGTATCATTCTCCAGAAAAGTAGGGATCACTAGTAGATCAAATTTTGCTTTGTGTGCAATCTCCAAATTTGCTTTGAAACTTAGGAGCTTTCCATAGCAGAACTGTGGCTTCCATAGTGTAGCCCTAAATATCAAGGTGAATTATAGCACTTTAAAATATTGTATGAGAATAAAATCATGCTTATATATGGCACGTTTCCCAATAGGTAGCAACAAAATGTCAACATCAATCAATCGGAATAGAGCTGAAAGGGACCTTGGAGGTCTTCTAGCCTAACCCCCTGCTCAAGCAGGAGACCTTGTATAATTTCAGATAGGTGGCTGTCCAGTCTTTTCTTAAAAACCTCCAGTGATGAAGCCCTTACAATTTCTGAAGGCAAGCTGTTCCACTGGTTAATTGTTCTAACTGTTAGGAAGCTTCTCCTTAATTCCAGGTTGCTTCTCTCCTTGCTTAGTTTCCATCCATTGTTTCTTGTCTTGCCTTCTGGCACTTTGAAAAACAAATTGACTCCCTCTTCTTTGTGGCAGCCCCTCAAATACTGGAATACTGCTGTCATGTCGGTTCTTCTTCTCTCTAGACTGCCCATATGCAATTCCTGCAACTGTTCATATGTTTTTGTCTCCACGCCTTTAATCATCTTAGTTGCTCTTCTTTGTACATTTTCCAAAGTCCCAACATCTTTTTTGTAATGTGGTGACCAAAACTGGATGCAGTATTCCAGGTGTGGCCTTATAAAGGCTTTATAAAGCAGTCCTAATACTTCACTTGCTTTTGATTCTATGCTTCTGTTTATACAACCAAGAATTGTGTTACCTTTTTTGCTGTCGCACCCTGCTGGCTCCTTTTAAGTGAATGTCCACTAGGACTCCAGGATCCCTTTCATGGGTTACTGTTTTTGAGCCAGGATTCACCTACTCTGTACTTACGTCTTTGGTTTTTCCTGCCTAGGTGTAAAACATTGCTTTTCTCCACATTAAATTTCATGTTGTTGGAAAGGGCCCATTGTTCAAATCTGTCAGGATCTTTTTGAATCCTGAGCTTGTTCTTCTGTAGTGTTGGCTATTCCTGCCAGTTTAGTGTCATCTGCAAATTTGATGAGTTCTGATTTCATATGCCACTCAATTCCAAAAACAAAAAAAGGCCTTCTGAAACAAGATCTTGACAACTTTGTCACAATTAATATTTTTATAATACCAGGTACTCATATAAATTCAGACCAAGACTGTGCTCTATAAACAATATTTGTAACAACATTACAGTTTACAAAAAAAAAACCCCACTAAAAGCATACTTAATTCTTAATATACAAGCCTCCAAAGTTCAAATAACATAGCAGCCACTAACATATGCATTTGTGAAAAGGGTGATAGCAGTTTAAAAAGCCTCTGATCTGTTCCCCCCACCATGCCTTTTAACAGCCTTCTTATCTAGAATGTTTCCTTAAAGGCAATTACCCTGACAGGCAGCCTGGAATCAATCAACACTTAAAAGACTGGGAATTTTGACACCTATGCCCATGCTCTTTACACCATGCCCTGGCCAGGAAGATCTTTGCTGATAAAGGAGATAACAAGGATAATATTTCCTATAACTATAAAAAGCCATGTGTTTCCTAGAATGTTTTCTTTCTCCCAGTCATAAAACCATATATTTTCCTCACAGCATGTCTTTCACCAAAGGTTTGAAATCATAATAAAAATCTTGCTGGTGGGCAGTCTGTTGCCAGTCGTCCCAAAAGCAGCCATATTCCCTGCCTTGATTTGGGGGATGGTTATACTTTCCCAGGAAAACTGCTAATGCTCTCCCAGCTCAAAAGAAAGGAACACAGGGAAATTCTCCCAACAAGGGCAAAGAGGAAAAGGAAAGGAAGGGAAGGAAAAAGGATTATTCTATAAGCAAATTGAAATTGATTTTCTTCATCTTGAAGTGAAGCTCAAGGTCACAGAAATACCATATGTATAGTAGTTTTCTTGGCAATATTATATGCAGAAATGGTATTATGGCATTGCCTCCTTCACATTTTTTTCAACTTCCCAACTTTTCTCCCATTGTAGTGAGATTTTCTGACAGTTTTCTATCCATGCAAAAGCTGCTTAGCTTTTGGAGATTCATCATTGTAAACTACGTACTGCAATCTGGCTAGAAAAGTAGGTATACCTACTTTTGACTCTTACGCCCAATATCTGATATTATAAATTAAGTTGTATAGTAAAAGCCAGTTTGGTGTAATGATTAAGTCATCAGGCTAGAGACTGGGAAACCATGAATTCTAGTCACTCGGCACAAAGATAACTCTGGTCAGTCACTCTTGTTCAGCCTAGGAAAAAGACAATGGTAAACTTCTTCTGAAATCTTGCCAACAAAACTGTATCCATTCAAATAGTGGGCAGGAGTCAATACTGAGTTGAGGCAACCCCCCCCACACACACACCAAATTGCATAGCAAGAATGAATTCACACCACATACACAGAGACAATATTTTTATATAATATTATCATGTTCATGTTAACCGTTAGTTTGTGTATTTTACTTTAATAATCAATAATAATCTTATATATTCTTTACACCAAATTAATTTTGTTTCTCTGACTGTCACTATTATCTCTTAGTCATTAACACAAATCCATGATTCACTGAGACTGGAAACTATGAGAAATACATTATAGCAATAGATTGGCAAATTGCACCTCTGTTATCAACTGACAATAGCAAAACCAAGTACCTGAGTAAGAATTATTAACCAAATAACCTATTCAGTCACCTTCCCCATACCCACAAATAGGCTGTCCAGACACAGCAAAAGGCAAGTCAACAGATACTAATTAAGACTGACATTTTTTATTGCTTTGGGGAATAAATGGATCTCCTTTTCACCTGCAACATACCTTGCATCTTATTTTTATCCCAGCTTGGAAAAGGGATCCAGAAAATTCTTTTAACAAGTCCTAATATAAGAAGTACAGATAGTCCTTGATTTACAACCACAATTGAGCCCAAAAATTTCCACTGTTAAGTGACACATTTGTTAAATGAATTTTGCCCCATTTTACCACCTTTCTTGCCATAGTTAAGTAACAATTGTTGTTAGTAACACAAACTTCCAGATTGACTTTGCTAGTCAGAAGGTCACAAGGTGATCACATGATCTTGGGACACAGCAACAGTCATAAATATGAATCAGTTGCCAAGCTTCTGAATTTTGATCCGATGATCATGGGGATGCTGGAAAGGTCATAAGTGTGAAAAGCTGTCATAAGTCACTTTTTTTCAGTGCCATTCTAACTTTGAACGGTCACTAAACAAACTGTTGTAAGTCGAGGACTACCTATACTCGAGGTTTACACCCTACCTCCACTCCTCTGCTCGCAATAAAATACCTTATTCCACCCAGACTTGAAATATTGGGATTAGACAATTTCGCCTCCAATCAGATCTAAATGTAGTTCATAAAATCATATATCAAAAAGTCCTTCCTGTCAATGATTACTTCAGCTTCAACCGCAACAATACACGAGCACATAATAGATTCAAACTTAATGTAAACCGCTCCAAATACGACTGCAGAAAATACGACTTCAGCAACAATGCCTGGAATGCACTACCTGACTCTGTGGTTTCTTCCCCAAACCCCCAAAACTTTAACCTTATACTGTCTACAATCGACCTCTCCCCGTTTCTAAGAGGTCTGTAAGGGGCGTGCATAAGCTCACCACTGTGCCTACCGCCCCTGTTCTACTGTCCTCTTTTACCGATACTTTTTACTTATGTTATGCTTATACAAACAACTACTATCCTGTACATGTTTGACAAATAAATAAATAAAATAAAATAAATAAAAACAATCCTCATAGAAAGAGCCTCGTTTGGGGAGGCTATACATTTATTAACCATTAATATACTCCAAGGTTCCCTTTCCTGGAAACAGTAGACAAGAAGTTAACTTACCACACCCTTTAAAAATAAGTAGGATTTTGGGTGAGCATCAGCAGACGTCATCCATAAATTGAAGATAATTCTATAACATCCCCGATCGATCGAAAGTTACGGAGTAAAACCTACAAATAACTGCGGCGTATTGCTACATTTATGGTTGCCATTTAACTGTTCCTGCATACCGGGCAATCTTTCAGGCTACCGATGCTACATGAAAGTTTAACACCCGTGCGCCTCCGGCTTAGACTAGCATTTCAGCCGACCCCTCCCAGACCACATCGCCTCCTCGCCTTCCCCTGCTAAAAAAAAAAAGCACCTGAAGGAGAAAATCGTCCTGCTCCACCGTGAAGCCTTTGGAGGCGGGCGGCGGGCGGTAGATGGCCCCGTGGACAGCCTCCGTGTTGGGGTTCTCCACGGCCAGGCGGCGAATGCACGAAGTACCGACGCGGACAGTGCCGAAACTGAGGAAGGGAGGCCGGGAGAAGTGGCCGAGTGACAGCACGGCGTCGTTTCCATCCTCGCAGCCTGGGGAGACAGCGCTGCGCTTGCTCCGCTCCGGAGGACACGGCTCATGAAGCCCGGCTGCTCTCACACCCTGCCTTCTTTCCTCCATACGGGGGAAGCGATCGTCGTCAACCTGTCCCGTTTTACAACCAGAATGTCCTTCGCCCGTCCGCAAGGAATACACCAATTCCTTCCCCAAAAAGAAATCGGAGTCGCAACCGCCGTTCGAGAATTCAAACTAGCAGCCTCCGCCAATCAGGGGGATTGACAAAAAAAAACCCGCAGCCAGTTCTTACGTAAGATTTTTTTCCTCCAATCGCCAAGCGGCTCTGAACAAAGATTCGGCCAATCGCTTGAGATGTTTTGTTTTGTTTTTCCGCCCTGGTTTCATGCCTTTTCCCCACCTCAATGCAGCCGAACTCATCATGTTACGCACCAGTATCAAAGCGAGCGCTCAATTTAAAACCGTCTCTCAAGAAAATGACTTTTCTTCTTTCAATGGTGCTTTTTCAAGAGGCAACTGGACTTTCTGTTTTTTTCTTTGAACACGTTTCGCTTCTCATCCAAGAAGCTTCTTCAGCTCTGACTGGATGGTGGGGAATGGTGGGATCCAGTCAAAGCTGAAGAAGCTTCTTGGACGAGAAGCGTAAGATCTTCAAAGAAAAAAAAACCCCAGAAAGTCCAGTTGCCTCTTGAAAAAGCATCTTCGGGACAACCACGACCTGGGTGACTGAGAATCTCTATATAGACACTCTTCTTTCGGTTGTTTATTCCGCTCAAGTCCGCCTTCTGCTCCAGCATCACACCGAAATAAGTTCGGAAATGTGTTTTTTTCCCTAGCCTGTGAATTGCCAGTGAAGAGCCACCAATGCCGTCTGGAAAAGATCCTTTTTCTTGAAAGCCTCCCGAAATTTTATTTATGTTAGTAAATAAACAAACCTTGGAAATATTCGTGATTTGGAATCAGTGCTCAGATCTGTTTGGCCCCTCCCTTTAGTTTTAAACTTTTGGTTCTCTTTGAACGTTTATCAAAGACATTTATTTCTGGGACTAGAGAATAGAAACTATTACTTATCTTGTCAAAATAACCATACGGCCAATTTACTGTGACTTAACACAAAACATACCAGTCACTCATCATTAGCATAAATCAGGGGTCCCGGGACCGCGGTCCGTTCGGAACCGGGCCGCGAAAGGGCGGGCGGGCGAGCGTGTTCGAAGCTCCATTTGCGCAAATGGAGCTGCGAGCCCGTTGCCTGCGCGGAACCATTCCCTGTCCCATCTCTCCGCCGCTGCTGTCGCCGCCGGTCCGCAAAGTCGGAAAGGTTGGGCACTGCTTGTATTAAAAGTAGTACTAGTCGTTTCTGGGGTGGCTGACGGTTTTGCAGTGAATATCCCGCAAGCGCCCATTGGCAGCCGGAGGATAAAGAGAAACCTCCCCCCGCGTATTCGCCACTTTTCGCTTTTCCTCTTGCTCCGCCTCCTTTTTCCACCCACGTGCCATAGAGCCGGAACGACAAACCTGCCCAGCTTCCTGTCAAAAACTCGGTCTGAGTGACGTCAACCTTTACACCCTCTCCCCACCTCCCCATCGGCATGGAACCCGGAAGTGATGGCGAAATTTGAGGGGGGGTAACGGGACGCGACGGTTTTGTTTTTTGTTTTTTTGTTTTTGTGGGGGGAGGTGTATTTTTTTTCTTTCCTTTTTTTTGGCACAGCTGCCTTTCGGAATCTGGAGGCCGGCCTAGCGACGGCAAATGGGGAAGGAGCGTGTTTTCCAAGAGCGCGCGCCTGGGACCGTTATTTGCCCCTTTCCTCGGCGAGGGGAGGAAGGTAGGTAAGAGGCTCCTCCCCTCGTTGGAGGCCGGGTGGGTTCAGGGGGTTTCCGAGGGGCGCAGTTTTACTCTCGCCATCCCGATCCGGGGGGGGGGGGGTGAAGAGGGAAGCGACAGTCCGACGTGTCTGAGGCTCGGCTTTAGTTTGCTTGCCGCTTCTGAGCGAACCTGACCTCTTAGATCTAGCTTAAACCTAGTTGGATCAGCCTTGAAGGTCGGATCATTTGTTAAAGGTTGTTGTTGGGGTGTGTGTGGAGGAAAGGGGACGCTGTCACTACCTCGTTGAGAAAGGGAAGGCACCTGGCCGCAAAGAGCAATTTCTTCTGCCGCCTACCCTGCGACAGAGGCCGGGGAAGCAGCGATGGAGAGGGTTCCCCCCTTGTGGAAGTCCCCTGAAGCCCGTTCCCCCCCCCCTTCCTTCCCTCCCTCTCCGTTGTGTTGCATCGGTATGCAGGCTAAACAAAATGTTTTTGCGCTCCTGCCGCCTTTCTCCTTGCTCAATCTCTACTAGCACAATGGAAGGAAGAATTAGGCCCAGGAGGGATAAAACTTCAAACAGTATCGCTTGTCTCCCCCCCCCCCTCCCTCCAGGGAGCTTCCTAGGGGACTGTGATGGAAGTTGCTTCCTCCCTGATCTAATGTGACAATTGGGCGGGTTATATTCATCACCCACGGAAAGAAAAAGCAAAGGAGCAGCTACTTGCAGATAAGGCTGGTTTTGCTTGGTTTAAGGCCACCTATCACATCTCACATGCTCATCTAAGCATAACAGGGAAGATAGGACCAATAATATCTAGGGTGAGGATGCTGGTGAACATGTTCCCATTCCTTTATGTGGCTAAGGCTATGTCTCCGGAATCATGCAAACAGACAAAAGGCATTAGCAGATAAAACACTGAAGAGGAGGAAAAAAGAGCAGTTATGTGAGGGGCAGATAATAATAACAGTTGAGCAGTCATGGTAACATGCTGTCTGGGTGGTATTCTAGACCTAGAGCCGTGATGGCGAACCTATGGCACGGGTGCCACAAGTGGCACGCGGAGCCATATCGGTGGGCACGCGAGCTCAGGTCCGGTGTGCATGTGTGCACCAGCCGGCTGATTTTCGGGCCTTCTGGGCCCACTGGGAGTCGGGAAACAGGCTGTTTCCAGCCTCCAGAGGGGGTGGGGAAGGCCGTTTTCGCCCTCTCAAGGCTCCTAGAACGGCTCTGGAGCCTGGGGAGAGCGAAAAAT
The DNA here is from genome assembly GCA_023053685.1 of Diadophis punctatus similis. Lineage (NCBI taxonomy): Eukaryota > Metazoa > Chordata > Lepidosauria > Squamata > Dipsadidae > Diadophis > Diadophis punctatus. Next base: position 83,505,093 of record JALIGW010000003.1, on the reverse strand, counting down.
GGGTGTGCCATTGCATGCTGGGAGCAGGGGGGTCATGCGTGCATGTGCGGGGGTTCATGGAATTATGAGTATGGGCACGCACACACGTGATCGCCGGCATTCCCCCCTCCTTTTGGCACGCGAACCAAAAAAGGTTCGCCATCATTGACCTAGAGCAATCGCATTTAAGCAAAAGAGGGTGGTGGCTAATATTACCTCCTGTCTCTTTGAGTGGATAGATCAAGTCACAGAAGCAGCCACATTCCCCCAACTAGTTACCTGTTTTCACCAGCTGTACAGCATCTAGACTGGGTTGTGAAAAGAGCAAACTTTATCATTTCATTTGCCATCTTGAGTTTTCCCTGGACAGCATCCAGTGAACCAGATATTTCCTGCAGAGAAAGAACCTGAATAGAGGAAATAACTATTGCAGCTTGGAAAAAAAGAAACAGCTGTTTTTATACACTGAGTCTTCCTTATAAATGTATCTTTTCTTTTATGTGCACTGAGAGCATATGCACCAAAGACAAATTCCTTGTGTGTCCAATCACACTTGGCCAATAAAGAATTCTATTCTATTCTATTCTATTCTATTCTATTCTATTCTATTCTATTCTATTCTATTAGGAATGACTATGTTGGTTCACATGACACACTAAATTATAAGATAGTTTCTTTGGTTCTGGGTTCTGTGAACCAAGCCTTTGTTTGTAAATCATAGTTATTACTTTGATATTATTATTATGGGCCATCAAATCATTGCAGCTCTTAGCATACACACTGATTTTATCCATGATCTCTTCTTAACCAGGTATTTCAGGTTTTCCAAGGATGTACTCATTGCCAGTTCAATTGAGTTCATCCATGTTGCTGCTGGTCATCTTTTTCTCTTTCCTTCCATCTTTCCCAGCATTAAAGTTTTCTCCAGAGAGTTAGATGTACACATGTAATGTGTACAAAGTAGAATAATTTAACCTTGATAATTTGTGACTCAAGGGATAAGTCTGGGTTGATTTGTTTGATGAACTATGTGTAAACCCACTAATTGTGGTTTAATAATTTAATATGTATTAAATCATAGTTTAGCAAGATATGTGATACTATTCACATTTACTGCTTATTAGCTCTCTTACCACTTTTTATCATGGTGGAAAATCCATGCACACCATTTTATATGCTTGCATATGTTAATGTTTAAGTACAAAAAAAAAAGGATTAGAATTAAGTCATATTCATTTGTATCTGTCTTGGGCAATTATAACTCCCCAAACAGATCAGTGGGTGACTACATTAGAGATGACTGCTTTTTAAGTGACCGTTTATTCTGCAGTGAATAAAAGTAAATATCTTTGTGCATTCAAGCCCTGGTCATTTCATGCCTGGACTATTTCAATGCATTCCACATGGGGCTACCCTTGAAGAGTATTTGGAAGGTACAATTAGTGCAGGATCCGGCAGTTCTTGGGACCCCTAAGGTGGCCCATGGTACGCTGCTGTTCCAGTGTAACATTGGCTGCCAGCTTGCTACCAGATGCAATTCAACAGGTTGGTTATCACCTTTAAAGCCCTTAATTGCTCGGCCCAAGTTTTCTGAAGAGCCATCCTACCCCAATGGGATTGGCTCGCCCTACCAGTACCAGCAGGCTGTGGACCCCACTAGAATTTTTGACTGATGAGGTCCAGGAGAAGAGCCTTTTCTGCTGTGGCTCCTGCCTTTTGGAACATCATACACTCCAAGGTGAGATCTGCACCCACTCTTGATCTTCCATAAGAGCCTGAAGATCTGGTTCTGCCAGTTGACCTGGGGCCCCAGTGGGGTATCCCATTTTGGAGGTAGCTATTGGGTTAGGAAAGATCTCACCTCTCCCCATGTGCTTCATGTTCTCCTCCTCCCCATCTTTTAACAGTATCATTTTTATTCATTGTCCTACTGCTTTAATATTTGTAAGCAGCTCAGAGTAATCTCTGATGAGATGAATGGCACACAAATATTAAATATTAAATAAATAAAAATAAATATGCAGAGGTATCTATGTTGTTTTCCCTGTACATAGTAGTATTAGTATGGGTGCATTATCCCCTACTTTGCTTAAAGATGAGCAAAAGAGATTCAATAAGAATAAACTTTTTTAAAATCTATGTCTCTTTGAGTAACATTACTAGTGGCAACATTTGAAAGAGATAATACAGCTGGAGATGGATCTAAATGCTTCCTGGTACAATAGCTTTTCCTGGCTATTTTTCCAATTACTTCTGTTGACAAATAAAGGAATAAGTACTATTTACAATTTGATAACATACATGTGACTTGAATGTTTTGGTTCAATTCAAAATGAATTTTTGCTTTCTAGAAAGAGAGGGTGGATGCCAATTCTTAGAACCTCACCAAATGTGGAAGTAAATTAACGGGTGTTAAAGAAAATTGAATGAATCTAGTTTTTTTTCATTGGTTTCAAAGAAAATTATTTGATCCCTTTACAGGTCATAACTTCAAGTATCACTGAAGCAACTATTTGTTTGGAAAAGTTTGTCTTATTTATAATAGTTCTGATTTTAACGTGGCACAATTGCAATGAAGAAGAGAAGAAAGCTGAATGTAAATGTAGATGACAAAATACATCTTGGTCACCCAAGAGAGCAAACTGATAAGATTCCTGTAACAGATTCTGAACAGGAAGCTCATGTTGATTCTGCAGAAGTAGCTACTGGAGACCAACTCATATATTCCAAAGAACTTTCTCTGCTGCCTGATCAAAGAAAGCTTTTAACTTCTTTGCAATACAATAAAAATCTACTTAAATATTTAAATGATGATCGACAGAAGCAGCCGTCTTTTTGTGATCTTCTTATAATTGTTGATGGAAAAGAATTTAGCTCCCATAAAGTAGTAGTCGCTGTTGGGAGCAGTTACTTTCATGCTTACTTGAGCAAAAATCCAAATACAAATGTTATTACCTTGGATTATGTAACTCATTCAGTTTTCCATCATCTGCTTGAGTTTCTTTACACATCACAGTTTTTCTTAAATAAAAATGAAATACCTTTAGTTTTAGAAGCAGCAAAATTTTTAGATATTATTGATGCAGTTAAATTGCTAAATAGTGAAAATGTTTCCATTTCACAATCTGAAGAGAGAACAAAAAACCCATCTCAGATAGAAAAGACAGCCGAACAAACACCTAAAATAGCCAACAATCATCCATGCACTTTATGCAATCGTAATTTTTGTTACAAGAAATCATTGGAAAATCATTTGTCCAAAGCACACAAATCATCTGCTCGGGAAAAAGAACATGGGCTAAAAATGGTTGAGAAGTCAGTGATTTGTACTAGACGATCAGTGCGAAATCGTAAATGCCCAGCCAAGTTTTATCAGAGTGACAACGAAAGTGGCAATGCATCAGATACAAATTTAGATACAATTGCTCCTAGTAAGGAGAGCAATGAATCTGAGGACAGTGGAAGTGAATACAACACTGATGGGCAGGAAGAGGACACTTTGGGAGATGATACAGAGTCTGAACAACACAGTGAAAAAGAATGTGGTGGAGAGGTTGATGAGCCAGATGGTCCAGCAGGAAATATTTCTGAAGATAATCTTTCCATATGTATTCCACCTATTCTTCAGAACAGCAGCAAAAAATGTTTGCAGTGTCCGAAGTGTGATAAAATATTTGATCGACCAGGTAAATCAGAATATGTATTCTCCTATGGATGATCAAACATCTGAACAATTTAAGATAAAAATAAAGTTGCATTGGCTTATCGTATTGTAGTATGGGCTTAGAATCTTAGTTTATTTAAAGTTAAGTTAAATCTTAATATAGTTCTAGACAAGTTTATAGAATCGTATTCAGATAATGATCTTCTTTAATCCTTAGTTGCTTTGTGCTCCAGGACTATAGGAATAGAAATTGATAATGTGTAAGATTATAGTGAGAAAAAGAATCCCAGCCATTCTTTAGCAACTTGTTTTAACACAAGAACGGTTCCACTGTTAAACATGAAAATAATGTTGTGTTTCTACACAACTTACTGTGTATTCCAGCCCTTTATATAAGTCTCCTTTGTATAGATTGAGAGCTAGTGTTAAATGATACCGTAGGATGGCAGTTACAGTATATACAATTTCATTCCTTTCATTCGTGGTTCTGCTACATGAAAAAAGGTGATGTTCCAGCCAGTAATTAGAAAGGCTTCTTGAAAAAATAATACATTATAAAATAATCTGTGTTAAAACTTTCTTACAGACTTCATATAGCACATACTATTATCATGATAATATATTAGAGGTTAATATTTATCAGCTGTTTTTCATTTTAAAATATATATCTTTTGTAGGAAAATTTGAAAGCCATGCTCGAGTACATACGGGTGAAAAGCCTTTTGAATGTGATATTTGCCAGCAGCGTTATTCAACCAAGTCTAACTTAACAGTACACAGAAAAAAACACAACAGTGAATTGGAATTTCATAAAAAGGAACACAAATGTTCATATTGTAACAAACTACACGCCACCAAAAAGACCCTGATAAAGCATGTAAAAAGGCAAGTATCATTGAGTCATATTGCATTTTGGGTAATAGAATAATCATTTGGTTTCCTTTTATTATAAAATTATATAACATTATGCTGTAGGATATTAGATATAAACAATAATCCAGTTAAATATATGGCAACTTATTTTAAATGTGTAGGATGTTAAAAGCATGCATAACATACATCAGCCTTTCCCAATCATGCCCTGCCTGGAGATGATGAAAATCTAGAGGACCTCAGGCTGGGTAAAATTGTGCATATTTATAAAGTAGTATATCAGTAGTGTAGTCATCTTGAATCATATATGCTCTCCACCAAACATGTACACATGTGAAGTGAGATATCAGTATGTTCAATAGTATTACGTATTCTTTTTAATGTATGTCCTGCTGTTCTATTTGGTGAATATTGAAAGGTGGTTTAAGTAAATTGGAACAAAAAGTGCTTAAAGAGGATGACTTTAATGACATTAAAAAATAGTTAAAATTGGTGCTGATGTCGAATTGTAAATTTCAGTTTGGGTTATATACATAACTTTTCAAATGGGAATATAGATTAAGAAACTTCAAATATTTTGCTTTCTTTATATGCAGTACAGGATAATATTTCTTTTTAATAATTATACAATTATACAACAATTATACAGCAAGCAGTAACAAAATGCAAACTAGTGATTTGCTTGTTGTGTTATATTTATTAAATAAATAATATCTTAGTAGATTTCCTCCTCAGATTTCATCCTGAAAATGTACAAGAGTTTCTGTCTACCCGGAAGAAAAAAAGTGAAGGATGGAAATGTGAGGTAAGTATGATTTTGGTTTCACTGAAATTATTTGATACTTCTGACTTATTTTTTTTAAATCTGTGACTTGAACCCAGATCAGAGGTTGTACATTTATTTACTGAAGTTCTTGAATTTGCTGTTTTAATTGCTACTTAGAATTATTGTAAATTGTTTTAGAATGTTTGTCAAGGAGCTGCAGTAAGAAAGGAATTTTTGAAATTCCAGAACATGGACAAAAGCTTTGCTCAATGCTCTTGGTTATGCTGCTGTTTTTATGCTGTGAGAGTAATATGCAGACGTTGTTTGAGTACATTGACCTGATAAATAAAAAGTGCCTAAAACAATTTATGCTAAAGTTACTAAATCATAATGTTATCGATAAATGGGAAATCCTACATTTCATTATGTGCTTTAGTGTGTAAATAGTGCATGGTGCAATTGGGTTCAGGATAATAAAAATAAAAAGTACCATAATATGACTTCGTGGCTTATTGATGCATGATCTTTTTTGGTCAGTGGTTTAATAAAGTAACTTTAGTGGAGAAAATAGTATGTAGCAATCCACATTGAGTAAATCACCGTATATGCTAAAGTAATGATAAAAGTTCAAATTAACAAGATTAACAGAGAAGCAAATAGTCATAACTATGCAAATGCATAGTACAGTTATTTCCAGAAAGATACCATGTGTATTCAAATATACACCTATCAGTAGATAAGCCAACCCTCAAATTTTTAACCAAAACATTATGAAAAATGCATTACCGTATTTTTCGGAGTATAAGACGCACTTTTTTACCCCCAAAAAGAGGGTGAAAACTTGGGTGCGTCTTATACACCGAATGAAGCCCCACCCACCCAGCCACCTCCACCCTTTGGCCTCTGTCTTCCAGCAATTTACCTGCTTTCAGGAAAGAGGGAAGAGCCTGTAAAGCCAAGCAAGTCAGTAGGAGTTTCCCAATCGACAGCTGATTAGGTTTGCCACGTGGGAAAATGAAAGTGAAACTAACTACAAAGGCAAATAGCTGGGAGAGACAGGCAGATTTTTATTTTTTGCTGAACTGGATGGAAGGGGGTAAATGAATAACTATAAATGTCTGTAGAATGTTCAAATTATTAGACTTATTTTTTAAAGACTGCTTTATTATTGTTCTAGAGCCAGGGCAATTTTAAGACTTGTGGACTTCGACTCCCAGAATTCCACAGCCAGCTTTGTTAGCTTTGCTGGCTGTGGAATTCTGGGAGTTGAAGTCCACAAGTCTTAAAGTTGCCAAGGTTGGAGATCCCTGTAAATCTAGACAACTTAACAAAATAAAGAAGCTTTTTAAAATAAATGCTTGCTCTGAAGAGGCCCAATGCTATTGTATCTTCTTTTAAATAGAGAATAATGTATACTTCCAGAAATTTTAATTAATTTTAACAGCTTTGTACAAGTATAGTATGAAATGTAACAATGTCCTGTTTAGTATTAGAGTTTAGTTACCTTGGAGTAGATCTATTTAAATAATTGGGAAGAGTTAGTGTGACTACATTTAAGAAAACTTTCTGGCATAATGTACATTTGCTATTTCTTTGCTATTTCTATGGGTCAGGCACACATGCACAGAAATACACAGCAAACAGTGTATATCATCTGTGCTGTTTGCTGTTTGGCAAATTGCTTGGAGGCAGAGGCCTTTTTCCCTTGTTTTCCTCCCCCAAAACTAAGGTATGTCTTATACTCCGAAAAATATGGTATCTATGGATAAGCCAATCCACATTTTTCATTGTATTGTAGTTAAAATATTTGAGAGTCAACTTATTTACAGATAGATTCATGTGAGTATATTACATGCTTTCTGAATTACAAGTACTTTAAAAATATTATTGTATATATCTGTGGATAAGCCTATACTTGGATAAGCCAAACCCAATTTTTTGGTACATATTGGCACCTAAAATTCTCATCTTATTTGCAAATGTAAATGTAATATGCTTATTTATAATTCATTCCTTTGAGTGATAAGATTGGGTTTGTGTATGTATTTTCACAGATAACTTGAGTTTCTTCAGGAAGCTCAAGGTTGTATATTTTACTTAATCATTGCATATTGTTGTTGCTACAGATTTGCAATAAGTCTTTCACACGAAGACCTCACTTGGAAGAACACAGAATTCTTCACACTCAGAATAAGCCTTTCAAATGTACCTATTGTGAAGAGCATTTTAAATCCCGCTTTACGAGATTGAAACACCAAGAAAAGTTCCATTTAGGTAAGAAAATATTCAGTGCATATATGTTTTAAATTCATTAGCTGAATTGAATTCTGTATACCAATTTTCCAAATCTCTATTCACAGTGTTTGAACAATTCTTTAAACTGCTTTAAGATGAGATTCAATTTTTGGACAAATTAATTAAATGAATCCTTATTTAGAGGCTGTTTGGGAAAAAAACCCACAAATTTCAGTTAATCTAGTTATAGTTAGGGATTTACAGTACAGTAGAACCTCTGGTCACAAACGCTTCTGACCACGACCAAATCAACTGCTAAAAAAGACAATTAGCAGCCGTTACTATTAAAAATAGGTTTGTAAGGACACTGTTTGTGCTGTGGTCTATTATCAGGAAGCTGGGTCAGAACATGAGGAAAGTTATCAGGGTCACTGCCTGTTTGTTTTTTTAAAAATGTAATAACTTTGTGAGCTACTAAACCTTTGGACATATTGTTTTCCCAGTTTTCTTGGAAACAGTAAACTTTTAGACTTTGAACAGAAATTATTAAAAATTTTCTCCTAAACCATTTTCTTTATTGCTAAAAACTAAAGTAACATATGAAACATTGACCGGTTTATATTTCATTATTTTTTTAGTCTCATGTAACAAATTTGTGCATTTACTGAATAATCAGACAAATAAAAGAACATTGACTTTTTTTTGGTCAATGTTGTCATTAAAATCTATTAGGAAAAAAAATTGCTGCAATTCTATTTAATGCATTAGCACAACTATATTACACTTGAAATAGAAAGATTGGGTGATGTTTATTTTTTGAAGTACCTCTCAATATAAAAAAATAATAGAGAAGGACTTAGGGTTATTGGGATTCTACAATACATGTATCATGGAAGATATAACTACACTTCCTAGCATTTTTCCCCTCCTTGTTTTTGGAGCTTTAAAAGCTGTGGTTGTGATGTTGACATGGAAACAGCAGATTTGCTTGGATACACAGGCTACAGAAGAGAGGATAACCATTTCTGTGTTTCTAATTTTGTTTAAGGGTAAATGGATTTTATAAAGATAAATCATGGCTTTGCTTTTTAAGAGCCATCTTCAATCTGGCATTTCTTTTCTGCAAGTCACTATTTGTAATTTGGTACATTTTGAGGAAAATTGTTCATTTAATAAACATCTGTTAAAACAATTGCTTTCTCCTGTCCAAGAAGACTTCAAGAGGCAGTGTGGCTGTTTTTGCTAAGACAATGCTAAATGATTATTTCAGTCATACAATCAAGTTTTAAAAACCTTAGGGGCAGATCAGCCCACAGATCAGACCTAGAGTTTTAGATATTGGCAAAAATACAGAAAACAATCACATGGCAGACAATTCATAGATAAACTGGTCCAGGGAGTCACTATTGATAGTTATGACACCATAATTTAATGTCTTACCAAGTTGTCCATAAAAATGTAATATCAATGTGTTTGTGTTTAAGTTTTACAAAAAAGAAGAAAATGCAAAAAAATACAAAGCTGTACAAAATATCTTCCTTTTTGGTAGTTAAGTTTTGGTAAACTTAATTTATTGTGTCAGAATTACCAATTGCAACTTCTGGGAAAGAAATGATGGACTCTTTAAAAAGGGAAGATTAATGTGCTTGTGGTTAGGTTTTTCAAAATGAAGAGAGTATTTTGTTCTGTTTTGTATTTTTGTGTTCCCAAATATGTGTTTGTTTATGATTCAAATCACTTGCTCAAGTTGCATAAATGTAAAATTGAATCCCTGTGTCTTTTTAGGACCTTTTCCATGTGATATTTGTGGTCGTCAGTTTAACGACACTGGAAATCTGAAGCGCCATATTGAATGCACTCATGGAGGAAAGAGAAAATGGACTTGCTTTATTTGTGGAAAATCAGTTAGAGAAAGGTATGCTTAATACACATGCTGTGTTTGATATAAATTAAACAGAAAGTAGATCCATAAATTCACCAATATTTTTTTAAAAATATTGTAAAAGCAGTTGAACAATGTAATTGTATAGTGGAGAACTGCTGTTGATGCTAATCAGCACCTATACGTTTCTCAGAATATTCCATTCCATTTACTTCCCAAGTCTTTACTCGTCAATCAGCATTTGTATCTACTGAGCCGAGGGAAACCATTGAACTTTAGGGTTTCAGGTGTATGTTTTTATTCGATGTATATACCTTGTTTATTTTGTATAACTCAAGGCAGAATGAATAATGCTCCTTCCTCCTATGATCCTCACAGCACCCTTTGAGATAGGTTGCGCTAAAAAAGAGAGACTGTCTAAAATCACCCAGTCAGTTTCTGTGCCTAAGGGAAGTCCAGCACTTACTGCACCAAACTGGCTCTCCATTTTTATATCTGTTACCTTTTTTTTTTTTTTTTTTGCTGTTTAGGTTAGATAAAATGAGTGTTGTTCAGCACTTTGAATTAAAAAAGAAAGACTGCTTTGGGAGTTCAGAAACTCATTAATATGTCAGCAACCCCCAAGTATGTATGGTTGTTGAATGAGTATTGGATGTTTTTAAATATTGTGTTTTTAATTTTTATATCTGTTTTTTAATGTGATTTTATAAATTGGTGTCTTGTATTTTTTTCTGTTGTACGCCGCCCTGAGTCCTTCGGGAGTTGGGCGGCATATAAGAACACCATAATAAATAATAATAAATAAACCTCTTCAGGGATTATACAGCTGCAGAATTATCCTTAAGAATGATGCATTTTAATTTGGGAAGTGCTATCCAAATCATCCTTTTCTTCTTTGTACCAAAAATTCCCCCCACCATGCCTTTTAACATCCTTCTTATCTAGAATGTTTCCTTAAAGGCAATTGAACCCTGACAGGCAGCCTGGAATCAATCAACATTTAAAAGACTTGGGAATTTTGACACCTATGCCCATGCTCCTTACACCAGGAAGTTCTTTGGTGTTAAAGGAGATAACAAGGATAATATTTCCTATAGCTATAAGAAGCCATGTGTTTCCTAGAATGTTTTCTTTCTCCCAGTCATAAAACCATATATTTTCCTCACAGCATGTCTTTCACCAAAGGTTTGAAATCATAATAAAAATCTTGCTGGTGGGCAGTCTGTTGCCAGTTGCATTATTGGGCTAAAATTATTGGGCCAGTTGCATTATTGTATTATTGTAAAAGGATTAGGGGGGAAAATCCTCTTTATATCTAAATTTCTTCCTTACAGAACAACTTTAAAAGAGCATTTGAGAATTCACAGTGGAGAAAAACCACATCTATGTAGCATTTGTGGACAGAGTTTTCGTCATGGAAGCTCCTATAGGTAATACATTCTATACTGTTATGCCACAATCAGTTATGCTCTGAAATGACTTTGTTATAGTATGTATAGGTAGTTTGTCATTAAAGAGTAGAATTAAAATTCAGTATGAATTACTACAATAAGAGAAATTCCCATGGAAGTTATTTTTAGATTTTAGCAAAAAATGGACAATTGATAAGCAACCCTTACCAAAGTTTGCTCATCTGAATTGTCATATTTCCAAGTAGATGGGTACAAATTTTAAATATAATTTTTACTTGGAAATAAGACAACTAGATTCCATGACCCATTTTTTTCCAAAATTCAAAACTATTTAGACTGAATAAAATCAGTAGCAGCATACAGTATCTACCCAGAAATAGTACAGCAATCTCTCAGAGTAGATGCTATCATTGTTGAGTTATATTAATTTAGATTTTCACATTTAAGTTATACTTAATATAAGTTATGTAACCTTAGTTTAAGTTATACTAATTTAGATTTTCAAATTTGAATATCATGCTACATTAAGCATGCAGATGCTAATCTTGTATTCCTGTTAATACTGGCTTCATCTGCGAGTCCACCATGATGATAAGAGATATGAATGTGAAGAATGTGGAAAAACATTTATTCGCCATGATCACCTTACAAAACACAAAAAGATACATTCAGGTAAGGAGTGGCATTGACATTACCTTTTTCAATCAAAGAATCCAGGAACATAGCGTTGGTTTATATTTCACAAAATAATGGACTGCTGAAAGAAAGGATATCAGTTTTCACCATGACTGGTTAGAGATGAAGAGGGTGTATGCCAACATATGTGGCCAGACTGTTATTTGCAGAACAGATATCCCATGAATGAAAAGGCTCCTACTCATGGAAAACATTGAGTTATACCAGAATGCAACTGTTTTCTCATGGAGGAACTGCATATTTTAAAGTTATTTTTTCAGCAGCCAAGGGTCATAGAGTGTAGATCAGTGGTGGAATTAGTGGTGGAATCAGGACACAGTAAACTCAATTCCATCCCTCCCTCCCCCCCCCCCCCACACACACCTTCAGGATAATAAATTTGATTTTAAAAGACAAGTTAAATCTATCAGCAATTTATTTATTATTATTTTATTTGATAAATCCTACTTTTTCCCCCTGTCCCAGTCTTGGTGACACATATATTATTGTGAGAAAAATAATTAAGCAGGAATCCAGAATTATGAACAATATAGACAGTTTAATATTTCTCTTTGATCAAAGGGTCCCTACATGGTCAGAATCCATGACACAAAATAGAGACAAAGGCCATTATCCTGAAACATGGATTTATACAAAACATGACTCCACCTTACTCCTCCCATTCTCCTCACATCATATCGGCCAACCTCCCATTATGTAACATCCCAACACAATATTTACAACATAGGAAAACTACCCAGCATAGAAAAAAAAACAGATTCATCATCCTGACAGCTCCACACTTCCTCTCTTTCTGTGTGAACCTGTGCATTCTCATGATCTCATTCCCTGCATAATAAAAGAGAAAAACAAACATTTCCTTCTCATCCCTTCCACTCTCTCTGTTCCCACAAAATTGGTAAAAAACATATCCTGTTATCTTAAAACAGTGAAAATGAGCTGACATCCATAAAATACATTTTGTCACACATCATTATTTTCATTACAAATATCTTTCTTTTTACATGTCGTTTTTAACGAAAATAAATTCATTTCTCACAATTATCACGTACTGATGAGCCTTGGACACTGATCCCTAATTTATTTATTTTATTTATATCCTTCCTTTATTTTAAATAGCTCAAGGTGACCTACATAATATTCCCTCCTCTTATTTTCTCCACAATAACCCTGTAGGTGGGATAGACTCAGAGAAAGTGACTGGCCCCAAATCAAAAATAGTTGGATTCCTCTGGCATTTTTTTGGATGCTTCCTGGAAGTTTTATTAAATTAATTCAGAATATATTATTGCTTCATCTTAGGAGAGAAAGCCCATCAGTGTGAGGAATGTGGAAAATGCTTTGGCCGAAGAGATCATCTCACTGTTCATTATAAAAGTGTTCATCTAGGAGAAAAAGTGTGGCAAAAGTAAGTTTAATTTAATATTGAAATATATTCAATATTGATATATTGTTGTAACATATCCAACATCTGAGGATATGTTAGATTGATTTGTATACACCAAATAGAACCAAGGTCAGGTTCTGGTTAAATCAGGGTTTAATTGAACCAAAAATAGTCTTACATGAACGCATTCTTTTTACCCCTTGAAAACTAATGTTGAAGAAATATAGAGTATTATGGTATGATAAGATACAATTTTCAATTATTATAAAAAGTATGAAAATATAATTTAGATACCACTTATAAAGCAAAATATTCATACCTACAAGTGGGATATTTCAAGTCGGGGGAAATATAATTGGAGAAAAGGTTTCATGACATCTGTTTCTTGATATCCAAAAACAGTGAGAAACAAACATAGAAGATACTAATTATAGATCTAAATGCCTTATCTAATTTTATATTCTATGGGGTTTTTTTACTTCAGATGTATGAATTTTTATCCTAAATGGGTGTGTATCAGACAGTTGAAAGGGGACATGAAATTGAAAACAACAAGACCAAGGAAAATAAGATATAGAAAATGTCCTACAATATTTAATTAATAATAATTCTCATTCTTCTCCAACTGTTGTGATAGATAGCCGTCGAGTCATGAAGTTCCTAAACCAGCATAGAATAGCTGGATTTTGCAGTAATCCTTTACCCTTGTACTGGAGAATATGAATGTTTACATTACAACGCTATATATGACTAACAGAATAACAGAGTTGGAAGGGACCTTGGAGGTCTTCTAGTCCAACCCTCTGCTCAAGCAGGAAACCTTATATCATTTCAGAAAAATGAAAAATACAAAACATAACAGAGTGGTTTATTCCTAGGCAGTGTTATATACAGTACATAGAATCACAGCATCATTAAGGGTCTTTTTCTTTCTTTAAAATTTACAAGAGAATCCCATTTACAAGAGAGAGAACCAGTGATACACTAGTAAATGTTTAAGGACCAGCTCTGCCAGCTTCATTGCTGCCACCATGCTACTAGCCATCGAAATTTGATTAATATACGTGGCTCAGCTCTCCCTTCAAATTGACTCATAAATTTGCCCAAAAATGTAACAACTGGCTATCGTGATTCCAGCCCCATCACTGGATAGAACTGAATTTCTTGATGGGTTACACATTTATTTGCATTAACACTTCTTGTGAAAGTATTGAAATTGTCCATAAGCAAACAATTAAATACACATATATTTCTACAGAAACAATTTTAAAATGGGGGCGGGGGAATGAGAATAAGCCTGTAATAGTAATTTAGTTTATGTAATCCTGAAAACATTCCTTGGTAAAAAGTTTATTTTCTAATATATTTTATTTACTTGCTTTTCTTCAAAGGTACAAAGCAACATTTCATCAATGTGAAGTCTGCAAGAAAGTTTTTAAGGGGAAATCAAGTTTAGAAATGCATTTTAGGACACATTCAGGTAAACAATCAGAATAGCCTAAAAACTCAGTTGGGATCTCTTCTGTTTTTAAAAACTTGCTTGCAGCAGAAGAGAATGCTTACATTTTTTTTTGTTTATCAGTGTCCTCTATTTTGGGTAGTGAAAATAATTAATCCAGAACCTTTTGAGCATTGTTCTTAATTCTCACAGTTTAGCAATTTGCTAAAGACTGTCTTGGATTCTTAATCTATCCCAATTCCCTTCCTTGCTTTATGTTATATTCCATGTTGTTGGACTCTCCAAGGTTCCCCAGTTAACTAAATATTTTCCCCAATCCTTTTTTTTGCTGTTTTTTGCACTCCGGAGGGTTCAGGGAAGCTTCCTGAAGCCCCGGAATGCAAAAAACAGCAAAACGGGCAAAACGGAAGTGCATTTTCTGCACTTCCGGTTTGCCCATTTTGCCATTTTTTTGCATTCCGGGGCTTCAGGAAGCTTCCCTGAACCCTCCGGAGTGCAGAAAACGGCAAAATGGCAAACCGGAAGTGCGGAAAACACACTTCCGGTTTGCCCGGTTTGCTGTTTTTTGCATTCCGGGGCTTCAGGAAGCTTCCCTGAACCCTCCGGAGTGCAAAAAACAGCTCACAGGCAAACCAGAAGTGCGTTTTTCCGACTTCCGGTTTGCCCATTGTGCGCATGCATTGGGGGGGGCAATGGGCGTGGGTACGCGAACCAGAAAAGGTTCACCATCATTGGCCTATGTCATCACTAAGACAAGAAGCTATTTTGACTTCCCATTCATAACCTTAATGCAAGACACAAAACAGTCAAACAGTTTCCAAAACACCAGCAAAACTAATGAACTGTGTGATTATTGAGGTGTGAATTTTAAAGAGTTATTTTTTTATTTGAATTTTTGAGGGAGGGAAATCCTCTTGAAGCAAAACTATAAAATTAAGACCTCACTCCCCCTACCCCGTCCTCGTCTTCCCATGCCCTAAAATGCTTTCTGCTAACCTAAGTAGCTGAGCACATTTTTGATCCAAGGCTGACAATCAACGTGAATCAGTTCATCTGAATTTATTGCAAATCACAGAGTATCAATTAATGGTGTTGTATATCAGTTTTGCATATCCCGATGCTTGGTTCTAACCTGAAACAAAGTTTGGTGTAAATGGAAGGTTTTCTGTATTCTTAAAATTAATTATGTATTTTTTAAAAAATGAAATGATAGTAAACATTAAAATGACTTTTGTGTTTTTTTTCTCAGGCATGTGTCAGATGTTCTGTATTCTATGGAAATTACTTGAAACAATGTTTTGTTATATAACAAAGATTAAATAAGGATACAAAAGATAGCATATTTATTCTGTTAATATTGGTTTTTTTAATGCAGGTGAGAAACCGTACAAATGCCAAATTTGTAACCAGTCCTTCAGGATTAAGAAGACATTAACTAAACACATGGTTATTCATTCAGATGCTCGCCCTTTCAATTGTCAATATTGCAATTCAACATTTAAACGAAAGGATAAACTAAAATACCATACTGATCACGTACATGGAGGGAAGTCTGCAGAAGAACTGCAAAATTCATTATCAGATGAAAAAATTGTGTCATTACCAGCTCAGTACACACCAGACGATAAGGCTTTTCAGGGTGATTCTAAACCATTTGTGGATCAGAACACAACTTACCAAGTGGATACCAAGGCAGTGCTACAGAATGTACCATCAGACACATGTGTGCCAGTGACACTGATATCTGTTCGAATGCGTGAAACTCAGTCTGATCTTGTACAACAACAGCCTCCTGTTACATCTTCATCTCATTCAATTCTTCCTTCACAACCCCCTCCAACAGATTATCAGCAAACAACAGATCTGGAATTTCTTGAAAAATATACTCTTACTCCACAACCAGCAAATATAGTTCATCCAGTTAAACCTGAACAAATATTGGATCCTAGAGAACGAACTTATCTTGGAACGTTACTAGGTCTTGATTCAGCTCCTCCTGTACAGAACATTTCAAATAATGAACATTAATGATCATGTCTATGAAATGTGATATTTCATTAGTCTTGAGCTGTTAGCCATTTTGAAGGCTAACAATATTATATAAGCTGTTGTCTATTTCGTTAAATGAATGGGGTATTATGTTGAAATAGGTGTGTGTGTGTGTGTATGGAGAGAGAGAGGAAGGGAGGGGAAATGAAATGTAGAGAATAGAGATTGTGACACGTGTCTTGTAAGGGATCTTAGCATTCTTCTGTATGACGGAAGACAAAAAAATACTGGATACATGAAAGTAATTATACGAACTGTATTTAGTTAACTAATTTAGATTTTAAAATTGTTTAAATGAAATAAGTTCAATTTTTGTTTCATCACTAAATGGAGACCAAGTTCCATTATCACACTCTTAAAAGAGCCACATTTTTATTCAGATTTGGTCAAAAATGTGAAAAAAGAAGCAGCTGCTTTTAATGAACAGTAGAAAAGTGCTATGGTTATCTGAGATCAAAAACACTTATTCTAAATCATTTTTAAGACATGCACAGCCATTGTAAAAAAAAGTTATTTAGAATTTCTCTAATGGATTTCTTTCTGACTGCAGTATATGCTATTCTGAGTGTATGTGGGTGTACAGAGAGACCCAGAGAGAGAGTTAATATTCCGTTCATTACATGAAGAAAGCTACTGTGCAAAAAATTTATAACATAGTTGGCCTTTATGGTGTCTGTTTGTTTGCAACAACAAACTAAAACAAGTGTTCTACTGAAAATTCTCTTAACAATTGAAAAGTTAATGTATCTATATTTCCTTTGACTTCAGTTATTTTAAAGCTGTTGAGCATGAAAAATTATTGTTGCCATTTTAATGCAGTGGTTTAGCTTTCAAAATCATGTATTTTTCTTAAAAATTGTAATTTTTTAAAAACAGATTCTTGAAGAGTAAAAAATATAGATTTAATCAATTATGGATTGAAGTCCCCTCCCCATGTGTTTTCACTGCACATATCTCATTTTGTATGTTATAAAAAGCTTTACAGTTAAAACTATATATGCCTTTCTTTTGATTGTCACAATTTTAAAACCATTTCTATTTCAATATCAGGCGAAATAAATCAAGGTAGCAATACTGTTTCCTAGACAGTGTCTTTGGTATCAGAAGGAGTCATTGCTGTTAGCAATCTAAAATACATCCAGGAATCAAATCATTTAAGCCTGGCTCTTGTTTATGGCTTCCTTAATCTTGCTTTTTTTATGGAGAGTTTTTGGGAAAAATAATAATAATAATTTAAATATAATTTATTGTAAATAAAACCTGCACAAATGAAGTCTTATGGAACTGAAATACTAATTTCAATTGCTTTTATTATAAAAAGGGAAAGGAACTTTGTTGCACATGAGAAAAAAAATCCATGTAATTAAAAACTAAATATAAAATAATACTGGTTAGTGTTTAAATCAGATCTATACCCAGATTAGAGTCTTTTACCAATTGCAACCTAATACTATCTGCATACAAGGATTTAATTTGAAGATTATTTCAAACTTTGTTGTAAGACATACTTTAAATATAATAAACTTTTAACTTTGGTAATAGTTCTTAAAAACTTAAAAGTGTGCACATGCTTTTATTATATCACTAATTTAGAAATCTAAATGTACATCATATGATTTTTTATACATTAAATAGCTAATCATGTTAGTTTACCTTTTAAACTATAGTAGCAAGGTTTACTGCATTAAGTAATGGCCAGAGCTACACAGGCAAAGATCTTTCTTTTCACCTAAAGTCAAAATTCCAAACTCTCACAGTTTTACTGCTACTAAGAGCACCCAAAGGCAGAATAGAATCTTAGTTCTTCCAGAATTTTTGTTGTTGTCCCAAAGCAAATCACACATTTTTCAGTGTTGCAATATATTTTATAATACCAATTTTTTCACCATAGGGAATGTTGATTTTTAATGATTTATGTAGGCAGGACTTTTAGCCTCCAAGAGGCTAAAAAATAAAAGTGGAAGAAGTTTGACATACCGTATTTCGTCTTGGTGTTGATGTGATTCCTTTGAAGTGTGGTGGAAGAACTGTAGATGAAGGCCAAGCGGTTTCAGGAGAGGTTTGGTTTGTGACAGCCATAATAATAGCAATACTACTTAGATATATACCACTTCACAGTTCTTCACGGCTCTCTCTAAGCAATTTACAGAATCAGCATATTGCCCCCAACAATCTAGCTGCTCATTTTACCGACCTCAGGATGGAAGGCTGAGTCAACCTTGAGCTGGTCAGGATCGAACTCCTGGAGTGAGCAGTGAGCTTGCAGTGCAGCATTCTAACCACTGCGTCATCATGGCTTTTAATGAGTTTATTGTTCTTTTGGACTCTCTTAGACATAAGCATGGAATAGCAATACAGCAGGGGTATCAAACTTGATTTCATTGAGGGCCGCATCAGGGTTGTGTTTTACCTTGGGGGACATGGCCAGCTCAATGTCACTCATGTCGGGGGTACCTGTGGTGACCCAGGCAAGACTGGGGGGATCCAATGTCTCCAGCAGAGGTGGGTGAGACCAGGGAGAGTGCCAAACGACGGCCTCCATCTGTCAGCGGAAAAATGGAGCTTGGGAGAGCTCTGTTTTCGCTTGCAGAGGATTGCAGGAGGCTATTGCAGCAGAAAACAGAGCTTTAGTTTGACCTGCAGGTGACACTAGACACCTGGCTTCTGCAGAGGCAACTGCCATTCTCCACAATTACAGGTAGTCCTCAACTTACAACAGTTCATTTAGTCACCGTTCAAAGTTACAATGGCACTGAAAAAAGTGACTTATGACCATTTTTCACATGACCATCGCAGCATTCCTAAGGTAAGGTGACCAGACGTCCCACTTTTGGCGGGACAGTCTCGATTTTTAACAATTTGTCCCGCTTCCCGCGGCGTTTTTAAAAAGTCCCAATTTTTGGAAAGAATGCAATTCCCAGAAGTTTGCCGCGAACTGAAATTGCTGATTCAGAGGGAGCAGAGGATGCTACAGCTGATTTTAAAGGAATCAAAACAGCAGCTTAAAGAAAAAGCATCTAAGAGTCCCACACAGCTCTCCCTTAAAGCTGATTCACTTGCCTGCCTGATTTTAAATGCAGAAGGGGCTTGAAATTGCTGCGCAGCCTTTTTTTTCCCCTTTCCTTTCTGTAACACGAGGTCGGAGAGCAAGCAAGGCTCATTTGCATAGACACGCCTCTGACAGAATCTGAACTAAAAGTTACTTCTTTAATGACAGAAAAGAGACAGAAACAGGGCAAAAATGAAAATATATCTAAGATATCATGCCCTGAAGTGAATAGAGGAAACTCTAGACCACTTTCTAGACCACCTCACCATGACGAAGAAGGAACTCAAAAAAGAGGTCAAACCTCCAATTCTGATGGCAATGCTAATAACCTCCAGACCAAACTTTTAGTCAAGAAACAGCCCCCCCTTGTCAATGGTGTCTCGCTTTACCAATGTTAAAAATCTGGTCACCTTATCCTAAGGTCATGTGATCAGAATTCAGATGCTTGGCAACTGACTCATATTTATGACAGTCGCAGTGGCCTGGGGTCATGTGATAACCTTTTGCAACCTTCTGATAAGCAAAGTCAACTGGGAAGCCAATTGACTTAACAACTGTGTTATTAACTTAACAACTGCAGTGATTCACTTAACTGTGGCAAGAAAGGTTGTAAAATGGGTCAAAATTCATTTAACAAATGTCTTACTTAACAACAGAAATGTTGGGCTTAATTTTGGTCGTAAGTTGAGGATTACCTGTAACAAGTCACGGGTACTGAGGAGTTAACTGAGGTTTTCTACCCCTCCTGTCAGCTCTGAAGTAGGCAAGGTCAAGAAACAGGTATGATATGGATTCCAGAAATGTTGTAGTAAGGTGCAATAACAGAATTTTGAAAGCCTGTCCAACTTTCTGTGTGTCCCGTTTTATAATAAATCAACTTGGGGTTATTTTGAGTTTGTGTGCTGC
Source organism: Diadophis punctatus similis (assembly GCA_023053685.1). Lineage (NCBI taxonomy): Eukaryota > Metazoa > Chordata > Lepidosauria > Squamata > Dipsadidae > Diadophis > Diadophis punctatus. Next base: position 83,484,736 of record JALIGW010000003.1, on the reverse strand, counting down.
TTGATTTTGACATGAAAAAGTCTTGATCCGACTGTTCATTATCTCTTTTTGTTAATTATTAGAGTAAATAGGCCAAGATATGATGACTTATGACCATGGTATTCTTTCAGGACATCAGAATGTCCTGTTTGCCTCAGCTATTCCACTGCCAACAGCAGTGTAAGCATCCCGCTGTTAGTTAACTCTCCAAACATAACTTGAACCTGCAAAATAAGTTAATGTGTCTTGTAGGCCTGTTTCTGATATTAATACAAATATCAGAGCATCCCTTACATGCTGTACTATTACTGCAAACTGTACTGTATGTTCCTACAATCCCATTGAAAATGCAAATTTTAAGATGCTTAGAACTTTAGAAGCCATCATTATGAGGTGCATTATGTTATTATTAATGTGGTTTTTAAAATGTTAACAATTCTGCCAACTAATTGCTAATATATACTGTAAACAGAACTGTGTGAAATGAATTATGTGCCCACTAGGAGGTGCAATTTATCAGTTTATTGCAATACTGAATACTCCGCTATTTCTCCATTCCTAAATCACAGAAAACTAAAGTCAGTATGGTATGATGGAAGCAACCACAATGGGGAGTTATTGTCTTATTTTTTGTTCACGGGCGGCATTATATGTTGTGATGGGTAACTTGTTAATATTGTACACATATATTTGTACACAGCAGCATACAAATATATGTACAGATATATAAACAAATATGACAAATATCTACAAATACCTTCTAACTAGGATAACTTGTGTTACATACATTTATAGTAACAAACCCAAGAATCTTTAATGAAAGATGTCAGTCATACTCTAAATCAGCTACTTTTTTTTAAAGAAAGTAAGAATTGAAACTTTTTGTACAGCTCCAATTTACCTCACTCATCACAATAATGAGAAATTATGTATATGGAAATGTGTTTAGATACAGTATCTATCTATCTATCTATCTATCTATCTATCTATCTATCTATCTATCTATCTATCTATCTATCTATCTATACTGTATCTATCTATCTATCTATCTATCTATCTATCTATCTATCTATCTATCTATCTATCTATCTATCTATATATCTATATATATATACTGTATATATATATACTGTATATATCTATATCTATATCTATATCTATATCTATATCTATATCTATATCTATATCTATCTATATCTATATCTATATCTATATCTATATCTATATCTATATCTATATCTATATCTATATCTATCTATCTATCTATCTATCTATCTATCTATCTATCTATCTATCTATCTATCTATCTATCTATATATATATATATATTTCTGTTGAGTCATCCTGGTGTATGGAAGGAAACATCACAGCTTCCTTTTGCCTTTCGGCCTCTCCTGGGGCCATTCAGGCAGATTTTTATAGCCGACAAACTATATTGTCTGTATGTGTAACATTTTTTTGCTGATAAATGAAAATAAAGGGAGACTATTATAGGTCTATTTCGAGCTATTTTGCTCTCGTCAGATAGCCATACCCTAAAACTGCTGCCTTACAAGCAGACTGCCCAGGTTCAAATCCCACTAAGGCTATGGCTATCTGACAAGAGCAAAATAGCTCGAAATAAATCTATAATAGTCTCCCTTTATTTTCATTTATCAGCAAAAAATCCTACACACACACACACACACACACACACACACACACGTATGTATGTATGTATGTATGTATGTATGTATGTATGTATGATTTTTTGCTGATAAATGAGACTTTACACACACACACACACACACACACACACACACACACACACACACACACACACACCAGAAATCTGGAGTCTTAATTCCATCACCAGAATTTTCCTGGGTAACTTCAAGTGACATTCCTGGGCAGGGCTTACTCTTTCTTTAAAAAATATTATGATTATTATAATATAAAATGAAAATAAAGATAGAGAAATGGGAAAAGAAAAAAGAGCAAGGAGAAGTGTAGGGTAAGATAGGAAAGGACAAAAATGTTGACTTCCAGGTTTTTTTTACTGTAGCAAAATGCAAAATAGAATTGCAGACTTTTTACTTTGCCAATTTAGCAAGTACTAGCCATTTCTATAACAGCAAACTAATTTAATCAGCAAAACCCAAAGTCAAGATTTCATTTTTTTCTCTTTTTCAAGCACAAAGTTCAAAAACAATTTTCAGGTAGGAAAAAAACATGGATGTATATTCTTTTTTTCTAATTAAAACCATCAGTTTTGCCATCTCTGCTATCTCCATCATTTCTTCCATCTATTCTTTTGTTGTGGGAACTTATGTAGGGTGAAGTTCACTCTTAACATAGGTCATGGTGTACAATGCACAGAATTAGCCAGGTTTCTACAATATATGAAATCATAAGCCATGATTTATAGTGTCCAATGGCTGGTCTACACAACAGTAAGTGAAAATCACGGATACCACACTATGACTTAGCCCTACGTGCCAGTCTCACTTGTTTTACCTGAGTGATTGAAAAATAGGAGCACCAATTTTTATTACCAATGCTTCTATACCAATGACAAAAAGCTATCACACAGAATTTATAATCTTACAGCCTAGTCTAGAAAAGCTTCACTAAATTGTTATGTTTGACCCTATTTTTTAAATGTATTTTCCCTCTAAGAACATGGCCTGCTAAAAGGACAAAAAATACTATGAAATTGTCCAGTTTTTCCCAGAAACATCCATATCCTCCCCTTTATTATGAACTGTTTGGCATTTACTGAGCCAGTGTATTGTAGATATTAGATTTTATTTATTGTAATTTTAGTATTTATTAGATTTATTTATTTATTTATTTATTTATTTATTTATTTATTTATTTATTTATTTATTTATTTATTTATTTATTTATTTATTTATTTATTGTAATTTTAGTATTTATTAGATTTATTGTAATATTAGATTTCTTTCAAGGAAACCTATATTCAAGTCTTCACTTGACTATGATGTTATGATTTTATTTTAACCAATCACTCTATTTTAGGCCAAACAATTATAAATAAGGAATAGGGCTTCTATTATATCTTTAAAAAGTCATCTCAGATCTTTAGACAATAATTTGGTTTATTAATAGAAGTAATGTGCATTTTTTAGTTAAAGCTTTTTTATTAGTTCTTCTTTGCCATATAATATATTGGCTCTTCTTCATCCTAATGAGGTTCATATTTCACATGTACCATGATCATGATCATCATCATCATCATCATCATGATCATGATCATCATCATCATCATCATCATCATCATCATCATCATCATCTCCTATGTGCCTTTAACAAAGCATAATAAAAATCAAAGAAAAACACAGCATAAAATTAGTTCACAATTGAACAAACAATCAATTGTAAAACCAATATATACAGCTAAAATAAATCAAATATAAAACCATGTATATTTAAAGGGATGTCCTATGATACTATGTAATATGCATACATCCTTAATAGGTTCAGACATTGGGCAGATGTCAGGCACAACTAGAAATACTTGTGGATAGATCCAAGTAGATACTTTATTGTGCATCACCTATATTACAAGAATCTCACCAGACGATCTTGCCGCCTCCTCCTCTTCAGCCAGTGGTTCCACCGTATCAAAAGACGGATGTCCTCCTTCTAACCACAAAAGGACTTTCTATATCTCAAAAGGAACTACCTCTCTGTGTGATTCAGAAGAGTTGGGAAGAGATTTATCTCTATCTTGGAAAAAGATGAGGAGGGGCTTTAGGTAACCTAAGAGGTCTCATTTCAGGTTCTGGGAACTAGAAAGAAAAACGTGGATGTCTTCATGCAGTACACTAATTTGGGTTTCCACCTCTTTGTCTTAAAATTGGGTTAACGCATTTATTTCACTTTATATTTAGTTAATTCAAATGTATGCCAAACTAAGCAAATGTGCTTTATAGAGTACCAGTTAAGCATAAAAATAATGGATATTGGAACAAATTTTAAAAATTGTACAAATGGCTTTCTCAGAGCTTTTTTTTAACTTGAACCAAGGTGAGTCAGGCATCTTGAGAACCAAATAAAGAGAAGAAGGTGGTGGACTTCTGCTTCCCACTTCTTTGTGTGTGTTGTAAATATGAAACAAAACTAGTGAGAGAGACGTACCATTTCAAGTTGGGGAAATGTGAGTCTGGCAATGTACTGTAACCTCCTACACTGCTCTTTTTAGGGTAAATCCAAAATTATGGTTCTTGGTTTTGACATCTAAATTTTTTTTAAATTTATGATTTTTCCACTTTTTAAAAAATGTTCAATGCTTATTTCATGGATTTATGCGAAAGCACACTGTCACTTAGCAAATTTGTTTACTGCAAAAAAAAACTGCAGGCATTCTGGTTTGAAAGTCAGACTGATTAACAGTGTGACTCTAATTTACATTCTTCAAAATAGTATTTATTTGCAGTTTGAGCACCCCTCAAGGTTTGAGTACAAATAACAAATGTTAGAATGCTAAATGATCCATTACCATGACAGGAATTTCTATGATAATTCACCTTTGGAAACCTGATATTCTTGAACTCTTAGAATCACCTGATTTAATCAAAATATTTTTTTCATTATAGCACAATACATGTGTGCATAAATGGTGGCTGATTTCCATAAAATTGCTCCTAATCATTTTATGGCCAGATGTTGTAGGTAAACATCTCCATTCTACATCAAATTAATATGTCAGCCTGAGCATTAATAGAAATCAACTTTTTAACATTATGCACAGCATTGATATTTTCCCCTTAAAGATGTAGTCCTAAACATGCTCAGTAGTGAGTATATCTCCTAGAACTTAATGGAACTTAAATACATTCCACAAAGTGAAACTCTACATCTTTTTCCGAACCATCCTATTTCAAGCTGTTGGATGATTACACTGAAATACACCATTGTAGAATAGTTAAAATAACCATGCCTATTGGATCTCTTAGTTTAATGTATTTCAAAGGATTCTTGTGAATATTTTAAAAAAATGGGAGGGGACTTATGTATGCATTTTTTAAAAAATAAGTCTGGAAAGGTAGGATTTTTTTGCTTTTCCTCTTCATGAAAAAATATATGGGAAATGTCTATGCGGATAGGAAACAGGTGGAAAACAGAAAATAACTCAGTATGATATCTAAGGAAATTATTAACCAAACATAAATGTGAAAAAGACTAGAGATAGGAAATACAAATTGCAAAACATGGGAGAAAATGTAGTTACTTATAACTTGAGCTTGAGACAGACACTGGTGGAAGAGATCTCCAATCCTTTTCAGCATAGCACTGAAAGAAAAAAAGAGTAATATGTTGCTGTTCAGAGAAGGAATCAAAATAGAAAACAAGAAACAACAAATGGATTATACTAAAGCAAATGCACATTTTATTTGGATAATTTTTGCATCGAAGAGAACCTACCTACTACCTACTTCCAGATACATTTCTGTAAATTTGGACATTACAGGAAGACAGACATGTTAATCTGTGGTAGCAAACAATCAGGAGTCTGGTAGCATTTTTTCCCAACTACCATATTTTTCGGACTATAAGACGCACCAGTGTATAAGCCGCACCATGATTTTGAAGAGGTAAGTAAGAAAAAAAAGTGTTTGTCCTCCCCAGCCCCCAGGAGCACTCTGCAGTCCTCCCAAACCCTCTACGCACCCCATTTTTCACCCATTTTTCACAAAAATGGGAGCGTTTTTGCCTTCCCCCAGCCCCTAGAAGCACTCTGCAGGACTCCCAAACCCTCTGCACACCCCGTTTTTGCGAAAAACTGGCCAATTTTCGCAAAAATGGGATGCGGGGCTGGGCTTTGGAAGGCCAAAAATGGCTGTATTCTGTGTATAAGACGCACCAACATTTCCACCCTCTTTTAGGGGGGAAAAGGTGCGTCTTATACTCCGAAAAATATGGTAACCATTTTTATTAGCTACTCTATGCATCTGATAAAGTGAGCTATAGGTCACAACAGCTTAAGCCTTTTTAAAAAATGTTAGAAAAGTTCCTGTCAGATTCCTATCAATTTAGAGAATGGCAGCAAGATGTCCTTGGGTGATTGAAGATGCCACAAATACTGGTATAAAGATTAGAGACCAAGATACATGTGGGAATAAGAGCAGAAGCATATTTTCAGAAAGTTTTAAAGACAACAATACTGCATTCACTTATTTGTATTACATATGTATTTATAACCTACTTTTCAGGATATTGGTCCTCTCAAAGGGATCGCAAAGATTAAAAATAATTAAAAAGATTAAAAATAAACAAATTGGTAAGAATCTTCTCAAAGAATGGGCCCCTGGAGGACAGAAGAATCCAGTTAAGCAGGCTTTTGTTATTGTCCTTACTTGCCTTCCTTCTTGTGATCAGGTATCATTTCAAGAAGTTGTATAATGAAAAACAAGCCATAATAATTGGGTGTGCATATAGTTGTAAACTATAAATCATGGTTTAAAGTCACAGATGGTTGCTTTATCCAGGGTGCTAAAGGCATCAGCCATGGTTCTTCATTGACATCGAGGTCAACTGCAGAATCGCCAAGGCAAGCTCTGCATTTGGCGGACTACTGATCAACGTGTGGGACCGCTGTGGAATAAGCCTTGCTACAAAGCTCAAAGTCTACCGAGCAGTAGTGCTAACTACCCTGATGTATGCCAGTGAGACTTGGACTGTATGCAAGAGGCATGCTAAGCAATTGAACCACTTCCACATGACCTGCCACCGCAGACTTCTGAGGATCCAGTGGCAGGACAAGGTGCCAGACACAGAAGTCCTCTCCGGAGCAGGCCTGCCATCAGTTCACACCCTGCTGATGAAAGCCCAGACACACTGGGCAGGCCATGTTGCAAGGATGCCAGACCACCGTATCCCTAAACAGCTCCTCTATGGTGAGCTGTCTCAAGGAAAGCGATCGCATGGGTGATACAAAGACATGCTGAAAGCCTCTCTCAAGTCCCTGGATATCGACACCACCTCCTGGGAAATCCTGGCACAAGATTGATTAACATGGTGCACATTGATCCACCAAATGGCTGCAGACATCTGAAGACAGAAGAACAACCACAGCACAAGAGAAGCGAGCACTCCGCAAAGCCAGAGCTGCAAATGCTGCAACAATGGTGCCCACACATGTCTGCCCGACATGTGGCAGAACATTCCCTGCCCGTATAGGCCTTACCAGCCACCTGCGGACACACTGTGGACAGCCCACAACCCGTTAGATGTCAAGGTCTTCTTCGAAAACGATGGACGAATATCATCATAATGATAGTGAAACTATACAGCTCAAACTTATTTTTCTTGTGTTGCTTAGAAACTTGGGCATTCAGAAGTTATTCATGTTTATTACACCATGAAAATAAGATTAGCTGAGGAAAAAAGTAGAGCCAGTCAGATGTTCATGGAACAGATAATAATTTGTCTTTTTAATTTAGATGTATTTACAAATCTTGACTTCCTTTTCATAGCGATATACTTTAAGTTGGTAATTATAAATAAATTAACAGCACAATTACCTGATTTAAAAACAGCAAAATCTCTTTTGACACAATTAGATGCGCTACAGACAGTTGAAAAACATAGCATGATGCAGAAAATCTGAAGTTATAATGTGCAAATCAGAAGTTTGTATGATTCCATAAACTACAGTACAGAAATAACTATGTAATTGTGGACTTGCTGATGAAATGCTCATCAAAATCCATATTTCCACAAGTGAGTATCAGGGAAGACGAGGGACTAGAGACCAACTTTTATGAGGAAAGGATGAAGAAACTACACCTGTTTAGTCTAGAAAACAGTCAGTTAAGAGGTACTATTATTTTAGTTTCATGTACTATGATTTTAGTTTCATGAAGGGTTGCCACAAACTTGATTGTCATTATCCCCAACACTTTAACATCTAGGTTTGAAAGTGAGGATTATCAATGGGACAGTGACTCTTCCATCAAGGACACATCAAGTCCTATAAGGATTTTATGTTGCTGTCACAAATAGTTTGGAGTCAATAAGATCTGTTCTCATTTTCTCTCTTTTCATTAACATTGCAAAGCAACTTTTGTTTTCTAGGCAATGTTGCATTACCTCAGTGTAGATAAATAAGCTAAGATTCTTGCTCCATGCTATCACCTTTTTTATTGATATGTAGCCAAAAAGCAGCAATGAAACCATAAAGTAAGGTCAACAGATACTTGCCAAATTAACAATTGATTCCCTAAAGCTAATAGTCCCTGGGCAGCTCAGGTGTTCCTGGCCATAATGGACCTATCTCAAGCACCTTTGGAGAAAGACGAGGAGCTAATCCAATCAAGCATATGTAAGACCCCAAATTAAGATTACATCACCATGATAAGAGCAGAGAAATGTAGTTATAGTTTATAGGAGTTCAGTATCACTTTTTCAGATAAGCTGCTCCTTATTAGGCAGGAGAGTGCTTGTTGACCACTTCTTGGGCTTCTGTGAAGAATACTCTGTGTAATTGATGGATAGTTATTCAGAGTCTCTTGCAGTTGGACTCAGACAGAGCTGAGTTTGGTCAGAGATAGAGGCACAATCACTGTTAGTAAGGTGACCAACTTTTTTACAATGAAAAGGAGGACAAATAAATTGAAAAAAAATATCGTAAATAAAAGAAACATTTTATTCATTGCAACAATAATACACTATAATATGATATATGCATAATAAAAACATTTGTAACATTTTATATTGTAATTATGCTTACATGCCTGTTAATTATTATTTAAATGAGTACTTTTCCATTGAATTAATATTTTTTGTCAATGTATTAATATTTTTTGTCAATGTCAAAGCCTTGGGGAAGGGTCTCGCGGCCTGCCCCGCCCCATCTCCTGGCCGAAACCCCCAAACTCTGCCCCACCACGAGACGCACCACTTACTGGAGTTTTGCAGCTCTGTAGTCTCCCGGCTTGTCTGTTTAGGAAAAAAACTTTGCATAGTACAGAAACTCTTCTTGCGAGGCCCTGCGCGCAACGAACACTGGCGGGGTTGGTGGGAGAGCAGCGCTGCGCTTTTACACAGGGACAACCCCGGCTCTGGCTTTCCCACCCGGCCCCCTTGGATCCCCTTTCCTCCCAGGGTGGGGGCGCAAGGCCAGGCTGTTCTCACCTGCGGGAGGCTTCTCTGCCCTTTCTCCCGCGCCCAGCAGAGCCCAGAGCAGGATCCAGCTGGGCAGAAGAAGCATGATGGCCAAAAATGCCCCAGCTGCTTCTCCCCCGGAAAAGAGGCAGGGAGGGCCACCCGCAGCCCTCCCCGTGTGTGGAGATCCTGGCACTGATGAAGAGCTGGAGATTTGGGCAAAGAAAGAAGGACTTCTGCTGCTTTCCTTCCGTGCAGCCAAAAGCAGAAGCAGCAGAAGTCCTTCTTTATTTCCCCCAAACTTCGGCTGTTGCGGGAGAGGATTCTGGTCGGTCTTCACCCTATGGCTTCTGCCTGTCCAGAGGAGCCGAACTAGACCCACGGTGTGTGTGAGCACCCACCTCTGGCTTGCTATCACCCTTTCTGCGGCGGGCGAGCGAGGTGGTGGCGGCAGCGAGAGGCAGAGGATGCCGAGGGGGTGGCATTGGGAGGCAGAGCCGAAGGGGCTTGCTCTCGCTCTTCCAGCCGAGAGCTGCTCTTTGTGCGTAGGGCGAGCAAGTGAGGGAGGTGAGGGGCGGCAGCGGCGGCAGCAGCAGCAGCAGCAGGAGGCAAAGGGAGGTGGCATTGGGAGGCAGAGCCAAAGGGGCTTGCTCTCGCTGTAGTGGCTCTTTGTGTGGCAGGTGAGCGAGCAAGGGAGGCATGGGGCGGCAGCAGTGGCAGCGGAAGGCAGAGGGAGGCAGCATTGGGAGGCAGAGCCGAAGGGACTTGCTCTTGCTGTAGCAGCCGGGAGCTGCTCTTTGTGTGGCGGGCGAGCGAACAAGGGAGGCACGGGGCAGCAGCGGCGGCAGCGGGAGGCAGAGGGAGACGGCATTGGGAGGCAGAGCTGAAGGGACTTGCTCTCGCTCTCCCAGCCGGGAGTTGCTCTTTCTGTGGCGGGAACTCTTTGGCCAGGAGAGAGAGAGAGAGAAAGTGAGAGGTGGCTACGTGCACCCCCCGCGGGACTGGCTCAGCTGTTCTGGGCTGTCTCTGGCAGCATTTTGAAACTTGCTCCTGCCGGCAGCGACGCAGGGATACGGAGCGCATGCGTCTCATAATCGCATCTTATACTGCACTGTACCGAACCTTGACGAATCGTCATGTCAAATACAAATACATCACATAATGTGCAACAGATTAGTCTTCAAATATCGAAAAGGAGGACATGTAAGAGGACACTTTTCGAGGGAGGACAGAACTTACAAAAGAAGGACTCTCCTCCCTAAAGGAGGACAGTTGGTCACCTTACTGTTAGTTACCTGAGAGAAGTTTCACCCTATAACTCCAGAGGAAATTGACAGGAGCCTCTGTTAACTGGGCCACTTTTTGTCCCTCCTGGTTTTATAAATCAGTGAGGATATGACATAAAGTTTACTTCATTTACTGGTGTTGGTTTCTTTTTAGAGGGGGAGAGTTCTGCCAGTCTTGAATAAGTTGAGGCCAACTGTCCTGGACAGTTTTTGTCCAGTCTCCTACCATCCTTTTATAGGGAGAAATGTTGAGAAGGTCGTCAAGTTACAATTGCAGGCCCATTTCGGTTGAAATTCAGGTCTGGACATAGTACAGAGACACATTAATAGCACTTGTTAAAGACTTATAGCAAAGCCAAAAATATCATTACCCATGGTATCCAGGGGTGAAATGTGAAAATTTTCCCTACAGGTTCTGTGGGCGTGGCTTATTTTGTGGGTGTGGCTTGATGTCTGGTTTTAACAGATTTAAAGAGTTGGAAGAAGGGACCTTGTGTGGTCATCTAGTCCAACCCCCTGCCAAATGGCTCACACACCATGAAAAAGCAGCTGTTAAATTTTAACAGATTTAAAGAGTTGGAAGAAGGGACCTTGTGTGGTCATCTAGTCCAACCCCCTGCCTTTTGCAGCATTGCAAAAGCACGCAAAATGGCCCCTGCCTTAAGTAGGAGCCTCACAGAGCAACAGAGCTGAAAATACAACTTTACACAACAGCACAACAACACAAATCGCTCACACACCATTTAAAAGCAGCTGTACTGACTCACACACCATGCAAAACACACAACACAAAAGCATTGCAAAAGTTTTAAATGGCTATATGGCTACTATTTTTTTAAAGCAAAAAAATAAAATAAAAAAGGTTACTTACCCTATGGAAGGAATAAGGCAGACAGAATAAGTTGCTTGCAGAGCAGATGGATGGATTGCTGGTTTCAAGCAGGCAGATTAAGTGGCTTGCAGATCAGATGGATTGCAGTTTGCAATTCAGACCAAAGGAAAAGCAGGCGTGGCTGGCTTCCAACTACTCGGAATTGGGTCCGAAGAGCTAAGGAAAGCAAGCTGGATTCTGGAGGCTGGGTGGGAAGGTGGGTGGTTTGCTAGGCTGGAACAGCCAGGTTATATAGGCTGGGGCCCGGGGGTGGGGGTGGGTGTCGGGAAGAGCCCAGCTGATAGGTGGGAAAAGCAGAGGCCATTTTTGTTTAACAAAAGGAAAAAGCCGGGAGCAGGAAAAGCGGCGGGTGGGCAGTTAGGTACACATGGGTGGCCGGGGTACACATGGGTGGCCGGGGCTTGGGCTGGGGGCCTGGGGCCTGGGGCCCGGACCGGTACGGGGGCGTGGCCAGCAAGCCATGTGCCAAGTCCTACCGGTCCCCACGAGCCGGTGCGAACCGGGACCATTTTACCCCTGATGGTATCCTTCTGGACCAGTTATGGGGAGTAAGAGTATGGGTTATAGTGTTATAGTGATTTTCATATTTTATCTATAGCCAGTTGCAATGAATGTTATTGGGAGAGATTCAACTTGAGGCCTCCGGTTTGTAGGACTCAATGTTCTCAATGTTTAATGTGTATTTGAAGCCACTGGCGAATATTGCTGAATTCATTTCTTTGTTCCTGCCCCTCCCCTTCAAACTCTTGATCTAGCATGTGTCATACCAATTAAAAGCATACAGTTTTTTAAATCCTTGCAAGGAAGCACGAATTGCACGAGACCAAAGGCAGCTATCCTAGGCTTCATTTATATCAATAATGCACCCATTTTCTTTTCTCTTGCATCAAAACCTAAATACAAAATTGCTTAAAGTACAGGTAGTTCTCAACTTACAACAGTTCATTTAGTGACCATTCAGAGTTGCAATGGCACTGAAACAAGTGACTTATGACCGTTTTTCACACTTATGAACTTTGTAGTATCCCCATGATCACGTGATCAAAATTCAGATGCTTGGCAACTGACTCATACTTATGATCGTTGCTGTATCTCAAGGTCATGTGATTACCTTTTGCAACCTTTTGATGAGCAAAATCAACAGGGAAGCCCAATTCACTTAACAACTGTGTTACTAACTTATCAACTGCAGTGATTCACTTAACAACTGTAGCAAGAAAGGTCATAAAATGGGGCAAAGCTCAGTTAACAAATGTCTCATTTAACAACAGAAAGTTTGGGCTCAATTGTGGTCATACGTCGAGGACTACCTGTACACAAAAAAAATAATTTGGATTAAATAATCAGAACTCAGCCTGATTGGCTGCAACAGCTGAAGCAAATTAGGCAGAAAACAAAACCAATATATTTGCTACTGAGAAGTGTAGAGCAATGTTCTAAAACACTATAATTGGATTGGTAAGATATCCCTTAAACTACTACTTACTGTAGCAAATGAAGAATCTGTGGCCCTTTAAATGTTGCTGAAGTACAATTTCCAGTATCCTTCACCATTGTCTCTACTGGCCACCTGCTGTTTGAAATTAAGCAATTTACAGAGAACTGTACATTCCTTATCTCTGTTCTGGGTACACTAGGAATCCTTACAGGCAGTGGGCCTGTATTATTCCTTTTCCTTTTCCTTATACTTTTAAAAAGGTAAGTCTCGGACCTTCTGAACCCAGCACTGATTTCTATAAAAGGCTTGCATTAAAATCCAATTTGATTACCATAATATCCGTACTTGGAGCATTCAGCGGAGTTAATAGAAATGAGCTCTTAAATAGCTGAAAATATATTCTGGAATCAGATTGCAATTTGACAAAATAGAAGAAAATAAATACCTTCTTGTTTCCATAGTTACCTGGATATGAAGCCTGTACTATGGATTTCATCAGTGGTCAGAGGGCATTTTCAGAAAACCACAATTTTTTTTAACCAATTAGCTGATTATCAGAGTTACATTATTCATGAAACAGTGCAAAAATTTAGTCTGAACTGTTAATTTCTAGTCATCCTGAAAGTCAATGCGGTGGGAGAATTTGCTATAGTCCAGTTTATTGTTGTAACATCCGATCTGCCTGTGCAAAAGAGCAGATTTATTGTCTATCATCCAGTCTTTAGCATGTGGCTGATAGACGGTTTTCCAAACTCTGTCCCTGCTGACTAGGCTAGCTATATCTGGTCTGCAAAAAATCTGAAGACTATTACCGTATGTTCCGGCGTATAAGACGACTGGGCGTATAAGACGACCCCCAACTTTTCCAGTTCAAATATAGAGTTTGGGATATACTCGCCGTATAAGACTACCCTTCCTACTATCTTTCTTTTTCTTTCTGTCTTTCTTCCTTCCTAACATCTTTCTTTCTTTCTTTCTTTCTTTCTTTCTTTCTTTCTTTCTTTCTTTCTTTCTTTCTTTCTTTCTTTCTTTCTTTCTTTCTTTCTTTTTCTTCTTTCTTCCTTCTTCTTCCTTCCTTTTCACACTTTATTGCATACTTTCCTACAAGTAAGAATCCATCTGATGCCTTTTCTATGCATTTTATGACAAAGAACCAATAACAGGAACCCTTTTCTTCTACCTTGGATTTTTTAATTTCTTCACAATTGCAAGCTTTGTGATAGACAATTAGGCAACATATGCCTTGTACTGTGAAAACTACTTTGCTCTCTGTAGAACAAATGAAGAAACTTTCTGGCAACCCTCCAATATTGTCCAATAGGGACAATGGGATATTGAGAGAATCCCTGTGTTTGTGCTGTTTAATTTGTTGCTGCTGTAGCAGCTTCCTTGCTCCAAAGTGATATTTGTCTTTGAGTTGGTGGTTTCCATCATAGCATTGGTAATGATTCTTTCTTTCTTTCTTTCTTTCTTTCTTTCTTTCTTTCTTTCTTTCTTTCTTTCTTTCTTTCTTTCTTTCTTTCTTTCTTCTTTCTCTCTCTCTCTCTCTCTCTCTCTCTCTCTCTCTCTTTCTTTCTTTCCTTCCTTCCTTCTTTCTTTCTCTTCCAGGACGCCAAGTGCGGGGAACCGCACCAAGCGAGGTAGGTGGGTGGGTTGCTCCCCTCCCCTCCCCTCCCCTCGGAGGAAGAAGGAGCCTCTGTCACTGTCTCTCGCGGGGCTCCAGCTACCCGACTGAGTCCCCGACCGCGGCGCTGGCAGGGTTAAAGTGCATGGGAGGGAAGGAGAGCGCGCGCTACCGCTGCCGCTGCTGCTTTCGCTGCTCCGATATTTCTTCGGTGGGCGCGCGCGGGAGGAACTGCTGAGCAGAGGCACCCGGCAGCTTAAGGCAAGAGGCAGGCAGGCAACCTGCCCCGATGCCACCACTTCTGGCATCCCCGTGCCTCTCACCCCGCTCGCCGGGTGCCTCTGCTCAGCGGTTCCTCCCGCGCGCGCCCACCAAAGAAATATCGGAGCAGCGAAAGCAGCAGCGGCGGCGGTAGCGTGCGCTCTCCTTCCCTCCCATGCACTTTAACCCTGCCAGCGCCGCGGTCGGGGACTCAGTCGGGTGGCTGCAGCCCCGCGAGAGACAGTGACAGAGGCTCCTTCTTCCTCCGAGGGGAGGGGAGGAGAGCAACCCACCCACCGCTTGGCTGGAGAACGGCGGGGATGTGGCCACGGCCGTTTTTCAGCTCCCCCCGGCTCGGAATTTTCAGTACCCGGCGTATAAGACGACCCCCGACTTTTGAGAAGATTTTCAAGGGGTAAAAAGTCGTCTTATACGCCGGCACATCGGGGGGTAGTAGTCAAAAGTTGTCTTTTTGGTGATCATCTCGATTTTGGTAACTCCAAATCTGGTAGCATAATCTTGGCAGCTGGCAGTGCCCCACTTCAAAAATAGGAAATGAAGCCCATTCACTGATTAGCTAGGTAGAAGCCTGGATGTTTCAGCTATCCATCACCAGGAAAAAAAATTGAATATTACCATATAGTACTTTTTTTTAACAGAATCAGTATGAAATATTCACTGAACCCTGCCTCCTACAACAGTGCAAGGGCAAAAGAGAGAAAAAGTAGAAGCAAAAGAAAAGATTCTCCATTCTTCCATTCCCAAATAGAAAAGAGCTATAAAATATTTTTGCCTCTTAGCATACATTGTGGCTCTTCCTGGCCCCTTGAAACAGATCAGATTTTTTCTTTGTACTGAAATCTCTCACAATAGACATTGAAAATTACAGATTTTTTAAAAATGTCTTTCTGCACACTGAGTACTGTCATAACTTTTCACCTTGCTCTTAAAGCACCTGCTGTGTGTTTGTGATTCAATTCCCTCTGGAGGCAGACCTCTAGGGCTTACTTGGATATTTGGGGGCATGAACTAACTGAGGTCTTCCACTTCAGTAATTCTAAAGCCTGTTTTACATAAAAGTTCATCAGGTGAGAATTGTTCCTGGGTATATTATTTTGACTGCATTTGAATTCTTTGCCATTAAAAAGGGCAGAATAACTTCATCTTAAAAACCAGAATGCTAGTTTATCATCCATCTTCCTGTCATGCTTTATAAGAAGAAAGGCAGGAGAGAGAAATAATGAGTAGCTACATTGCATCACATTGGATGTTTTTTTTTTTTACAAAAATGTGCTGTTTACTGTTGTAACAAAGTTGTACAGGAAATAAAAGTGCATTTTTTATTTAGAACATTTTCAGAACCTTACTCTGTCCATTTTCTAAGTCTGGACATTTAAATTAATTTGAGAGTTTTCCTAGTTATCTTTACTTTTTTTTTCAGATCCATGCACATACTATACTTGTACTGTACAATCACTGACATATTTATGGAAAATTCCAGATGGGGATACAGATCATATCAGACATCATCTCTTCCTCTCACCCCTAGGCTATCAAATCATGACAGTGTAACGTTGTTCTGTTGCAATGCATTCTAGCTGGTCCTGTTGTTGCAATCAAACATTTTGCAAGTGTGGAACTGTAATTTGCAGATGATGAATAACAGCATTTCGGCATTTTTTAAAAAAATTATTTTGCATTGGATGGATTTAGCATTTATTGGAAAGAATGCCTGATTTGTCATGTCTCCCAGATACTGATATTCTAACATAACAGATGAATATCAATGTCAGATTAAAAACCATATCAAATTGCCACCAGAATAGCACTCTTTAAAATTTACTTTCACAGAGGGAAAGGCTCTTTGTTTATTGATATAAAGCTAAGGGCAGGACAGAAAGCATCAAGGGGACCTCTTGATCATTTGCTATCTGACTCTGTGGTTTCTTCCCCAAACCCCCAAAACTTTAACCTTAGACTGTCTACTGTCGACCTCACCCCATTCCTAAGAGGTCTTTAAGGGGCGTGCATAAGCACCCCAGCGTGCTTACTGTTCCTGTCCTAATATTCCCTTTTATTCATATCCATTTCATGTATTCATAATCATGTTTATACTTATATCTGTTATCTAATACATGCTTGACAAAATAAATAAATAAATAAAATAAATAAATAAATAAATAAAATAAAAATAAAATTTGGTCAGGAAAGGGAAGATATAATTAGATGTTGATTATTATTTTTTTGCAAGTATTGGAGACCCACATAAACTTGACAATATGCATACTGGAGACTACAAATGATTATTATAAAAGGTGATCATAAACTGCCTAAACAACTCCCTCAAGCCCTGATTGAGTGATTTCGATTAAACCCTGCCACAATCAAGAGTGATTCTTGCTTTCATTGTTATTTTCATTGCCAGATCAAAAAGCTTGGTCAATAAGAAGGTATGGCCTAGAGGTGGAGCTCTTGCCTCACAATCAGGAAGTTGTGAGTTCGATCCTAGGTAGAGGCAGATGTAGGGTCTCCTGCTTGGGCAGGGGGTTGGACTAGATGACCTGCAAGGTCCCTTCCAACTCTATTAATCTGTTATCTGTTAACTACCTTGTATTTGCAACTTAGAGCTTGCAGAGAATATCAACCTGCTCATCGCTGCTGCCTCCAAAGTTGCCAATAGTACATAATGCAGCCACAGAGTTTTCTCAGATTGTGAATGAGCAAAAAAAAAATCCTTTCACACACCACTTCCCAAAAGGAAAATGTTGCCCCTTTCCATGCGATTAGCAAAATTTCTCTTTGAGAGAGACTTTATAGTAAGGAGGGATTAATGATCAGAAATGCCAGCCAATCTTCTTGGATGCAGTCCAAAGGGATACAGTAGCAAAACATGAATAGAAATGCTCTGGAATGTCTATTAGTGAAGGGTAACATGTCTCCGTTTTAATACCTCCCTAAATGGTTGTGGTCATGGCAGACATGTTGCAAATTTAGAGGAGAGGGCGGGAGTGAAGAAAGATCAGTTCCAAAGAATGCATATGCCAGCATGAACCACCAGACCATTAGAAGCAGATCTGCTGATATGTGTCCTGCTTTTGCACAGAGTTGAAATGATCAAGTTGAATGCAGGAACTTGGAGGCGTGTTGTTCTGATTCAAGTCATGCTGGCAAGGCAGAGGTTAGGTACGGTCTGTTTATTGCTCCCATCACAAAAATAAATGACCCACCAATGGTCATTTGGTGAAGCTCTGCTCCAGCCCTCAAGTTTCCCTCAGTCCAGATTCCCCAGCTCCACAAACTACCGTAGGTCCTAGCCCACCCATGAGGCAAAGAGGGAAGTAACAATACCCACAAGGCCAAAGTTCCAGCAACCAAAGCACAACCTGAGACCCAAGTCCAAAGTCTACAAAGCAAAGGGCAAGGTTCAGATTCCAAAAAACAACAGTCCAAAGTTCAAGAAACAAGATTGAAGAAAGCCGGGGAGGTGCACATAAAAGCAAGTAGGCGCTCCTGACAAACACACCTTCCCCCAGCATCTGGTTCAATCACCCTTTCCCAGTTGTTTCTTGTGAGGAGTGGGCAGGGCTGCTTCCTCGCAAGCAGCCTTGCTGACCTCATCTGTGCTTCCCTCCACTCTGCTCTCCTCACCTACGGAATGAGCAGGGGAGGCAGCTGTTCCTCATCAGCAATGGTATAGAGTCTGTCATCTCTGCTGGCCTTCTGCAACTGCTCCACTCCTGCAGCAGTTCTCTGTCTGGTTGGTTGCCTCCCACCCCCACCCCCCACAGCAAGACTGCCCTGAGACTGTCTCATCCTCAGCCACTGGACTCTCCACTCGTTCAGAAAGGACCGTGCCCTCCTCATTGGATGGTCCCAGTTCCAATTCCTCCTTCTCCTTCTCTGAACCAGGATCTGACAAAGCCATGACACATGTCCAGAATCCCTCTAATTGCAAACAGATATGCATGCATACACACACACACACAAAATTTTAACTGCTCAAATTAATAGGATCAGAGCTAGGAGTAGCTGATGAGAAAAGAGATTTTGGAATAATGGTAAACGGTTTGATGAAGGTGTCCACACAATGTGCATCTGCTTAAAATTAAAGGCCATCAGCATGTTAGGGACTATAAGAAACAGTTCTGAAACCAGTTCTGAACCAAAAATTCTAGAACAAGAAGTCATTGAATGAAATTGTATCCTAGAAAAATCAGGACAGGAAATATTTTTGTTTTGTTGTTTTGTTTTGTGCTTTGTGCTTTGTGCTTTGTGCTTTGTGCTTTGTTTTGTGCTTTGTGTTTTGTGTTTTGTGTTTTGTGTTTTGTGTTTTGTGTTTTGTGTTTTGTGTTTTGTGTTTTGTGTTTTGTGTTTTGTGTTTTGTGTTTTGTTTTGCCCAATGTTCAATTCAGCTTTGGAATTTGCTATCATAAGGTGTGATTCTGGCTTGGCTGGTTTCAAAAAAGGCCAGTTTATGAAATCGTGGAGATCAATAGCCATTAGCTTTCATGACAGTGTGACTGTCTCCCTTCTGCTGGGAGGCTAGTGGGCTTCTTTGTGCAGTTGGTTGAACTAGACGGGCCAGGGATCTGATCCAGTGGCGCACCAGTGCAGTGCTTATGTTTTTATGTTCATATGTATGAACACAAGCATATATGTGTATATATACCAATCGGCTGTGTGTTTTATGAATTTCTCCATCAAGTAACAATTGTGGTTTACTGCAGATTTTAAAGATAAGACAGCTTCTCTTCATTAGAAAAAAATAAAGTGGAAGAAAGATGCGCCATATGACATATTGGACCGTTCCCGTACCATGAAAACTGCCAGCATGTGAAATAATAATTATAAATCATTCCTCTCTAGGAGTGAGCATTGAGAGGAATGGGAGATCTGGTTCCAAATATTTTTGGCAGAAGCTGGTTGAGGGCAACACTGGTTAGCATCTCTGATGACAGGAAGGAAGATTCCTTTTCCCCAAACAGTTTCTACTTTAACAAAGAAAAGAATGAAAGCAGATTTTAGAAACATGGAAAGGCAAGGCAGATGACCAAGCTGAAATGTTTTCTTGTTGATGGGTAATTTTGTAATTCAGACTGCAAAGCCAGAAAGAAGCTGAATTTCCATCTGAGTGGGAGGCACACAATGAACTCAATTTATTTTAAGCTTATATTGAATATATGTCAGAGAACCATTTCTTTGTGTAGAGTGTCTGTCCTGGGATCATGCTTTAGGATGTGGAATGGCCATTATATAGAATGGATATGAAGTTTGTCAAATAAACAGCCATATATGATAATGGTAAGGTCTAGCCACAGATATGTGGGAAATAGCACTCCTTGCAAAAATAGTAGTTATTTTCAAAGGCAATTTTGGTATTTGGTAAATAATGCTTCCAGTAACTAAGCATTCCTCTGCCAAATTTGGGGTACTGTGCTATCAGTAGCAACTACAGGTGGAACTGAATAAAACTGTTGTAGTGGCATATACAGTGGCAGGGATTATATATATCCATCTGGCAATGCAACAGTGATGCAGAAGGGAATGGAAAACTGCCACACTACATTTTCCAGAGCAAATAATTAGTGGATAAAAAAATAACATTGATGGTTGCCAATCTGCAATAGGAGATGACACAAAAAGAGAAGTCTCTGGGTGTTTGCTTGCTAATCTGTTTCAATGAACTAGTCTTTTAAATTTCTCTCTCTCTCTCTCTCTCTCTCTCTCTCTCTCTCTCTCTCTCTCTCTCTCTCTCTCTCTCTCTCTCTCTCTCTCTCTCTCTCTCTCTTCCCCCCCTCTCTCTCTCCCTCCCTCCCTCCCTCCCTCCCTCTCTCTTATTTATTTGTTTATTTGTTTGTTTCTTTGACTTGTTAGCTGCTGCCCCTTCTCGCCTAAATTAAGTAAAAATGGGCTTTTTTCCAAATGAAGTTGCTAGCCAGATACATAGAATCTGTTTGAATGCAGCTAGAAACTTCATATGTAGAGATAGCCACAGTGATTTCTGTGACAGTGGTGCATAGAGAATTATTTTAGCTATTTTTGAACTTGCTGATAACTTAATTCATACTAGTATTTCTGTTGCTTTGTCCAAGTATTGGCTATAGCTGCTTGCATTTAAGGTAAATCTCCTGATCCGGTCATGCACAATGACATGTAAGTAAATACTGTATAAATGAAAATGAGAGCTACAAAAATGCATAACATATGCATTATGTCTGTGCACAAAATGCTCTTTAGTGATATCTTATTTGTACAAATGCGACAAGGAAATGCAAGTATAGATACTATTCTCAGATGTATGCTAATGAGTATGATTAATGAACACCTATGAAAATATTTGGAAGTGCCACATTTGCAAAATATGAATAAAATAATGAAACAATCACCCTTTCTTGACTATGATCTCTGTGATTCATATTGAGATAGAATCTGCGATTTCTGCCACATATGCAGGAATTAAGTCAAGATGTTCCAGGACATAAGGTTTTGTCCATCCAGTAGCATGCTATATGTTCTTATGAGCTCTGTTCCAAACATAGCAGTTAATAGCAAAAGCAATAGCCACAGTACTTAGATTTACAGTATATACTGCCCTTAGTGCTTTACAGCACTCTCGGAATTGTTTACAGAGTCAGCATATTGCCCACAACAATCTGGGTCCTCATTTTACCAACTTTGGAAGGATGGAAGGCTGAGTCAACCTTGAACCCCGTCAGGATCAAACTCCAGGATGTGGACAGAGTTTGCCTGCAATACTGGATTCTAACCACTGTGCCACCAGATAATACCTTAATTTGTCTCAATCTCAACCTTTATTTGAGACAAGTGACACCATTTGATTATTTTGTACATCTATGATCTTCGGCCCTCGACAACCGTGATATCTGGCAGGTTGTGTTCCAAATGATGATCCATCTGTATTTGAAAGTCCCACAAGATCTTCACCATCTCATTTTCAGTAACTTTTTCCACTTTATGCTCCCATGACTTTTTGGAAACAGGTATGTCATATTTTTTTACATAATAACCAGTGGACTAATTTAGCAACTCGATCAAGTCTAGCTTTATAATCCGTTTGCGCGATTTTGCTGCACTCACATATTAAGTGTGAAACAGTTTCAACTTTGTCGTTGCAAAGTTGGCAGTTTGGATTGTCAGTGGATTTTTGTAACTTCGCTTTCATGGCATTAGTTTGTAGTGCTTGTTCTTGAGCAGTAAGTATTAAACCTACCATTTCTTTCTTCGTGGTTCTTCTCTTAAGCAATGCCCATGTCAAGTTGTTATCACATTTTCCTTCAATGTTTTTCAAGTGCTGTCCATGCAGAGCTTTTGTTTTCCATGTGAAATATAGTAATAGTAATAGTAATAGTAATAAGAAAAACATGCATTGGCAGAATACATCAAAGAAAGTGAAGAACCTGCATTGATTGAAGTAAACAACCAGATGCTTCTGAAAGTGCAGCAGACAAAGAATCAGTATAGGAAAACTGCAATGCAAACAGTTGGCACAATAAAGCCTTGCATGGGCAGTTCCTCGACAAGATTGAAGGAAAAGTTGATAAGGAGAAGACCTGGTTATGGCTCACTAATTGAGCACTGAAGAAGGAGACAGAAGGCTTGATTCTTGCAGCCCAGGAGCAAGCAATCAGAACAAATGCAATGAAGGCCAAGATCGAAAAATCAGCTGATGACCCAAAATGCAGACTTTGCAAGGAAGCTGATGAAACAATTGATCACATCCTTAGTGGCTGCAAGAGAATCGACAGACGGACTATAAACAGAGGCACAACTATGTGGCCCAGATGCTTCATTGGAACCTGTGCCACAACTACCACCTACCAGTGGTAAAGAACTGGTGGGATCATAAACCTGAGAAAGTAGTTGAAAACAAACATGCCAAAATACTTTGGGACTTTCGAATTCAGACTGACAAGGTTTTGGAACATAATACACCAGACCTCACGATTGTGGAAAAGAAAAAAGTGTGGATCATTGATGTCGCCATACCAAGTGACAGCCGAATTGATGAAAAACAACAAGAAAATCTTAACCGATATCAGGATCTTAAAATCGAATTACAACGACTCTGGCATAAACCAGTACAGGTGGTCCTAGTGGTAATCGGCACACTGGGTGCTGTGCCAAAAGACCTTAGCCAGCATTTGAAAACAACAAACATTGACAAAATCACAATCTGTCAGTTGCAAAAGGCCACCATACTGGGATCTGCGCGCATCATACGAAAATACATCACACAGTCCTAGATGCTTGGGAAGTGTTTGACTTGTGATATAGTGATACAAAATCCAGCATATAAATCTCGTTTGCTGTGTATTACTGTTTTTTGTGTATATAATAATAATAGTAATAATTATTATTATTATTATTGTTGTTGCTGCTGCTGCTGTTGTTGTTGTTATTATTATTATTATTATTATTATTATTATTATTAGTAGTAGTAGTAGTAGTAGTAGTACCGTAGTAGTAGTAGTAGTAGTATATTTGCTTTGAGAGCATCAAGAAGAATACATGGGAGCCTGCCTTTGTTTTATTCACACAATGAAGTGGTGAATTAATTTGCTCTGTATTGACCTGAAATCCCAAATTGATCTCAATGGTCAAATGGGGATTTGAAGCAGAATTGCTCAGATCCAAATCTAACTTAAACATTATGCTACTCTGACTTTCACATTTAGTGATTAGTGCTTGTCCAATTCTAATGTTTGGTAGTATAAAGGCTAGAATATCCACATAGCAATATTATAAATTTGCCATTCGGCTTAAATTAAACCTGACTCAAACCAAATAAAATTAATACACGACAAGGAATGCTTTAATCAGTGATCAGTTTTGGAATAACTCAGTGAGAAATCACATAAGTCCAGGAAGAAGATTTCAAGATCAATCCCTGTATAAAAGGATCAAGAATGAAAGACAGTTCTGTGAGAAATACTACAGAGTAAGCACAAGCCAAAAAACTGAAAAAGGAGATTCCTATATAAAAATAACAGTCTAAATGACAGTGGCTTACTGAACTGAATCCATCTGAGAGCAGTTTGGTTCCAGGCTTTTAGTCATTTATCTTGAATGTCATTTCAACCTAGGCTGAACAACATATGTGTTCATACCAGGAGGGAATGCAGCGCATTTATGGAGCAAGCTCTTTCCATGCAGAAGGATCTAGCTATTTTCAGTAGAATTGGAAGACCATGGAGAGTTTCAGCCAATCAGGATAGTTAATGGATTGTTGATGAAAAATCATTTAAAGCGGTTTCTTCTGTAACCAAGTCCTATGCTATCTCTAAAAAAAAGATACATCCATGGCCAATGGCAAGTATTTCTAATGTTTATTTCTCAGAAAAGAAAGATGAATTCCAGTATTTTCCCCTGAACTTAGGTGTAGAACCAGGGTTGTATAATGTATAGATTGGCATCAGGGAGATCCAGGTTGACTCTCAGGCATAGAAGCTCACTGGGTCTCACAGCCAGTCACTGTCTTTTAGCCCAACCTACCTCACCGGGTGATGTTGTGGGGAGAAATGGTGTTGTGGCCCGCCAGCAGCCCGTGCAGCTGATAGCGGATCCCATTCGAGAGGAGACGGACTTGGTGTTGCGCCAGCGGCCCATGTAGCTGGCACCCGAGTCGGACAGTGAGGAGGCTGGCGAGGACTCGGTGCCAGAGGCTGAGGTTCAGCCAGGGCCTTCGGAACCTCCAGCATCTCATAGCAGTGAGGAGGGAGAAGATGCTTCTCCTCTTCTGAATGCAAGGGCATGCAGAGCTGCTAAGGAGGAATGGTTACTCCAGAGGAGGTCTCCTCGGGAGTAAGACTTGGGGCTAATTGGCCACTCTCCTAGTCTACTTAAGAACATCAGAGGCAGCTGAAAGGCTGCAGGAAACAACGTTTGGAAATCTGTCTGGTCATAGTGTGCTCCGTTTCTGAAAAACTTCTGCTTTGTTTCTCTGCTTCGTTTTGATTATCAAGGACTACCTCTAGGCATTTTGCCAACTCTCTGAAGCTTGGTAAGATAGCCAGACCTAATTGCTCTTCTTTGCTTCAAGACTCTTTGAACTGATACCAGCTGTTAATGAAGATTAATTAGCAGCTGGTTGCTTGCAAGAAAATACTGCTTGTAGATTGGTGTGTGCCTATTCACTGCTAAGACGTTTATTAGTAGTGATTATTGGATTAAATAAGTTCGTACGAACTGGGTGTTGTGTTACGTTCTTAGCTGGGGCAGAACAAATGGTAGATTGTCACAGGAGAGAGGATTATCATAGAGATAGCTATTGTGGTTAAGCAATTCATTGGCAGGAAGTTGAAGAATATTAATTAAGTCATCTAGAACAGTGCTCCCCAACCAGTGTGCCGCGGCACACTGGTGTGCCGTGAGGCCATGCCAAGTGTGCCGCGGCAAAAGCTTGCGTCATATCCAGAACGGCCTGCCGCCCACCGAATGCTAGATTTTGCCCAGCAACGTTTTGTTGCATTCAATGTGCGGCCACGGCCCTACAGCTCTGAGAAGTTCTATCCTAAGGTAACCAGATTTTCACTTTGGTAAAGCAGGACACCATTGAGGGGGGGAGGGGGGAGATGATCCACGCCTCCCCTTTCCGCGCCAGGACAAAAGACTTCGGGAAGGACTTTCATTACTTCCCGGATTTTGCTCCAAAACCTCAAGCTCTTCTCCCTTCCTTCACTTAGCAGCCCCACTGCCCCGCTCCACACTTAAAGACCCTTACCGCTGCCATGGCCTCGCACGCTCAGCCCCGCTTGACGGCAACAGCCAGAAATGGGCTTCCGGAGGCATAGAGGAAGCAGCGGCTTTGGCGGGTCTGGCCGTGTCCTTTCCCTGGTCTGCCACACAGGGGGAAGGAGCGGAGGTGCGGGGCACCCGCCGGACGCCGCCCCGGAGATAAGACCAGGCCCGGCTGGCAAGGGCCAGGAAGGATTTTTCCCACGCCGCCAGCCAACTTGTCCTCCGGGCCAGAAGCAGCAGAGGCGAGCCCCAGCCATGGCATTGGTAAGGGCTGCGGTGAAGGGGTGGTAGTGCACAAAGCTGCAGCCTCTGGCCCTTGCCAGCTGGGCCTGGTCTTCTCTCCGGGGCGGCGTCCGGCGGGTGCCCCACACCTCCGCTCCTTCCCCCCGTGTGGCAGACCTGGGAAAGGACACAGCCAGACCCGCCAAAACCGCTGCTCCCTCTACACCTCCAGAAGCCCATTTCTGGCTGTTGCCGTCAAGCGGGGCTGAGCGTGCGAGGCGCTGAACTGGGCCCTCGGGCACGTCGGAGCGCGGTGGGGGGTTTTCCCTGCCCGGCCCGTAGCTGTTTCCCTCAAGATCCGCTTTGGCGAGTGCGAGGCAGAGAGTATATGGGCCTGCTGGGGGGGAGGGCCCGAGATGCAAAGAGTGAATGACACGCGGGAGGCGGGGAGGAAGCCGGGCGGGGCCTGGCTTGGCTGCTGAAAGAGTCCCTGGACGTCGCCGGGAATCACCCTGGGGAGAGGAAGAAAAAAAAGGTGTGGGCGGGAATGTGGATGAGGCGCTTCTTTTCCTTTCGCTCGGAAGCGGCGTTCTTCAAACGATATTTTGAAGATTATATTTGTTTTTTATCCAATTTTTGTATGTGGTGTGCCGTGGAATTTTGGGAGAGTCTATGGTGTGCCGAGGGTGACAAAAGGTTGGGGAGCACTGATCTAGAACAACAAGAGCCAATTTGGTCTTTGACTGATAGCAGTATTCCCTTCTGTGGCTAATGGTATTAACCCTACACTCTGAAGTAAAAAAGAAAAGTGTTATATATTTAAGTAGACCTCCAGTTATGACCCCAATTGAACCCCAAATTTCTATTGCTACGCTAAGTGAATTTTGCCCCATTTTACATCTTTCTTACCACGGTTGTTAAGTGAATCATTGCAGTTGTTAAATTAGCAACCTGGCTGTTAAGTGAATCCAGCTTCTCCATTGACTTTGCTTGTCAGAAGGTCACAAAATGTTATCACATGACTGCAACCATCATAAATACGAGTCAGTTGCCAAGCGTCCGAATTTTGATCATGTAACCGTGAGGATGCTGCAATGGTCGTAAGTGTGAAAAACGGTCATTACTCACTTTTTTCCAGTGCCATTGTGACTTTGAAGAGTCACTAAATGAATTGTTGTAAGTAAAGGACTAGTTGTATGTGCAGGAACGCAACAAAGAAAAGGGTACCCAAATTGTACACTAAATTGAATTACAGCGCTTCCAATATACTCCTGCAGTATCTAGGTGGAAATTGATTTGTTTCTTCCTGCAGTGCAAGAAACTTATCAATAGTATGTGTTGCATAGATTAAAATACAGGTGACTAATGGACTGCAGTCTGTCATATTTTAGACCACAAAGCTCTCCATTGTAGGCTATGTGTTCGGAGAGTAAGGAGAAGGTGACTAAGAGCAATCCAATAGCAATAGCAATAGCACTTAGATTTATATACCGCTTCACAGTGCTTTACATCCCTCTCTAAGCGGTTTTACAGAGTCAGCATATTGCCCCCAACAATCTGGGTGCTCATTTTACCCACCTCGGAAGGATGGAAGGCTGAGTCAACCTTGAGCCATTGAGATTTGAACCGCCAAACTGTAGCTAGCAGTCAGCTGAAGTAGCTTGCATGCTGCACTCTAACCACTGCGCCACCTCGGCTCGATTGCCAATAGTCAGGTAAATCTAATTAACTGCATGGCAGTGGAAGCAGCTTTATTTTCATTCAGGATATTGGATTTAATAACAAATAATTTAATGAGCCCATTCTGAAGAAGGTTCCACCTTCGGTGTATTTCCTCTGTTGCAAGAAGCAGAGTTGTGATTTAAGAGCAACCTTCCTCCGGTCTATTCCCTCTACAGTAGACGATTCTCATGCTGTGTGGATGCCCTTTATCTGAACTGAAGTTGAACACAGAGAAATACCACAAAGATGCTATAAATTGTTTTGTTCCTTTAAACATTTGACTTGTCTCTAGAAGATGTAAGTGCTCCAACACTGGAAGTTTCAAGAAGAGGTGTTGGACAACCATTTGTCTGAAATGGTAATAGGGTTTCCTGCTTGAACAGGAACACCTTCAAGGTCCCTTCAGAGTTCTGTTATTCTGTTGTTGTTACTTGTGAGATTGACTAAGAAACCAAGGTACTCTCTACATAAATTAAAACAAGTAGACAAGGATAAACATGGGCATGCAGGATCACATGGTGGAAAAGTTCTTTTTCTGGAGACCTCAGTCTGTTTCTTATCAAAATCATCTTGTTTTTGTCTTGGGGACAATATGTAAGGTTTTCCACTGATATAGCAAAAAGCTACAATAAAACTGTTGAAAAACAACAAGGCAGGCTATAATGTAAGAAAACACAGAATTTCTAATTATGATGGAGCCTATTTGTCATTAAATTAGTCATTTATCTGTTATCAATAATAATATCAGGAACCATGGTGGCAAGTGATTAGAATGCAGTATTGCAGGCTAACCCTGCCCACAGAGCCAGGAGTTTGAACCAGCAGTGGGTTGCTCCCGGTTCGGCCCAGTTCTGTAAACAGGTAGCAATGGCGGGAGGCTCTGCCCACCCACCCGGGAAGCTTCTGCGCGCAGAAGCATCCCGGGTGGGTGGGTGGAGCCTCCTGCCACCCCCGCTACCAGTTCGCAGAACTGGGCCAAACCGGGAGCAATGGGTTTTAGAACCCACTATTGGTTTGAACCTGACCAGCTCAAGGTTGACACAGCCTTCCATCCTTTTGAACTTGGTAAAACCAGGGTCCAGATTGTTGGGGGCAATATGCTGACATTTGTAAACCACTCAGAGAATGCTATAAAGCAGTGTTGGGCTATATATAAGTCTAAGTGCTGTCGCTATTTGTATACTAGATGTAATTACAAATTCTGGCCTGTTGTAAGTTTCAGAAATGGAAAAGGACCACTTATTGCCAGCCCCAAATGGCATGGCTGAAACCCAAGACAAAACATTTTGCAGACAGTTGCAAACATTATTTTATACTTGCTAATAGAAGTTACAATGCTGTGCAGTTAGCACCTACCATGGGGGTTGATGATGGCTGTATAAAAGAGGAAAGCAGTTTAGAAAATATTTGAATAGAGAAGTAGAAATAGCACAAGAACTATAAATTGCCAAGTGTTTTAAGTGTGCCAGAACCAGGAGACTTTCCACTCAACTATGACATTCACCCACCAGCCATCACCAATCTTTCTCACAGAGCTGTTTTGCAGATCCAGTGGGGAATATCTGAAAGGTTAACAACATGTTAACATTTTGCCCATCACTGTGAAAATCTTGGCACTTCCAATTCCATTCACAATCAGAAAAAAGGATAACAAATCTGATATTTTTTCACAATCGACATAAAGTAAAATGAATATTACTATACAACAAGACTCAGTGTGATCAGTGTAATTCTCAAAACTCAAAATCCCATAAAAACGGGATTACAGATTCCATAATTCTGAATGTAATCTGAACGGACACAAGGATAGAGAAAATAGGAGCAGATTGTCAGGTTTTATTTGTGTATATGCTTTCAAAAATCAACTCAATTTTGACATCCAGAAGTCAGTATTATCTTTTAGCCTAACCTACTCAAGGAACTGATATGAAGTTAATACGAGAAGAGGATTATGTACCTGAAATACAATCCTTTGGCAAGGGTGTTCTTGTCATTTTTCATAATAACTGAATGAATATGTATAATCTGAATAATTTTGACATGCTTCCCATAATTTAGAAGTTTTTATAGCAGTCCACATATTTAATGGAAATTTTAATAACTATATCAAGAAGTCAGCAGAGGAATAAAATCCCCTTCTTCCTCAAGTAGCTGATAGAAGTTGAGATAATCAGACAATTTGAAGTCCAGAAATTAAATATGGGGGGGGGGGGGGAGAATATATTGGATGTCTTGGCAGCCAAATGAAAATCAGGCATAATTAGATGGATTATAACAAAGCAAGAAATAGACAGGAAATTGCAATCATCATGAGAGGTGCAATCAGAGTTATAAGAGACCAGAGGACAATGAAAAGGTCCGTCTTGTTATGTGAAGACATTGACCCAAGTAAGCTGAAGTGGAACCGCCAACAATATTATTGATTCCAAAACCTGTCAAGGTCAAATAGCATTGCAATTCTATATTCTCTTCATGCAAATGTCATTACCAAAATATTGCCTTTTCTCCATATAGGATTTGCAATTGAAAAATGATAAAACAGACAGAAGGATTTATACATACTTCCCTTCGACCGGTTAGGGCCCACAGAGTTGGCCTCCTCCAGGTCCCGTCGGTCAAGCAATGCCGGCTGGCGGGCCCTAGGGGGAGAGCCTTCTCTGTGGCCGGCCCTGCGCTCTGGAACCCCAGAGACCCGAACTATCCCCACTCTGCTGACCTTCCGAAAAGCCGTTAAGACATGGCTTTTCCTGCAGGCTGGGGGTAGAGCTTAATCCACTCGAGCTCACCCCCAAGTATGTATGGTTGTTGAATGGTTGTTTGATGTTTTTTATACTGTGTTTTTAAATTTTTATATCTGTTTTTAATTAATATTTAATATTTGGTCATTCTTGTATTTTTCTCTGTTGTACGCCGCCCCGAGTCCTTCGGGAGTTGGGCGGCATATAAGAATACCAAAATAAATAAATAAATAAATAAATTTTTCTTAACCTAGTATAAAATACTGTACTCAAACTTTTAAATTTTTAAGAATGCTTTTCATAAAAAAGAAAGTAAAGAGAGAGATAGGCTTGCCTTGTTCTGTTTCCTTTTGGCTAGTTACTTTGAGGATAAGAGCAATGTATCTCCTTTCTGCTATCATGCTTCTGTAGCTGATATTCAGAAGCAACATACAGAGGTCACAACTCAGTAAATTATTCATTTAACACTTTCTTCACAAATAAATTGCGCTTGAAACAATTGATAGACCAGATCAGCAATTATATTATGACATACTGAGGTTTTAACTACTATAATTCATCCAAAACACGAGTATATGTAGATAAGCATGAAACCAATCAACAAAATATATCCAACAATATCAACAATTTAATTTTTTGAAGCAATTCATTCAGCACCCACATTAAAATATGAACCAGTCCACATCTATGATCTACCTATCTATGAACATCTATCTATCTATGAACCATGAATGTATCAGTGGTTGGAAATGAGAAGGAAATGTCGGGATAGAGAAATATTGATAAGTTGAGAATTGAAAAATTATTATGTTAATATTATATGATACGTAGAAATTGTATTGGTATTGAATGTAACTTTTGTAGATGAAGGGATTTTTGTCTTTGAATTGTGATAGATTGTACACATTTAAATAGCAAATATGAATTGTTGTTGTTGTTAGATAAAACTTTTTGGCAATGTTTGAACCTGAAAAGTCACACTATGTCCAATGTTTTTAACTGTATATTTGATTAAAAAAACTTTAAAAAAAATACGAACCAGCCCACGTCTATCAAAATACAGCAAAGGTAAAAACAGTAAAATTTAATTAGGTTTTTAGGCATTTTATTTGTTTGTTTGTTTAAAACTTATTTATGTAATTTAAGGCTTCCCTATGGTTTTCAGTGTATACGTGAAGACAACTTTTTTTTCTCCATGTATTTTTACACTTTATTGAATTGTTTTTGTTTTATTGTTATTCCATGCTTACTTCTAGGAGAGCTCACAATAAAATTATTATTATTATTATTATTATTATTATTATTATTATTATTATTATTATTATTATTATTATTATTATTATTATTATTATTATTATTATTATTATTATTATTATTATTATTTATTCACAAAAAAATGTAATACACAGCAAACAAGATTTATATGCTGGATTTCGTATCACTATATCACAAGTCGAACACTTCCCAAGCGTCTAGGACTGTGTGATGTATTTTCGTATGATGCGCGCAGATCCAAGTAGGGTGGCCTTTTGCAACTGACAGATCGTGATTTTGTCAATGTTTATTGTTTTCAAATGCCGGTTAAGGTCTTTTGGCACAGCACCCAGTGTGCCGATTACCACTGGGACCACCTGTACTGGTTTATGCCAGAGTCGTTGTAATTCGATTTTAAGGTCCTGATATCGGTTAAGTTTTTCTTGTTGTTTTTCATCAATTCAACTGTCACCTGGTATATAATAATAATAATAATAATAATAATAATAATAATAATAATAATAATAATAATAATAATAATAATAATAATAATAATAATAATAATAATAATAATAATAATAATAATTATTATTATTATTATTATTATTATTATTATTATTATTATTATTATTATTATTATTATTATTATTATTATTATTATTATTATTATTATTATTATTATTATTATTATTATTATTATACAATTGTATCACAGCGGCCAGTTGTTTCGCCGGATTTGGCATTGATTACTAGTCGAGCCCCACCCAGGGGCCTAGGAAGTCATAATGTATTTTCGAAGTATATGTGCGGAACCGAGCAGTGCGGCTTTCTGCATTTGACTGATGGTGATTTTGTCAATTTTGAGCTGTTTTAAATGTAATTCCAGTGCTTTTGGGATAGCACCCAGTGTTCCAATCACTACTGGAATTACCACTGCTGGTTTGTGCCATAATCGTTGGATTTCGATTTTTAAGTCCTGGTATTTTGCAATTTTTTCGTGTTCCTTTTCATCGACCTTGCTATCTCCTGGTATTGCAATGTCAATTATAGTCACCTTGTTGTTCTCGACCAGTGTGATGTCTGGTGTATTATGCGCCAGTACCTTGTCTGTTTGTATACGAAAATCCCACAAGATCTTGACCATCTGATTTTCAGTGACTTTTTCAGGCTTGTGTTCCCACCAGTTTGTAGCAGTATGGATGTTATAATTTTTGCATAAATTCCAGTGGATCATTTGTGCAACTGAGTTGTGTCGTAATTTGTAATCAGTCTGCGCGATTTTCTTGCAGCAGCTGAGCACATGGGCTACAGTTTCATCAGCTTCCTTGCATAATCTGCATTTAGCATCATTTGAAGATTTATCAATTTTGGCCTTTATGGCATTTGTACGAATTGCCTGTTCTTGTGCGGCCAGGATCAATGATTCTGTTTCTTTCTTTAAAGTACCAGATGTTAACCATAACCAAGTTTTTTCACTGTCCACTTTGTCTTTTATTTTTTCCAGAAATTGGCCATGTAATGCTTTATTTTGCCAACTCTCCATTCTTGATTTTATCACATTTTTTCTGTATTCTTGTTTCGTCTGCTGGACCTTCAGTAGATTTTTGTTCTTTACTTCAATTAATAGATGTTCTTGACTTTCTTTTAAATAATCCGTCAATGCATGCTTTTCTTCTTCAACTGTTTGCTTTACTTGTAGTAGTCCTCTGCCACCTGATTTTCTGGGCAGGTAAAGTCTATCAGTGTCACTACGTGGATGTAAACTGTAGTGCATTGTCATTAGTTTTCTGGTGTTTCGGTCCAAAATGTCCATATCAGCTTGTGTCCAGTTAATTATACCAGCCGTGTATCTTATGACTGGTATTGCCCAGGTATTCATGGCCTTGATGGTGTTTCCACCATTTAATTTAGATTTCAAAATTTTCCTAACTCTGTGGGTGTACTCTCTTCTAACGATAGTTTTCACTTCTCCATGTCTGATGTTATCCAACTGCAGAATGCCCAGATATTTATAGGCTTCATTTTGATTGCATTTAATTAATTGGCCATTGAGCATTTCAATTCCGTCACATGTAGTGATTTTGCCCCTTTTCATAGATACAGTGGCACATTTTTCCATGCCAAACTGCATTGAGATATCTGTGCTGAATATTAGGACTGTGTTGGTCAGTGATTGGATTTCTATTTCTGACTTTCCATACAGTTTCAAATCATCCATATACAATAAATGTGAAATTTTTTCAGCGTCTTTGGCTATTTGGTATCCAAGTTTCATTTTTTTTAAGATTACTGATAGTGGGATTATTGCGATGATGAAGAGGAGGGGTGAAAGTGAATCTCCCTGAAAAATTCCTCTCTTGATATTAACCATTCCATAGTTCTCATTCCCTACTGCCAACACAGTTCTCCATTGTTTCATCGCTTTTTCAGTGAATGATGTAATATTTTTGCTGATGCCAATAGTTTCTAAGCATTTGATGATCCAGCTGTGTGGCAGTGAGTCGTACGCCTTTTTGTAATCAATCCAGACCATATTCAAGTTCGTTTTTCTGTTCTTACAGTTTTCTAGTATCATTTTGTCAATTAGGAGCTGATCTTTTGTGCCCCTGCTCCTTCTTTTGTTGCCTTTTTGCTCTACTGGCAAGATGTTATTTGTTTCCAAATAATCCATTATGTTATCTGCAATTATCCCAGTGAGTAATTTGAAGGTTGTTGGCAAGCATGTTATTGGTCTGTAGTTTCCAGGTGTTGTTCCTTTAGTTGCATCTTTCTGAATCAAGTATGTTTTTCCAGTTGTCAACCATTCATCAATTTGACCATTTTGTAGCATTTCGTTCAGTTGCTTGGCCAATATTGCATGCAAACTGGTCAGATATTTGAGCCAGAAACCATGTAATTGGTCATTTCCAGGTGATGTCCAGTTCTTTACTTTTTTTACTCGATTTTTGACCATCTCAGTTGTTATTTCTAATACTTGCATTTGCTTCTTGCCAACACTTTTCTCAAAGTCTTGTATCCACTTTGCTTCCTTATTGTAATCCTTTGCATTTTCCCACAGTTCTTTCCAGAATTCAACTGTGGCTTGCTTTTCTGGTTTTTCACTTTTGAAATTGTCATTTGCATTGAGGCTTTGGTAGAAACATCTTTGATCTGATCGAAATTGCTGATTTTGCTTGTATTATTATTATTATTATTATTATTATTATTATTATTATTATTATTATTATTATTATTATTATTATTATTATTATTATTATTATTATTATTATTATTATTATTATTATTATTATTATTATTATTATTATTATTGGTCCCACAGCCAGCCAAATGCTTAGGCTAGATTTGGCATTTTTACCCACCTATCAAGTCCTTCCCAAGCTCTGGGATAGGCAGATTTTGTTGTTTGATGGTGTTAAAGGTATTGTTGCAGGATGTAAACTGTTCCAAATAAATTTGCCTTTTGCAATTGGCTGATGATGATTTTGTAATTATATACTCAACAATCTGAAATCACAGCTGCCAATTCTTTAGCTGATGTTGGTCTTCATACTTACTGAGTTCATCCCAAGTATCTAAGATGCCATAATGTATTGGCATAGTGGATGTGTCCATGCAGTGTCACCTTTTGTCACTGACATATGCAAAATTCATCAATGCACATATTTTCTAAGTGCCATCCAAGACTTTTTGGTATGATACCCAGTGCGTTGATAGCCTGGGATCACCACAGCCAATTATGTGTTATAAACCAACATTTTATCAATTTGATTTCAGAAATACCACAATTTTTTAATCTGCCTGGAACCAATGCCAAGTCTTAAAGCCTTTATGGAACCCCAGGAAAGTTAATGCAAATTTGTATCTCTGAGGGGATGCTGCTCCGGGGCATGGTGTCTGGACAAAAAAGGCACACTTCCTTTTCCCCATATGATCAAATTGAATGAAATTGAATAGATCTGGAGCATACCCACTCTGCTTGAATATACCAGGAGGGCAAAAAATAACTGAAGATAGATGGTCCCACAGACAATCAGTCCCTATACTATAAAGGCCAATGCCAATCTGCCATTCAGCTTCCAGATGCAATTCAAGATGCTGGTTATCACCTATAAGCCCTTTGTAGTATAGGGCTTGATTATCTATGGGACAGCCTATCTTCAGTTATTTTTGCCCTCCTGGTATATAGCAGCAATGGCACAAGGTTATATGGGAGCCATCTATTGCATTTTGAACCTTCCAAATGGTAGCTTCCAGATGGTCTTGTGGGAAGCCACCCCCCTCCTAGAAGAATGAAATATTTTAGGAAATATTAAAAATGCAGAATATTATATTTCTCTAAAGGGAGAAATGGAGAAAATGGTTTTTTTAGAGGTAGAAAGCAACCCCCACTTTCCTTAATAGCTCCAGCAGATACTGAGGCCAGCTTTTAGAAATGCAGATTTGGTAATCCATTCAAGACAGGATATTTTGAAACAAAGACAGAATGGTAGGATTAGCCCTCGCTCAAGATCCAACACAGGACAAAGACATTAAGCCACTATAGGAATTATTGCATTACCCTCAGAGCAGTCCAAATTTCAACCAAACTTAGCTCAGACAAACACCTAGGATTTGTACTTTGCCTATGACTCCTACCTAACCCCTACATAGCCCCAAGGGAGTCTGACAACAGCCAATAGAATACATGTTCTTGCATAGGAACAGGAAGCTAAAGTGCAAAGCTTAAAGAAGGTATAAAAACCCTTCACTCTTAATTCCATTTTGTCAGCTCCACCAGAACCATGTGCTTGGCTGTTCTGTTCAGAACTGAACCTTCTTTCCAATCAGCCTCCTTGTTTCCACTGTCTTTCTCCTGGCTTGGAACTGAACCAGAGGAATATTTCTTCCCACAGTCTTTAATGGCAGACCCATGTAGAGCACATTGTAATAGTCGAATCATGATATGACCAGGCTGTGAATAACAAACTGAAGTAACCATCATAATAAAACCAACATGTTAATGTCTATACTGAGGCCATCTTTTTATAATTCTTCAGAAATCCCCCCCCTTTTTTTAACTACTGTGAATAATTTGATCTAGGCCAGAACTTGGTCATCTTGATGGCAACATCATGAGGGTAACAAAAGCAAAAACTTCATTTTTTTATATTCTTCCATTGTGAGAGTGATTGATCGATTATTTGTTATCAAATCCGTGTTCCAGGGGTGAAATCCAGCAGGTTCTAACAGGTTCTGGAGAACCAGTAGCAGAAATTTTGAGTAGTTCGGAGAACCGGTAGCAGAAATTTTGAGTAGTTCAGAGAACCGGCAAATACCACCTCTGGCTGGCCCCAGAGTGGGGTGGGAATGGAGATTTTGCAGTATCCTTCCCCTGGAGTGGAGTGGGAATGGGGATTTTGCAGTATCTTTTCCCTGGAGTGAGGTGGGAATGGAGATTTTGCAGTATCCTTCCCCTCCCACACCCACTAAGCCATGCCCACCAAGCCACACCACGCCCACCAAGCCACGCCCACAGAACATGTAGTTAAAAAAATTGGATTTCACCACTGGTGTCAACAGTTAATGACCGTATAGATTTTCTCCATAATGATCTAACCTGGTTTTTCCCATGTCCCTAACCTGGTTTTTCAGGATTCGTATACCCATAATTGTTTCTCTCTGCTTCCTGTTGTTGAAAACTACTTGATCCCCTAACTTCTAAATTTGCTTAGGTGCTTTGGATGAGAAGTTTGGTTTGAAAATCTTAAACTATAAACTCTAAAGAATCATCTTTACTGATACACAGTTTTGGATGCACAATAAAGGGGATGTGTAGCTCTAAATGAGAATGGTTGTCTGAATCCTTTTCACTTTGTTCTGTGCCACTTAGTTAATTTCCAAAGACTTGTGGAAGAGGCTTAAAATCTAAATCTGAAAGCTAATGTTATTCAGGACTAAAAAGTAATATTAATAAAACATACTGTATTTTTTCTCATAAAGCTTTAGTCTTTTTTCAGCAGAAGAATGATCCACAATATTAGTGAAGTTGGCATATACATTAAAGGGTTTTTCTCTATTATGAGATCTAAAATAGCATCAGGTAATAATTACTAAAATTTACAGAGAAATAATAAAGCTTGTTTTGCCCCGTTTTTTAAAAATTTAATTTAATTTATAAAGGGCTATTGCTTCTATAATGTGATATTGCTATATAATTTGGGAGGGGAAAAAATAGAACTAATATATAGAAGAGCCATTTATGATGAGAAAAGGAGAATTTATGGATATGGTTTGAGGGCATTTTCTCTGTCCAGTAGCACAATTGTCCTTAAATCCACAGGGGACATGAGAGACTCCAGTCCATGAAGCTGAAAAATCTGCACCAGGTTTGAGTCACCACCCAGTGCTGATAGAATAAAATGTTAGCAAGCACAAATGCTTTTTAAATGGAACTCTGCAGGTTTGCTGTTCATGCTGCAAGGGACAGAAGCAGAGATGGGATATATTACACACTGTCCCTTGATGGTCTTTCTGGACTCAGGGCAGGAGTAGAAAGCAATAACTATCCATCCCTTGTGTAACTGGACACTTTGAAAGAAGATGTTCTATTGGAACGAATAATATGGCTCAGTCAAGAACTAATTTTCTTCTCTTCTACCTCAATTTCTTGCTGCTCTTCAGTTTAAAAAGTAAGCATTAACTCTCTTTCTTCTGTCATTATTTAAGGCCTGTGTGTAAGAAAAGAGCTAAACAATTCCAGCAAAGATATCTGAAGGCAATTTACACATTTTAAGGGAAACTCCTGGGTTATATGAATCCATAGAATGATGGCTTTGAAGCTATTAAAGTTCAAAATGTTTGCTTAGATGGGACAAAGTTTTGAACAAATAGTTCTTCTGGAATACTCACGCAAACATAAGTGTTTTAGACATATGCACCATTATAAAAACTTACCATTTTAAAAATAATATTTTAAAAGGCACCTATGTATCTGTGTTTCTGTGTGTACCTCTATTTATATCCTTCTTTTCCAATTTACTAACATTTGTTTTCGATGGGTTTCATTCTTAGATTTGTCATAAATTAAATAAAGTAATAAAATATTGTAAAAAAAACTCTCCCTCAAAAAATGACTTTTTTAAAAAAAGTTTCAAATATCATAGGGTTACTTTCAGCTTTGTAAACATAATGTCCCATTCGAGGGACAAAATGAGCATATGCACTTGATTCTTCTTTTTATTTTTGTCTTTTTAGGGAAGCCTTTTGAATAAACTCCTGCTTTTCAGGAGAACGTTTTTTATAAAGCTTTTAAAATGGTCTTCTTTCATCATTTTGTCAGAAGGATGACAGCTATGTACAAGATGTAAAAAAAAATAAAAAGAGGTTAAACCGGCAAGATTGATGTGTGTTTATGAAAGAAAAGATCTGCTGAACAGGTTTGAAAACTGTGTGTGTTTGAAGAGGCTGTTGTGATTTGTGCTTGTCGAATGTGAATCTTAATCAGAGAAGCTTACAGCAGCTGCTGTTAAACAAGATTTGGCATTAATGTACAATGCCTGGGTAATCTGGGTCACCTTCTGTTGCTGAAGCCATCAGATTGTTGGGTTGAACATAGTTTTATAGTTGGGTATAAAGCAGATGCTAAGACCAGTTAGTCATGGATAACACAATAAGCTAATAGAAGAAAAACTTTAAACAAAGAATATGATTCTGAATAACTTTTTGAACAACTTTCTTATATAAAGGACATTGTGCGATGAAAGCTAAACTAGCGAAGAGCTCTGTATTACCAACATGTTTAACATTTTTTATTTCTATCAGCAGTGATTGTCCAAAGATAGTAAGGGTTGAATCTCTAAGAAGAAGATAAGAAAAAAAGGCAATAATGGTGAACTTTTCCATTTATGTCTCTTTCATAACTTTCTGTCTTCTTACTTCTCGGCTTTTTAAAGAGATATTTTAAAAACAATTAAAATGCTTAATTCTGATTCACACTTCTCTTATCCAATCTCTAATTCTGTAATTTACCACTTTTAAGTGTTTAAAAACTACAGGGAAGGGAATGTTTATTCTTTTTAGTCTTAACTAGACATCTCTCAGGTTTATACTAAAAAGAATAAACATTCCCTTCGCCATCCTTTTTTTAAACATTTAATTCAGTAACAACGTCCAAGGCATTTAATTTCTATTTCTTTCTTTTACTTTATGTTATGTTATATTCTCCAGAAATAAAGCACAGCATTTTATATATAATCAATACAACAAGACTTTCTTTGACCTTGGAATTGCAGTCAAAGAAACATGAGACTGAATGGGGAAAAAAATAGGGAGAAGGAAAAAAGCAAGTTCAAGCATGATTTCACAAAAGAAATTAATAGTACTTATATTTCATGCATAATAAGCAAATGGAATAGAAACTGTTTAGGCAAGAGAAAGAACCCAGAGTTGCTCATGTGTCAAAGGATTTGAAGGATATGTGGAAAAGCAATGCTTTCAATCTGAGTTTCTTTCTTTTTTCCCCTTTTGACAGTCTGCTGAGGTTGCTGTGACCTAATCATAGTTCAGAGAGAAGCTCAAGTTTGTAGTAGTGAAGACTGAAGTGAAAAGTACAGAACTAGCACCAGGACAAAGCTTTGGGATGATAGTCAAGGGCCCTGTTGGAAGAATGAGCGTATAATTACATTTTAGACATAGATTTGTGTGTGTGTGTTTAGATTACAGGGAGTCCTCGACTTGCAACAGTTCATTTAATGACCTTTCAAAGTTACAACGGCACTGAAAAAAGTGACTTTTGATCATTTTTCACCTTTACGACCTTTGCATCATCATCATGATCAGGTGATCTAAATTCAGATGCTGGACAACGGATTCATATTTATGACCGCTGCTGTGTCTCAGGGTCATTTGATCAACTTTTGCAAGTTTAAGTTTAAGTTTTATTAAATTTATATGCCGCCCAACTCCCAAAGGACTCTGGGCAGCTTAACAACACAATAAATATTAAAAACATAATTAAAAATTAAAACAATTAAAATGATTTAAAAACCCATGCATATCCTTTCATGGCCGGATCTCACCGATTACAGCTGCTAGATTAACGGCCCCAGGCCTGCTGGAAAAGCCAGGTCTTAACTGCTTTTTGGAAGGCCAATAGGGTGGGGTAGTCTGGATCTCCGGAGGTAGCTGGTTCCAGAGAGCCGGGGCAGCCACAGAGAAGGCCCTCCCCCGCGGGCCTGCCAGCTGGCACTGTTTAGCTGACGGGACCTGGAGGAGACCAACTCTGTGGGATCTCACCGGTCGCTGGGAGCTGTGTGGCAGAAGGCGGTCTCGAAGGCAACCCTCTGACAAGCAAAGTCAATGGGGAAGCCAGATTCATTTAACAACCAGATTACTAACTTATCAGTGATTCCCTTAACAACTGAGCCAAGAAAGATCAGAAAATGGAGCAAAACTCACTTAACAAATGCCTCACTTAAACTATATACATTTTGGGCTCAGTTGTGGTCGTAAATAAAGGACTACTTCAGGGGTGGGTTCTTCTTTTCTTCGCTGCCGGTTCGCTCCTTTACGCGCCGCATGGGTGCACGTGCATGCACAGTGCTAAAAAAACAGCTTCTGCACATGCGCAGAAGCAAAAAACAGCTTCTGCGCGTGCGCAGAAGCAATAAATAAGATGGCTGTGCCTACGGCAGCACCGAGAGAGCTGGTTCGGGGGCGTGGCAGGCGTGGGTCGCTGCAGGCGCCAAGTTACTACCAGTTCCATATAACTGGTCCAAACCGGGAGGAACCCACCTCTGGATTACTTGTATTATCGTGCCTTTTTTTTCATATACAACTCTAGGTGACAAACATACAAATACTCTTTCGTCCTCCTATTTTCCCCACAACAACCACCCTGTGAAGTGAGTTGGGCTGAGA
Organism: Diadophis punctatus similis; assembly: GCA_023053685.1. Taxonomy (NCBI): domain Eukaryota; kingdom Metazoa; phylum Chordata; class Lepidosauria; order Squamata; family Dipsadidae; genus Diadophis; species Diadophis punctatus. Next base: position 83,443,554 of record JALIGW010000003.1, on the reverse strand, counting down.
GAGAATAAAGTCAGCCAGATAGCTTTCATGCTAAGGCAGGACTAGAACTCACAGATTCTTGGTTTCTAGGCCACCACCTTCACCACTACACCAAATTGGCTGTTATCTTTGGATGCAGATTCTTTTTTACAACGATTAGTCAGCCTATAAAATTACATAAGCTTACATAAGCCCATCACTAGGAAAGAGGAAGCCCTCATGTTGAGATGAGATGTTGAACCCTAAGTTTCTGTTTTCCTTCCATTTGGACACGTATGAAAATTGTTTCTGTGGCATGGTATGTTTATATAAATCAATTTATTTCACAATATGTATGTGATATTTGTTACTTTTTCAAGCATAGAAACAAGTTCTCTATAAATGTATTGTACAATACATAAATACATTACAAGGTTCAGACTGTAGGCACCTACTTTTAGTATTTAAACTCAAAACCTGTGGGCTTCCAAGTTCCCTTAGCTTTTATCAGGGTTCAAAGGAGATGAATATGAAGTGAAAATGTTTGTTTGATTTAGCAATCATGCCTTCAGTTGAGCTATCATTAAATTAGCCTATCTTTCTTCCAAAGATTTGAGACATTTTATGGAACAATTTGGCCTGAGGGAAAATT